>JAWWNJ010000098.1:0-600000 GCA_037176885.1 Favolaschia claudopus | reverse complement strand
TTTGGTAGACCGACGAGATTTTGATCTCGACCGGCGGTAGCCTTTCGCTCGCCGTGATTTGCTAGCTTTCCGCGAGTTGCGGGAATGGTTATGTTTATTTTTATGTTTGCGGGAAGGAAAGTGGCCCAGACGTTTATCCGCCCTTTTTCCCATCGCCTTCAAAATCAATCAAACGTCAAAAATGTCATTGTAATTACAGATTAGGAAATAGCTCCGAGCCCTCTCGGATTTTTCCGAGACTACCTTTTTCCCATCGCCTTCAAAATCAATCAAACGTCAAAAATGTCATTGTAATTACAGATTAGGAAATAGCTCCGAGCCCTCTCGGATTGCGGATAAACGTCTGGGTTTCCGAGAACATGTTGGGTATGTGGACAATGGTCCACATAGGAGGGTAAGCTTGCTTCAGTGCGAATGGGAATTCAATATCGTAGTCGAATACGTCCAATTCATTCATGTACAGTAGCTAATCTTGCTAAATTCGGGCAACATCATTGGCTCAAGCAGTGTTTCGCCCGATTTGGGTAACCAACTTATTTCAGTTGACGAACCTCAGAACCGCCTCAGTAACCGCCCTCATATTCACCTTCAAAACCCTTCTACTCCTTATGAATCTGGTTGCACACTCAGTGGCCCTGGTTTTTTTGGGTTATTAATTAAAGCTTATACTCACTGGTACTGGATAGTAGTTAGTATATTCAAGACACTGGTAGTAGCACAAAGTCTGGTAATTCTTTTGAAGTTGCTCAAAGCATTCCCGAGCCCCGGCACTGGTGGCGATTTTAAAAGTGCTTGTAACTTGAGGAGGCTTTTGAGAGGCTTGTAACTTACAAAACTTGATGCTTACTGAATTCTTTCTTAAGGAGCAGGCAACCATTGAGTATATAGGTGCTGGTAGGGTATATATATTTATTTACAGCACATGAGGTTCAAACAGGCCGATTGAACTTGGGTTGAACCAAAGTTGAAGACTCGGAAAAGTTGATTCGGCGCACAGTCCAAAAGTCACATGGCAATGACACCGTTCCCGAAGTCCGAGGCCACGGACGACTCCAGGACAGTGCTTACAAAGCACCTGGACGGACATTTGTCAGCATCTGCATTCCGGAGCCCTATACCGATGAATGGGGAAGCAAGCTTCCCCACTATTGGGTTTTATGCCAAGTATTGTATGCGGGAATGCATATAATGGCACAAGCAATAACCAAACGAAATGATTTGAGATCGTTTGTCGTGGGTGAGCAAACTATCTCGTTTTAACACATAACTTAAACTCGAGTCCAGCGTACAACGTACTACAACAAGCATTCCCTCGGACCTCTGCCCGAGACTTGCCCGAGTCACCCATCGGCCCTTGGCGCCTTGGCAACAGGCAACATAAAATGACGAGACTTTCGGCCACGTCACTTCCTCTTGCTTGTCTTCTCCCACCTCGTCTCCCCCTCTTCTGCCTGCTCCGTCTCCTCAATCTCTCCGCTTTCTGTATCGAACCAGCGCTACACTTTACAAAAGTGCATACATTTACCCTCGTTCATGTCTTTCTCTCTAACACGGCCTACAGACGACAAAGCTTACAACTCGCGGTCGAGGTCGAAGGTATGTTTGCACTATACTCTGTCTACAAGAACAACGGCCTTACCCCATGCTTGCAGACGTCCAATGCCAATCGCAGACCAATAGACATCGGTTGCTTGCCGATGGTGAGTGAATCTTCCAGTGCGCTCCCTCCGAGTCGTCTACACTCGTCTCATGATTTCCTTCTCAGTTTCCTTGGTCCGCCCTCTTTCAGCGAGCTAGAGAATGCGCGGACTAAGACAATACTGGAGTTCCTGCTATCCAATGCGCGGTCGCCTTGCCGGTGCGGTTACCAACCTGGAACTTTGGCGGGATGGTACAGGTAAGCATGTACGGGTTCCCAGTATATAGTGTATTTCACTATCGTTGTTATACTACTGTACAAGTTTATCTCAATGCATTTCACATTGTTGCAATTATTTGGTCGACGCCGTGGATGCCTTTCGATTCGCGTGGAATGAATTGAGATGAATTGCGCAAATTCTCGAACTATCACAATCCAGCTCGCACCATAACGCTTTTTAGTGCAAATTAGCGGAATTGTTTGTGATTCGTCGAAATAGTTTGAAAGTTGCTCGTTTCATCTCGTTTCTTTGCAATCCATCCCGTGGACTTTTCACTGGGACTGAAGTCTGTCCAAGTATGATAGCGGACAGAACTTCATGTCAAGCCGTAATTTTGGTCAAAATTCTTCAAGATGTGAGATTTATGTAGAAGGAACATGGGGTGGGTTTATGGGCAAAATTTTCATTTCAGAGAAAACGGAGTAACCCTAATCTATGGTGCCGCTAACTTAGTCGCCGCTACTTAGAAATTGATGGCCCATTGATCTCATCAGGGAAAAATTCTGATTTTTTAATCCTCTTGCAGAAATGCTCCATTTCATGGTAGCTACATTTTGGCAAGAGGAATTGAGCTCAGAACAAAAACTGGGCGAGATATATATTTTATACTCGACCGAATTGGCCACCCCTAACAAAATGCCTCAAGCGAGGCCTTACGAGGGGTGGAATACCACTGGAAAGGGCAAAAACGATGCTGCGCGCGCTAAATCCTTCCAAAAGAGCTCTAAATTTGAGCCAAAATCTGCGAATTTAGGGGGTCTATCAGCCAAAGAATTTCCGCGTGGCCGCTGTAAAAAACTAGCGGTGACTAAGTGAGCGGCACCATAGGGTTGGGAAAGCGCGAAATTTTTGCGGAAATTTTCAAAATTATGTGTACCTAACTTGTGATTTTGCGGTGAAAGTGGGTCAAGAAGCACTAGAAATGCAGTGCCTGCAGTCCATATTGCCCTAGAGACTAGGCCCCCTACGAATGATTAATGCCTAGAGTTTAAGGCTCCCCGAAATCCGCCGGATTCACAGCTGATGCCTACTGTTTAGGGCCATAATATTGTTTTCTACCCAGAGATATAATACTATTGGCCCTACAGCTAGGGTATCAGCTGTTCAGAACCTTTGACCGTAAGGATAGGTGGGCTGGGAAAGAATTAAACACCAGGACAGTAGGACGCGGAGGCCAATAATATTATTACACCTACAACTCCGAGACCAGCTTACCAGGGGGTCAGAAAACTAATATTTTCCTGCCTGCCGGTCAGGTCTCAGCTGATTAGCCCTTATAGCCGCTATAATATTATTTCGTCTAGATTCACAACACTCAGCTCATGATTGTGCTTGAACACAATGATATTACACTGGCTGACCTTCTGGGCTCAGCCCACCCAGCAGAATAATAATAGTTTACCTGCATCTCTCAGGTCAGCTGCCTGTGAAGCAGAAAAATGTTACTCCTGGCCAGTTGGGATGAGCTTTGAAGGAAGGTAAATAATATTGGCAGTGGCTCTTTCGGGCAAGCTCTCGGAGCTTCCCAGGAGGAATATTATTATTCCCCCTGGGGTGTCTAAAGCAGCTCACATTAAAGGATAATATCCTTTTACCGGATGTTTAGATTAAAGCTGATATAATGCTAGAATAATAGGCTGCATAGACTGTAGAGGGTAGCTGCCAGCTTTTCAGCATAGCAGATAATACTCATACACCTACATTCTAGGTAGAGCTGGCCGAGCAATAGATTATTCTGTGCATTATCAATATGGAGTAAGCTTCTGGTGCGAGTAATATTTTCTCCCCTGCTAGCCTGGCAAGAGCTGACGCACTTTAGCCAAAAGTAAAAATAATATTTCCCCTTGTTAGTACCAGCCAGCTCACCATTGGGGTGGATTATTCCAACACCTGATGGCCAGGTTTGAGCAGTGCGGCAATATTACTATTCTCCTACACCTTCAGCAATAGCTTGCCACGGATGGGGACACTAATAATATTAGTCTACCCAGCGGACTGCAGAGAGCTTGTTAGCAAAAATATTATTTGGTTTCAGAATCTCTGAGAGCCGCCTAAGTGCGCATATTTTGCTTCCCAGTACGAAGAATACTCTCTTAGTCACAGTGTTGCGCCTGAGAAATAATAATATTACCCTAGCACTTAGAGTTCAGCTAGTTGTTATTGTTGCAAAGTTGTTTGTGTTGGTACTGCCAGATGGAATATAAATCCGAATACAATGAAAGCTGTGTTTACGCCTCAGTTCAATCATATAATATTACATCCTCTAGATGCTAGGCATAGCCTGAATAATAATATTTGTTCTGAGAGCCAGCTACTAGCTTGTTTCATATTTCCAGTGTAATGGTGAAGATTGGGACGCTGCTGTATACTATTGCCAGAAATGTGTTCAGACCGACCACTACGCTCTGCCAAAACGTGCTATTTATAGAATACCATCAAAAATTTCCCTTTTTGTCCACTAACGCCTCACATCCCAAAAAGGAAATTTCTGATATCTTGTCCTACTTAGGCTGCAATATGTGTGTGTTGAATGTTTGGCTGGAACTTACAAAGGCTAGAGTACTCATTCCTTCTTTTAAAAAGGAACAACACCTGAACTTACTTGTTTATCAGGTTGAAAAGGAGCAAAAGTATATGAGTTTTGCAGTTGCTATTGAAACTTGTTTGTCCCAAGTTCTATTGTGTGTAGAATCAAACTGAGGATAGTCTGATACCTGTCCTAACATTTGGGAAGAATTGCCCCCACATGTAGCCATGAAATCTCAATATATCTTGTGGTGTTGGAAACCACATATTACTGTGATTGTTCCCTCAAATTATTGCCAAATATGTGTTCTAATACTTCATACCATTACTACTGAGTTGTTTGAAACTTTATTCTTGATCAGACACTCTCTCACAATGCCATCTTCACATGAAAGTAAGTCAGGACTGTTTCTCACTCATATGCTTGACGTGTTGGTAAAGCAACTGATATAGAATGCTCAAAATGATGTCTTGGGATACAAAAAGTGGTCCAGTTAGAAAATGCGCCATAATATATTTGCCTGATTGAGATATATAAAACTGCATTTTTTGCTTGATGGCTGAATATACCTCCAAGAAGAGCATATATGACTTAGAAAACAATCAGAATTCTCTCAGTATGTTCACAGCTTACCAAAAACAACTTTTTTTGGTAGGTTTCACCAAAGTATGCTGAAATGGTGTTAGGTCCATGTGCAAGTTTTTGTGTGTCTGAATGCACATTCATGAGAACACAACTTTCTTAAATCTTGACCAATTCTCATGAAATAAGATGTTTTCTGATTGAACTAAACGTCCTGAGCCCCAATATATCATCAGTTCAGCTTGATATGACCTCCTTCACATGCAATAGAGCCCAATGTGCAAAGCACTGATTTGGTATTATGAGCCTGATACTATGTAGAAACATGGATTCTATGGATCTTGGCCATTCATATGAACAATACCATGAAGATGGATGACTGAAACCGAGTTCAATGGTTGAATATGGGATCTTATTGATTGAATTATTGCTTAGAGACAAGATAGGCTCAGATAGACAAAATGAAAGTTCAATATCACCACAGTGCATATGGAATCTATGTTAGCAAAGTATCTGGAGTTGTACTAGGGCGTCATAATGTTTATCTGGCCGTTCTATACCTTAAAATCACTGGCACAACAACTTTCTGATAGTGGTTGAAATTCATGTAATAGCTGGTGGGCACATGACTTTGAATGACCTGAACTACCCAGACATGGTTAGGGTATAGAGGTGAAGCATAAGAGTCATTGGAGCAGTTTAGAAATACTATATTGTGCAGCCTTGATTTAGGACAGGTAATCAGAGGGTTTGGGTGCTTTAAACATCTGTATTTCATAATTGTAAAGCTGAATCATGAAAGGACATAATGGTGCAATAAAGTGATATGGTTGTTATTGGGAAGTAAGCACAATAATGCACCAATGTAAGTATTTTCATCGAAAATTTCCTTTTTGGGTAGTAGGTGTTAGTGTTCAAAAAGGGAATGAAGTGGTGCGATCACGGAAGTGGCACTGAAATGGCGTACAAGAGCAGCTGGATGGGAATGTGCAAGAGTCTATGTATTGTCCCCAGTAGTATAATGGTTAACTTGTCATCCTTCATTAGCGGCGCTATCCATGTAGCCCTCTGTTCAGTCCCCGCTGTTGCAATACTTTTTAGCCTTTTTTTCCCGACCACCGCTATTCACCTCTTCGTTCTCCCCCACTCCCCAAACAGAATCTTTTTTGAGCTATCTTTCGTGCATCTATTCAATGTTTTCATCAGCTACGAATCCACCAGCTGCTTCCCAACTAGCAGGTGATAAAATATTTTACAGCTTGGGCAGCTACATCTAGCAGGTTCGGGGATATTATTATTTTGGCTAGTCCGGAGCACAAATGATGCAAGTGTGATGAATATCAAAAGCCGGTCAGAGTTGTAGCAGGCTTCTAGTGTGTTTGCTAATATATAATGCAGTGGGAAGGGTGGTGGTGTATGATGATGCAGCAATCATATTAACAAGAGCTAAGGCCAGATACATTGGCAAATTAATAGATTGCTGGATGACCAGCATATCTCTACCAGCTAGGGACAATACTATTATTAAAGGTATCAAATACCTGGAGTGGGTTACTGATGGACGAGGACTCATTGCCGGATAACTGGACATTCTCAAGGGGGGTTTTAGTGGGTATACAGCCCATGAAAGTAGGGATAGGATAGGCACCTACTGCTGGAGTCCCACACTGGTTTAAATTCGTGCGTAAGGCATTTCCTCCTGGACACACTCTCACCGGCATACTCTGGTCCAAACACCAGTAAACAAAGCGGACGACTCGGAATGCATCTGCAGACTGACAATCGTTTAGGTCTCCTGACCTAAAAACCGCTCATAAAAAAAGAAGAAAAAAAAAAAAAAACCATTCGTAGTATAAACGGGGCTCCACAGAATAGAAACTAGGTGGAGCTGCAAGCCAAACCCCAGCCTAAAAATCCGCTCCACGCAATCTTCGGAGGCAGGTTGTTAATATGAACAGAGCCGGTTGCTAATACGCTCTATTATTAGACCTTTTGTAGCTTCTTCCTCGACAAGTTGTCGCAAGCTATGGCGAAATCAGCTAGCATCCATCCAAAATGCCATTTTGAGGGTTTGGAATCGAAAACACTAATGAACATCCTGGGTAGGAGACTGATGGTCCATGTATGCGCAAGTGCTCCCTCCCGATAGCAAAAATAGAATCCATGGGGCTTCTTCATCCCAATTTTGCCCACTGGCATAAGTAGAGACCGGGAGGCACAGTAGTCTCGGAAACCCAGAATAATGGACCAGCAGCAACCAGTTTCCAACGACCAACTCGAAGCCGCAGCCAGCTCTCACTGACGCCATGCGCGAAGCTACGGAGAAGGTGGGCAAGATTCGACGGTTACCAAAGTAACTTTTCAAAATGTACTTTCCCTGCCAAAATTTACGTTACTTTACTTTTACTTTTGGCTGGCGATCAGATGGCATCAGCTAAAGTTACTTTTGCTGATGGCATAAGTAACTTTCGCTGATGGTACTTGGCGGGAGAAATCAACAAAAGTTACTTAGGCGTACTTTTCCTTCCAAATCCCTAGGATCTGCTAAATAGGAGCCCTTGGTCAACCTTTTGCATTGGCTGGCGCCGCCAATACCAATAGTCGTCTTAGTTTTCCATCGGGATTGCGGTTGAACTCCCTCCCTCGCTTGCTTTGCGGGATTTTCTGCCCAGTATATCCGGTAAGCAGTTGAATTCGTCAAGACTCAGAATAAAACCAGCACAGAAACGTCGGTTTGTCAAATTTTGCGCAACAGGTCGTTGCTGGGCTAGTGGGTTTTGTCGATTCTGCCCAAAATCGACTCTTCTACCCAGATAGACTGAGAATTGATGCCCCCAACCACTGAGGACGTAAAACCCCGTGAATTTCCCTTAGCCGTTGTGTGAATTTGATGATTCACTGCATTTTCAAGGGAATTCGAATTCACGTAGTTGAACATTCACTTACCTGATTCACGTAGCTTGTATGGGTCCTGTCAAGTACGTGAATTTCCCCCGAACATATCGTGAATGAAATGTGTGAATCCGAGCTACTGGACTGGTATCCGAACTCCGTGAAATTCCCTCAAGAATCAAGTGAAGTAATATACCCTCAAATTGGCCCAAAAAATGACATTCCAAGCTCTGGGACCATTCCTTGAAATTCACTCAACAACCCCGTGAAATTCATGGGGTCAAAGGTGGCCCGAGCAAGGTACATGGTTCTGGTCATCAGTACTGGTTAGTTCCACATAAGGTAAAGACAGTCAATGCGACTGTAATTAGAGAACTTTGTGACTTAGAATCAAAGTAGTAGAGTAAATAGAATGTCAGAGTATTAGCGCAACAACAACTTGAAATAATTTGTAGAAGGAAGGAAGGCAACAGAGAGGACCGGTCGGCCCAAGCGGCAAATTAGCATTTTCACCCCTTTTGACTTGATTTTCATGGACTTTACAAGTGAAATATAAGAGTATTGTACGTGAATAGGAACCAAGTGAATCCTTTTTCATGAAAACTTCACATGAAATTCACTCCAAAACTAAGTGAATGAAGCCCATGAAACGTTCCATTCACTTGGTCCAACTACGTGAATTGAACTGGGTGAAATTCACAACTTCCCAGTGAAACTCACCTGGTTCTCGGATGAATTTCCCCCGAAAATGAGGTGAATCAACTAGGTGAAATTCACGGGGTTTGCCGGCCACAGTGAACTTCATATTGGCTTGTCCTGATGCCGAGTAATGTCCCATCTGCGGCCGGTAAGATTTTGAACCGAACCTTTCCGGCGAGGAAGCTAATCACAGTGTCAAGGTTGACCGTAATTATGAGATATAGACCCGAAGACGTAGTTCTGCTTGTACTGATCTCAGCTCAAGTGCTTCGCAGCCGTTCAGTCCAGTGATTCCCGAAAAACCCCAACAACACAGAGAAAGTATGTTCAACCAGACGGTCGAACTCCCACCGTACCAGGAGCAATCAAGTATCACGTCCTTTCAAAACGATCACTAAGGCAATATGAATTCAATAACCGACCCTTCAAATTCCAACTGTGGTGAATCATAGAGGAAAATTACACCCTCGTGCAATCTACTGAACTCCATCGCGAGCAATACTCTGTTGCGGCGTGTAATCGATCCACAAATGACCAACCATCTGTAGTGAGAATCACAGCAACCACTTCTGGGGGAGCTCATCATCGGGCTACTTTCTTTTCAATTTAGATCGTCTTTGTTCAATGCCATTCGCACGGCTGAGAGATGATTGCCTACCTGCCAGACTTGGAACATATATATCGACAAATATATCGCAATCACGGTGCGAGCGAAGGGTTCGGTTCTATTTCGGTAGTCTGGCAAGGGGAAATTTCGTGTTTCGTCCGGATTGCATACCATATACTATGACGGTTTTTATCACGCAAAAATACCGCGCAGTTTGATATGTCCTTTGTGGTTGTAAAACGTACCAAAATTTGTGGTTCATGGTTCCAAATTGTACGGCGGTTCCACTCTCGTGCTTTCACAAGTCGATTGCTGTGGCTGCTGGAGGCGGTTGTAGCTTGAAGTGGTCTATGTCGGAACTCAAAAAGCCACCGGCATTTGGGGCCGTGCATCAAGTGTCGCTCAATGCTATGGCTCCGTGCACCCCTGCTGACTCCGAAACCTCCAAGATGCTTCGGCACTGCAGGTAGCCGCAATAATTTGGCCGTACACAACTCCTCTTCTCATTCATTGTCTTAACGACGAGTTCGTCTCGTGGGAATCACCTTGCGCTTCGCTCTTCTTACTTAAGACGCGCCGAATGTGTTTCCCGAAGGCGCGTTTCGTCGCTGCTGATGCTTCCGTCTCGATTTCGTGATCCTCCACGGATATCTGCTTGTTTCCGCATCGAATGCGACGCCTTCGCAGTTTGGACTCTTGAGCATTCAGCCGCTCGGGCACTGGAGTCGGCTATGTACCGAGCCAACCCCGTACTCCTCATTGATTCAGCAAGTTTGGCCTTGTTTCGTACCCAGGTCTCTCGAGCGCGTTTGAGGTATGGACTTGGATTAGAGTTCAATGCGTGGCGATTTTTTTTCCCCTTCCATTCTTGGTTGCCGAATTCTCCGACTTCAAGACTCCCCTTTGCATGAATGCGTCTTGGGCCCTCAGCACATTTGTTTACCCTGCTGAGGCCAAGTCGTTGCTCCATTGTTCAATTTCGTATCTATCGCTTCTCCCGTCGTTTGTATGGCGGTCAGATTGCACTTTTAATAAATCTGGGGTAAAAGTTGATTTTACTTACTATTTTCGAGGAAGTTGATAAGGAAAGTCAAAGAGGGACTTTGTATCTGGAAGCAGGATGGGAGGTTTTTTGCCCCCCCAGTAAAGTTTTTGACCCCCGGTATAAAAAGTTCGAGGTCGGGGTAGAAAATGTTTGTCATGTAATGTGACGTACTGATGATGAGAGTGATGGCCGGATGACTGCCCATTGCCAGGTTCAACTATTTCTCAAAGCAGCACTGCAAGGGGAAGGGGGGATGCAAAATCATTGTCTCTTAAGACACTGAGTATAGTCCTTATCACAAAAAAGCAGCACTTGGGGTGCCCATCCCTCCACATTCAAAACCCTCAAGCTCAACATACCATCTTGCCATTCAGAAAGTCCGCAATTCCAGAATGATTTCTTTGGCAAATATCCCTTTGAATCTACCTTAGATCTGTGGAAGGGGCTTCTTTGTATACCTACAGCCACCCATGAAACTACAACTCAACCAAATCGCGAGTGGGTAGTAGTCTGCCGTCTGGCATTCTGATGATCGTCATCCTCATCATTGTTCCCTCATGGAGCCGTTACGGCATGACGGTTCACACGAGTTACGCGACAAACATTTTTTACCCCCACCTCAAACTTTTCATACCTGGGGGTAAAAAATGTTTTGAACCTCTTTCAAAAAGAAACTTCATCTTGCACTTTTGCCACTTTCCTTATCAAGTTCCTCAAAAATAGTAAGTAAATTCAACCTTTACCCCGGATTTATTAAAAGTGCAGATTGACCGCCATACGTTTGCGCTACTCGGATTCCTGTTCTGAGTTGTAGGAGAATATGTCTCGGAGGCCGAAATTTTTTCTTTTGAATTAAGGCGATTTTTGCACACATCAAACAAAATGGCTTGTGACCTGTGACTGAATTAACGGTTGAATTTTGAAATAGTATGTCGGAAAATCGCAAAATACCTGATCAGTAGGGGCGCTCAATTCTTAGCTCGTCGGCTCGTCTCGTCCCAGAAATTATTTAATTGCATGATGAGCTGATGAGCTGCTGATCCCACTCCGCATTTCTCTCCACTTCCCATCAAATTTGATCCCCTCATCAAAAAAATCGACATTTTACGGACGAGACGAGCTGACGAGCTAAGAATTGAGCGCCCCTAGTGGCTGACGGAGCCTGACCGAGGTATCAGCGCTGATCAGCTTTTGGGGGGACGCTAGTCAGGACCCGGTCAGCCTAGGTCAGCTCATTTCAGAAGAGAGTGGAACCATACCACTATCAATAGAAAGATATGACTTGGTTTGTGAGTTTGATCCCTCCTGCGGGTGATTAGAACACTTCATGCGCGAAAAAAGCATCAAAAAACGACCGAGAACTAGTAGTTTGGCGGGGCTCAAGGTCGCCCGACCAAGGTACATGGTTCAGGCGATGACCTCCCAGCGTTTCCAATGTCTTATGCAGTCCTGCTTCACAGTTCAGAATATGAACTCAGCTCAACATAAGTACAGTTGCGGCAAGATCAAATGTCTTGCCTTTTATGGAATCATAGCGGTGCGAGCACCGGTCCCCTACTCTGATTCAGATTTTTTGATCCCAATACCTGGAATGGCCGAAAGAAATATTTCTCAGAGCACTTGGTCATGCATATGGGGGTTCAATTGCTGATGCTAAATGTTAATATACCCCAACGGATTCAGAATGCCAGCTTTCATGGGCAAGAGTGCCTGGAACAACTGCGATATATTTCAGTGTATAGTACCTTGCAAGGTTGTTGCAAGGTCTTGAAGGCAGCCGGGCCAAAGGTCGCTCGGTCGACGCTTACGCGCCGACCAGCTCTCATTGGCAGGTGAGGCTTGAGTTTTAACGTTGGTGTCTTTATAGCTATAAATGAACTGTAAAGTACTTGATATTTTGTGGTGAAAAAGGCGCCAAAGCTCGCTCGGTCGGCGCAGCTCTCATTGGCCGGTGGGGATGCTTAGCTTTTGATCACCACTCCGGCATAACCAGCTTAGTGTCGGCTAGCGCGGCTCTGTAAAGTTGAAACACCTAAATAGAGCATATTAGCAACTGGTGAAAAATATTTTGCACCAGGATCTGATTGGCTGCTCCACAGTTTTACGGCCGCTGATTGGTCGAGAAACAAGTACAAAATACTTTTCACCGGTTGCTAATATGCTCTAATCAGCGGCTTATCGACGGCATCCAGACGAATTTCGCTGCCCTTGCCGGCGAGGTTTCGGCGGCCGGCACCTAATTTGGAGAGTATGTGGAGCAACGAGTTACGAAATCCTGTGGAGTAATGAAGCCGTAATTGCCGTAATAATTTTGATGCTATCAAACGCAACTGAGGGGAGAATTTGCACTTCAGCACCACAGAACCCTACCTCTGTAAACAGAGTAGGGGAATTCAAATCAATCTCGACCTTTTTCCATATAATTGGGAGCCTTTCAGAGAATCAAAGATGCAGGATAATAGTAGCCGACCATATGTGATGTAAATGAATTTCATTCTCCTTCAGTCTGACCCAGTTTTATATTCAGATGTCAGCGCCATAAGTCACTCAATATGGGCTCAAATCGAACGGTTCGAAGTGCGGAATGTATGCTAACGAGCCTCCCAGCAAATCTATCCCCGCAGTATATCCTAATATGATATGTGGTTGCGAAAAAGGTTGAGATTGATTTGAATTGCCATAAAGGCAAGACATTCGCAACTGTAAGTAGGAAATAAGATACTAGACATAATAAATAATAAAATACCTTAGACATAATAATCCTGCTTCGTCTTATCTTACCAAGACACCCTAACCCCAGGAACTCTGGCCTGTCTGTGACACTGCAACCCGTTCAGTGAATAGTTCGGAGGTCTGGATCAAAACAGGTGACTTTATAGCCCATCTAAAGCCCTCCGACTCTCGCTCAGAAATGCTATAGGCCTCATTATAGGGGTCCTATAGGCCTATAGCACTAAAGCCCTATAACCCTCGGGCGGTCACTGAATTGAAGCACAAACTGTCCGCCTTCGGATACATTGGAGTAGAAAAAGCACCTGTGCAAACGTAATGCTTATATAAGGGTGCCGCATCGGCGTGACGCCTATCTTAGATATCAAGAGATAAGTAGTGTTGCCGGAAGCTGGAGCTAGCTCCGAGCTGAGTTCAACTCCAACTCGACCCCTTCCCAAAAGCGGCACCTCGAGGTGATGCCAGCTCGCCTCGACTCCACCCTCGTCACCCAAAGCGGACGGCGCAAGTGACCCCTGATGCAAATCAAGGCGCGGCGGTGGTCGCAAACTTGGCTGCGCTGGTTCTGAAGAGGGCTTGAGGATGCCCCCTCTGTCCAAGTGCTGGTGGTGGTGATCGCCCAACTCTCGGCTTGACTTGAGTACTTGATAACAATCTAGTCCTACTTGAGCGTGCCAGAAACAATAGAGTTGAGTCAAGGGCTGACCTTCGTAGGCGCAAGGAAGCTTCTTCATGAAATGTGACTCCACATGCCTAGTGAATGCTTGTTCCTCCTACAGGCATCCCATTCACATAGATGTTTTCCTTCGCAGCTAACATGTCAATGGATCCTGTGGATATGGGCCAGCAAGCTTCCCAGTGAGTTTAAAATGGCAGTGCACCGACGCCATCTACAAGGCCGACGTGCCAGGCGAGAGAAAGAAGTCATCAGAGCCAGACTTTCTTCCGGGACTACCGAAGAATGTAATCCAATGAGTTTTGGCTGCAGGATGCCCCTGAATAGCGATGGGAAGGCCGCGATATCCTGAAAGCTCAATTGAGACCATCCTGTGAGGGAACCGACAGCTTACTTGAGGATCCCCCTCGCCCACGCCAGACGTTCGGCGACGATGCAAACCGTCGTCGGGATACGTTACACCACTGTTACAGGCTCGACAAGGCGCTAACAAGATAAACGGAGCGAGCTTGCGGCTGCGACTTGATTCAGAGGGGACAATATACGGACTGCAAAACAAATTGGGAAGGGGAAGGGGATCGAATTGGGTGCGATAAGGGTTGCATTCAAGTTGCGCTTACAGTTCAGTCTGAAGTCTGTCCGTGGAGGGATCTTTGCAACCCTTTAATGACAGGCTGAGATTCAACTGCTATACGGGAGTTGTGAGGACTAGTACTGTCCCTAGCGATCGCACGTAAGGAAGGGCTTACTGCGGATAGTTCCTGACAGACTCTTAAATGTGTAGGGTCGAATTGGCCTGCCTGCCGAATGAGTTGAGCGAAGACGCCCATAGCAATGATAAGTGCGGTGCGTACAATAAGAGACAGGTCTTCCAGAAATCTAATACATAAGGCATACACTTCGTGAGACTGGGAAAATAGGTCGGGGATGGGATGGATGAGATGATCAGACGCCTCACCAATGTCTCATTCGGACTGCCCATGAGGCGGCAAGGAAGAGGAGAGAATACGCCCAGGTCACGTGGCTTACATCGATATATAACGCTTTCACGGCAAGTGGCTGTGATCAAATGTCTGTTCGCCATCGGTCCCGTCTGCAGCCTCAGGCGTCAACATTTTGAAGTAACTTTGAGTGTATAATCTCTGTCATTAGCAATCTCCAGGGAATGTTCGGGCCAGATTTTTTGTTTTTGCCCTTGTTGCTTTGGAAATGAATATTTCCCTCTGACACAGCCATTTCCCTGCCATTTCCGCGATTCTGTTCCGGGTCCATTGGGGAAGTTTCAAAAAATTGACGCGGAACATTCCCGAGAGATTTAGTTCAGGACTCATTTGCAATTTGTTTTAGATTTTTAGCGTCACTGTGGAGGGCGGGGGACGGGACCGACTACGAACAAACAACGTACAAACAGACATTTGTTTGGTGTGACTTGCCGGTCACCACGCTTTGGCCCAAGCGACGAAGGTCACGTGAAATAACACGTCAAGAACCTTCTGCTGTAAGGACCGATGATAAGTTAGTGCAATAAATATTTTTTCCGTCTCAGAAGGAAAAAGGAAATGTATATAAAGGGGGATGAGTTGAGGGGGAGAAAGGAAGGTGAGGTTAGGTTGTTCTGTGGATACAAGTGTCGTGGTTGTGGCGGGTGGAATTGGGCTAGGCATGGACTTGTTAAGGGGTCCCGTGGAGAAGCGACAAGATCACTGGCGGAGTCTGAAATTCACTCCATTTGGAAACCCTTCCAAATTGGGAAACTCTGCTAAATCAGGCAACTGGTCCTACTTTCGATACCTCTGAGCATCCTTGTAACCCTTTGAGCTTCAAAAATATGTTCGAGGTACCTTATGCGTGCTATGACTCGGTTGCTTTAGTTTTTAGCAGCGGTTTAAGGTCAAATTTTCCTTCAGTGGGTGAAAACCCACTTATACTCGATTCATAAACTGTCGGCGAAATATTGTGCGCATATACTCTGAAGATCAACTTCTACCCTCACCGAGCCCTCATACACGTTAGTTCTAGCGGCGAACTTGACCACCGCGCTCAATGCGAATGCGCAAAGCTTTCGGTGTGTGATGGCCGTCCTAGCGACTTTCCTAGAAAGGAAGCCGTGATCAAGCCGAGCCATCAAATTGACGCTTCTCAGCCGACCCCCCCTCACGCGTCCAAGACTTTATATACGTTTGAACGACTATCTTCAAAAAAGTTTATAAAGTCTTGTTTACGAGACTAGAATTGGGCCGCTCCGCGGCCGATTCGCTGAGCCGTACACGCGCCCAAATTTTGAGCGGGAGGCTGCGAGTCGGGTGGAGAAGGGAAGGCGTCCCAATTCCAGTACGCAAGGCGCTACGAGGGCCTTGAGGGTGAAGGAAAGCCCGAAGCAACCACACGGAGCAGGGCTCTAAGAGCAAGGCTCGCGTGAGGGCAAACTCAAACGAAAGCCCGAGTACCACACAGAGGCATGCGAGTGAGAAATAAATGAATTGATTGAAATTATGAAATACACTAATTGTTGTCAAAGGAAAGACAAGCGTCCAAGGGATGTCCGTGAGTGGAGGCAAATTGTTTAATGCGACTCGGCGAGAGTCCCAAGCTCGCGTGATTCTGGCAGGTAGAATATGTTCCAGACGGCGCCAATAAATGAGGAAACAAAGGGAGGTCCAGCCACCGAGCTTCATGATGAACTCGGGTTCCACACCAGCCAGCAGCAGCTCGACGGAGCCCCTGATACGATAACTGTGCCCGAAGACCGCTTCAAGATCATTACGCTGGAAGATGGCTGTCGTAGTGCGAAGAAAATGATCCTTAGTGAGCGGGCACCAGATCCCATGCTCAAAGAAGGCGAAGAGAGGAGTGGTTAAGGGATTCGGAGGTGCGTTGTTGACTGCGGTATGATTCATCCACGCCCAAACGGGGCAAAGGTCAGTGTCTTCTTGTCCCGTCTGGGTGAGAAAGTTGTTATCCGAGCACAACATCATTCCAGGGGGTCGATCGCACAAGATGCTGGCAATCGGAGGGACTGGCCGGCCGTTTGAATGGCAGGACCTCTGGTTAAAACCCGTAGGGCCTGACCACCATGTAAAACATAGTGTGCGGGGGAAGTTCTCTTCCCCCAGGCAAAAATCCCCAGTGTCCACCAGCCCTCCAACGCTGTCCTTTCCCTTTGCAGATGCATGCGTACCTCCTACCAAAGCAGGCCCATGGACTTTAGGGGGCGCCGCTACCGACGCAACACCGGGGTAGTGGTGGGAATATGAAACATGAGGGTCCTGGTACTGCGCCGTACCCCAAAGAAACCATCTTGAGGTCGGCACAACACGGGTCCAGAAATCTTGAAGTCGGCACGATGAGGTCCACATATGATAGCAGACACAACTTCATATCAAGCCGGAATTTTGCCCAAAATTCTTTGAAACTTGGGATTTAGCAGGAACTTGGGGGTGGGTTTATAGGCAAAATTCGCATTTTAGAGAAAACGAAGTAACCCTAGTCTAGGGTTAGAAAAGCGCGAAATTCCTCAAAAGTGTGTGTACCTAACTTTCAATTTTGGAAAAAAAGGCATCAACCCATGACCTAAAGTTAGTCAGTATCTCAACTCTGACCCCAGCAGACATCCATGGCAGAAATCTCCTGGTTTTGGTTGAGTTTTGGTCAAGGTTCTGTGGTGCGGCAGACATTTGATGCGCTGATGGAATCGTACAGCCACCGGCTATGTCTCGGCCCGGACCGAAAGCGCGAAATCCGTGGAAGGAAAAATGATTTTGTGGATTTTGAGACTTTTGACCCGAGGGATCTCTAGCTATAGTCTTCCTTCTTATGGTCATTTCTGCACAGTTTCGATACCATTGGGTGAAAACTGAGTGCACAGTAACAATTTCCAAATTAGGTATCTGACTTGTCACGAAGTTCGGTCCGCTATCATACGACCGCCAGTAGTCTGAAATTGTTGGCGGGGTTCGACCCGGACCTCGGTTTTGTCACGGCTGTAACATCATGTGCATTTCCCCACGCCCCAATGGGGCATGACACGTATGCGCGTCGGTGCTGTGGTACGCAGCGACGACCCACTGTGAAGGCTTCGCAAGCCTAGAGAAGTATTGAAAGACTGCCCAGCCCATAGATAGACATAATTCAGTGCTATTTTACGCTTTAGGACCATAATCATCAAGCAATATTGTGTTCATGGAATAAGTACAGTATCTTCGGCATACGTACTGGTTACGACCCCGCCCAAAGTCCCAGATGCTTCACAGTGGTAAATATTAGCCCCGGCAAGTGTAAATGTGGGGTTCCAAGCCCTTTATGCAGCCAACAAGCTCCATATTGGGCTCAAGTTGGACCGCCAAGTTTTCCGAACGACGTGTCATTTCCTTATCCGACCGTGTGAACTGGCACGTGTGTCACAGAATCCGAGGTCTTGGATGACAGGCGCCATCAAGTTCAGACTCTATATAATAGATTTATCGACTATCATAAATCTTGTAGAGTCTGACTTGGTGAGACTAGACCGCCAGATACGATTCGCCGCCGGTCAACGAGCTTGATGGTTACCCCTACGTCATCGATAACGGTGCGAGCACCGGTCCCCTACTCTGAAAGGTTTGAAGGTGTTAGTAGCAGTACAGACCGAGATGTTTTGATGTACTATACCAAGGCCGCAGTGGCAAGGCGGGCCGGCCAAAGCTCGCTCGGTCGACGCTTGCGCGTCGACCAGCTCTCATTGGCAGGTGAGGTTTAAGTTTTTGGACCTTTGGTGTACAAAACCGCCAAAGCTCGCTCGGTCGACGCTCGCGCGCCGACCAGCTCTCATTGGCCGGTGCGGGTGGGCAGCTTTTGATCATCACCTCGGCATAGACGGCTTAGCGTCGGCTAGCGCGGCTCTGTCATTCCAGCTGCTTTTTGCGGCATGTAAAACAAATCGGTTGAGCAAGTGGTTGAGAGGCGGAATTTAAAAACGCCTGAAATCAACTGGCACTGTACGGCATCCAGACAAGGTCTATCATATCACAGGAATCACAATCGGCATCTGACTTGCCGACGACCGGTAAATTACCGACATATTGTGGAGCAACAAAATCTGTGGAGTGATGAAGCCGTAAGTGCCGTAATTTTGATGTGTTCGAGTGAGGGGCGAAGTGACAGTTCAGCCCCACAGAACCCTATACCTCTGTAAACAGAGTAGGGGATGCGGAAGTGACCGGAAAACGACCCGATTTCCCCGAAGGCCGCAGCAAAGCGACTCTTGGCCCACTCACATTCAGTAATCTCGCGAACACGTATTGATCACGTCCCCGCGACACTGTTGGGGCAATAGCGTTTAGTTAGGCTCGTTTCACCCTCTCTTGTATGGGGGACGTGAAATCTGAAGATAGTCGTTCAGATCACTCAATACAAGAGAGGCTGGAGTTAAGCTATAGAGGCGAGTACGAGTCGCCTCGGAGTTTAAAATTTTGTGGCCGTTGACAACGCCAAGTCATCAGTACTGCATCAGTCCCATCAATTATAGCGAGAAAGAGTCCAGAAAGAAAAGCATAGTTCACCCAAATTCTGTCTCCTAAAATCCTCAAAAAAAAATCGGAGAGCCTCTCAAGACTAGAAATTTACTTATCCCGGGGTAATAACCGGAATTGGTGCTTGTTGTAGGGCAGCATAAGGGTGCATCAAAAATTTCAAACTCCGAGGCGACTCGTACTCGCCTCTACAGCTTAATTCTAGACTAGCGTTTAGTAGCAAAGCGTTGTCCGTCCACGAGGGAAGGCCATTGGGCGGGTCCTGGTCCAATATACGCGAGCCGGGAGGAGCATGAAGGTGGGCTCGAGGGTCCACCCGGAAGAGCTCCTGGGAGTCCGAAGGTGTTGTTCCGAGTGCGCCCGCGCCGGTAGGCCACTTTCTCCAAATTTCGGCCAAAGGAGCGCCTGGTGGGTGAGGAGAACGTGTCGAGCTTTGTAGGAAAGCCAGGGAGTCCGATGTCGAGCCCAAGAATCGCGCCAATGATCGCCTATGAAGTCCGGGTCCAGGAGGTCTTAAAATACACCAAATCGGTCCATTGCGATCCAGAATCTCGCCGAATCCATTACCACAGCGAAAAGAGTGCGCAGATACCGGAGGATAATCCATGTTCTCGGGCAAGTCCAGTGCCGTTTCGCGAAAATCCAAAATTTGACGTGGTGGTAGGGATCCTGGTCCAGAAGGCAGCGGTGGCGGCGAACCAGACGGCAGCACCGAAGCCCGAGGAAAGGTCGAGGGCGGCGCGAAGAGCACGAAGATGCGCTTTGGTGATTGGGCCGCGAGGAGGGCGTTTGAAGGCAACACCATCTCCTTCTTGAGTGATAGTAGCCACTTGTCGTCTCCATGCCATTCCGCCCGATTGAAGAGATGCCATAACTGCAGACCGCTCATCCAGTTGCGGATGGTTTTGCCACCACAGGTGCCAGAAGCTTGGGCGATGAAGGCGGCGAGGAGGACGGGGTCGGCCGGCATTCTCGCTGATTCGCTGATGAGATAGCGGTCGCAGAATTGATGAAAACGGAGGAGGCCGGCACCGTAGGACTCGCGGGTGGCTTCAGTGGTAGCGCGTAGGAGTGATTCGTAGATGCGACGGTGCAACTCAAGAGGAAGGCCGATGTTGATCATCTTTTCGTGAGCGAGTAGCGAGTGCGGAGACGTCCACAACAAGACGCGACGGTCGGCGGGAACGTGAGGACGGTGAGGACTAGGTGCCAGTTCGTTGCCGAATGCAGGGCGGCGAGCTTTTTTGGCGGGCAGCGAAAGAGCGGCAGCGTCGCGGACAGCCAGTAACGATGACCGTTGGGTAGCGAGGGAGAAGATGGGCAGCGTCTCCGGGGGGGCTGAGTCAATGCTAAGCAGAAATGAGTGAAGGTTCAGGTATTCATTCAAGCGGACATACTCGGACGATGCGGAGGCGAGGCGAGTGGTAGGCGTGGACGAGGGAAGGCAGGAATTGGGCGGCGGTTGAGACTGGGTTACTGGTGGGGTTTGCGGAATGATGACAAGCTTGCCGAGCGAGACGGAGAACATAGTGACTGGTGGGTTGGCTGTAGTAGCGGCGTGGGATTGAAGAAGAGACGGAGCGGTGAAAGTGGAGGAGGGTACGGGGGTGGGTTCGGTAGAGATAGGCAATAGGAGATATTCACAGGGCCGTCAACCGCAAGCTGCCGACGCTCGTCGACCCAGCTCGGCCTAGACTGTGATCGGCCGACAAGGTTGACGTAAGGCTGACATCAGGCCACGCGACTCAGAGTCGTACAGTGTATGATAGATTTTTTTGTTTTGGCCAGAAATCTGAATTAATGTGTAGATCCGTTGCAAATGCGAAGATAATATCGCAACCAGGACCAATCTGGGAAATATATCGCGGAATTATTAATCTAGGTCGTATTATAAATGTTTTCTTCAGCCAAAGTGAAGCACGAACAGGTTCAGCTGAGGAGCTGGACTCGCGGAGTTTCTGGCTGCTAAAGTGACCATAAACTAGGGTTAGGGCTTCACGATCACGCATCTTCCTTTTGATCCCACATCCGACATCGTCGTCGCGTCTGGCCGCCTCATGGGCCGGCTGACCGCCGCCCAGAAAGCGCAAAGGGATTCGGCACGGAAGAACTCACCCCTTGGCCACTCCTCTCAGGAGAATTCCGCCTCCCAGACAACGACAACAAGCGGAGACTCGGACTGCATTCCGGGTCGGAAAACGCGCTCTGCTACTACTGTCTCCCAACTTACGACGCAGATTTCCGAATTGACATCCTCTCTAGCCGCTTCCAGGAACGAAGTTCTCGACCTGAAGTCCGTGATAGCTGATCTGGAGGGTTCTAATCGTGGACAAGCTGTCGTTCTCGCTGATCTTGCTCGGGTCAATGATGCTCTCTGCTCCGAACTCGATGCGGTCAAATCTACTGCTTCCGCCTGTGCGTCTCGACTCCGGGAGACGGAAAACGCATTGTCTGCCGAACATGAGGCCCTAAAGAAAGCAACAAAACGTATAAATCGCCTTGTAAATGATAAGAAGAAAGCTGCAGATGCTAAACGGAAGTTAACCAAAGCCACTACCACTTCCCAGTCCTCCCTAGAGGCCGACATTCAATCTCATCTGGCTACTTGGGATCTCGTAAGTACCTCGAACAGTTAAAGTCTGTTTTTAAGTTCATGTGGTAAAACCTTGTTATGTATTCTTTGGTGGCGGTGCGCTAACGGCATTTTCATGGGACTTTTTTTTTTTTTTTTTTTTTGAATCATCGTTATTTGCCCCTGTCTGCGTACAGAACGTTAGGCATACCTCTATGTACACCATTGCGAGTCATTGTGAGTTTATACGTAGCGAATCAGAGGAGAATCGGAAACTGGCATCATGTCCATGCAACCTAGGGAAGGAGCACGGACGGGCGCGCCGAGGAGAAGCGCGTTAAACGAGAGCCGTGACCTGTGGGTGAGTAAAGTAAGTGGTCAACGGTGTAATGTAAGGGACTAGGCGCCCCGTGAGGGTGGGCACTGATGAGTAGGGTAGTAGACGAGATGAATGTCAAATAATATGGTACGTAGAAGGAACCGGGGTTGAACGGGCGGCTGGGGCTGCTGTGCGGCATGGAACGGCGTGAGAGGTGGGCTGATTCAACTAAGAGCGGGGTCCGAGGCGAGGTTGCGGGCGAGGGCGTGGCCGAGACGATTTTATGATGCGGGAGAAGCGTGACGTGGACGAGGTCTGTGGTGGAGATGGGAGGGTTCCGTGGACGGAACGGAAGCGACCGGTGCTACCGAGGTAGCGGAGGAGGTGCGAGAGGATCTTGCGCTCCCCCAACAGCAGGTTGAGGTCGGCCGTAGCAGGACCTCCAAGGCATCGGAGCTGAGCGCGGGACGCTTCATGTGCGGGGCAGTGAAGGAGAAAGTGGGAGACGGTTTCGTCTGCCTGGCGGCAACACGGGCAGATGGGGGAATCCGCCTTGCCTATGCGTGAAGGTGCTGAGCGAGGGGGATGCGGCCGGTTCGAAGCTGAAGCAGCAGGACAGCAAGGCTGTGCGGAAGGAGCTGTGTGAGTTTGATGTATGATCCGCTGGTGATTTTCACATCGTAGCTTATGGTTCGAGCATAGCGCTTGGATCTCGCCAGTCGCGAAGCACAGCGCTTTTCAACTCCGCATTGAAGGCTTGGAGGGTAGCTGATCTGCTGACGGGTAATTTCTCGCGCAACCGCCTCGAGATATCGAGATCGTCGGAAGAGGACTTCGTGGATGCTGCGCGCTTGGCTAACACGTCCGCTCTCTCGTTCCCCGCGATATTGACATGTCCCGGGGCCCACCTGACGGTAATTCTGGTTTGGGGATGCAGGCGAGTGAAGGCGCGGGCACACATACCATGCCCACTGCTTCAGTTGAAACCAGTAATTTTATTTTTCCTTTTCGGAATTGCTTCATGACACGTCTTTTGGCTTTGGCGGTGCGGTGGGCGTGGAGAAAGTCAATCGCACCCCGAAGATTGGGATAAAGGCGGCGAATATGACGGCACAAAACCTGTGTCTTCTTGACATGGTTCGTGAAGATGATTCCTTTCGGAAGGTCATCGAGCGACTTGACATCTTTCGGATCGGGAAGATGGGCGTCGACAGCACTATAGTCCTTCCCACCCTTCATCTGATATATGAGAGGTGTGATGTTGGGACGGTCGTTGCCAAGATTCAAAAAGAATGACGAGTTGAGGTCCAAATCAAGGCCAGAGCAAACTTCCGCCAGCGCAGACGGGTTGAGGGTTGCTGATGTGGCTAAAATTGGTGTGCCAACTGGAACTAGAGCGCGTAGTCGATTCAGCATGGAGTACTGTAAATACTTGTACCGAGGCAACCGTCACGGTCACGGTGGGGTCCGTTGCGTTGCCCAAACCGCGGCGGGTCACGGTCACGGACGGTCTGGTTGCCTCCAAAAAATCGTGACAGTTGAGAAAATATTCATTTTTCGCCCTATTTTGGTGCCATTTTTGCTAAAATCCTCGGAATTGTCGTTTCCAGCTATTTCTGTCGCAGTCAGACTGCTCGAAGTCTGAATTTGCCTCAGATCATAGCAAATTTTCGCGTTCTCGGTTGCCCAAAATCCAACTGTCACGCTCATGGCCGCTCTGGTTGCGTTGCCGAAGGCGGGTCACGGTGTCACGGCGCCGGGGTCGGTTCTACAGTAGTGAGGTCCAGTGCGCTTCGTCAATGATAACAGCAAGAATCCGTTTCCCTGTTTTGTCGTCACGAAGATATTTGCGAAAATCTGGATGCTCAAAGCACATCTCCGGCGACGTGAGAACGGCGTGATGTGTCTGTGTGTACAGGTCCTGGCAAAGATCAGTTCAAAAACGCGACACGACGCGACTATTAATTGGGGGAGCTTGCTCCCCCTTTATCAGAGCCGTCACCGAAAAGCAATAAGCTGTGCTAGACGGCTTTTTGATGGCGTCACTGCACTTGACGTGCGCACGTCAAGTGACAAGATTGGCATGCTCCGAGTGATACGATGTTCTTCCGAGTGATCCATCCTGATCCCTACTGATCCAGACTGATTGCAGCGTGATGGCGCATCCTTTTCAACTGATGGTGCACCCGTCCTTGACCCTGCCCGAGGCTGCCTAACGGAAGGGAAAATACAGTTCCCTATCTCATACACGGTACAGAGAGGCAGGTTCTGGCGCCATTAGTTTTCCAGAAAGTTGCTGTAAAGAGGCGATGAAAATAAATGATATCAATGTTGCAGCTTGCTCAGTTATAGTGTCTATATAGAGAGACCACGGTTCTGAGTGGATATATTCTATCATGATGATAAGCTAGTCAGAAATTTGATTGGTGGTTCATCCTCCAGAACGTCGTTGCCCGGCATAAGTCAAGGTTTGTTCACAAGAGTAGAGTACTACTAGAGTACTGTGCGTGAAAAAAATCCAGCCGAATTATGCCCCCAAACAACAGCGCAACATTAATATTGTTAATTTGTGTGCCATATAAGAATTTACACAAGCTCCCCCTGCTGTAGGCCGGTATTCCGGCATACAAATCATATTTAACACACTTTCTGCAACTCCCGCGAATAAGTAAGTATCTCCATTGACTGCCGCGGCCTTGAGACCCATTGCTTGGAATGGTGGTGGGCACCGACAGGGTTCCCACGATTCATCAGTGATCTGACAGATCAATTCTCACTCACCTGTTCCCCCCCCCCCGAGAAATGGGAAGGCCCATAAGATATTCACAGCCAATTAGGTCCCTGGGCATGGTAGTGGATTAATTTTTGCTGTTCTGTAGAAACAATGTAATAGAGCCGAAATTTTGATTTTCTTGCGACACTTTCTATATGAAAAGCAGAATCAATACTTGGCGCGCGATTTCGAAAAATGTGGCTCTATTAGGGTTATTATCAGGCCAAAAGTCGCGTGGGAGGCCGAGATTGGACGCGTGGATCGGGTCAAACGAGATGTTATGGGTCAAAACTTATTTGGGGTGAGATTTCCTAAAATGGGTGTGACAGAACGCGTGACACACCGCGATTGACGCGCCAAACGCGCCCCGACGTACACCTGTCGCTTCTAAGACCGCATTCAGAGGTATGTGAGCAATCTTCAGCACTAACTGGTTGCCAGTGAGTATTCTATAACTCAATACTTGTCTACATAGGACATGGCACCCGTATCAAGACAAAGTCGGCATCTTGCCAAAGCACGCGCCAAAAAGGCCGCCAGCGACAGGGAAAACCATCCACCATCTTCCCCAACAACCCATCCCCCACGCTCTCCTCGTAAAGCTGCTTCCTCCCCCCGGAAATCAAAGAAAAAGCTTGAGACTGTGGACCTGAATTATGTGGCGGAATTGAAGAAGGAAAACATCTTACTGCGTCGTCGGGAGAAGCGGCACAAAGAGCAGATAGCGGAATTAAAGAGGAAGGTTGCCGCCAGTGATGCCAGTGTTGCTGCTGCTACTGCCGAGATGCAGGCTGCTTCTGCGGCGGCGAGGAAGTCTGCGGAGCGGGCCATACACGATCTCCTCAAGAACGACACGGAATTAGAGTCGAAACTCGCAAAGGCGGAGCAGAAACTGGCTGACCACGAGAAACTGAGTTCCGACATGCCAGCGCTAAAGAGCTCTCAGCGCTTCGCCTCGCACTCCGCACTTTGAAGAAACAGGTCAAGCGTCTAAAAACAGGCCAGGAAAAAATCAAGAATGGGTCAGCAGAGCGGTGGGTCGAGAAACGTTGAAGAAGGGACGCGCATACGCACCCGAGGTTCGCCATCTTGCCCGGACTCTCATCTCATGCGGGTGTAAGATGGGGAAGGTTGGCGGCGCAATTAATGCGGTTGCTCGGATTTTTGGACTGGATCTGCCAAATGTGATCAGTCGTCGGACTGTTGGTCGAATTGCATTGAAGGGCTTACTTATGGCACGTATGCAACTGGGTTTCGAGTTGAAGAATGCCGAAGGTACGGAAGATTCGCTGAAAGAAAGATTATACAATCAGCAGCGACAGCACATCGCGCCGCAAAATGAACTACCAGTCCCATCACATCCACATGCGCGTCCCTGTTGGGCGGGATGCGCAAGGGAATATCATCATGTCGGAGTCGGCGAAGGTTCGGTTTGCTGGTGTCGAATCCACGACAGACCACAGCGCCGAGACATCGAAAGCCACATGGCTTAAGGTGTTTGAGGCCAGCCCCCTTGCTCAGCGCGTTGGCAAGCTCGACTTTCGTTTGATTTGCCGTCGGTTGCGGGGAATGTGTGGGGATCACGCTAGTGTCGAAAAGTCAGTCTCAGAAGGGATGCGGAAGGAGAAACACGAACAGTTGCTTCAAGAGCTGGGCGAGAAGCGCCTTGCCGAGCTCGATGGCGACTTGCTAAAGCTTGCTGCGTTGATGGTGGAGTTTGGAACAAAAAAAATCGACGCGGTGGGGGGTTGGGACGCGTGGAACGCGCTACCAATTTCAGAACAGGCCGCACGCGACACTGCGATGCTGAATGCGATGATTCGAAGCCTCGGAGTTGAGGCTTTGGCCGAGCTTTCCGATGCTGACCGGCATCTCCTGACGGTGTGGGTGTGGTCTGGGTGCTGTGTGCACAAAGACCTGAATAGCTTTAAGGGCGGGAACACCGTGATGACGGCTTACTGGAAAGAGCTGGATATGCGACCCATTCCCCTCGCCAACAAAAACTCCGCTCAGGCGATTCGCAAGATTCTCCATCCCGAGGAGGGCGACAAGCCTATCACGGACGAAGATTACAAAAAACTTGAAGACATCGCGTTCGGCGGCGCGAAACTTACTGCGCTGGCTGGTGCTGTGCTCAACAACGCGTTGGATAAACGGGGGCAGGGAGATGCGTACCAACTGTTCATGGAGGACTTTCTGAATGCCGAACGCGTCAAGAGCTTCCCGAAGACCAATAATACGCGCTTTGGAAGCCACGGCGAGGCCGCTGTAGAGCTGCTGATCAACCTTGATGCGTATCGTCGATTCCTGGAGGTTATACGGATACGAAAGGACGCACAGACCTGGACAAACATCGAAAAAAATGTATCGGCCGGCCTCAACGACCCACCCACACTCACCGAACTCGCGGCCCTTGCGTTGTACCACGTAACAATCTCGGCACCGTACATGCGTGCTGTTCGGCGAGGTGAGGGTGTAGGGCTGAATGCTATCAGCCTCGGACCTCTTCATTGCGACATCCGCAACCACTGTCAGACCTTGATTGACAATCCCGAGCTCTGGCTTGATTTGAGCTCAGAGTCACTCGCGCTAGCAACTTTTGATGGGCAAAATCCCGAGCGCACCGAACTTCTGGATAAAATCAAGGAACTTCATAGGCAGGGACTGTTGCCGCACCTGGAGACAATGTTTCCCAAGTTTCTTGAGGGCGCTTTAGCAACGTGGTTTCGCTTTTCCTCCGAATTTGCGCCGGGCGGGGTGATCGATGGTCTAACTGAAGAGGAGAAGTTGCACGAAGGGGCTCTGGGCGGCTGGATTGTCTGGGCGCAAAACAACGTGATGGGTGCTCTGCATACTCACAATGGGCTCGCAATGTACCAGCGCAACGGCACATGGGAGTTTTGTCAAGAATTCTTCACGCCAGATGATCACAAGCATGTATCACAAGCATGTTCTTGCTGCAGCGCGGGTGCAGGAGGGAGAGAAACTGGAGAAGACGCGTCGACAATTGCAGAAGGAGTGGGACGCGAAGCTCGTGGCTGAGAAAGAACAAGCAAAGGCAGACAAAGCGGCGCGAGAAGCGGAGATCCAATCAAGACTGGATGCCGTACCCGCGAAAGCAATTTTGGACAAGGGGATGACGAACGCAAAGCTCAACGAACAGCTGGAAAAGCTCCGAAGGCTCTGGAACTCAGGTAAAAAACCACAGATTGAAATACCAAACAAAAGTGCCTTGAAAGTCAAGGCGTTGAAACAGGCTGCACTTAAAGCCGCATTTGAAGCACACTTGGCTCTCTTGGAGGAACAGGCCGGTTCTATCACCTTGGATGAGCTGTTTGACGAAGTGCTGGCACTTCCCGAGGATGTAGAGATGGTTGGGGAGGAATACTGGGAGCCGGAAGACGAGGAGATGGCTGAGCCTTGGGAGGAGTTAGAATAATCAAGAAATAATATTACAGTACAAAGATTTTGGGGCCTTATGGTCAAGAAGTAATTGTAAGACTATTTGCCTACTTACAGATATATCTAGGGCCTCATATCGCTCAAACGGAACGACCGAAACTTAAACCATCAAATTTCCCGGTTGCATATTGATCACCGGCTGATTGATGGCCCATCAAAACCCGTCGGTGCCCACCACCACTTGGAATCTCGAAGCCTAAAGCTGTCATTATAATTACCGATTAGGAAACATATCCGGCTCTGCACTACGCCCTCTAGGACTACGCAGGAAGGTCTGGGTTTCCGAGACTAGTACGTAGAAACGTCTGGGTATCCGAGACTAGCGGGAGGGGGCCACAGACGTGAAGGCCGTTTGGCGTGGAAATGATGACCGTCACGAGATGTGACACTTTGTTACACTGGTAGCATTGCCGACCCCCACCATGAGGAGGTTACCAAAGTGAGGACATACGAACGTCGCCGAGCCCTGCAAGGTCAGGCCGCAGCTCGAGCCCGGCACAGGGCGTGAGCCCGCCATCCACTGAAAGCCCTATCCATTCGGGCGAGGAGGTGAGTGAGTTGGGGTCACCACCTATAGCGAACATCGACGAGCACCCCAATACAGACGCTGTACGGCTGGGGGAAAGGGTTGATGAGGGAAAGGCCTTCGAGGGACCTACAAAACGAGGACACATCTGGTGATGTGGAGGTATCTGGGAAGGCGTGCGAGAGAGGGTACGAAGGATCGAAGAAGGGGGAAGACGAGGACTTGTTCAAGGGCGGCCACTCGAACGTGGATGTGAATTCGTCGTTGGCAGTTGGACGAATAGACGACAGTAAGTCGAAGGAAAGCTCCAACGTGGAGGCAAAGCCGGTGTTGGGGGCTATTGCAGGAACGGACGACAGCAGGTCGAAGTCGGAGTCGAACGCAAACGTGGCTGTTGATGCTGGATCTATGGGAGTCGAGGGTGACAATGGCGGGGGGAGCGTGCACCTCCCATCCTTCCCCTCCTCGCTCTTCCGCCGTTTCTCGTTCCTACACCTCCGCCGCACAACAAAGCTCCGGCTCCCCTCCCGCTCAAAGGGGGCAGAATCTGACTCCTCCAGGCGTCCCTCTGGCGTCTCCACCGGGCCAAACCGCACCTCAACCCCGCCCTCCCCACGCTCCCTGCGCTCCTGATCGAACTTGGCAATTGCCTCTCTAAGCTCCACGCCCCGCAGCTTGGATAGCAACAATGACGCAATATGCGCCTGGCGTACGCGATCCGGCGGCACCACCTCCCTCTGCTTGCGCCGGTTCGGCCTCGCCACGACGGCAGCTAAACCCCCCTTCCCGCTACCCCGACCCACATATCTGTCCCTATCGCTCGAGCCCGAAGCAGGCGCGTACGCTGGGAATCGCTCCAAATGCCTCTTCCGCTCCTCCTCCGCCTTGCGATGCCACGCCGCCTTCTCGAGAGCGGGAAGCGCGGCCCATGTGAGCCCAGCAATCGCAGAGAGCGAGGCGTGAGAGGTCTCGACGTCGGCAGGGACCTCACCGGTGCGGATGAAAGCTGAGCGGAAGAAGATGAATGCGTTGGGAGGGCGCGGGTTGCGGGTTTGCGTGTGTGGTTCTCTTGGCTGGGGCTGCACTGTGGGTGCTATGGACAGTGGAGGGGTCACCTTGTGTTTGTGCCTGGTGCGATTTGGCTTCGACTCGGTGGAGGGCGGGGCATCGAGGAATGCTGCTGATTTGGCGCGCTCGGCCTTCAAGTTGTGCTCCACGGAGAACTTGTAGTTCATGCAGGGCATTGCCTGGCTTGATTCATCCCACGCCCCAGGCGTCAGATTTGTCGCGAATGAAATGCCTGGCGGTACCAAGGGCTCTGTCCATACCAATCCATCTCCTACGATCGTAAGCAAGTGAACAGCAAAGAGTTAGTAGTTCATCATCATGAGTTGGCGAACAGGCAAACTGACCATCCGCACAAGTTCGCCGCGAGCCACGGCTACGTTCTACCGGCATCTCAGAATCGAGCACGGCGGAGTTTCTGGTCTTCTTTGGGTTTATGCTGAGAGTGTGAAATGGCGAGGTAAGTGGGGCGGGTCAAAGACGGGGATCTTTGCAGGATCTCTCAACAGTTGGGGTGCTCTTTATAAGTAAGTGCGACACTTGGTTGGCCACACGTCGTTCTGGGCCCCTACATTTAGTTTTGATAAGCTTTGTTGGTCTTGCCCACTTGGACACAAGGCGTGGAATTGTGAGCATGGTCATTGCAGGGTGTGCGCCGCCGCAGCCCACGGTCCTGGAATCCAGTCCAAGAATGGTCCAAGGATTTCCCACAGATGACGGCAAGCTCCTACTTAGACCAGTGGGGGCCCCCTACTGGTGTTCAATTCTTCTAGCTCGCGAGCTCGTCTCGTCCAGGAGCTGACGAGTTAAAAATCAGACTTGAGCGCCCCTAGTATCAGGAATAAGTCTGGACCTTGTGTGCGAAGGAACAAGAACGGGAGAGTGAGTGCGGCGATGCCCCGTGCTAGTCGACGTCGTGGGCACGGAGGGTGAGGCGCGACGGCACGGAGATATAGTATAGGCAAAGATTGGCTAAAAGACGAAGATAATCGTACACAAGACCTGCGTCATGAGACTAAGATATCCCCCCTTCTTCTCGTTTCCTTCCCACTCAAGCTTCTGCGCCGCTTACAAGCGCAAACCATGTGTGCTCAGCTATTGGGAGGAGGCTGATCTCAACCACTCATCAGCCACGATCAGCCCTCATCGATCCCAGCGAGAATCCGGGCGCTCCTTAGTCTTGTGTTTATCGCGGGGGTCGGATCGTTTACAGAGCTTATTATGTAATATCATGTAAGCAAACTTTGAGTCGCGTAAATCTCCCGTCCACAACGCGATTTCTGCAAAGTACTCGGTATTGACAAAAGTAACCGTTAAGGCGACGATTGCTTCGCGACCACGTGATATTTCTCCAAGACTTCGAGTTTGAAAAATACGTCAGGATATTCCTTAAACCTACACAAGTTGTTGTGGGTAACCTCTGTTCCTGACGCTCTTCAGAGCCAGCGCAATTTTGGCAATAGCTTGAAATTCACCTGTGTCTTTCAACTTCTGCTCATTGTTCAACGGAAATCTTAGCAACTGCCCTTCCAGGCCACTTTCGACTACCTCTAGCTTGCACATGTGATCTATTCAGATGTTTTTGCACACTTGCTTTGGCTAGTAAGGGTGGTAAACAAGCCTACAATCTGAAAACTCTTCGGCCCCTTACTTGACCAAACATGGGGAATTACGGAAGCCATGGAGGCCTACTCTGGGATAAAAGTATATTGAATGTGTAGATAATAGGGCTCAGCACTGTGATGCATTAGAAATTAACCAAGACTGTAGCTAAATTCTTTGCTCTTAGCATCTTTGAACGGCCACGCAATATTTGGGTCCGTGCAGGAGGGACGGTTGAAATTGAACCAGTCCAATGTTGACAAGAAATTGATGCAATCAGAGATTTCGAGCAGTGAGGGGCTGAAATGGATCCTCAAGTATGGCCTACCGTCCGAGGGCATGTTCTTGAACTTCAAGAAAATTGGAAATGCAGTCATTTATTGCAACAAACAGTGCAAAACAGCTGCAAATTAGAATCCGCCGAGAAATCAGTTGTGCTTGATGGATTGGTTCAGGCCTTTGTCCGATGCCGTTCAAAACATGCAGGAGAACATTCCGATGCATTTTAACCTATAATATTCGGACCATACGAGTCGATTCACGGTTACTTTTGTCAATACCGAGTAGTTCGCCAGTCCAATTTCTATTGGTGTATTTTACAATTCTGGTGGCTCAGAATTTTCAGAAACGGCTGGAACCGCTTGCGCGGGATCGCCGATTTTGCTCACGTGGGCCTTCGGCCGAAGCGAATCCGACCGCTCGAGAACCCGTCGAAAAGCCAGTTTCCGTCAAAACAAAGTAAATTAATTGGAAGGAGTGCTCAGAGACTCTCTATAAACATCAAATATGGTACTGCGCATCATAGCTCTGCTCAAACTGTGAGGAGGAGGTGTCTAGAACAACATTCGGCGAGTCCCGGCTTACATGATATTACCTAATAACGGCCATCATCAATCGGACCCCCGCGGTAAACAACAGATGTAGCGAGGGCACCGAGCTGGTGCACACAGAGCGTCTGGCTAGGAGAGACTAGGCGCTCCTGCGGTACGCGAGCGGGTGACGAGCCAGTGGAAGCGGAGGCGGAGGCGACAGGCCCAGGAGAGCAAAAGGGAGGGCGTCGAGGCGGCGGAGCTCCGGGCGTGATGATGGTGCGATGCCGGCCTCGAATCTGGTCATAATCCGCACACACCTGGAGATGACGGCGGCGCGGTGCAAGAGCGTGCCGACGGAGGGTCGACAAGGTAAATGAGTAATAAAACGAATGAAAAATTAAATAAAATAAATAAAATAAAAAAATAAAAAAACAAGACGCAGCTTGAGTTTCCTATTTGCATGCGCCCGTGTCACTTAGTCACCGCTTCTCTTGCACTACTGCCAAATCGGCCGGAGGCCGAAATTTTTTCAAATACCCTGTTTGAGCGTGGATTTAGACGCAATTTGGGTGCTTTTCAAGTGGACTTTTGGCGTACCTAGAGCCTAATCTCGGGTGTATGGAACACTGTCATAGATACTGGGCTTATGACCACACAATATTAATATTGAACCCTCTGGAGGCCACGAACGCCGGAATTGCCCTGTACTGCCAAATTGGGTGGGGTGAAAAGTTATAGCTCCTTCAAATATTCAAATTTGGGAAATCTGTCTTGGGAAATTGTTCCTCTGTTGAAAAGGAGTCGATTGGCAAGAGGAATTAAAAATGGGATAAAAACTGCGGCCTCAGATAGCCTTGTCATCGAGAGGTGGTGACTAAGTGACGCGCACCATATGTACAGTAGTCACTAATGCCGCTTCCTGCCTCGACTGCGCGTCGACGGCGTCGATGTGGAGCCCCCACGCAATCCACGCCGGACATTGGACGAGCGGGATTGAGACTGAGATGATTGTGTTTGAGAGAGGCCAGCACGAGAAGGACCCGCCTCAGGCGCGTGCGGTTGGGCCTGGAAATAGATTGAGCTAAGCTACGACAGTAATCAAATCGCATACCGGCGGTGTATCATCATCGTGCTCGTTCTGCGCTCGAAAATGAGTCTGTATATGCTGACTGATTGACGATACGAGATTTCATGTATCCAATGCGCGCTGCCGCGCAGGGTAGGGGATTCGACCGGCTGGCGGGCAGTTGTAAGGTCGTAAGCACCATAATCCCTTATTACAGTGGATTGGAAGCCGCCGAGTGGGTTACAAACCATTATAAGGTTCCGACTGTATGTTACAATCGGCACTTAGGCTTAGGCCTTCGTAACGTCTTGTAACTGATCAGAGGCCGTTCCAAGCAATCTGGGATTTTTCCGACATATTTTTGGGCCGGAGATTGAGCGATTTTTGAACGTTGATTTACCCTATCGCCTACGGACCTCATAGGCAGTGACCGGGAGCCTAATTCAAGGTCGTTAGAGCTTAGCCGTGTTCGGGGTTGAGAATTTTTCGCCGCTCATGCTGAATTCGAGCCCGGTTAAATAATACATCGCTGATATTGGTAACTGAAGGGCCTGGGCCGTCGATACCGGGTGGGCCTGCGAGCAGCTGAGACGCTGTGGCGCATAAATCTAGAGTATACGAAGTTTGAATATGATTTGTATGCCGGAATCCGGCCTACAGAAGGAGGAGCTTGCGCAAATCCGCACTGACTCCGCGCTGTGTACTTACTGAAGAAAATACTTGGTTGTGCTCCGGAATTTTTTACATTTCATTGAGAATTTAACCTTCAAGTTCAAACGTTATGATAAGAACTCTCTGTTCAAGGGAATACACTCATCTGGACCAATTCATCCAGGGTTCTACAGATTTGATTCATTTTGATCTAGATCTGTCACATCGGCCCAGCTTTCATCGCAGTGTTTTGAATCCAACGGCGGCGTGCGCCATCACTCGAAATGGTCCTGCATCACTCAGAAACATCTTATGGACATTGGGTGGGTAGTATACAAAATCCAGCCACTGAAAAGCCCCAAACACGGTGACACAGTATGACAAGGGGCACGAGGTGGGGCCAGTGACGTGGCGGGGGATGCAACGGCCGAAGCATAAGACTTTGGGGCTCGCCGACGGCTTTGGGGGCTGTCTCCGCAACTGTCTCCCAGTGCAATCAGCAGAAATTCGGGCCAAATCAACGCGACCTCACGGCCGAACCGCGAAAATGGATGATTGTTACCTGTTCCCGGCGAGTTTCCGCCGGCATCTGCGCTGGCTGGGAAGATTTTTTGGGTCCCATGAACGATACCCGGGCTCAAAAAGCGTCTATTCTATCGCCGGTAACCGAGGGAACGTCGGCAGGGTCATCCGAGCTACGGGAAGAAAATTTCGATATTTTCTTGATTTTAGCTGATTTTCTTAGGCCTGGTCAATGGTCCGGATAAAAGGTCGACCTGGAGGAGGCCTGGTTCAAATTCGAATGAAATTTGCACAAGCTCCCCCACTACAGTGGCGGCGGGATCTGATGCCACCCCCCAAAAAATGATGGGGCCCCAATCGACTCCACTTGCATCAAAAGTTCCAGAAATGGGCTGTTCTATTTTTAGGGGTGCCATCAGATCCCGCCGCCACTGTAGTAGGCCGGAACACCGGCATACAAACCTACGTCACTGTGTCCGTACTCGACACCGTGGACCTCCGCGGACAATGCTGGTGGTCTATGCGCGCGGCCTAAACACCACCAAATAGGTCACATCATTGATACCATCAGTGATGTCTCATCGACCGGCGGAAAAATTTCATTGCATTTTCTGCTGTAGAATAAGGTCGGGGCAGACTCAAAACGTACTCCCTCGCTATAATTAGTGTAGTACGTAGCTCATGGAGAGCATATGAAGCCAGAGTCGGAACCTAAATCGGGCATATTCCGTAAGCTCACATGACTGATTAATTGATCGCATCATTGATGTCTCGGGCAGGCATCATTGGGGGAGCTTGCTCCCCCTTATCAGACACAGCCGCGTTTCATCAATTTATCGAGCCGACAAGTTAATTGTTAAGCTCTAAGTTTCTCATTCAGAATATACGTCTCAAAAATCAGCTAAAATAGAATTGATTTATTGTCGCCAAAAATGTAACTAGATAATATAACTTGCTATCCCCTATCTGAGTCCAATAAATTTATTGTATCCTCATAGCTTTCAGAAGCAAATGAACCGTACACAATTTATAGAGTACAAGTCCCAGATAAATGAGACAGTAAAGGTTAGATTTGGTGTCCCCAAAAATGCTTCAAACTATGTAGAGTTTCCTACGTACAAGAAACTTGAACTTTTTGGACTCGTTTATCAAGTCGAGGAAATCAGACCGAAAACTTAGAGTTTTAGACACCAGTAAATATATTTGCCAGAGCCTGCAGATACATTTAATGTTGTGTGAAGTTTTTAGTCCAATTTATCTGGCACTCAAATGAGTCCAGAAACTTCAAATTTCTTATACACAGAAAACCCCACATATCTTGAAGCGTTTCTGGGGACTCTAAATCTAGAATTTACTGTCTCAGTCATTTGGGACTTTTCCTCTATGAATTGTCGCTGATTTATTTGCTCAGGAAAGATGTCAGGATACAACAGATATATTGGGTTGAGATATATGACAAGAAAGTATATCCTCTAGTTATATTTCTAGCGCCAAGAAATCAAATGAATTTCTGGGACCCATATTCCAAATGAGAAACTTAGAACTTAACAATTAACTTGTCGGCCCGATAAATTGAGGAAACACGGCTGTGAGAGCGGACACCAAATTGTGATGGGGCTGTGCTTTGAGCCTGTGTCGTAAGTACTGATGCGATCGATTAAACCGTGATTAAGAGGCTTCCGCTTGATCTTCTGCCATTCCCGGTGATCCTGCGAAATGCCAGCTGATCTATATCAAGGGGGTGTCGGGATTAAAATTTCGTACGGGGGGTGGGGGGGAGGGGGGGTCCGGGGAGGTCCTTAAAAACTCTATGCGTCGAGGGTATCGACGATGAGGTCTCGTTGCCCAGAGGCAACGGTTCGACGCCCGAAGGCGAAGCGGTCTCACCACCCGAAGGTGATGGGGTCTCGCTGCCCGAAGGCAGCGGTGTATCTACACGAGGGGAAGGTCTTCCACCCGAGACCGCCTGACTGTATGAGAAGTCAGGGGAAACGGGGCGTGATTTTGTCGAGGAGGCACGACTCTCCGGTCGGGGAGTCCCAGAGCGCGGACTCGCGGTGTTGGCAGCACTAGCAGGTCCTCCAGTCGACGCAGGCAGTCCAGGGACGGCTTGCTGAGCGTGAGAGCGAAGCGGGTAACGAGCGCGGCCAGCAGGATCAGTCATCGGGGTCGGTGTCGAGCTCAGAGGGGTCAGAGAAGGTCGGGGGAAAGCGTAGTCAAGAGCGTCGACAGTCTAGAGACTTGGTTAAGTTCAAAAGATGTGACGGAAGCGAAGGCGAGTCGAGTTCCGGCACAAGTGGATCAAACAAAAAGAACTGGTGTAAGTCTTAGATTAGAGCGTATTAGTTGGGGGCACAAAAACAAAATCCTAATGTAAAACGGGGCTCCACACAATATTTTCAAGGTGGAGCCACAGGCTAAATCCCGACTGAAAGGTGTGCTCCCCTGGATTTTGATGGCAAAAAGATTCAGGTTGTTAATATGGGCGGAGAGCGCAACTAATACGCTCTATTGACCAAGGGAAAGGAATCTACGACAATCAGCTAACTACTTATATGGTTGCGGCCAAAACTTCATGACCAGTCCCAATTTTGCTCAAAATCCTTCGGGATTCGAGATTTAGCAGGAACTAGGGTATGGTTTATAGGTGAAATTTTTATTTCAGAGGAATCGGAGGTACTCCTAACTTAGGGTTACAGAACGCGAAATTTGAACAGCGAAAACCAAAATTGTGTGTACTAAACTCGCGAGTTTGGGGCAGGTAATCAAGTCTTTCTCTGCCATTCTGCCTCTGCAACCCCGGACTCCTTCTTCCGGACCCCACAGTGAAAGTGAAATATCCTAACCAAGAAATAGGCAATGGCCAGGCGACATTGATGCTCCTGCACAGCCACCGGTCCGAGTGATCCGCAATCAAAAGCGCGAAATTGCCGTGCAAAACACGGAAAACCGATTTTTCGAAGTTTTGCTCCAGTACATTTGTAGATTACCTTCTTGCAATGCTATTTACACAATCCCAGGATGTCTCAATGAAAACTGACGTGACAGTATCAATTACCAAATTGGGACTGCGACTTGTCACGAAGTTCGGTCCGCAACCATACTAGAAAATGGAGGCTGTGTATTGAGTCTTGGCAACGACTCGGGCAAATCTCGCCGTGAGCTGATGCGAGCGGTAGATCCGTTACAGAGTGTCAGAATATTTTGTTGTTGTTGAGATCAATTAACGTGCTCGAGCGGTTTTTTATTCAATGTACTGGGTCCCATGACCAGAAAACGCGAAAAAGAATTGCGAAAAGAGAGAGAAAGGGAAAGATTCGCAATAATCAGGGAAGCTGCTCTGACCTTATCAGAGGCTGATAGAGGCTCAAATCTTTTGCTCTTACCACGATGTCTAATTATTTATGTGTTGTTCCCAAATTTACACAATGGGCGAAAAAATTTGTACGCATTGAAGAATAGATATTAGTATGTGATACAATATGGGACAAGTAATGGTCATCTCAATTGTGCGGCGCCGCCGAAGCGCGCGGCAATTCCGAGCTGTAACATCCTAGTGGTGTAACCCAAACCAGAGCAGCGAGCAAAATTGACAGGGCTGCAAGGGCGGCTGAAGAGTTGGCTGTACCCATGGAATATAGGTTCCCTTGAATAAGACCCGACTGGCGAGAAAGAACAAGTAAGAACTCACTGATACACTTTCCGTATTTGCTGAGCACCGCGCATCCTGAATTCCGGACATGACCCATTTACCAGCATCAGCAAAGGTCCAATATGCAAGCAAATGACACACAGAGCATTCCTCCCAACCACTCATTCTTTTTACTTCCACCCCGAGCGCGGTGTCGTTGCCGAATCCCGATACATTTTTGTGCTTTTGCAAACTGGCAAGAGAAAATTAATGGGAAAGGCTTGAAGCTCGGATAGACGGCAGGTAATGGTGAGGCGTCCTTAAAAAATAGCTGGCCCAGTAGAATGTTCAAGTCAGCCCAAGATTTCAGAACAGATACCGACAGAAGAAACCAAGGAGAAACGGCGACAATTTTGAATCCATCATTGCACTGAATGTAGTGGAGGAATTGAGGGTTTTGAGGCATATTGTGCAATGTAGAGAAGTCCAGACAAAGGCAGAGAACGAGTGAATGGCCACGGGAGAGGAATCGGAGCAGCCAGCGAGCGGCGGGGAAGAGAAGAGGCGAGTCACACTGTGACCATGTTATCTGCCCGTCACGGTGTTATCTGCCATTGTGCATATCTTGGGATCTCCGGAACAGTCTTGGGCCAGGTAAAGTGCTAGAGTTCATTCAATACCTAACAAGTGCATGCTCAATTATTTTCAAGAATTTTCGGAGGCATGCGCAGCTGAAAAGCGCGAGGATGTTATCTGCCACCACAGCCACTGGCAGATAACACCCAGCTGATCCGGACATCAACCGCTCGAGCCGCTGCAAGCGGCTATAGTACACGACATGCCGACATCGACTGTAAGTCTTAGATTGACCAAGGGAAAGGAATCTACGACAATCATCTAACTACTTATACTAGAAAATGGAGGCTGTGTATTGAGTCTTGGCAACGACTCGGGCAAATCTCGCCGTGAGCTGATGCGAGCGGTAGATCCGTTACAGAGTGTCAGAATATTTTGTTGTTGTTGAGATCAATTAACGTGCTCGAGCCGCTGCAAGCGGCTATAGTACACGACATGCCGACATCGACTACATGATTAATCGTTTCCAGTCCGTCCTTTCCTCCCAGGTCACCCTTTTTATACAACCAATCAACTCCCAGTGCCTCGGGCAGTGTCAGAATATGAACATCCGACTCATCTACAAATTTTTCCGCACCTTAAAGCTTGCTAGTTATCGAGAAAAAGACGAGACAAAACTGCAATTAGCCACCAGCAAGCCGCCGGAAGCCACCATATGACGTAGCCGCTCCACAGCGCATGCCGTGAGAGCCGCCGGGTGGCTTCTGGCGGCTCACCGCAAACTCTCTAATAGTGTGGCCTGAGGCCGACTCCGGCTTTGCCCAGTTAAGCGTCCACGTCCTCGCAGAATCCGGCATCGTCATTTGATCGAAAGAGTTGGCCTGTCCAAGACATAATGTAAGTAGTGCAGTCCAAGATTAAAATACGAAATATTATAACAATATTATATCGACGATAATACGGATACGATACGGGTCAGGCCTGTGTCCCAGATTATTATTATTCAATGTTATAATAATATTATAATATGAGTATAATACGATATGCTGGGACCGTATTATCCGTATTATTTTTGTATTATTTGGGGGGAGTCTGCAGTTGAAGCTGGCCTTGGAACTGACAAGTTGAATCTTCTTCCGAGGAAGTGCCGAGGATCACCTGTCAGGCGCCGAAGTCCGATCAGATTTTCTCCCAAATGAGGTCAATCAGTGATGGATAATCATTTTGCTGGCAGGTTTGGTGCACGGCACAGCAAAAAAAGTTGAACCATGGCTTGAATTTGCAACAAAATCATGGCTCATCGAGTGTGCAACATGCACATGTGCTCCATACATCGAGAGGAGTTCAATTCTGCGCTAATATAGCCAAAAAAAATCCCACATCGAAGAGGCAGGTCGTATTAAATTATAACAAAATTATATCGTGATACAGCTTGTTATAATACGATATTGTTAAGTACAGATACGATACACCTCTGGAACTCGCGATACGATAAGGATATAATATGATATGGCAAAAACTATCGTAATATGAACAGCACTAAATGTAAGCATGCAAATAAGGGGAACAAGACCGCAAACTTCTGCAAAGTGGCGCGACGGACTCACCTGCTGCAATGCCGCCGCCGCACGTGCTGCAGTCTCGAACGTCAACACAAAATACCCTGCATGATTCGCCCCTTCCCCATGCTGGACCCTCATCAGGAAAAACCTACTTCGGTAAATTACCGCTAATTTGGGGAAATTTGGTTCTGAGATTCCAAACAAAGGCAATTGGAGGAAATTTCTCCTCATTACCACTGTATGCTAGATTGTGTAGCTTACCTGAGTAGGATAAATTGAAAGATGCACCAAATTTCATTCCTTTGAGTCAAAAGTGCATCGGAAGTTGTCTGCCCGCCGATACAGCGAATGGAAGTGCAACACAAGCCATATTGAAGTTGGGAAGTGAACGAAATCATTCAATCTCCGCTGATGCGATCAAGGGGTGATGGTTACCGTTGACAGATCGCAACAAATGGCGTGACTTTGGTTCGTCTTTCTTGTCCTCTCCCACCATCTCTCCGCCTTCCCCTCCCTCTTTCCGCCAGCGACTCTTGCGTCAACGTCGTTGAAAACGTTCCTCAAACATGACATGTCAAGTCCATCAACCGTCCATGTCGTCAAGGCTTCCGAGTCCCTCCCCTGTTGCTGCAAGATATGCCCCACAAGATCTCAAGCCATACCTCAAGCCTCCCCGCAAGACGTCAAGCCTTTCTCCTCAATCTACCGTCCTTCAATGCCGTTCAATAGCATCTCCTCAGGATCGACTCGCAGCTTGGCGCCTGCAAGTCAAGATCTTCGTCTCTCGCACTCAGCTCCACTTGCACGACACCCGCGCGCAATACCATTACGAGCTGATGGCTGGCTGCCCTATCTATCTCAAGGTGCGTCCCCCCTCTTCATTTCTTCTTGTTCTTCGGCCATGGATCTCCACCCGACGTTGGTGTGTTTCGTTTCCAATCCTTTGATCTGCCGTAGGGCGATACCAGGTGCGTTATGATAACAGTCATCAGTGTCGGAGAATTGATCATCTTTGCCAGGCTTGCGGCTTTAGCGGGAAGAATTCGCATTACGCTTGGCGTTGCAGCGTTTGCAGGTGGTGTCGCAGTCAGGATTAAACCATTGGTAGGTTTGTGGCTCAAACCTTTGACAATGATACGTTGCTGACATTCCCTACCAGAATGATGTGCTCCAACCTATTGCACAAACCGTCGGGTCACACCAACGATGCTTTTCAAGGTTTGTCCGCGTATTATCTGTTTGAGGATACCAGAGGATGCTGATAACTCAATCAGAATCCGGTGCTTGTGGGCTCGTGCTTCTACTATCGGATTATCGTGCTCCCAGAGCTTGCGTACTGCCGCCTGTTATATTGTAGTCTGTCAATACATGATGGTATCGTTGCATACTGCAGTGGATTGAGGCCGCAAATGCGTCAGAAAGGTCAGGCAATTGACGGTAATTTTGGTCCTAATTAGTGGTAACTAGATTGGCAGGTTGCTAGGAAGGAAATCGGTCCAAGTGAGGCCATCTGGGGAAATTCGGAGGAAATTAGAGGCAATCGGAGCGAATTGCCGCGGGAGGCTTTTCCTGATGCTCTCGTGTGGGCCATTCAAGGTGACGCTTGCCTCCCAGCCCATCAGCCTGCACACCTGGCGAGCGTACTCTCCGTCCATCCATGGCTCAAGATCGGTCCAAACGAGCGATGTGGGCGGGGTGATCGCAGAGCATTGGAGAGCTGCTGGTGCTGCGGCGGGCGGCCGGATAAAAAATCCTGCGCTGTCATGGAGTCAGACCAAGAGCTAAAGCGCTTAGCTAGCGATGGGGCGGTCTTGTAAACCACACTGTCCCGTGCGAAGAGAAGACAGTAAGACTCACAGTACTTAGTTCCTAGAATTTACAGTGTTATCGCACAGCTTGACAGCGCTTCAAGCGTTTGATCACCGGATTGATTGGATCAAGCACAGCCACCGCCCGTTTGGGAAATACTTCGCCTTCAACTCTGTTCAACGCTGTGCGTCGGGGCCTCGGTTTGGCCTCGGTCGTGAAGTGGACAAGTAACTTTGGGAGTGAAAGAACTAGGGTCTACATCCTATTTCTGCATCTAGTATGCTCTCTTTTTTCAGCTACTGTACACTGCACCCAATTACAGGAAACAAAGTCTTCGGTAAAAATTGAATGGCAGTTTAAGTACGGAACACCTTGAGCCGGTCTGCGACTCATCCAACTTGGCGGAACTCGAGTAAATTCTGGTAGCCACCTTTGAGTCAGTGCAGTGCATGCTGTGGTTTTGGTGCGGCTCAAATGCGACGGAGCACAAAGGTTGAACCTGAAGTAATCAAGTTGTTCAACTTGCACTCGTTACTCGGGATTCGATTCGAGCGAAGATGAGACAGAGGCAGCCAATAAAAATATACTCTACATGCATGTGTTCTGGGAGCCATCAAATAAGTAATTCATTCTCCATTGAACAGGAAGTACATAGGTGATAAGTTTAACAATCAACCAAAGCACTTCCCGAGTGTTTCGTCACTGCAAGATCTAGTCAGACCATAGCGCAGCCCCATATGCAAACCAGCAACCATTGATCCTTTCAGATGAATCAGATCCATCAGAATTTTGGAATGAACCACTGACAATTTCGAAGAAATTCCACAGGAGAGTGAACTTGATTGATTTTCGGGGACGATGCAACACGGGGTAGGTCAACCTGAGAGATTTATGGTAGAATTAATCGCTACTGCTGGCGAGCATGAAATATTCCGTTTTTCAATCACTCGCCCTGGAATATGGATCTGTGGGCACGGCGGTGAGAGACAAAATTTATATTCGGGGTTTCGTTCAAAGCAGGCGCCGGACAGCATCCCTCGCCGCTCGAAGCCAGCTTCGTTCTCCGAGTCGGTTGGAATTTCGTTTAACTTGAGACCAGGAGCGTGAACAAGCGGGGTGTGAAGAGCGTCCTAACCGGCGCTCAACGACGTAGCATTAACAATTCGTTCACACACCGGCTTCGTTGTATACCAAGTCAAAGCTCAAAGCTCAACCCATCTGACTTGTTGCGTTATCCGGTTGAGCAGCGCGAATCGCGATACCCACGCGGACGCACATGCTGGCGATCTTCAATTTGTCTACGTGTGAAGTCTTGGGATTGGTATGCTTTTAATTTAGGTACTTGACGAGTTAAATATGGAACCGACACTTTGTTCTCTCTATTGACTCTCGCTGTGGCTCGCAAAGATGCATTCTGGCGATACAAGACTCTTCGCGGTCGTGGTTCATGTGCGGCTGCGGAGTCCCACTGCCGGACATTGGACTCTTCAACGTCGAGTCCAGTGCAACGAACAAAGAGTTCTGAAGAGATATATGAGATTCGAAGGTGAACAATTGCATTCGCGCACTTTGTAAATGGATGAGACGAGCAATATCAGGTCGCCGACAACGCGATGTCGTCCGGCCCATACATGTTGACGCCTTCTGCGTCCACGTCCGCATTTCTCAATCGTCCGGCTCCTATAGTACACGCTCTGGATGAACCATGCAGCAGTCTCTCGCTACCTTTGTTTCGTGTGCGGCGCACGGCGCGGAAAAGTATTAACTATGTAGGATAATTTGAGTAAGCATGGAGACAGAAGCGCAAGAAAAACGCACCTCCGGGTTCACTCAAGCATACAGGCCTACACCGACTTGCTAAAGCCCAATAGGTTGCGCCAGTCCAACGCCGTTTACCACAAGAATTTCATAAAACATTGTACTACGTTCAACAAACATCTTCTACTGGCTTATCTTCGCTTTTTCGCACCACAAGACTCGCATACCCATCCCTTCCGACTGCTCGCGTCTGCACACTCGGCATGGAAGGAAACGATGCAAGATGTCAACCCCATACTCAAATCGTCTCGCATCCGGCTCTGGTGCACTGCAACGCGGATGATTGGCGTTGCGCTCCGTCACCTCCTGCCCGCAAATGCATTCAGGTTCTTCTGTGAGATTTCGCTTGGTACGTTTTCGCAGCTTCGGGAAATCCATCGCAGTTGCCGTTGCTGCCGCTGAAGCTGCGGCCGCTGCATTCGCTGCCGCTGAGTTTGTTATCGGCATGTTTGCTGCCGTCGTCTCCGCCACCGTGCCTTCAGCCGGAGGATGGAGATGTCGAACGACGCGAGACACTCGACGTCAGTGAAGTCATTTGCAGAAGGTTGAATTTGATTGGACAGACGTTTCTTGAAGTCGGTGGCGTTCTTCATTCGAATCTGCCCACGGTGAAGAACGCGGGGCGATTGCGGTGTGAAAAAAACGGACGTGTCCGCCTTGATCACCGCGAGCAAATACAGTCAAATATTAACACCGTTCTCCCAGTGAGTCCGAAAAGGCCGATGAAGCACTTTGGACGTTGAATTTGGGTCGACTTTACTCGGGGTCTCGGGAAGTGTTGGCGTCATGGTTTTTCAAGCTTTTCTCGACATTGGGTACATATTTCTGCATGAAACAAAGTCCTAGATAGCTGAGAATATCTACACGGATGTAGCTACAACAGTGATGGGATCAAAGTGTTGTGATTTGTCCCTATATAGCCAGCAATGGCGAAACCCGGAAATCAAGACTCAAGATCCAAGCGTATATTTGAGATCATATGATGTCTGAAGCTAACAGCACTCAACCGTGGGCAATATCCAATTTTCCCGGTCCAAAAAGTACAAATAAATTACTGAGAACAGTAAGCGTTCAAAATTACTACACTACAAGAGCCGGTTCGTAGTCAGCCTGAGTTCTCGGTTCGCGTTCAAACTTTAGATAGAGGCAGCAATGTATGAGCTGAAGCTAATATTTTCTCTCCTTCACGTCGGAACAGCACTGCCCTCTGTGCGGTTACAATCATTAGCGGGTGAGTTCTTGTTTCACAGACTTACCTTAGGCGGTGCGCGAGATTAACGGCACCCTATTTTGGATTAGCCTCTGAGCTACATCTTCGTTCGCTCCCCTATGTTTTGACGAGGAAATATGCGCATTAACTTGAAGCTCGACTTGAGCTCGACAAATTATGATCTCACCCCAAAATATTCCGCCTCCATATGCGTGAATTTGGGCTCACCAAGTCGAGGCTTGATGCCAACAAGCTTACAATTTCACCAGTGGTTTAACTGACAACTTGGAAGTATGAGTAGTTCAAATATTGTTATTTTTGCGTTCAACTACACTGTACACATTCATCTCAAGAACTGAATACCTGGTTTGTCCATGAATACGAGGAACAACCGAACGATGACTAGCACATTTGGCATTCAGGTATGAGCAAGTCATAATATGTAACACGAGCAAAAAAACGCACCAATATCCTGAACTGCGCCGTCCTCAGCAGGTAGACTCCCAATTAATATGCCTCCCCATGAAGTTCTGGAGCGAAACCACTCGCGGCAATGCTTGCTGGCGAGTTAAATACCAGTATGTCCTCATTAGTGCCATTTTGGGCACCAAGTGAGGCCGGTGCATTATTGTTGTACGGTCGAAAGTGGGTGGCTAGGGTGCGGCGGATTATGGGTTGAGAGAAGGCAACCGGATAAGAATGAACAGGGTTCCTGCGCGTTCGTTGTCTTCCGGCACTCCTCCTTGGTCCGCCGTGCATAACTAACCTTTCTGGAGAAGACGCGTCGTCGTCGAGAAAGGTTGAGTTTGGGGTGAGTGATTGATTCACATCATGTCATCCGTGTGACCGGAACACAATGGATCAAGTCGAATCACCAGAGTATTACTCGGACATAACCCTCCACAGACATGATTAATGAGCCCGACTTATGTCTGTGGAGAGCCGAGAGAATTCAAGTTTTCAAGTTGCGAAAAGAGAAGAGAAAAAAGAGAGAGAAAAGAGAGAGACTCACTATGTATCTAGAGGCCTGTTCCCCAAAAATCAGCGCTCAAAAGTCACTGTAGCCCTTACCGGAGTGAATGCAATCTTGATTTCTTATGCCCCGATTAGGCAGATCAGAGAAATTCAAGATATGGTACATATTGAATATTCTGCTACTTGCATTACCATATTATGGAAGGTGGGTGCAGAAACACAACGGGTTAAGGGGTGTATATCAGTGGTTGATAAGTGCCTCCTACACCCTCAACGCGGGCCTGCTATTCCTGGCGATCGCTTCAATTTTGGGATAACCGCGGCCAAACCCCTTCGACCAGATTGCTTAGAGTTACTCCGGGAGTGATTTTGGGTCTGGCTTGGGTTTCGGAGATACGGTTGATGTCCTTACGTAGCGTTATCTCAGACCCCCCCTATCGTACCAAATCAGTGATTATACGACTTTTCACTTGACTTTTCATTCTCATTTACCATGCCTACACCTACGATCGACCCTCGGGAGACTGAAAGGCTCAATCAATCAATATTCCATTATCCTCGCTGCGGGCCGTTTATCGGCCCATGTCAGAGTCTTGACTGTATCACTATTTGTTAATCATTCGGCTGCCCGTGATCCTTCAAACTCTCCTCGCCCTGCTCATTGCTGCTACAGTTGCGGCGAAATTACATCCATTACCTAAAAAGGAAATTCCCATCAATCTGCCTCCATTTTGCCCTCGTTGTACTGGGACAAGGAGTTTCAAGGTTGAATATTATTTTGGGAGATGTGTAGTGCTCAGAGACGTGCGTGAACCGTGTTATTTGGTACAGATTTGCGCAAGAAATGACTTGGTCACTACAATCAAAACTGGACAATTGTGAAGAAAACCCCCCTCCACTGGGCAGCTGAGCCATACCTAGCGCTTGCAATTAACCCTTGAGTATCTGCTTCCCAAGACGGGTAACAGCGAGCTGCATGCGCTCAGAGTGACCACGATACTGCAGCACGACGTCAGCCACCTCGCGGATCGCACCAGCCTCATTTGGCGAGCCATCGACATTGAAAACTGGAATGGGCTGTGCAAGGCGGCGGAGGGGGAGGCCAGACTTAGCTGCGAACTCAGAGTCAATGAAGTCTGAGGTGGCAGCACAGTCAACGAGACCTTCGAGGGAAAGCTTGGTGGCGTCCTGGACTGCCTGAATCTCAAGGGGGAGATGCAGGGAGTTGGCACCGGGTGCAGCAGCAACAGTATAGCACTGAGGAAGTCTACGTTCCCAAGGCTTTCGCCGGATGCGTGGGGAACGGAGGGGAGCAGGGGGTACGTCTCTCATTTCGGCAGGTTCAACAGATGTAACATTGGCAGACTCATCATACAAACATGCGAAACGATTAGGAGACGCGATCGAGGGCGTACCGCTCACTCGTCGCGTGGGAGAAAACCCTGCTCTTCCTCGGCGGCTACAGACTCCGGCTCAGGGAGCGAGTCGGTGGTGGCAACCCGAGCCACCAGTTCGGAGAGGAGCTCGGACCCAAGCTGACGAATGACCTCGTCAAGGATATCAGCGGCTCGGACGTCAGCTGGGGTGGGGCAATCCCGGGCCAGGTGTGGACCACCGCATTGGTAGCAGCCACGGGGAGGTCCTCTCCCGGAGCGCGTGCGATCAACGTCCATGGGGACTACCTGCGGAGGAGCAGGAGCTGGCATGGCCCAAGGAGGAGGTGCAGGGCCAACAGGGAAGACACCTGCTGGACGTGAGCGAGCGGCTGGCGGAGCTGAGGGGGCTTTCGGGAGAAGCCCAGCAGCACGAGCCCGCACGTGCGATTCGTACTGGCGGTACGCTCGGGTCCGCCAAGCCATGTAGTCGCGGAGGTCTGGGGGGTCGCTGGACGAGGTGATGGCCGCATTGATGGCAGGGTCAAGGCCAGAGCGGAACTTGGTGACCTTGACCAACGTGTCAGCAAACCCAGCAAGGTCGAAGAGGTCTTCAAAGTCATCAGTGTACTTGAAGACATCCCGGGAGCCCATATAGTATGCCCTAGACTCGAGTTTGTGTAGGGCGTGGTCCTGCTCGTTCTCCTCGACAAAGCGTGAGCAGAACTCCTTGGTGAAGGCGTCCCAGGTGAGGAAGGGGAAAGGGGTTTTGATGGACATGCGCTCAGCCCATTTTTGCGCAGAGTCTTTGGACATAAAGGACATGGTGAAACGCACTGCCTTTTCCTCAGACATCTCGCCACCTTCGACAAACGCTTCCGGAACCAGTCGGATGTAAGTCCGAGCTGAGTGAAGGAAGGCCCGGCCAGCCGAGCGGTCGCCGTCAAAGACGAAAGGGGGGTTCGGTCGAAGGACCGTTTTTGCTGCCGGGGTGAGGTTGGCAAAGAGTCCTGGACTCTCGGCCGGAGGCTCTGGAGGAGCGGCAAGGATCGGAGCAGTAGTAGCGGAAGGATTGGCAGCAGTTTGAAAAAGCTCGACCAGACGGTCAACAGTCCTCTCGAGCCTATCCATCCGCTCGGCGGCTGCAGCAGCGGCAGCAGAGTCGGTCATGGTGGGTTCTAGAGAGGGGGAGGAGGGGGCAAGATTCGCGGTTTGCGCGTCCGAGACAGCAGAGGAGGAGTCCGACGAAGCGTCTGAAAAATCGCCAAAGCGCGCAATCTTGACCAGTTAATTCCTTGGAGCCTTTCTTCTGCTGTAAGGGCAACCTTTAGGACCCGAGATGTCTCGAGGGTCTAGCGAGGGAGAATCCAAAGTTAATTAAAGATGCTACTAGGAATACATTACAGCGCACCTAGCGAGGGAGAATCCAAAGAGAAGAAAGGCTAAGGATTCCCACGCTAGGTGTGGCAAACATATACTAACTAATTCCCACAAGGCCGGGTCAACCGGCAATAGTCCCTGGCCCGATCACATGCTAAGTCCCACCTTGATGACGTAGTTGGACTGGGATCTTGTGTACCCAAAAATAGAACTCTGTCATAGTTTGATGGAGCTCCACAGGAATGATGTAATGGGACTTGGGCACTTCTGCCCAAGTCCCTTTGCGTCATGCTGCGCAGAACAGGGGTTCCCCTGACAGTGGCAAAGTTATTCTCAGTCTACGAGCTGTACTGAATCTTCCTGGCTGAGATGACCAGTGCATGAGATGTCAGTAGATGCCAAAGATTATGTTCATAAAAAATTCACCACAAAAAACTACAAATTTGGCCCAAACCGATCAAATTTCCGGTTACTTTCTGTGATGACGAGTATAATTTGTGTTAAGGTAATCCATGACGTCGTCGGTATGGTTGGCGTTGACGAGATCGAAAGTCCAACCCTTGACGGGGAAAGATTTGACGTCGGAGATGATGATATGGTTGCGCAGCTGCCCAAAGCGTTTGCATCAGCGGATGCGAGACAGAGAACTACAATTAACTTGCGTTCGGAACGTTTGGCCAGGCCATGTTAACGTCACCCATGCGTGCGATCTTAGCTTTGGAAGTTATAGCACAGCGCGTGAGAGCTCAAGGGAAGATAAGCAAGCTTGTGGGCGACGGTGTTTACAGCTGTTTACAAAATTGATGACAGTTGTCAAAAAAAAGAAATATAAAAGGAAATTTTGATGCCGCTGGTTCCCCGCCCCGTTTGGGCGCTGCTGAACCGTTTCTGGAGCGGTTTGAGATGCTGGGATAGATTTTAGGACCCTAATATACAATACTAGCACTTTAAAACAAGGTAAACGGCTCATTGGAAGGCTCAGGGAAAGTCTTTGGCTACAAAATCTTTCATTTCGAACGTTAAATACAAAAATCAACTTCGCCCCGACCCTATCAGGCGCCTATTCGGCGCCTATTTCGGCTTTGTCGGTCCCTGGGCCGGGCGTTGTAAGCGAAGAAGCGGATCATTCGAAAAGGCCAAATCACGGGATTCATTTCCCCATTCATCGGTATAGGGCTCTGGAATGCAGATGCTTACAAATCTCCGTCCAAATGCTTTGTAAGCATGTCCTGGAGTCCTGACTCCGTGGCCTCGGACTTCGGGAACGGCCGGCAGTCGCGGTCATGCAACTGTCAAATGTCACGTGACTTCGGAACGCGCGCCGAAACAAAATTGAACCTCTTTGCCGCTTCAACCTTGCTTCAACCTCATGGATAGATATGTCCTACCTATATACAGTTGCGGCAAAATCAATTTACTTACCAAATAAGGAAATTTTCATCAAATCCGCTCTACCACACAACAAAACCACCACAAGCACGTTGAAATAGCACCAAGCGCCTGTACTTCCGGATTTGAGCCGGTCTACGCCCAAAAAACAACCGGATTCGTCATGTTTCTCACTGTTTTTGGCTGCACTTTATGAGACAAAGTTGCTGGTTATCCCGGCGAAACCAATACAAAGACGCCAGTTTTTTTACATCAGGAATACAGACTAGCAGTTCTTAGTATTCTTATCAACTTACCGCTCGAAAAAAACGAGCAAAAGGAGCGACTTGACAAGAATTTCCTTATTTAGTAAGTAAATTGATTTTGCCGCAACTGTAGTATGTGTAGTTGCTCAATGGATGTGCTCCCTCTTTTCTTTCTCTCCTCTATGACATGTATTTTGGTATTTCTTACACTTCTAGCAAATCTAGCCATTTGCTACTTGCAGCTGATTTTTTTTCTTGGTTAGCGCTTAGCATAAGCGCTCAACTTCAGCTTACAGCTGTTTGCAAAGTTAATGGCACTTCTTGTTTTTTTATGTAAAGAAAGCATTTTGAACATACTGTCTTGTATTGCTCATATCTCCCTCAATTCTCGTCCAATCCACTCAGTTGATTGCTTGTTTTGAAGCGATTAGACGGCGCTTCCACACCCTCGGCATACGGCCGGCAGGGCTGCCGTAGTTTGATTGCACACAGCCTGACTGGAAAGCGGTTTCGCTCCGTTCTCACTCAGTTTTGAAGATGTTCTGGTGCTGTAAAGAATCATACAACGAGATTTCAAGTTAGAATTGATCTGCAATCTCACCTTTTGAAAATATGTGAATTAGACAGCTCAGCACTGAGAATGATGCGAGGGTATGTAATTTCATTTTCACGAAGGCGATTGGTCCTTGCCTTGCATTTTGAAATTGTAGAACTCGTTGTCTATGTTCTGGCTTCCAGTCTGACAAGAAATGAGTAAGTTGTGTAAGTTTCAGTCTTCATATCAACACCGATCAGTTGAAATCAAGGATCGCGAAATTTTGGAGTTAGAGGGCAACTTTGATATGGGATGAAAGCCCCGTTGATGCGCTTCAAATTGAGCCTACAAACGTGTGAATTGAGCAAGAATTGAGTGTGAAACAGGCAAAGTAAGTTCGGGCGTTCAAGTTGTTCTTTATTTATAAAATCATCGAAAGTGCCATTAGCTTTGCAAACAGCTGTAATCCTCCACATTATCTTCTGTTACTGCATGTATGAGCCAGATCAATCAGTCAATGCTTTCTACCAAGCAAAATTAAATTACAGCAGTTTGCAGATGTACTAACGGCGTGGGGGTCACCGGCGCGACGTGATGGTGACCGGTCACGTGCTGATGCGCGCGCTTAATTTACCGGATGTACTAATCGTGGTGACCTGGGGGAAATATATTTACGATCGGCACTTTGATCTGTCGTTCGGAAGGTTTGAAATCTTCGTTCGCACATTTCGGTAAATCTACATTGTGTACAATCTCAAGATAGCAACTTTTTTTTCATCTTCGGTTCCTGCGCGGCCCGCGCTGACTTCTGGGTGTTCTGCCATGCCTGCGAGCCGCTTATAGTGGCGGTTTCGAGGTGGTTTGAAGGCGCCATGTCTTAATACACGGGTTCTTTTTGCCACAAAACTTTGGAACAAATAAAAAATTTCATTCCTTCCGTTCGTGACCTGCCGATCGAACCGATCGGTCACTTCGGCAATGTTCAAATGTCACTGTTCAATCGTTTCGATCGTAGACTTTGGGTGTTCAGAATGTGAACTCTGTGTGGTCTGGTGATTCAAAAGTTGCATTCCTTCCGATCGAACCATACAATCCATTCAATCCATTCAGATTGAATTAATGCAAAACAAAAAGCAAATCAAATTTGTGTAAGCTGTTCCCCCGTATTTATCGTCTAGAGTGATGCCATAGTCACTCGGAGCTCTTATTACGGGGACGATTTAGCTATCTGTACAGCCTTTCCTGCAGAATCTATAATCAGAAACAGTGGAAGGTTCACGGACCTCTATATTCTTTCCCTTGCCATAAATCTGCTATGAACATTACTCATGAGCGCATTATACCCAGCACGTCAATCTACAAGGAGAAACTCGCAGAAACTCGTACTATTTGGCAGCACGCAGTAGATTCTCCCCCAAAATCCAAAATGATTGGGAAATCTAGGTGCGGACATCTTCTGAATGAATTGACTGGACTGAATCGATTCTTTTCAACAAGTATTGCGGAAAACGTTTGATAGAGCTGCATTATACCTTTTTCTCTCATGCCATCCCTCCGAAAAGCACGTTACAAGTGCATTATCAATTTAGTTCCACATTTAACACCCAAGCTTGTATCTCTATGAATTCAGCTCTGTTGCCTGATTACTGAGGGCTACAATGACTCAAAGGAACGTTCAGACTATTCTGTAGAGCCAGCGAGGTAACCAGAGCGGGCTGGTTACCCTAAGTATACTGGTAACCAGAGCGGGCTGGTTACCCTAAGTATACTCTATAGAGTATACTTAGGGTAACCAGCCCGCTCTGGTTACCAGTATACTTAGGGTAACCAGCCCGCTCTGGTTACCTCGCTGGTGACCCCCGCTTAGCGTAGCCGAGGTAACCACCAGAGTATACGATTGTACACTCTGGTGATCGGTTTGCCGGGTCCGAGGCCCGACAAGCCCATAAGAACTCATGCCGGCAATTGCCGATCGCGTGTGAAACACAACTGCGACCTTTGTTTAATCTATAAGTCGAGTCTTCGACGCTCTGGGGCCCCGTAAAAATTAGGAAAGGATAAGATAATATGCAAGAACCGTCTTATGCTGTTTGCAGTATCTCATAATTTTATTTTGAGCCCCCATTAGCTTTACCTCCCGAGAAGACGTTCCTTTGAGTCATTGTAGCCCTCAGTAATCAGGCAACAGAGCTGAATTCATAGAGATACAAGCTTGGGTGTTAAATGTGGAACTAAATTGATAATGCACTTGTAACGTGCTTTTCGGAGGGATGGCATGAGAGAAAAAGGTAGAATGCAGCTCTATCAAACGTTTTCCGCAATACTTGTTGAAAAGAATCGATTCAGTCCAGTCAATTCATTCAGAAGATGTCCGCACCTAGATTTCCCAATCATTTTGGATTTTGGGGGAGAATCTACTGCGTGCTGCCAAATAGTACGAGTTTCTGCGAGTTTCTCCTTGTAGATTGACGTGCTGGGTATAATGCGCTCATGAGTAATGTTCATAGCAGATTTATGGCAAGGGAAAGAATATAGAGGTCCGTGAACCTTCCACTGTTTCTGATTATAGATTCTGCAGGAAAGGCTGTACAGATAGCTAAATCGTCCCCGTAATAAGAGCTCCGAGTGACTATGGCATCACTCTAGACGATAAATACGGGGGAACAGCTTACACAAATTTGATTTGCTTTTTGTTTTGCATTAATTCAATCTGAATGGATTGAATGGATTGTATGGTTCGATCGGAAGGAATGCAACTTTTGAATCACCAGACCACACAGAGTTCACATTCTGAACACCCAAAGTCTACGATCGAAACGATTGAACAGTGACATTTGAACATTGCCGAAGTGACCGATCGGTCACGAACGGAAGGAATGAAATTTTTTATTTGTTCCAAAGTTTTGTGGCAAAAAGAACCCGTGTATTAAGACATGGCGCCTTCAAACCACCTCGAAACCGCCACTATAAGCGGCTCGCAGGCATGGCAGAACACCCAGAAGTCAGCGCGGGCCGCGCAGGAACCGAAGATGAAAAAAAAGTTGCTATCTTGAGATTGTACACAATGTAGATTTACCGAAATGTGCGAACGAAGATTTCAAACCTTCCGAACGACAGATCAAAGTGCCGATCGTAAATATATTTCCCCCAGGTCACCACGATTAGTACATCCGGTAAATTAAGCGCGCGCATCAGCACGTGACCGGTCACCATCACGTCGCGCCGGTGACCCCCACGCCGTTAGTACATACTTCTCGTAGTTGAGTACAGTCTAAAAGAAATCATTCTTACTCTTTACCCTCATCTCTGAGACTCTTGTGCCCCTCCGTGTGCTCCTGCACCTGCACTCCAGCAGCTCTTGTTCTGATAGAGCTCTACTGGCTTTCAGCCACCTCGGTTTATATTCTGATAGGTTATGGGCCCCGCGCCCTAGCGTCTGAGCTTGATGCGAGAGCGGCTTGCTCTAGCGACCTCCGGGATCTTACCATCCACTCATTACTTCCACTGTTCATCCTGATCTACAAGCTTAAGCACCCCGCCTTCGGCAGGGCCGGCTCGCTGCGCTCGCGTCCCTACCTACGGGGGGTACACAGCTTGTCGGGGCTCCGCCCCAAACCCCGCCTGGATTTTTTTTTGCTGGATTCCTTGCCCGCGGCGCCGCACTGCCGCTCGCTGCACTCGCCGGCGCGCGGCGCCGGGGACCGCGTGTGAGTTTCAACATCTCGACAGCCGGTTGTGTTGTAGGATGTTGACAAAACCCCGTGATTTTCTGTCAAAAAGTCACGTGACTGATGGCCTGGCCCTCTTTTCAAAGGGCTGTCGCGGAGTTTGAAATTTTTGAGTGGGCAAGATCAATCAGGTCCTTTTTCCTCAAAGATGTTGCATTTAAGCCCAAATAAATACCTCGTGACATTCTGATACAATGCTACTATATACAGTCGCAAACCCCGAAGCGAAACGGCACCAGGAAGCGAAACACTCGCCGAACACAAGGTTAACGCTTTCTCCGGGGGCCGAATCTTTGCACACAGGCACCCCGCTATCTGAGTACCCAAACCACAAAAGGAATTGTGTTGAAAGTCCTCTCGCCGCCGGCAATGGCCTTGTTTGTTTCAGATTTGTTCAACGGCAGATGCACCAATGCGAAATATTATTTCTTCCTCTGGAATTGTAGCCGGTGACATACAGTAGTAATATAGAAAGTCATTTTGAGGCAGATTGCATCGAAAGTACTGAACAAACTGGTCGATTTGCGCAAGACTGGCTCAATTTGTTGTGTTTTGTAGTGTTTCGCTATCACGTTATTTGGCGATATTTGACTCGCCCCACAAATTGCTCTCGTTCTCAACGAAAACATAGTCGATTCACTTGATTCTTGATTGTAAGTGGTAGCCAGGAGAATGAACTATAAGTCTATAACAAATTTCACCCGTTTCCGCTTCCTAGTCCACCCATAATCAAGCGAAAATGCTAAACGTTTCGCTTCGGGGTTTGCGACTGTATAGAGATCTATGTATCTAGTTGAGCGTCTACGTGGCAAAAGGAATAGCAATTGGCGGCTTCGCTATTGGTGAGTCACATAATGTCACAGAGTGGTGACAGAGTCGCATCAATCGGCGAGTTACCGGCACCACTCAAAATATTCAAACTCCGCGACAGCCCTTTGGGCTGTCCCGAGAAGTACCAGTCTGCTACGCCCGACGTGCTTGCCACATTTGTCGGCCGCGCGTAGCAGACTGGTGACGAGTCTATTCTCCCACACTGTGTGCAGCTTCGGCCTCTCTCTGGATCCTCACTATTGAAAGGAATTTTTTCCTTTCATGATCCTTCCATCATCCCTAGCATTTTCACCCTCGAGGAGGTTATTATTTACCTCAATTGTCCTGCTGTTCCATGGATTACAACGGCGTCTACAGCCATTGTCGGTTCACTTCCCCTTGCACAACAATTCCTACCAGCCAGCATGAGCTTCCATATTCATTCTGCCGACCTCTTTCTTCCATCACAGATTACGACCTTTACCGTTCGGCAGAATACACCACCGACTTCTATTCCTAATCGCTGCACTGCATGCTGCGGTCTCCTGGGATAGGTGGGAGCCAACATTGCTGCTCCAACTGCTGTGCTGTCCTTGCGCACACAGTGTATCACATCCAGATTTTATTGTTCACTTGGATAGTGGAGCCCTTTTCGCTGGTATTTTCTAGGTATCTAATGGCCAGTGCGCTGCTATGTATACGCGCAGGATCTGGTTATCATCAAGTGAAGGCTCATGGGCTTCCACTTGGATCGCACATGCGGACGACCAATTATAGCCAAGTTGCGGAAACAACACTTGTTCTCACCAACTTCTCCATTGTAGCGCAACTGTCTTTTCAACATACGGTGACGGGGACTGTAGCCATTGTCTTGATTGCAGTTTGCGCTGCCTTGGTGTTTGTTTTGGTATGACTGCTATAGTTCTTTCTGTCTTCTGAATGCGCTATTCGGTGGGAGCTCTCGCACATTCGTTATTGTTGCTTTTATTCCTTTGTAGGCTATATCTCGTTCTTTGCGAAGGTGCAGAATACACCACCGACTTCTATTCCTGATCGCTGCACTGCATGCTGCGGTCTCTTGGGATAGGTGGGAGCCAACATTGCTGCTCCAACTGCTGTGCTGTCCTTGCGCACACAGTGTATCACATCCAGATTTTATTGTTCACTTCTAGAAGCAACTTGTTCACCGATACGCATTTTCGATGGTGGTGGTTTGAGTCCAAGCTGGAACCGGGAACAGCCGGGAAGATTATAGCCGGCGTGACCAATATGTGACGCCGTCACATTCCTCTTCCTTGTCACCGACGATGGAGGCGCCTCGTTTTTTCGGCCAAGCACGGCAGCGGTAGCTCAGGTGTGTCTTCGTGCTTGGAGCTAGATGACTGTCTCCCTGACTCATTTGTTATAGGCTTACAGGACGACACTTGAAGGTTTTCAAAAGATATTCAGTATCACCTTCGAGCTTGTGACTCGTTTCTGAGCCTTTTCTTCGACGCAAGGCATTTTGGATACATTGCCGAACGTGGTGGTCTAGGTGTCTGCATTCGCTGATACGTGGCGCTCAGGATGACGTGCAATGGGGGACGAGGAGAGGCGGACCGAACAGGTGGAAGCTATCGATGTGGATTCGTATGGTGCGTTTACCGCTATCCTTTCGTTCGGTGCGCGAGTCTGACTGTGTCCCCTTTAGGATTGTTGCTGCTCAATATCTGGATTGGTGGTACATTCTTCTTCAATAAATCAAGTTTTGTACGCTATTTCTCATTGGCCTCGCTGTGACGAGCCAATCAAGATCAACAAGCGAGCCGTTCGTATACTCAGAGTTCTTTTCTCTGCATTGCGTCGCCTCGTTCGCTGGGTGTGTATTTGTTCCATAATAGGGATACAAGCTTGTTGATTCATTGACGAAATTGATGCGCAGATACGCTCATGTGTCGATTCTTGAGCAGTGGAAGGTGTATCTCGCTGCTACCGCATTTGCCGCACAGACGAGACATGTGTCAACACCCTTGGCGCCATTCGATGCACCGAACACGAGCCAAGCTCGGTCTACACTCGACAAATACGGTGCGGCATCCATCGCGCATCGACGAAGCGGGTCCCGAGTCAAGTCAAGAACCTCGATTCCGCCTTGCGTCGGCGCTCCTGAGCGCCGTAGAATCTCCACCTGTGTTATGCGTCTTTGAAACCGATACGGCGGTGAGTGTCCTTACGCCGCTCCTTGTCTGTGCCGTGCGATATCCTCGTTACTTGTCGTTACTGACTAAATTCTCTATGTAGATTTACCACGTTTTCGTCCTCCTTTCCTCCGAGCGCGGACCCTTCTCTCTTCTTCTTATTTACTCGTATTTACCTGAGCTTTTGTAAGCGTAGTCGGCCGTATACATCGTATCTTCGTATCTTCTCTCGTTCTAGTGAGCCACCCTCCATCATCCATTACTATCCGTTCGCTGACATGAGCCTACTTTCCAGACTACACAGAGTGTATTCATGACACTCTCCCCACCCAACCCGCTCGCCTTGTATACGCTGTGCAGTGGCGGGTCTGGGGCCCGCCCGTCTCGTTGTTTGGGGAAGCGGGGCGAGAGGATACACTTCTGTCCTATGTCTTGACCGAGGGGACTAGCGGGTTAGAGCGGAGACACTCGCTCAGTGTGCGTGCAGTCCGCGTAAGGAGCAGCGAGTTACACATAGCTGCATTCTAGTAGCCGGCGGGAGGCGCCGGACGGGATGGGATAGAGATTCTGGGGATGACGAAGCGAAGGTGTGAGGGCTGTGGGTCCCGAGCTTGCACGAGGGCGAGTCGGTCGAAGGTACACGAGACGAGCGAGGCTGCAAGAAGCGCCATGATCGTCTCGTCAACAAATGCGAATGTGATTGTGGAGGGTACGTCTTCTTCTTCTCGCCGCTCGGACATGCTCGTTCTACCGTTCTACGACCCCTCGTCTTCTTCCCTCATTCATCCCCGATTCCCTCGTTCCGCTCCTCTCCTAATAAGTCCTAACTCTCTTTCGCGTACCATACGCTCGCTACTTCCTCCCCCCTTTTTACTTTCTTCCCTTCGTTTCTTTTCCACGCAGCTGACCTTTTGGTTCTCATTCTAGCGCCCTCTCTCTTCGTCCCTTCGGTCGACGTTGTTATGAATATTCCCCAGCAGCAGATGCTCGGGCCCGGCGGCTGCGTCTGGAGTGGGATGCTCTTGCGATAGTTGCCATGCCGGCGTCCGTTCGACGACCGCAGCTTGGCGGTGTGGGCTTCGTGCGACGTGCGGGCGGAGTGGGATGGCGTGGGTCGCGCCCCGTACCTACCCTCATGCAGTCGGCGGTGTCGGGCTCTTTGACTACGGGATGCGTGACGGCTTCGCGAGATCGTGCGTGGGGTCTTGCCGCGTCCATGTCAGCAGTATCGCCGGGCGCTTTGACGACGACGGAGGTCCGATGTGCGGAGAGCGTCTTCGGCGTCGAGGCATTCCAGGGATGGCGTCTGTCGAGCGGCGCATGCGAATGGTGGGGATTGACCAGTCTTGGAGGACGTCGATGAGATGAGATGGGGGAAGATGGCCGAGGTGGAGGAGGTATTGGAGGGAGAGCGAGGCGGCTTGAAGGAGGCGGAAACCCAGGTGCAGGGTTTGCCGTTTTCGTCGCTGCCCCAGTACAGTGACGATCGTCGTTCAGCGGTTTAGGGGGGACGGGTGGTGCCGCTCCGCGCTGGCACCTTTTCACAAGGTTATTGAGTGCGCGTAGCGGGTGGGCGGACGTGGCTTACCGCTTTGGCGGGGCGAATGGGCGAATGAATCACCCTTGGACTTGCGGGATTGCGCGCGTGTTGGCTGGTGTACGAGGCGAGGGGGTGCGCGAGGGCGCCGCGGTAGGCTGTGGGCGCGCATGAGGCGATTGGTGTGGATATGCAAACAATGGCATGGAATGCGGGTTTGGGAGTGGGAGATGGAGGTGCGGGGGCGTCACATAGAGTGAGGGTGCGTTTCCTCCTCTTCGTCAGATCGGGCTCCCATCTCCCACCTCTCCGTCTTCGTTTGCGTCTTCCCATGCTGACGTCTGTATGCAGCACCTCCCCTACGCTCCAGGACAGGCTCTACGTATACACCGTCGAAGACGACGGACGCGGGAACGCCGTCCCGGGTCTCCCCTTCGAAACGTCATCTACCCCAGACGGCGAGCAAGACCTGGGCATTATCTTGAAGGCTGTGAGGAGGATGCACGCCTTTCTGTCTTTGCGCATCCCCGCCTGCACCTCCATCGATGTTGCGCTTCTCGTGCGGAAAGCGTCTCGAAAGGCGCACGGCGGGGTCATCCTACGTATGCAGCGCTGGTCCCGCCTCGCTGAGCGACCCACGTTTGACTTGCTTCTGTGATTCTGGGACGAGGCGGATTCGGTGGTGACGAAGCCTGGATCGTTTAACGCGTCTGCGGAGCGGGTGGGGTGCTTTCGAAGAGGAAGATTTTGAGTGATGTGTCGAGGGGCCGCCATTCCGATATCCTGCGCTGTGTCGTCTTGCCGCCGTGCGCCTCCAGTCCAGCTTACGCCCTAAGCATGGCTCCTCCACGGGACCGGTGTCGGCGCCGGCGAGGCATGCTCATCATACCTCTACCTCGATGTCTGTCGTCAGCATGACAGACCGCGGACTCTAATTCTCTGCAACGGAAACCTTTCCTGCCTCGGACGGCGATCTCTCGTAGCTCTCTATCTCGACCTCGCCTCGCACCGAGAGATACGGATGAGGCACCTCTGGCGCTCTCCCCTTGTCCATCGCTACGCCCGGACTGACAGTACTGTCATCTTGACTGTCCATCTGGAATGGATCTTCGATTGGGTTTCGACTGTTTCTTGTCTTTAGAAATAGACCCCGGGGCTTCGAGAACCGACAACTAGAATGGAATGCATCTTCTTCCGATCTCGTCGAGGGAAGGAACGGCGGGGTGGACATGGAAACGGACGATCGTAGTGGAGACGCTGGCAGGGATGAAGGTGAAGGTGAAGGTGTCCGCGGGGGCACCCCTCTCTTCCAGGACTATCAGATCTCGCATATCGGGGAGGAGATCCGTCGACAGGTGATAGAGTTTTCGACGGCTGTTTTCGTTCGTTGGAAGAGGCGTGGGACGGGGTGGAGGGATTGAGGGTGGGTGGGGTATCGGAGGGCAAGCGCCGGGGAGGAGTGACTCAGAGTGAGCGGAGGTGACTGGGGACATGGTACGCATTTCGTTTCTACGTTTTCGTTACGGTCGTTTCTGCCGTCTCGTTATCTTTAGTACGCGGTCGTTCCTGCCGTCTCGTTAGCTACATTCTTCTCACTTACTTTTGCCTCATTCCTTTCCTGCGGTATAGTGCTGACATCTTGTTACAGGGACGCACGTTGCTCCCTCGATGATACCATGGCGTACTCCCATTCCAGGTCCCAGCGTCCGCCTCCATCCAAGAGGTCTACGCCTCCCTCACATATCGCGTCTTCTCTCGCCCAAACTCAGCCCTGGTCCTGTACCGCCCGTTATCTCTCTAAGTGCTGGACCTCCCGCCGTCGCACCAGCCTGGGATACGGGAAGTGGGTGCAAACGAGTCACCTTCCTCTCACGTCGTCGTCGTTAACGTCGACCCTGCTTCGCTCGAGAGTCGAAGAGGAGGAGTCGAAGAGGGGGTGTCTGCATTTGGCGATGTCTCTTGGCGTCCGTTTTCTCGGAGTGCGCGGACGCCGGATGAGCATGATTTCTTCAGAGGCCTCGAGACGGCGCTCATCTTTGCTGACTCCCTGGGTACGCAGAGCTTCGCGACGACACGAGATAAGGGATGACGATGACGAAGAAAATGATGACGACCTCACTGCTGAGAATTTGTACCTCAAGGCAGTTTCGCCATTCCAAGTGGGGCCGGACTCTCTCCAGTGCGCTAGTCACACACCACCTTGTACATACTCCCACTCTCAATTTGAGCTCCATCGACGCTAGCACGAGCGCGAGTAGACTTCGGGGCATCGGTGGCAGATAACGTTCCCCATTCAGCGGTCGTCGAGGATCCATCTCAGTTCAAGCCTTCGTTTTCTGATACAATAGAGTGATTGGGAGATTGGCGAGAGCAGGGATTGTCGTCGCGTGCGGGGAGCGCTGCGCATCCCATTCAAAACGCCGGCTTTCGCTTGGATCGGCGGACACGATAAACGGGATCCCGTTCCCAGGCGGGATCTGCGCGGAGAAGTTCGCTGACCTTACGGGAGTGAGTGCGCGAATGGGGAGAGGAAGGGAAGCAATCTTTTTCTTTCGTGGAAATGGAAGATTTAGAGATTCTATGCAGTGAAGGTCGGAGTTCCTGTAGTCTCCTTGCTGTGTGGCAAACATTTTCTTCTGGTTGTCCTTCTACCCTCCGTCTTCGTCTACCATCGTAACTCTACCTCTCTCCATTGCAGACGACTCTGCATCCATCGGGAGACTTTCCGCGTCGCCTTTGTAACTACTTGCTAAGGAATGGCTGACTATTCTCCGATTCCACGTACTTAGGCTCCATTCGGCTGTCGTGTCTTAGCGTCACTTAGCGTCACTTTGGAGCACTTGGGAAAAATTCCACGCCAAACTTTTGGTGAGAAATACTCTTAAGTGACGTCAAGTGCTCCGAGATGACGCAACCGAATGGAGCCTTACGCTTTGCATACGCCGAATGATTGCTGCCTATCGGCCCATTCCCAATGCATTCCTCGCTCACTTTCTTCCACTTCCGCCGTAACTGAGGCCGTCCGTCTCAGGTTTATGCATTCGACGCGTTTCTGTCCCGAAAAGGAAGTCTCCGCTTTTTTGGTCCTACCGCCTGATTGATCTTTGGGCTGGCGCGACCATGGATCTTGAGCATAGGTCGCTTGTAAAAATTGCGGGGATTGCACTTCCAAATGCAAATTGCTGGGTCAATCCCTAATGGCGGCTTCCGAGTCTCTTACGGGCAACTTAAAGTTCTGGCGCCGTATTCAGTCTAAATTCTCGGAATGTACCGTATAATTACGTTCGATTCGGATGTCCCGCGTCACGCACCCCCGTGTCGATCCGAACTTTGCGTTTTGGTCCCGCGTCACGACGGCCACTGTCGAACGTCTTAAGCGTCACGGTGAGCAAAAATGCGCCCAAATCGTGCAAAAAAGAGAAGATTTTGCGGTTTAGAATTTTTTTTCTTCCGAATTTTGCGCCTGGTCACGCAAAATTTTCTGTTTGTCGACTTGTCGAATCGATTTCGGGGGGTCACGCGTCACACCCCCTGTCGAATTGAACGTAATTGTACGGTACTCTGTCTGCCTCGCCTCGAGTCGGCTTGGTTTTTGGAGAGATGGAACTCAACCAAATCGACCAAAAAATGTATGTCGTTCCGACCGAAATTGGGGACCGACATTTGAAATATGCGGATTTTGTTCCTGCAAAGGGATATTTGTTGCTACAAAGGGATATTCGCGATGACTCAGAGAGGGCTAGGAGCTTCCAAAAATGCTCCCTCACACTATGTCAGCTTTCGATGGCTGACCAATTGGTCGCCAGGTCTGACCTATTGTTTCTGTCATATCGCGATCCCGGCTAAAGATCAGAGTCAATCGTCTTATTCATACAGGCATCAGCGCAGGCACGCACAGTATAAGTTTACTGTCTTTTGAGACCTCTCATATTCACTTTTCTTCTTCTTCAGAAAAATTCTATCGAGACTCAACTGCTCTATGTCTACTCCAAGTTCTCCTTCGCTACCACTGCCGAAGAGGTCGCCACCGCCTTCGCCTCCGAGATCAAAGGAAAAAATGGTGTGTCAACCGTTCATTCGATTGAATCAATATAACGACAATCACAGTTCTGGTTACTGGAACATCGCTCAATGGAATTGGTTTCGAAACCGCTCGCGTGATTTCAAAGTACGCGAACCTGGTGATTATAACTGGCTACAACGAGGAAAGGTGCGTGTTCACCATTCATTGAATTTCTTCAGGATGTCATGTTGATTCGCGTTGTGTAGGCTCAAATTGTCGGAAGATGCGCTGAAGCAAGACGTCCCGTCCGCCAACATTCGCCGCCTTATACTCGACCTCTCGTCACTTGCTGCTGTTCGCAAGGCCGCTGCTGAAGTGAACGCTCATTCAGAACCCATCCACGTAAGGAATTTGTCGTCAGTTTCGTGCCACACATTGATTTTGGATAATCAGGTTCTCGTCCACAACGCCGCTGCACCTCTCGGCCCCTTCAAACTCACCGTCGATAATCTTGAAAAGCAAATCGCAACCGCTCATATCGGCCCTTTCCTGTTCACCAAGCTAATTTTGTCGAAGATCCTCCCAGCGGGGTCATCGAGCTACGTCCCGCGAGTCGTCTTCGTTTCCAGCGGAGCGCACGCCTTCGGCAATGGGATCAATTTCGATACTATCGGCAAACCGAATAAGGACAAGTACCAGCCGCTGGATGCGTATACCCAAGGGAAGAGCGCTAATATTCTGATGGGCATTGAACTGTCGAAAAGATCGAATGGGAGGATCAATGCGTACAGTCTTCATCCAGGAGGTACGTTTCTTCGCTTTGCACCATTTTGCCATAATCAACGTGAATAATTTATCTACACCAATATAAACCAGAAAGAGGAGTCTATTGCGGTAATGCAATCCTTCGGTAAGTAAGATGTGTTCATGAAGTCTTTTGTCTTAACCTGGTTCGTATAGGCGTGCTCGGTCCGGATGGGAAACCCAGCACGGAGAGGTTCGAGTGGAAGACAATTCCTCAGGGAGCTGCAACGTAATAATCTCCTCCGATTCAACGAGTTATCTGTTTCTTACCTGACATGTCGTCATAGCACCGTCGCTGCTGCTTTCGACCCCAGGCTCGACGGTCAGTGAATCTTGATTCTTGAGCGCATAACGACTTGATGCGAACTAGCTGATACTGTTTAGATGTCCCTGGAGCCTACCTCGACGACTCCACCGTTGCGAACGATGCAGTCGCCCTTCACAGCTCTGATCCAGCCAACGCGAAGAAGTTGTGGGAGGTCACCGAGGAGATCATTGGGGAAAAGTTTGTTTTATGAGGCTCCTCATGATCGCGATCGCGGATAAACCAGGACACAAATAAGTATTCCAAGTACCATATAGTAGAGGATTTATATTCTAAACATTTATCCGTCCTATCGCTCGACGTTGCTTGACGAGGCTACTAGCCAGCATACCAAAAAAAAAATCTCCCGCCGCCGAGAAAGTCCCTCACAACTTCTCACAAGCAGATAATATTACCGAGGTGTCGGGAGAATAAGTATGGTCGAGATTTCAAATCGTTCCGATGATCCAACGACGGCCAGCCACAAAGCGATGGCTTCGGTATAGCGATCAACTAATGCAAAGGTTAAATTTAAGTATTGCATTAGGGGCGCTCAATTCTTAGCTCGTCGGCTCGTCTCGTCCCAAAAATTATTTAATTGCATGATGAGCTGATGAGCTGCTGATCCCACTCCGCATTTCTCTCCACTTCCCATCAAATTTGATCCCCTCATCAAAAAATCGACATTTTACGGACGAGACGAGCTGACGAGCTAAGAATTGAGCGCCCCTATTGATACACAGCCAGAAGTTTGGATGGACTAGATACAAACTTTTGAAGTCGTCCCATGTTTCTTTTTGCTGATGCACCAGATCTAATCAATTCTGCCCCGGGGACATTTTTCTCGGTGCCCAATGTAAAAGCGGTCCCAAACTTAACATTACACTCCCTTGACCCCAGCTCGAACCTGGAAGCTGATTCTGGTGCATCTGTCGTCCAGTCTGCGAAAGACGATGACGACGATCACATCGATCGTGGATCAAAGTCATGTGGCGGAAAACCAACTTGTCCTCTCCCATCTTCCCGCTCCCCTCCCGCCGTTGAAGGACTCGGACAACCTAGGTCGTCCCTTGCACAACATAGGAACGGATAGACCACGCTGGGCCGGCTTGAAATTAACCTCAACTCAAAATATCTTAACCACAGGCTTTACTTTGCTGGGTCAACTCTGGTTTAGTAGAGTTTCGTCCCTGTGTACCAACTGGTTCGCATCTTGTCTTTACGAGTGGCTGTCCTCTCCGAGGTTTGGCGGGGATTGCGTGTGCAGGCTCACACGAGCCGGATATCTGACACGGAAAATGCCGAGTTGCCAGATCTGCGCGCTCCTCTCTTCGAGGAGGTTCTTCCGGTAAAATTGATGATGAGGTTCGAAAGGAAGCGAGGTAGATAAGCAGCAAGTATAAAGTTCTGAGCCCTAGGGTACGCGGTTCAGCGCGCAGGTTCCGAATTCTTAGGCAGTTTAAGTAGGACCTCTTTTGTTTTTCTTCTTCATTTGTGAATCCAAACCCAAACAGATTCAAGTTTTCTTTGGAGTTCCATAATTGTTGGGGAAGCTGATCAGTAATAGAATACCGGAACCTCTCGACCACCGTCACTATGCGGGATTCCGTACAGATCTACGTGATGGATGATGATACGCAGCGCTTTCTCAACGTTCCACGTTGCTGTTCAATTGAACCACTACTGAACCTGAGAGCAATTTTCCATAGATATGCGGAAGTGCCGAAAAGAGAGGTCTATTCCGGATTCTCGCACGGAAGTGGTCTTCTGGCTTGGGAGCTCGTCGTTGAGTCGTGCGCGACCCTGCCGGGGTCATGAAGTTTGAATCTTTCGAGTCGAAAACCCCCCTCGTTCACGTCAATTTCGCGTTCATATTGTCAACTACCGGCTGCTACTACCTGAATTCTACCGAATCGGGCCAAAGGAATGGATTTAATTGAATGGCTATTTTTGAAGGAAAAAGATACAGGCGACGACAAGCTTACGCTTCGGCGTATGACGGCCCAATCGCCGTGATTGGGCTTGGCTTTTGTGTACGTACAAGCTGAGTATCGGAAGGAAAATTCAATTTGCTGCCGACCAATTCAGTTGCTTTTGTTCAGCGACAAGATTGGCGCAATCGCGCCATCCAAGAAGTTGATACGACCCAAGTATGGGTGTCTGTGCCTGTCCCCCTTTGAGCGCCCTCGTGTCTTCCGCCATTGGCTTGGTGATGGGACGCGCAAATTGACGTTCATTGAATGTGATACTGGTTCAACATAGGGCTCTGATTCGACAAAGAGTGACTCTGCTCACATTAATTCTATTCGTGTATGCCAAGCCGAGGGAGCCAACACCCGAACATATAAATAGAGTCCCATATGAGAGGTGCTCTACACCGAGGACAGTTGGAGAGTATTGAATATATTTGATGCTCACCTCCCTCAGGAAATCGTCCGCGGAGGATTGCCTATCTCAGACACAGCATCCTCCCTGAGAGATCTCTTTCTATCTTTACGCCAGTCAAGGCATGTCTGATCGCGAGAAGTGAGGAGATTCGCCCATGGTGACGCCGACCACTACCATGACAGTAACAGTGCAAAAGATAACAGGCCAGGCACACGACATCATAGGATTCTGTCGAGGAGCATTGACATGACAAGACACGGAATCGACACCCGTCATGCGGTGCTCTCAGTAGCAGATTCAGAACTCGATTGCTGTAAAATTCTCCGCCGAGATTGACGGCGCTGCGAAACCACGCAAAGGGGAAAATAATTGTGACAATGATCCATTTTCGACAGCGAACGACTTACTTGGAAGATAACAGGATGAAGACCTGAGGGAGATAGATATAAAGCGCTCAAACGACTGCCGCAGTGGAGCTCCTTCGAACTTGTTGCAGCGATTTTGATCGAGTGTTCTAGTGTTTATATGGTGAATTCAATACGAGACTTCTCTCAATTCAACCATACCCAGGCGTTTATCTCCAGAGGGCGCGACAATCCCGTTCATTTTTCGTCTGTCGGATGGTGTCGAATACGTGATTACGATCACTGCCGCGAATGTTGACTTGCTGCGATTGTGATTTGAATCCGGGCCCGTCGCTTGATGCTATTCTCCGTCGAGATCTCATTCCCTATGCGAATTTCGACGTGAGTTAAAAGGGAGAAGACCCAGCAATGCCGTTGCACCTTTACATACCTCTCGACACAGTCTCATGTCTTCCACCTCATCGCGTCCCTTCGTCCCCTGGGTCAAACGAACAGATAATGCCTGTTCAAATTGTAGGCGCCGTAAAATCAAGGTGCGGAAGAAATAGAGAAGAAAAGGCTCAGTCTGACGCCGTTTCCAGTGCAAAATATCGAAGGAGAGACCCAAAGATCCATGCGAGCGTTGTGTCAAACGACGCCTGTGCTGCCAATACATGAGCGTTGCGGAGCAAGAAGACGATAGCACGTCACCAGAGTCTACGCCGGGGCCTTCAACACCACTCCCACCACCCCCACTGACTCTCCCCACTCTCCCGTTTCTCGCCCCGACCGAATCCCCCCCGCGGCCGTCAGGCTCACGGCACTTTTACATCGACGAGCCCCAACCTCACTCAGAGTTCGATCTCGACCGATTCATTCCCTGTCCCCTGCGATCCTCTGCAGCCCGAGTACAGAGTGCTTCATCCCCATCCTCATCAACTCTACCACGAGATTGGGATTTACCTTTCCACGCAGAACAGTCGTCTCACCTCGGTCAATTCCACTTCCCGTCCCATCCAAACCCTGCTCCGAATTACCCTTCCCTTGCCTACAGCCTTCGGGGCTCCGACGGGACAACTGCGTATTCACACACTGGCAATGATCCGGCTTTTGCGCTACAGGATGACGCCGCGTCAGCCCTGTTCAACGTCGGATTATTACTTGAGACCGGCTTCAGTGAGATCGATGCACTGACTTACCTCTCGAATGGTATGTTATGCGACGATCCTTGGACGCGTTCAGAGTGAGCGCTGCTTGACGTATTCTTCTGACATGGCAGCTGATGATAAGATTTCGAGCAGTGTCTGGGAGACGTTAGGCTTTGGGACACAAGTTGCTCAGAAAAACCAAAACGCACTGTTTGACCCAAATCTATTCGGGAACCAGGTTCATTCGCGATAGACAGCTCTGGGAAGGTTGAACACAGACGGGCGAGGGGGGAGACTTAAGTACCTGGTGTTGATCACCCTACAATCCACGCAAAGATATAGATCTAGAAGTGTACCTCAGTATTATTTTTATGTATAGATTCATTGGCGTATGTACTGTCGCGTTGAAACAAGCCACGGAGTTATAAGTCTGAGACTTTGACAGCTAGAACGACGAGCTTGATTCTTCGCAAATTCTTCGACAGTTCCGATCGCCAGCGTACAAGCAGAGGACGCGATGCTTGAGAACTTGTCGGCCATGGCTTGAAATTTCGGTAATAAAAAGCACAGGATGGCCGAAGAAAAGACAAACTGTAGCTGTTCAGAACAGGCTTGAAGAATCCCATGATGGCCCACTGCCAGTGTAGTCTGTGGATCCACGTGGAGTCGACTCGGGCCCTCATTCGAAAGATTCAAGCTCCGTTTGTGAGATAAGAATGGTGTCCCAACCAGCTTTCCGACCGATGTTCATCTCCCGCGTTCAAGTGCGAGTGTGGAGAAGAGGGTTGGAAGAGGGTGCAGAGAGAAAGAATGAGTCACAGAGTGTCACGTCAAAGCTGTGACCGCGGCAATTATCGGCATTGTTGGTCGGTATATCGGCCGATGGCTTCCAGTCGGATGAGGGCGAAGTCCATTGGCGTCCAGTCACTTCCGCTTGAGCCAATCCTGTACCCTAATTGTCTGAAAGCTAAATCAATTATTGTAGGTGAACTACGATGTATGAACGAATAAATAGCGGATCCGGAACCGGGATTCCAAGTCTGAACACAGGGAGCTTTAATTCAGCGAACTTGTGAGCTAAGAAGAATTGAAGTGTCTGTCTAGAGAGACTAACTGGGAGCCTTCAAGCTATGATTCTGTAATTGTCAATTTCGCTGAAGCTGCGGAGACGCACATCAAAGTGGCTGCTAGAAATTTGCAAGCGAGGATTGAGCGAAAAGCTTCAGAATTCCAAGGTTGAAAAGCCTGCCAAGGAATTGCTTCACGGATGGAATGTGAAGATGAAGGTAGGCGCGCAAAGGCGAGACGTACGCGGGATTGATCAAGTGGTGCTCATTCGTTTGTGCTTACCTTTGTTTTGCTTCCCGTTACCAGCTCCACTTCAGCCGAATCTGATTTTCGCTTCCGCCACCCAAAGAACACCAGGAAAAAACAGGGGGTTAACAGAACTGAGGATCAAGACTCAGCTGCTACTTGCCCAGAGCTCGACAGGGCCATGACTTGCGAGCAAGGCCCAAAACAAGGGACCAGCGGCACTTGATGTGGTACGGCAACGCCCCACAAAGTGGTGCTCCCGGCTTTGCCGATGACAGAATTCTCAACAAACGTAAGCACAAATGAATGAGCACCACTCAATCGAAACCCGTATATTGTTTCCAAAACGGCTGTATCTGCGTCTCGAATCAACAATTTATTGCTCTGTTTTAGCACTCTCATTGAAAGGTGAGGAAGGCCCAGAAAGCCCTGAGGTCTCATATACAGACTTGTGAGATAGTAAACCTATTTTCAAGGTACTGGCCTACTTGAAATCCTGAACACTGTGTTCCAAAAAAGGCAAACACTGCCAAATAGATGGTATTTTGAAGATTAATTCATTCACTCACTGTGTGATATCTGACCCCAGGTTTATATCACGAAAGTTGTAGCAAACATGATATAGATGAGCCCTCTGTCACTCAAAGTTTTTTAAACATCAACTATGTATTGTAATGCCGGTGCCCGGCTTACAGAAAAGGGGGAGCTTGCGCTAATTCCGTCCAGCCTGAACAGAAATGATCTTGTGAGAGGCAAAGCAAAGGCAAAGTTTCGTTAAATCAGCCTTACATACACAACTCAAGCCATACTTCTTGTCTTAGTGCCGCAGTCCCGGTAAAATCTGCTACCATAGAGCTGAATTCAGGAATTTGTGCAATTTTGACTGCTGCCCAGGCTAATGGTTCTGATTTTTTTTGGGAATGGAATTGATGGACTCGGAACCGTGTGAACTGAAGTTATAGGAAATTACTCCCGACTTTCGAAGAAACCACAAAGGCAGGAATACCATTGATGCGAGCCCTAGGCTGAGAGTATTTTTTTATTGCACTTTCCCCTGATTGCGCCGCTGTAATCTGCTTAACATCACGTATTGATGGCGTACCCGTGGGAGATCACAGCTGATGGCGTACCTGTAGGAGAGAACTGTACCGATATGTATGGTAGCAACATAACGCATAACGCAGAGCCATTTTTGCTTACAAATCGTCCCATATGTGGTAATTTTGCACTGCTTTTGCACAGCAAATTACCATAAAAGGCTAGCAACGGCGCGTAACGCACCTCAGAGCGTTGCCTCCATACAGATCGGTACAGTAGTCGCATTGCATAGCCATCCACTTTTCGGGAACCTCATAAAAGAATACAGTCGAAGCTGTCATAACCCATAGCCCTCGGTAGGGCCAAAAAGCTATGGGATATGATAGATTTATGGGTTATCCCAGCCAAAAACCGGTCAAAAACCCCAAAAATGTATGGGTCAAGGGAGATTATGGGTTATGGGAGCTATGGGTTATGACAGCTTCGACTGTACATCACAGCGCACCTAGCGAGGGAGAATCCGAAGAGAAGAAAGGCTGAGGATTCCCACGCTAGGTGCAGTAAACATATACTAACTAGTTCCCACAAGCTCGAACTACCACTGTGCAGTCAAAGTATCATGAAATTCCTCATGTTTTTCACGACGATTCATTAGAAAGTTCACGATGAATTGTCACGAAATTCATGATGCAGTCTTGAAATTCACGACGCAACATCATGAAAGTGCATCGTGAAATTCATTACGGTTATGGGAACATTCATGACGTTATTTTCATGATGTTTTGTTGTGGATTCATGACGATAACATCATGATTTTAGCGATGAAAAGAAGCAAAAATATGAAAATAAGAAATTGACACCAGGCGGAATCGAACGCATGACCTCATTTTATCACCGCGATAACGAAAGGCAAGTGCATACATCCAAGTCAGCCAGGACAGATTTTATTAATACTGGCTTGTTACACCATATATGCACCGGCATCGAGTGAGTCCGAGTACTGAACCCGTTTCAGATATTACTTTGCCAGCTTTTGGCCACCTTCTTCAAACCCTCTTTACATTAGGGAGGGTAGAGGATGTGTGAGTAGGATATTGAGTACATTATGTACTCAACAACCTGGCTAGTGGACTTGGCAAAAATTCGACAGTCTTGCATGATGAAATTCATGATGTTTTGTCATGAATTTATATGCTCAACAACTATCGTAAAAATGAGTTTCTGAGCATCGTGAAAGGCATCTTGAATTTCATGATGTGGTTCATGACAAAACATCAGGAATCTTGAAATTCCTCATTATTGTTTTGAATTTCATGACAAATACTTCACACAGTGTACTTCGTGCTCATAAAAATGCTTGGATTGTGGATCTTTTCCACCAAAGCTTTGGGTGCAGTAGCGCTGTATATGGCGGTCAGACAATGTCTACGGAAACCGAGATCACCTACCTGTACATGCACATGGTCGGTTTGGTTGCTTCCTGAATCCCGCGGTCACAAATGTGACGCTGTCACCAGTTCCCGGCGGTTCCCACGCCCCAACCCTGTGATGTATCAGTCTTTGTATCAGGGGGCAACCACTAAAATAATTCTTGAAATCCACTGGTACTGTGGTCTACTGTTTGGTGTTTGATGGATGACCATCAGTGACAGCGACCTTGGTCCTTGGGTTTCGCTGCGAGGGTTTTTCATCCCATTTCTGTCAAAAAAACATCACTGGCATGCATTCGATGCGGCTCCTATGCCCACCAGCCAATGCCCACCAGCCAAATGTAGGGAAATCCCGCAAGATACTCAGCTGCTTGAACGTGTACAGAATGGGGTGCCGTTGATTGGCATCAATTGCCAAACAGTAGACCACAGTACCTCTGAGTCTTGAGATTAATTTTAGTGGTCGCCCCCTGCTTTGTATCACAGAAGGCCTCGCGGCAAGCGCTGGCACCACGCAGTGGGCCTCCGCGGCGAGCGGGAAGCCCCGCGCAGCGGTCGGGGTCTGGGGTGGAAAACCCCAGCCGTCCGGGGCGTGGACAAGGGGACGCTCACCAGATGTTTATGGAGGCTCACCTGGACGTCATGATATACTCGTTCCCACTTCTCGACCTCGTCCTAAAAGACCCACTCAGATCAATGAAGATCTTCTGCAGCCGCCGCGTCGCCTTCGTATCGGTGGCTTCGCGGATGGACGGGATGGAGGCGTGTTCCGTCGACTAAATCGTGCTGGTAGCTATCGGCACACGCTTGGTGGTTGGCGTGACCGAAATGCAGATGCCAGCTATGCAACGAGCGGGGAGCGGATGTGGCTGAAGCGGCGGTGGGAGAAGCGAGAAAGCAGTCGAGTTGGTATAGTTCACGGCCGGGGATTGGTTTACCGAGGCATACGAGGTTCTGAGTGGAGTCGAGGACACGAAGGCCGGATGGAGTGAAGTTGAAAGAGAAGGCGCAGGACTTCGCGAGACGGACCACAGAGCAGAGGCGGAGATGGGCATTAGGAACGTATAGGACGTTCTCGAGTGTAAACTTGTCGGTAATTATGCTGCCAATGCCGACGGCTTCGATGGAGGCGCCGACCCCCTTGATAGGGCGGGAAGGAATCGACCTGAATGAAGAGAAGTCGGTGCGGTAGGGAGAAATATGGACATTAGCGCCGGAGTCGGCGAATATAGCGAAATCGTCTCCATCGGAGGCAAGGGCGTAAGAGGGCGCGTCGAAAGAGACGCTAACGTGAAGGTCGTCGGTGGCGGCATAAGTACTCCAGTCGGCGTCGGTCATAGAAGTGATATCGTCGGTAACGAGGTTTATGAAAGTAGCAGCGGCAGCAACAGGCGCTGAAGGCACGGGTGCGGGCTGCGCCAACGCGGAGGGGGGAATGGGGATCTCACGCCCGAAGAACAAGGTGTAGGCCTCGCCATTAGGCTTGTACTTGATCTGCTTTTGCATGTTCTTCTGCGTCTCCGCATTGTTCTGGGGTTTCGTTTTGCGACGATCCGCTGACTGTGCCGCTTTCGCCTCGTCGACCGTCTTCCCCGCCATCCCATTCCCCGGCGCGATACAGAAGGGCCAGGTATGCGAGGAAGGGTTCCTGCAAGTCGTATTCACGCATATCTCCTTCACCCGCGCCGAACTCGCTGGGGCCGCAACGTAAGAGGTCGGGTCAGCGTAAGTGGCAGGAGGAGCGGGAGTCGCAGTGTACGCGGTGAGACTGGACGAGCTGGAGCCAGGCATCGACTCTTTGAAATCGAGACGACCCTCGATGATGGTGGAAGTGAGCCCTTCGTTGGTGACGAAACCCTCGGCGAGAGTGGGGTAGCGTTTCTGCAAGGCCTTCAGCATACAGCAAACCACGAAGTGGTCCATGTCGGGCATGCCCGAGGCCCAGATGGACTTGGCGAGCTCCCGGATGCGCCTGGTGGTCGCGGAGAAAGAAGCCTGGTCCTCGTAGTCGATGCTGAAGACCTCCTGCATCGCCCGTATCTGCCGATCGGGGCCGCTGTTCGTGTGCCTGAGACGCAGCGCGCGCCACGCATTGGCCGCCGTGGGATAGTGCATGAAATGGCCGTGCTCCGCCACGTTCGACACCTCGCGAAGGAAGCAACGAATGACGTGGTCGTTGTCGTTCCACGCGGCGTGAAGACGAGGGTGAGTGTCCGGAGTGGGGCAGGGGAAAAGCCCAGTGGTATTTGTCGGACGCGGCCTGCATGCCCAGTGTATTCAAGATCCTTCACTCGAAGTCCGCCCAGTTCCCGCGGCATAAAGAGAGCTTGTCCTCCTCAGCCCACCCAGAAGACGACAGAGTGATCACCTTGCAGCTGTGGTCGCTCTCGGGAACGTAGGAGAAATGTTGGGGGACCGCAGCGGGAGGAGGGGGAGCAGGAGGAGCCGTCAAGTACGCTGGCGGAGAGGAAACAGAGCCCGGCACATTAGGAGGGTGTTCGAAGTCGGCAGAAGGCCATGAGGCGAGGGAGGTGGGGCGCCAAGACGGGTAGGATAGCATCTGCGTCGGCTGGGGAGCCGGCGCTGCCTGAGGCGGCGGCGGCGGCAAGCTCACAACATACTGTTGCTGCGGCTGCGGCTGCGGGCGAGCCTGAGGAACGTAAGGGCGCGGTGCCGGTGCCGGAGATGGATGACCTGCGGGTGGCGCGTTGAAAGGAACAGTGGGCTGTACAGGCGTATCGGGGATGTGGGGCGTCGGCGAGTCAAAAACACCGTCGAAAGCCGAAGGATTCGCAAAAAGACCATTGTTCGCCATAGTGACAAGACGGGACGCGTTCAGGAACGGATTGTTCGAGCTCATAGAGCCCATGGAAGGAAGGTTGCCCAAGTCGATGAGGTTGCTCGTCATGATGATACGTAGGGACTCGCCCAGCGCAGAAGTAAGGACAGACGTCGAAAACGTGAAGTAAAGTGACCGTCGAAGTCGTGGAAGCGAGTATGGTGCGCGTCACTTAGTCACCGCCTCTCCGTGACAACGCTAACTGTGACCCCAGTTTTTGCCCTAATTTTTATTCCTCTTGCCAAACGACTCCTTTTCAACAGAGGAATAACTTCCCAAGAGGGATTTCCAAAATTTAGATGATTGAAGGAGCTATAAATTTTCACCCCACCCAATTTGGCAGTATACACCAATTTCGATCTTGCTGGCCTCCAGAACCCTCAATACGAGGGATATCAAACACCACTCCTATTCCAAAACCCAAATCGCACCAGTAGGTGCATGAAAAGTCCACTCAAAAAGTCCCCAAATTGGTCGAAATCCAGGCTTCAATAGGGTGTTTTGAAAAAATTTCGGCCTCCGGCCGATTTGGCAGTAGTGCAAAGGAGGCGGTGACTAAGTGACGCGCACCATAGTTCGCAGATATAGACCTTTAAAAGCCCATAACCTGTCAAGACTAGATCTATGAAACTACTGTGAGTACTAGCTACATGTGTATAAGTACCTCGTGTAGTATATTAAGGATGAACGGCTTACCTCTCACTGCTCCCAGAATGTGGAAAGAGGGTGAGAGGCGTGGTCACACGGTCACGACCTATTATAGGTCGCGCCGTGTCACACTCTAAACTACAAGTCCGTGACGCCAGATCCAACAAATACATCAAGCTTGGCCTTCACGATAATCAACAGCCCAATTATTGTAACGCTCACCACTACATGCAGCAGGGTAAATGTGACTCCGGCGGTCTGAGGTTCTGAGATCGTTGACCTTTTCCTCCAGACCATGATGCAATTCTCTCCGGGACCTTGCGATCCAGCCGCGAAGATCATCGAAGCGCCGTCAATATGTGCCTCCTATGCTTTATTAAATGCTGGGAGGGGATGCAGGAAGGGGACTCACCGTCACTGTTTGGACCCATTGCGAAGGGAACCGCAACTTATCGACTGGTGCCCCCATACGTCTTGGAAAAACGTAGACTACCCCACGGCTGCTTCCGGAAACGACACAAGATGCGTTTTCGCCGAACCAGACCTGACGTGTGCGCGGCTGTACCCCAGGAGTCTCCTCGATCTTCCGTGTTTTCATTCATTCATCTAAATCCGCCTTGAATAGCGCTGGCCCTTGATGCAGATCGTCGACGCAAAACATTCCTCGATGCTCATTAAAGTCGGCCGAGCCGCTGTTTCTCGTGTTAGCGCCAAATCACGGGGGACTATGAATGCGACCTTACACCGAGCTCCCCAAATCCGACGCACTCAACACAGCTCCACTGCTGGGGTCGAGTTTCACCCTAGCAAATAATTCTTGGTCGTAGCCTATGGATGAAAAATGAGAACTCACAGTCTCCTTGTCGAGAATAACAAGATTTCTTGGCGCGTGAGCTCGCCGCTGAAAAAGATATCGATCGGCGTAATGCCGTCCACGACCATCTTGAAGACGCTAACCCCGCGCATGTTACTATCCATATCAAGGACTTCAGCTACACCCCTGCGCGTGCAGATCGCGAGGTGATTCGTAGACGGGTCGAATGCGAGGCCCATTATTTCACTTCGATGGTCGACGAAGATGGCCGGCATCTCTTTGAATTCCTGGTATTCTTTCACGAACAATACATGGGGCAGTAGGGTGCAGAACTAACGTTGGTGGTGGGGATTTGCATCCAACAGAAAACCCTTCCACTCTGGGTCCCGAAAACCAGTATCTCCCCCAGTAGATCTTCCCTTCGCGCCCAAATCATCGTAGTGGTTGCGCCGCGGTCGCTCGGGCCCGAAGGACGGTCTGGCAGCACGGTCTTCGTCCTGAGGTCGTATATGAACACACCGTTCGTGCCTGATCGTCGTGAGACATAGGAAGTGAAGCTCGAGTTGGAGACTATACGCACCGCCTGCGGCCAATAGTGACCCATCCTCTGTGACTTTGAGAGAGTTGATTGCGTGTTTGATACCGTTCAGGGTGAAGTGGGGCACATATTGCGTCTGGGCTGGAGCAGTCGAAGATGAGGATGAGGACGAGCTCGAGGCGAGCATTGGGTACAGCGTATTTGCGTGATACATATAAGTATCTCATCCTACATCATTTGGAAACAATAAGATGTCGCTTCCAATTGTCTGAAGCGGTTGCGCGTAGATCCATCAATCCTTCGGCCATGAGAACTCCTGGCCTGTTATGCTTCAGAAAGGGCGCTCCAACTTCATCAAGTGGTTTGCAAGCACCAGCAAAGCTTCGCTCGTTCGGGGATGCACAGACAGGCAAAGACAATAGAAAGCGACAGGAGTGTGCCGGAATGATTGTTTCTGCGTTACTTATCTGCGCGTAGCTCGACTGCTTTTCGAGATTCTCGATGCCTGCTCTCACCCCTGTCGTTGCGCGCTTCCTCACGAAGACGAAGGTGTTCCATGAAGACGACGTCTATCCTCCTCCTCTTCCTGTTCTGCTCAAGGACACAGATTTCCCTCTCCCCGTTTTCGAATCAGTCTACGCCAGCACGAACATTGGTCCCGCGCGAACACTCCTTATTCGTCGCGTCTACGCACCTCCCAACACGACCTTCGACACTCCTCCCCTCCCCAGCTTCCCCTCCCAGAGCAAGGCAGTCACCAGTATCCTCCGTCGCCTGAGGCACCTCTCACTACTGCTACTCATCTGATGGTGGCCAGACCTAACGGAGCTCAGAAGGAATATGTGTTAAAACTTGCCGAGCATTTGTCACGCCGAAAGTACGACGAGATAAAGGTTGGGTCTTTATGCATCGTTCATTCTTTCTGCTGTACGCTAATGAGTTTTAGGCAGCTTTTGCAGTCGTTGCTCCTGACTTCTTGGACATGTCAGTCACCTTTACCAAGCAAGATCCGGGTGCGATGGATCGCTTCAAAGCGAAGGTACGTTGTCTATGCTCTCTCTTCTCGCCGACAGGTCTGACTTGAATAGATGTACACCCAATTTCCAAACCTGTACTACTATGAACAAGATTGGGCTCTACAAGGATTCACTACTGATCTTCTGAAGAGGAAGAAGGATGCGATGCGTTCGCTGGAAAAGTCGACCTTGGGGGGACGCCAGTCGAGGGCCAAGAACGGGACGAAGAAGTGATATTATAGTATTTACGTAGTTCTATCTCTGTATACCCTATCATATCAATATAGCACTCTGTTCTCTCTATCCTGGTTTATCATCCCAATGTCACCGTGTTGACGCAAGCCAAAATGAATACTCACTTCAGGCCAAGCTTGAGGGTTCTGCGGCGATGCACTTCCAAACTCGGACTGCGACCACGACTGACGCTGCACGATGCCTACGTCGTGAAGCGTCGAATCCCTCTCCTGGATGTACGGCGTATTCTCCAAGGTTCCAGTGTCCCTCTTCTGCGAACCAGCGCCGATTCCGAGTTAGCTGTGGTTCTCAGCCGGTTTTCAATCTCAGGCTCACAACATCTCTTGACTCTTCGACTTGGCACTCGAGAACGTAGCCCTCACTGGATCACAAATTCTCGAGCTGCACAATGCCTACGTTGTGCAGCACCGTCTTTCGGGTTTCGTTGCATAAAATTGTTTGCGGGGATATACAAGCGGTTTCTAAGTCCTGGACAATAAGCAGCGCCATCCGTCACATTATTGTTGTCGGCTTGTCTTAAAAACGAATCCAACCAAGGCTTTCGGACTCAGCATTCAATGACTACAGTCGTAAACTGGGAAGCGCAACGTAACGTAGAAGAGCAACACGCATATTCCGTACTCGCGGACATTTTGGCGAGCTGGAATTTGCACTCTCCCACCATTTTTGAGGTCGCTGAATTCAATGGACCACTTTTTGGAGCCTGAAAATTACTTCCCTGGGCAGTGGGAGCGCAATTTGTCGAAAATGCCCAATTTTGGAAGGAAGTTTGTGATTTCCTCAAACCTTTGAACATCTCCATGGAAAATTTGGTGTCTAAAAAGTCCCCACAAACCATATTTCCCATTGGCAAAAAAATTGGACTGAATAGCTTCGGTTTGTTGCTGATTTTTGATTTTTTCAGCTGAATTGTGAATTTTGCCTTGCAATATAAACACCACCTGGTGTTTCTGTGCATACTTGATTTGTGGTATGATACTTCTAGAGCCTAAATATACATGCTCTATGTTGTCGCGACCTGCGGCTAGCTTTGTTTACTATTGTTGCTCTTCTACGTTATTTGGCCCATTTGGGTGAAGCCAAACTTTGGCCCTTGAACTCACTCAAAACAGACTGTATCGACCCCGAATTTTTGACGAATCTGCTAAAAGGATGCGGGGCTATTACCCTAGCACAAAAAACTCAGAGTTTTGGTGCATTTTTCATCGAATAATCCGCGGGGAAAGCTAATCGTTGCGCTTCCCAGTTTACGACTGTACCAGTACTTCTCTTCTAGTCATCGTCCCTGCTACCGCCCCCATCGTCGCGCGTCACCTCACAAAGACGAGGTGTTCCACGAAGACGACGTTTACCCTCCTCCTCTCCCGGTCTTGCTCAAGGACACAGACTTCCCTCTCCCAATTTTTGAGCCACTCTACGCCAACACGGCCCCCATCCTCGGCGTCGAACCCCCCTTGCGTCTTCCCCAGATCAACGCCAGCACTCCGTTCAATGGCATAGATCCTGTATCTGAAAAAAAAACTCCCTTCCTGAACTTCCTCAGAGGGCAAACACGCCTCGGAAGCTGCCCGAGCGCACTCCTCATCGGGTGGTCCGCATACACTCTCCTTATCCATTGCGCGCAAGCGGTTCTCGACAGATCACCCGTCGAGAATCCTCTCCCCTCAGTCCTCCTCCTGAGGAAACAGTTCATCATTATCCTCCGAGAGCTCCTCCGATAACCATTCCGCGGCCAACTCGTGTCCAGGAAAACTACACGACCTCCCTCGACGCTCATCTCTCTAAACCTATGCACGAAAAATTGAAGGTAAGTCGCGTCGTTGTTTCTTCGATCTGTAGCCTGATAGAATTTCAAGGCAGCTTTCGATGATGCTGCACCAAACTTTCTCAATCTTTCTCGGTCTTTCGCGGAGCAGGACTCGGGAGATATCGAGAAGTTCAAAGCAGAGGTCTTTCGCTTCTTGGTTTTCTGCCAGCGTCCATCTTCTGACCAATCAGCGTGCACAGATGCATAGAATTCATCCAGTTTTGAAACAGTTCGAGCAGGACTGGGCTTTTCAGGGCATCGTTACCAATTTACTCCGGAACCGCAAGGCCTCTCGCCACCGTGAGCAGGCGGCGGAACTTGCAGCGATCGCCAGTGGGAAAAAGATCAATGAGGGACGAAGGCCACGCGTAGGAGCGTAGTTTAACCACTTACTCTAGTATTGTGTCGATTGTTCAAAGTACCGAATTTCATTGCCTCTGTATGTGTATCTACGGTTGGCGGGAAGGCCGCGGTTGACTTTGACTTTTGATTTCTGTCATCGGCCGGGATAATTCTATTCGAAACCAAGGGGTGGCGGTAACAAAAGTTCTTGACCAGGACTACCCAAAACCTTCCTGTCAAGACCCCGGAAACCAGACCCACCACCACCAGTCGGCAATCAGCTGATGCTTGCTTAAACGGGCAATCCTTCCGAATACGATAGCAGAAAGTGGGCAAGTTGAGCGGCTAGTCACCGTTAGTGGCAATATATCGACGGTAACTAGATACATAACACTTTGGAAACTATACAGTAAGGTTTTTGAGAACTTTTGAGAACCGAAATGCAGTTTAGGTCGTAAAATCAAAGCAGAATGGCTCCAAGCATAGGCCAGTTGCCAGAGATTGATTTCAAGGTAATATGATAGTTTAACTTGTTTTGGTACATTTCTCAAACATCTCTGGATGTTCTGGTGCTCTCAATGCGAGTAAAGAATGCGAGAGGCAAAAGTGTGAGCGTGTTCTTATGTCATAGTGCTGTCAAAGTGCCGTTGCCATCAAACGCTGTCAACTTTCCAGCAACTTTCTTCGAGTGAATAAGGGAGGATACCGGGCCTATTAAAATCGTGTAGATACATATTATAGCGCAGTAAAGCACTCCAAACCACATGGTGTGCTTTATACCAGTAGAACCAGTGGGCACTAACGAGATATTCAAGAACTTCGTGAAAATGACCACCAAAACCTCTTTTCGCGGACCCCGGATACTAGATCGACTACTACCAGTGGGTAGTCATGGTCCATCAATCCAGTTTCCGCCACCCCTTGTTCGAAACCCCGATTTTCCCTAGTCTCGGATACCCAGACGTTCCTCCGCAGTCCGAGAGGGCGAGATTAGATATATCGGAGCTAATTCCTAATCTGTAATTTCAATGACAGGTTTTGGCGTTTGATTGATTTTGAGGGTGATCGGAACAAGGGCGTAGGAACGTCTGGGCCACTTCCATAATCTTCCATGCCTTCCATTTCGGCAATCTAACGATGGAAGGGTTCCAGCTATCTACAAAACACTGGAGCGCTCCGAAAAAAAGTTCACACAACGGTTTTGACAGCTCCTGCCTAATTCGGCCAGCCCGCTCCACTTTCTTAGTGAGTGTATACACTCGGAGGAATGCACGTGGGAGTCATCACCGTGACTCATCGCCTCTTTTTCTTCCACCACCACCACCGGGCGCGTTCCTTCGCCCGTGCTCTCGTTTTTTAGTTCTTTTCTCTTCCCCAATGGCCAACGACGACCCCTCGCCCTTCAGTGAGGCTCAGCTGGCCGCACTTACGGCCATTGTGACCCGGGCCATTGCCGACAGCTCCGCCAACCCTTCGGGCGGCTCCGGCGCGTCATCCTCGTCGAACGCAGCGAACGGCAGCGGAAATGTTACGGTCCCCACTACCAATGCCGCCGGTGAGCTTGACAATTTCGCTTCCGCCTCCTTTCGGTCCCCCACGATGTGGTACCGCCGCGTCAAGCTGGCGCACATCGACGCCATTGTGAATGGCACCTTCGAAGCCGACGACCTCCCCAAGCTCTCCTCCATCGCCGCCGCTGCCCCCGCTGCCCCCGTGCCCATCCTCTTCCACCCGACTTCTGGTGTTGCCGCCCCGGAACAACCAGAGGAAGCCCTTGATGCGGGTCTTCCCCGCGCATGGGTCAAGGCATTCCCCTCCTTACCCCCGCTCCTTGATGCCTGGTCGACCTACACCGGCATCCGCTCCCTCATTGACACCACCAACGGTGGTGTTGCTGCCGCCCTTTCCATCTACACCAGCCAGCTCATGGATTTCACCACACAGTATGAGTGGTCCGCAGTCTTGCGTTACCATTACGAATTTATTCGTGTGCGCATGGCGGAGAATTTTCTCCCCACGCGCTGGGTGACGCCCGATCAGGGCCTCGTCTCCACCAGGTTGGTTCGCTACCCACTGCCCCCACCATTCTCCTCCAAGCGCAAACGCGACCTCGCTGAGCGCCTTTCCGAACCCAGCGCCCCTGCATCCCGTCCGAAGGTTGATGAGACCTGCTACAAGTTTCAGGATGCCGCTGGTTGTCGCATGGGCGACAAGTGCTCTCGCCGCCACGTCTGCATTGCGTGTCAGGGCGCCCACCCCGCACATGCTTGCCCTCAGAAGCGGAAGTAGGATGTTTGGGGCACGCCGACCGAGTCCGGCCTCTGCCCCACTCCGACCAACCCTTCGGTTCCTCTTTGTCCACTGGCTCCTCGCACCGCACCCTCTCTATCACCCCTCTTGCATACTGCTCATCTCTCTGCCCATCTAATGCCTCCTCCCCCTGCCCGTCCTAATACACACATCACATTCCCAGTTGCCCCTACCTCCGGTCCTCGTGTTACTAGCTCCCTTAATCCCGCTATGCTATCTTTCTTACTTCAGGATTATCCTGATCCCTCCTTCGTACAACACCTACATAATATCTGTACCTATGGTGCGTCAATTGGATACACCGGCCCCCGAGTGGGCCGCGCCTTCTCACGGAATCTGCCTGCCACACCGTCCGAGCACGCTGTAACCGCTGCAGATATTCTGGCAAACTTTTCTCTGGGTGAGCTTCGCCGTGTCGACTCCCTCCCCGTTCATGAGCAGCACCGGGTCGTTTACTCACCTGTGGGCACTGTCCCCAAAGCCGATGGTGGTTGGCGCACTGTCCACCACCTCTCTTATCCTCGTGGCTCGTCTATCAACGATAGCATTTCCTCTGACGCAGTGACACTCTCCTACACCTCGCTTGACACCTTCTTTGACCGCCTCCGCCGACTTGGTCCTGGCGCTCTCCTCTGGAAGATCGACCTGCGGCGTGCGTTCCGCCACATTGTAGTATGCCCAGACAACTCTCTGCTGTATGGCTTCTACTTCGACGGTGTTGGTTACATTGACGTTCGCCTACCATTCGGATCCCGCTCATCACCCTTCACTTTCAACTTGTTTGCGGAGGCCCTGCACTGGATCTCGGAGCGTATGGGCGCCCCCCTTGACCACTTCCTCGACGACTTCTTTGGTGCTCGCGCAGCAGGCGAGTATGACCTTGCAGAGCGCGACCGTGCAATTTTCCGCGCAATCTGCGATGCAACTGGTTTCTCTGCCCATCCAGTTGGGAAGGCAGGGAAGGACATTCCTCCATCTACCCGCGGTGTTATCCTAGGGATTGAGATCGACACTGTTGCCTTCACAGTGGCTCTCCCTGCCGAGAAGCTGCAGCGCACCATGGCTACTCTCAAGTCCCTTCTAGCCGGAGCGTCAGCTACCCTCTTGGACCTCCAGTCCATTGCTGGCCTTCTGCAGTTTGCAACAAAGGTCCTGCCTGCGGGGCGCGCTTTCATCCGTCGTGTGTACAATGCGCTGTCCCATTTCCCATCCTTTGGCCGGCGTCGCATCCCGAGAGGTGCACGCCGTGATTTGGAATGGTGGGCTCGTCTTCTTCCGACTTGGAACGGTATCCAGTCCCTACATCCTCACCGCCCGGGCGTGGTTATCTTTACTGACGCCAGTGGGTCTTCCTCGAAAGGAATTGGCGGTCATCTTGGGCCCCGGGAGGCACCTATCGATTTTTTTGCGACGCGAGTACCCAGGCGGCACCGGGGAAAGTCTATCCTTTTCAAGGAGCTGTGGGCCGTGCTCCACGCTCTTCGTATTTGGGCATCTCCAGCCTGGGCCGGGTCCCGGGTCTTACTTCGGGTTGACAACACCGGCGGCGTGGCTGGTTTGAATGGAGGTTCTATTCGGGAGGTGCCTGCACAGGCGCTCTTGAGGGAGATCTTCCTTCTTGCGCTATCTTTCGGCTTTTCCATCTCCTGCGTGTGGGTTTCCTCTGAACAGAACTACCTTGCTGACGCACTCTCTCGTTTTGACATGCCACGTCTTCACCCATTGTTACCTCAATTCTTCGCCTCACAGCACACTCCCTTCCCCCACCTCCCGCCGGATGGCCTGAACGGGTCGATCAACCACCGCTCGTCGCCTACTTCCTCTGGCACGGCCTCGCTGCCTCCACCCGCGGCGTCAACCAGACGGCTTGCAACTCCTTCGAGTCTTTCTGCATGCGAAAATACGGTGCTGACGGTGCCTCTCCATACCCCGCCTCAGAAGCCCACCTTCTCGAATGGGCGGCCTCCCTCCCTCCGGGCTGCAGTGCGAAAACAATCAAGCGCTACATTGGTGCCCTCAAGTCCTTCCATACTGACCTCGGATACGAATCCCGCCCCTTTGAATCACGCGTTCTCGAGCGTGTGATTCGTGGTATACGCCGGGTGTACGGGGATGCAGAACGTAAGGAGCGACTTCCTATTACGCAGCCCGTCCTAGCCCAGATTATTGCCTCCCTCTCCAACCCTATCTCCCTTCCGCGGGGTGTTTCTCGTGAGCTAGCCGAGACTCTCCGAGTTGCCTACGCCCTGGCCTTCGCAGGTTTTCTTCGCTGCGGCGAGACCACCTACGACTCTTTCGATGGTGCTTTCAACCTCAAGCGCCGTGACATCATCATTCAAAACGACGAGTACCTCACCGTTGACCTCCCGGCCTCAAAAACCGACCCCTTCCGCGCTGGGGTGCGCATCACTATCGCAAAAACTGGCTTGCCCACCTGTGCCTACACCCTCCTCCGCGCCCACCTTAATAAGCCGGGCAAGCCCGACGACCCGCTGTTTGTGGGCCGGCGTACTCGCGATGGATATTCGGGCCATAGTTTCCGCCGTGGCGCTGCCACTTGGGCTCGACTCATCGGTCTCTCCGACCTTGACATTCAGCGCCTGGGCCGTTGGACTTCTGACTGCTTCAAACTATACATTGACACGCCACCTGATGTCATTGTGGGGTTGAGTAAACGCCTTCTCTCCGACCCCCCACTTATTCAACCAACCTCCATGGTTGTCGCCCCGGGATTGGTTTGGCGCGGCGACGATGCCCTCTAGCCGCACCCCTTTTCTTGCTCTCTTGGCCTCAGCTCACCCTCCTCGCTGTCCCGGCAACCCCTCCTCCCTCGGGCTGCCTTGTCTTCCTGGGTTCCGGCCCGAGAGCGCTCGCTGCGAGGTCACATCACCCTCACCGCAATCATAAATATACCATCCTTTTTCCTCCCTCCCTTAGCACGAGCTCGCAGCATTCCTAGTGAGTGTATACACTCGGAGGAATGCACGTGGGAGTCATCACCGTGACTCATCGCCTCTTTTTCTTCCACCACCACCACCGGGCGCGTTCCTTCGCCCGTGCTCTCGTTTTTTAGTTCTCCCACCCACCTCCCATTTACATTGCATGTACATCGTATTTAGTTTTTGTAGTTTCGTGCAGCTTCGCGCCGACTTTGGGTTCCGGCCCGAGAGCGCTCGCTGCGAGGTCACATCACCCTCACCGCAATCATAAATATACCATCCTTTTTCCTCCCTCCCTTAGCACGAGCTCGCAGCATTCCAACGACACTCGCCCTTTCGTCACTGCTCCTGGAACGTCTCTCTCGCCTACCATGCCCTACAATACCTTCCGCTACATCCCTCCTGCACACAAGCGGCTCCTGATTACCATGGCCGCCTAGGCTGCAACACGAGGTCGCCCCGCCCTGACGCGCCAGCCGTCGACGCAATGGATCCGTACCTCATATGGTAATTGACGTCATTGCATCAATGGGAACTTTTTTTCGGAGCGCTCCAGTGTTTTGTAGATAGCTGTCAGATAGCGAAAACAAAAACAGAACACACTTGAACACTGGACAGAGGCGGCACGACAAATGGGAAAACACCTTTTTATCCGGTCGATCTTCCTTCATTTCCGTTGGTTCTGGTGCGACGGTTGGCGCAGAAGCGCCGTGAACGCCTCGAACAAAATAACAAACATCTGTTGCATCGTCTCCGGATGCCGAAGATTGATTGACCAAAGAGCCGAAGTTGGGGTGAGGGATTGAAGGATGGGAAACTGATTCAGAGGCAGCTGCTGCCGCTGCAACATTTGGGTCAGACGGACCGACCCCGAACACAGCCGGTTCGGAGGTGGAGTTGGGGTCGATGCGGCGACGGGTGCGCGATGTAGCTGCCGAGTTAGCGTTGGGATTCGCTTTACGTTTCTTCTTGCGCTGTGGCGGAGCGAGGCCGGCATTAATCGTGTTAGTCGCGTCGACAAATGGTGCATGGGGTTGCCGCAGAGGAAGGGGGAGGAATCACGGTGTTAAATGAGGCGGGGTATGTATTTTGAAAGCCGTAAGTCTGGCCGAAAGTGACGGGAGGTGGTGGAGGATACGGCGATCCGGGGATGAAAGCTTGAGGCGGGAGAGGCATGGCATGAGCCTGAGAGCCAGGCCAGGAGCCAAAGACGTTGGGCGTGGGGTAGGAATTCGTTGTGAAATTGTTTTGACGCGGGGGTTGGATGTAGCAAGTGCATGCCTGCGGGTTGCCGCATTGGCAGGACGGCGAGGCCATGGGAGTTCACAAGAGGGAGGGTTGGAATGGAGTATAATTGGGGCAATATATATAACATTTCGGAGGTATCTATTGCGCGTACCTTGGACCCTGAGTGCGCCAACGCACTATCCCGACGCGCCACCTTTGCGTCATATTTCCAGCTCTGTGTGGGGCGTTTCGCATTCTCCGTAGCAGCCAGGCGGTGACGTCGACGCCAAGCGAGGTTGAGGTGAATCATAGGAGGATTGGTTCGCGGCAGGAACGCGCTAACCGGTGAGCGGGAGGACGAGGATTGTGCTTGACGCGCCAGTCACTCAGTGACGCTGTCAAAAGTGTCACAGTGCCTGTTTTGGGGGCCGAGGCGAGGCGAGCTGGCATCACCTCGAGGTGCCGTTTATGGTAACGGGCCGAGTTGGAGCTGAACTCAGCTCGGAGCTAACTCCAGCTTCCGGCAGCACTACAGTTCCATTGGGTCTAGCGACTTTCGGCCTCAATACCAATTGTTGTCCCGTCTCCGCTCGCTGCTACCCCACTCGCGTCCCTGTTGTTCCCACATCCGCCACCATTACACCCGAGGCCGAGCGCGAGATCTGCGCGGCCCAAGGACGTGGGGAGACTCGGCGGAATCAGTGGTGCCAGCTTTCAACTCATCGGGGTCAAGCTCTTCATCGCCGTCAATGGATGGCGTTGGTGATGGGCAGCGCGATTGACTGGGCTCCGAGTCCGTGTTGATGTATTCCTCCAGGTTGTCATCATCCGAGTCAAGTTCAAGAAGATCGTGCTCATCGTCATCGTCGAGAGCGAGTGACGGCTCAATGCTGCTCTTGCTCGATACCTCCGAAACACGCTCATCGCGGCCGATTGAGAGCAGATCTGACTCGGCGGCGGCTCGTGGGAAGCTTTCGATGTGTTCTGAGCTCGTAGATTGTGTATTGCTCGATGGACGAGTGCCCTAATACAGCGTCGACGTTGGACATAGCAAGCGGCGGGGTTATGGTAGGTCCTCCAATGGAAGTGGCCCAAGTCCCCACATCCATCATCACGAAAATCAATCAAAACGTCAAAACTGTCATTGGAATTACAGATTAGGAAAGAGCTCCGGCTCTGCGTAAACTACGCCAACAAGTATTACGCAGGAAGGTCTGGGTATCCGAGACTAGATTTTCCCAACCTTTGTGCAGAAACCCGGGGTTCAAAGATTTTTCCATTTTGGGTAGATGATTGCCCCGCAGTGCCGGGCGCCTCGGTATGTGCGGCAACTACTGTTGAGTTCGATTTTGACTGTTTTGGGCTCTGAATAAGACTTTAATTGTTTGCTTTTAGCGTTCGAACACCATTTGAGTATGTTGGGGACTTACCACGGCTTCATGGCTTTTGTCAGCTGTAGTCCTAACTCAATTTATTACCGTCCCATGCCGACCATTGGCAAGTCAGTATCCCACTCCGAATCAGCCTGTAGCCTATGAGATTGGCGCTTGAAGTCGGCAAGTTCCTTTTAGTGTGCTCCAGTGATGATAGGGTAGCTCCAGCCGCCTCAAAGTCAGCCCAATATTCGAGGTTCGTACGTTCGCGAGTAGATCAATTCGTGCCGACACCTCGGCACCAGATAACATATACCGAAAGCCGTCTGTTACTGATGAGTATTACATGAGTAGGTGGAAAGTCTCAAAGATGATGCATGCACTGAAAATTCTCATTTGGTTGCAAGAACACACCTAGCCAACTTCAGCTGTCGTTGAAACTCCGCTGATGCCATCGAACTCGCCGTAAGGGTTTCCGTTCAGAATCGCTTCAAAGTTTTGTGCAGGGGTTTCTGCGAAATTGGCTTATATGGGTGGGTTTCTGCCTGCACCCCGGGTTTCTGAATAGAATTATCCCATCGGCCGTTTCGGGAAGTGGTCCGAGCATTACCTTGCAAACAGAATCAACCACCACTTTGTACCAGCGCAGGCGATGAAACCTGGCGTGGAATTCGAGATATTGTGAATTTCCCTCATGCAACGTGGACAGGAGGAGCACGGTTGATTTCTCGCCATCTTGTTGGCCTTTTTCTTTCCGTGAATGATGGCGACAGCGATCTAAAGAGTGAGTTTGGGCGTGCTACAATTTCGACGACGCTTACATGGATAACCAGTTTATGATTCAGGAATGTGTCGACATTGAGGCGGTCCGCACCGTCACTATGCAGAGCCGGCGCGTCAAATAAATAAAAGGTCATTTTACCAGCTGCGTCCTTTCTCCCGCCGACGAGGTCGACATAAGTATCCAGCACGGACCGACATGTCCTGTACAGTATATCCAGGCCAGAAGTCATGTGATCGCGTTGCTCCGCTGATTTCCCATCAAAGCTCGTTATTTCACATCCCTCGGTGTTGTGACGGCTTTGGAGGTGGGAGATATTATTTATTCATACAATACATACTTATGTACCAGTACGTACCTACACCACAAACCTCGGCCAAATGATGACCATGGCAAATTGTAAGGCTCCAACCATTTCCGTTTGAAAACGTTTATAAACGGTAATAACCGTTTCCGTTTCCATTTAATTTGCGGGGGGGTGAAAACAGTTTGTAAACAGTTTGCTAGTACGTGCCAATCAGCAAGCCTCTAGCGCAATATATGAGGCTAAGTAGGCTTAATCTCACCCAAATTGGCACTTGGTTTTGGGTACGAGGTGAGCTGGTACAGCCACTCGGCCGAGTACCCGAAAGTCCGATGAAACAAATCGAAAATCCAACCGCGGCCTTCCCGCCAACCGTAGCGGCTAAGTACGTGATGAAACTGCCAAATCAGGCAAATGCCGAGTCGGTCGGAATCTAGAAAATTCAAGCACCACTTTGCCATGGGCATTGTAGTGCCCGTATAGATAGTATGTAGCTCTTTCTTCGAGCCTACAGGACATCTTTTGTTAAGTTGAATGGTGGGGGGAAAATTGTCGGCCGTTGAATGGGGAAATAAGGTGCATCAATTAATCACTATCATCAATCTCGACCTCAATGCGGATCGTATGCGCTACAATGACGCAAATGGATTTTGAGCGAGCTCCGATTTTGAGCTAGCTCCGATTTTAAGCTAGCTCGGAACTAGCTCAAAATCCATTGAAACAATTTTGTTTTCTTATTGCTGTGTTCCTTGACTGGGAGCCAGACTGCCGGATAGATCAATCATTGAAGATGGCGCCGGGGGAGCAAGTGATGCTAGTACAGACGAGTTAGGGCCACCGTTGACCGGGATCCTGACATCAGGAAGGCGATGCGAAGGAACGGGAGGGGGAGGCATTGACCCCGAACCGTAAGATCCATATTGAGGATAAGCGCCGATTGACTGTATCGGTCCACTAACAGCTCGCCCACCTGCAGACAATTGGATGAGAATACAAACGATCTCAGAGAGCAAGACTAACCTCGATTTGCGTGAGCATTTGCCTGCTGTATTTGCGCTACAGAGCCTGAACTCAGCGGAGCCGGGTCGCGACCTCGAGATACATAAACATATGATTTGCAAGTCGGAGAGATAGCTTTACCTTGCCGTTGTGAAGGACCGGCCTCTGTGAATTATTTAATATGGGAATATATCATGAACAGGATGGGACTTGAATACCTGTACGCGAAACCATTCGGACGGTTTTGTTGGTGTCAGTCCTCTTCTTGTGAACAATCCCCGAGCCCTTGTTCTCATAATGTTCCTTGCAGTCGGGGCATACACCAAAGCCGTCAGCGGTGTGCTGTTTATCATGCAGCATGTACAGCTCAACCCCGGGAGGGAGGAGCTTATTGCAAGATGGTCGTTGGCATCGATGCCGAGAAGGCTCGTAAGGCATTAAATCAGCATACGCATGAACGTCACCAGGAGGATTGAAGTTGCTGGCCATCCTCAGGTGTGCGATGAGACAGAAGACCGCGCTGAGTACCACCAACAAAAATTTCAAGCTGTGATGGTGGACAAAGGACAAGTTAACGGTATCCAAACAACTTGAATGATGTGGTCATGGAGTGTCTGCTAAATGTTCAGGGTAGAGCCAGGGATGCCGTGGGAGCAGTACGGAATGGGAGATCGGTGTATGGTAAAATTCAAGTCAGACAAGACGGCAATTGAATCGGATTGTACGATGAGAACTAGGTTTATGTTGCTTTCAGTTGTCAAAAATAGAGAATATCCTCAAAGATGAAGGGAGAGCCACCCCAAGACTCCATGGGATACTGCAGCGACGCAAATCCGAACGCCAGACGATGCAACTCCGATGCCGTATGTCGCAAATTTATTTATTTTGTTATCGTGCCCGACCACCCGACCATGCCCGCGACAGGGCCCGACCGGGATGCTATCGGGGTGCGGTCAGGTAACATGAGCCCACCCGCCACAAAGTGGTCGAAAAAGCAACGGTTAAGATTTTTAATTGCATACATGGCCTATAGCATTGAGTACGCGTAAAAACATATCACCGTCGACTACATCCACGAGATAATGAAAGTTGCGATGCGAGTTTGATGGTCCCTGAGCATGAGCCAACAATGCACCTCGGATGACAAAGTCCATGAGGAGGAAAGTCAAGTCTACCTCCTCCTCGAACACAACACAGCCGTCCCACGAAGTTTTCGGCCGCCACTTGCTAGGCTTCATATTTTGCACAACAGCAAGATCCACAACACGACCTGAGGGCAGCTGGCAGCGAATGAGGGATCGCAATCGAGCACATGCGACGCCCGGTTGATCAGAGTTGAAAAGGACACAATCGTACCGAGGCCCAGAATTGTACCAGTTACTGTTGCAGCGCAAAATATCCTCAGCATTGGTCCAGTCATCCTTTGACTGATACGCAATGTAGACACATTGAAATACCTCGATCTGTATGTGCGATAAGTTTGCGCAAGGAAACAGAGAAAGAAACACTTGCCATGATCGTGGCTTCGTAAGTCAGATATTCGTCGGGAAATTGCGAGTGCAGAAATTCTCGAAGACGAGGATCAAGAGCACGGTATATGGGATTATTTCCCCCATGTAAATCCTCGTAACTGCGACTGTCACTATACTGCAGCGGCGAGCCAAAAATCCACTGGTTCTCCACATTTGCGGGCGAGATCCGTGATTTCGGGACACGCCGTGCGGAGCCTTGTTTGAACTGAGCAACATCGGCTTCTTGATTTGTGGCATCGGTGTCGCTGCTGGCGTCTGACAACTCAGCCGTTTGCGAAGCGCGCCTGAAAAAATCGTCGATCAACAGGCGCGTCCGAGCGACAACCTCTTGATCCTCGTCGCGAATAGAAATCTGCTTATTCTAAGTGTTTTCATTGGAGTAAGATTCAACATTAGCTCACCTGGGCTTCCGTGTTGCGCTTATTTGTCTGGCCATAGTGTTGTTTGACTTCTTGGTGTATTCCTTCCCCCGTTCGAGTGGTACCGTTGCGCAGCACACCCTTCAAACGAACATCATCGAGGGCGTGTATAAGATAGTGTTGTTTCGGAAACTTGAAGTTCTTGTCGTAGTTCTCGGAAACGCGCTTGAGATAGAACTAGTCAGCAACTCGAGCTTAAAGAAAAATGGTGGCTGTACCTTGCACCATTTTTCGTAGTCTTCTATGCATTGTTGAACAACAAGCTGTCGACTCGTCGTCATCACGCGTAAGCCAAGCAACATTCGACACTTCAACAGAGCTCGGATGCACGGTATCAGCGTCGATTTCGGGGGGAGAATCTCGCAGAGAATATAAACAATACACTAAGAAGAAAGGGTTTCTCAGCATCTTCTTGAATTTCGTAGACAAACCATTGCCCAAACAGAACTCTGACCTTGAGAATATCGAGATGAGTCTGGCCGTCGGTGAAATCCTTCGTAGCCAAGTCGTTGATATGTTTGAGATTTCGCCAGCGAGAGAATTTTGCCATTCTATAATGAGAGTTAATTGAGTATCTATACGCAGATTACGGGAACATACCGTTTGGTGACTTCGGCAAGCAGACCGAGTTTCTCGAGGAGATCTATGGTGCACGTCACTTAGCCACCACCTCTTTTGCCCTAGTGCCAAATCGGCCGGAGGCCGAAATTTTTCCAAAATACCCTATTTTAGCCTGAATTTCGACTCAATATGAGTGCTTTTGGAGGGACTTTTGACCCACCTACACCCTAATTTTGGGTGTATTGAACACTTACGGATGGAGAGTCGTCGATGTCACTGCCTTTTGGAGGGCGAAACCCGAATTTGGCCTGTACTGCCAAATTGGGTCGGGTGAAAATTTATAACTCCTTCAATTATTTAAATTTTGAAAATCCCTCTTGACAAATTGTTCCTCTGTTGAAAAGGAGTCGTTTGGCAAGAGGAAATAAAATTAGGATAAAAACTGCAGTCACAGTTAGCGTTGTTACAGAGAGGTGGTGACTAAGTGACGTGCACCATAATGTAAGTGACCAGAGGTGGTGTCCCCACTTGCCTGCCTCGAGAAAATGTAGGAGATCATAAATGAACGAAAGATACGGGTCAGAGAAACGGATGTTCCACATGAAATGCTGAATAAATCAGTATCTAGACAAGCTTTCCAAATAAACTCATACCGGTACGTCGTGCAGACCGTGGTCCATCAAGAGCTTATCTCGTTGAGCTGCTGTGGGAGCACACCTGGCTCTTTCAACCACATTCCGCATCGCTTCAGAGCTGCGCAACGGAAAGAACTGATGAAGGCAGTCAAGCATCTCGTGAGAAACGAGACAGCGGGGGCAAGGGTGTTTCGCTCGGTTAGCTCGGCACCAGCAGAGCTGCATGGAGATGTTGGCAAATCGTGGCTGGTGCATACGGTACGCGCCAAGATAAAATCTCCTCAAAAAAACTGAAAAGTCGGTTCAGTTCAACAAGGCGATGGATAGACAGCGGTCAAATACCTCCAGTCGTCTTCGCAACGATATTGGAGCTGTCTTCGTTGCCCATCTACACCCCCGCGTTGGCGATGCTTTGGACATTCAAGATATGGCGCTCCGTGCTGGGTACGCCGACCTCATTGGCGGGAGAAAGGACGACTCCGGTAAAATGACATTTCATCCATTTGATGCACCCGCCCTGCATAGCGACGGCGCGGACCGCCTCAACGTCGAAACATTCCTGAAAAACAAGCTTGTCATGCATGTATGTATCACGAACTTGTGGCGCGAGTTGTGAAACTTACATTTGCAGGTCGCTGCCGCTGTCATTTATGGGAAGAAAAAACCTATCAAGATGGCGACCAACAAGCCATGCGTTTCCGGGCCCCGTTGCATGCAACAGATGCACAATATCTCGAACTCCACACCAGGCTTTGTTGCCTGCGCAGGTGCTCTTGTGAGTTCGAATACTTTGACAGCCGAGGCTTTCACTTACTTCTATGCGAGACGCTTTGGGCCCTGTCGATGGACGTCGAGCTCAAGAAGAAAGGTCAGCAAACAGGAATTAATTGGTACTCATGCTACGAGTCGTACCTGCGTTACCTTCTCGAAGGGCTTCGCAATCGCTCCAAGCCCGTTCTCGCACTTTTCAGAGAGTGGGACGCGGAGCTTTTCCCGGACAGTGAAATGAGTCTTGGGGATGTCAGAGTCACGAATGGCGCTGCCGGTGGTGACGAGCTGGATGCTGCGTTGGATGCGATCAGAAATGCCGAGGTCGAGGAGGAGGAGGACGTTGACATGGACAATGCGGGGGATGGCGAGACCGGCGACGGCGAGGAGAGTAGTGATGACCAGTAAATCACTCGAGCAATGCAATTGGAACAAAAAGAATATATTGTTTTGTATGAAAAAAAACCCCGATTTTAGCCATTACATCTCCTCGTTAAAACCTTTCGCTTCGTTGGGGATGGTGAGGCGATGTTCTCCTTGCCCGAGATGTAAAGCTGGGGGGATTTGGTGCCATAGATTGCAGACCGCACAGATTCTTCGAGCTCCCGACTATTTGCATCCCGTTCGGGAGTGGGGGAGACGCAAGGAGCTTTGATGGATGAGGGGCGAGTCGATGCGACCGAGTGGGCTGTCGTTCCCAACACATGCATCGTGATGGACGCGGAATCGCTTGGGCGGAGGAGTACTCGGTGGACTGGCGGTTGCACGCCGAGTCACGGATAGTCTGGGCGCGGCTGCGGACGGGATGTAATGGATGAATTGAATTAATGGAAAGTCCTGTTACGCACCGGGCATACCGCGAATCTCGTCCCGCATGAGCTTCAACTCGCATTCCAGTTGCTTCACCGTGTCCTCCAGCACCAAAATCCGGCCGGATACGTCTTCATTTGTCGACGAGGAGACATTGGGAATCGAGGCAAGGGCTTCGCGTTGGCGGCGAGCCTTACGAGATGACTTGGCGCGTTGCGTGGCGGCGATGCGCTCAGGTTCTGAGTCCGAGACGTGTGAGATGTCTGAGGACGAGCGACGAAGGGTAGCAGAGGTAGGAGACATGGAGGTGGTGAGGGGAGTCGGTGAGTGTCCATGGCAGCCGTCAGACCGTGTCATTTGTTTGGTCGTGCTTGGCTGTGGAGCTGACCTCATATGTTGGAGTTCACTTCCTCAACCAATAATGCGCGCGTGGCCGAATGGTAAGGGCTGCGTTTTCTCTTGTACTCCACGCCGGTTCAACTCTGACTGCTCACGATTGTTACACAGACTCGACTCAATACAATTTATTACACTCTACTTCAACTCAAGTTCAAAGTTGAATTGACATTACAACTTGTCACTTCAAAATTAAGTACTACAAACCTGCTTGCAACCAAGCGACTTCGGACTGAATAATAAAATTTTCTTGTTTTTCATTAGTTCTGGAGTAGTTGGAGATCGTGCCCGAAAAGACATTATCGGGCTGTCAGGCTAAGATATGCCCCGATCGTTTCCGAGCCCCTTCGATGAGGCGGCTGTCAGGCTGACGACCTGAAGCTCCCCGATAACAAACGACCGCGGACGACCGTCGCCGGTAACAAAAAAAAGAAATTTGCGACACAAGTCTGGTCAGTCAGGAGGTACTAGATGACGCTCTGCTGTTAACTTAAAGAACTTTTGAGCATTGATGTCATACCATATAATTCGGTATTACAGGTAACATCAGGACCCCGGTTTATCCCTTCAAAGGGTAGCCCACGGTCCGGACAAAAATCGATGATTTTGGCCTCGAAACCCCCAACCGGACAAAAATGCACCCTGGCGGCCGGGTTGGCTAGGTTCTCGTCCGGACAAAATTCCTCAAATTGCGAAGGTTGGGTCGGCCGAAATAGGCGGGAGAAAATCTGTGTCCCCTCCAATTGTGTTCAACGACGCCAATTGGGACGGAAATTGCCAGAAACGGTAGTTGCGGGGAAAATTTTCAGCTTTTGACCGTCGTGGGAACAGAAATTTGCCTTGTTTGGCACGTTACGTCATCCTAGGCTAGGGCGTGTCCGGACAAAAAACAAATTCTGGGTCCCAAACGCGTCCGGACAAAAATTGGCAAATCAGTCGACGTTGGGACCTACTCGTCATCACAGAAAGTAACCGGAAATTTGATCGGTTTGGGCCAAATTTGTAGTTTTTTGTGGTGAATTTTTTATGAACATAATGTTTGGCATCTACTGACATCTCATGCACTGGTCATCTCAGCCAGGAAGATTCAGTACAACTCGTAGACTAAGAATAACTTTGACACTTGTGATTTTGCGCAATTCGACAAAAGCGCAGCATTGGACAATGATTTTGGCACATAGTTATGAGTTTGATACTCTTGGGTAATAGATATGTATGGAATGATTCCACAGCACAAGAATTGGACCGGAAAGATAAGTGCAAATGCAAAGTCTAGGCAAGTTTTGTCCGAGGGCACACAACAAACATAAACAGATTTGCGTGCTGCAACATTTTCACAGCTGAAAGTCATATTTTGAAGGGCAGTTGCTTCCAAACTGTCTGTAACTACAAGATAAGACGGTGAACTAGTATTATGCGTCATTCGTGTACCTTCCAACAGTTTCATTCGAACCAAAACCACAATTTCAACAATTCTGGCTAAGATCTTTGCATGCACCTTTTCTTGCCAATATTGCAGGTTGAAGGTCATACAAAAGGCTGCTCAGGGTACCCCTAAGTCTGAAAAACTACCATATCACACCACAATCACCCTACATGCGTCTTAAACAGGGATTTGGGCATATTCTCTGCATTATTCACAGTCAAACTATTGCAAACCGAGGCACTCTCGAATTTGTGCAGACTCCTGGTCAACGTATACAACGGCAATCTTCTTCAAACTCATACGGGGTAAATGGAACATCCTATACTTGAAAAGAGGGCCAGGCCATCAGTCGCGTGACTTTTGACAGAAAATCACGGGGTCTTTGTCGAGATGTTGAGATCGTACGAGACGTCGCGAGCGGAGCGAGCGCAGCGGGGTTTGGGGCGGCCAGCCCCAACAAGCTGTGTGACCGAACGGAGGGAGGCCGGCGAGCGCAGCGAGTCGGCCGTGCCGGAGGCAGGGAGCTAAAGCTTGTACCAAACTACAATATAGGATACAAGTTCCGTGAGAAAAACACGTGACCCGCGTCAAAATAGCACAATTTCCGGTTACTTTCTGTGATGACGAGTAGCCTTCAAAGGGATAAACCGGGGTCCTGTAACATCTAACTACTGTAGCAAAGGCAGCATGCGGCAAAATATTGTCCACCCATCAGTCAGCTTCAACTTCGGACTCCCAATCTGTTCATACACTTTTGCTGCCTGTGTATCAAACTCGTCTGACACCCAACAATAGCACTCCTCCCTCGACTTTGGGATATTCTGTCGAAGCTGATCAATGTATTCTTGCGGTGCCTGCTCACCAAATTTAACAAGTCCGAACCGTTCTGGAAAATCACAAATGTAATTTGGCGAGAACCCAGAAGGAAGGACTTTGTCCTTCTGTAACGGAATACGGTGATTATTCCAGTAATCAACAAAATCATCCAGACAGAGCTGAATAATTTTCGGCCACAGCCAATTGAATAGATTACTGTAAAATGTTCGTCAAAATTTGATACTTGAAGAGTTGGGGAAGCATACACATGAACATCATAAGCTGCATTGAAATAATTGAGGGTTCGGCCCCATGTTGAGATTTATCCTAATAAATGTATCCCTTGTAGCTTCAACAGCTGTCAATGAACATGGAGACGGACTCAATGTCTTATTCGACATGATGACTCACACAAGCAATGGGTGCGTAACTGTAACACTATTATTTTTCTCTCTTATCTCGTGACCGTGTTTGACTTAGACGTACTATCCACCTCCCGCTCCGTCCATTATCTTGCGCTCATGTATGACTTCATTCCGCTTTGTCTCGTTTCTTAGTTTACCTTAAAAACTGTGATGTACTTTGTATTAGACTTTGGTGAATCTAAAACTTACAACAGTGACATATGCTCCAAAAAAGATATTTGCGTCAAGGAGGACGGCTTTTGGGGAATCAGATTTGAAAGCGCGGGATCGCGAAAGGTAAACAAACGATGGCGTCGAGGACTGCGCCGGAGCTGCTGTTGGACTTCTTTGGGCCCGCCATTGCAGAGGGAAAAAAAGAAAGGTTGTTTGTGCTTGATTGACTGCGCTATTTAAGTTAGCTGCTGGCTGGCGTCCAACCCTCATTCTCTCAACCCCACAAAAAATTGAAAAATAGAGACGAACACATTAGAATTAGTCCAGAAGTACTTCAGGATATACTACATTTTTAGTTGAATCAGAGAGTGCCGTTTCCGGTAAAAGGACTTTGATTCTCTGCTCGGAGGTAGCCCGAGAGAGCGCAACATAGAGCTGGCCATGAGAGAACACCGGACATCGTAGATCTAGTCCCACAAACTTCACGGATTGGCCTTGGGCTTTATTGATAGTGAGCCCGTGCCCCAGCACGATGGCAAAGCTCTCCTTGAATTTTGAAGACAGGAGGTCCACGCCCACGATTAACCGACTGATCTTCCTTGACGCCGAGGGACGTGAACGAAAGCGCGATGTTGTACTGCCACATGTTGTTACGATACTCCTTTGACTGGTCGTTGTCGCCGGTGAGCAGTTCTCGCAGAGCGTCCGGAGGATCCTCGAGATTCGGAATCACGACCTTCCCGTGATTGCAACACACACCAAATTTAGGATTGCGCTTGGAGGAATTCGAGATTCGTTCGTCGATCCAGTGCCAAGCACCGCAATGCGCACACTTGATATTCATGGAACCAAGGTCGTGCCGGGCGGCCGGCTCGGTGTGACGGCGGGCCAGAGGGAGCTGTTGGCGCTGAGCACGCGCACGCTGCGAGGGACGCGCAACAGCACGTCGGTTCGTGGTAGCAGCTAGAACAGACTGTATGAGTTTCAAGATGTGAATGACAACAAAAATATTACCTCGAGTGCGACCCACACCACGACCTGCACTGCGACTCGCACCACGACCTACGCCACGCCCCGTACCACCGCGACTTCCTCGACCTCGACCCCGACCGCGAGGTGGCGGCTCCGCACGCTGCGAACGCACAGCATGCAACGGCGGGATGCGTATAGTAAGCCGTTCTCGCGGCTCACCTGCCGGAGGGCCTCCAGCATCCGGGGGTTGCTGTTGTTGTTCAGGTTGAGGTGGAGGGTTGTTTGGCGGATCAGCTGCCCCTGCTGGACGTGCCTGCTGCTGTTGCTGAAGGGCGGCCTGCTCTCTTTGCGCACGTTCTCGTTCTTGACGGGCAAGTTGCGCGAGACTTCTCCTCGACGGTCCTGCCGCTGGCGCAGCTGATTGGCGGCCTTGATTTCGTGGAGCCGTTTGAGTAAGAGGCGGGGTCGAATATGGAGCGGTCCCGGAATTCGTGGCGTTAGTTTGCCCGTTATCCTCGCCTTGAGTTCCAGCGGCGCGTTGAGTATCCGGAGGGGTTGGAAGCGGTGCATTAGCAGGCTAAAAAAACTGTCAACGTAAGATACTTAATAGTCAGCAAGAACTCCACGCACCTGAGAAGAACGCGAAGAGCGCGGTGTCGGCGACACGGGACGATTTTCGTCGTTTGGGCGTGGAACACGTCGGCGCCGACAACTGGGAGTCTCCTGCAATGCCGCATGACGCTCTCGCTCTTCATCTCGACGCACGGCTCGCTGCTCCTCCAGCAATGATCCCCCCTCTTGAAAGTTTGAACGATTTTGCAATGGCGGACGACTTGCATTCGCGGCGTGCTGAGGAGACTTGGTGTATGGCGGCTGCATGGCGGAGTGTCTTGCCTGTCGGACACTCCACGCAGGACGATGGGCAAGTGGCGGGGATGTGGGCGTTGGAAGCGGGAACACCCTGCTTACAGTTAGCACTGAAAACACATTGAAAAAGTATTGGGACGCACATTACTGCAGCAAGAGAGATGAACAAAATAATAAAAATTGCCTTGAGAGCTTTGTTGTCCATGGGGGAGACCACGAAACCGAGTTTGACGCGCCAGAGCAAGAGGTAAAATCAAAGACTTCACAGAAAGCCGTAAACTGATTTGACAGACATGCCTCACTCAAAACACACACAGCAAGATAAAGGGAAAGGTGTATAGATCATTATTTAAGATACAGAGCTCACTATATCGCAACGAAACCTAAGAACTACAAAGATTGTGTCGTGTAAAGCAGGAGAGCGATGAAGTCGAAAGGCGGAATTTGTTGACCGAATCAACGAAGTCCGGGATCCAGGGGAGTCAAGAATGTCAATAGAAGTCATGGAAGTCATAGAAGTTGCGTCGACGAAGGGACGGAAGGCGCCAGAGAGCGAGAAAGACGCGGTATAGTCGCAGAGAGAGGCTTTGTTTGCGCAAGCGTGCCCAAACGTCAAACGACAGGTTGGTATTCCGACTGAGAGCCGACTTTCACCAAGACCTCTGGCTCAAGACTGCACATGAATGATTCTATTAAACTAAACTACATTCTGGCAAGCTGCTATCCTCTCAAGAGCAAAACTGAATGCGCAAGAGCCTTCCCTTTCTTTGTTTGCGCAAGCGTGGCCATACGACTTACGTACCCCATTCCCCTTTGTATAAGTAGATTTCCTGTGATCTTTCTTCATCTCGACGTCGGGATTGGCCTTCGCGACAGCAGTGATAACCTGTGGCCAAACCGTCAGCTTCCAGCCTCCTCCACTTTGATATTGGTCCTTGAGGGGAAGCAGCGTGTCGAGGGCCATGCTGGCGCGTACGACGCGAGAGGAGATGCGTGAGAAAGAGTGACAAAATTCTGATTGTGATTCCGATTCGGAGCCAGATTCTGAGGCACCCGATCAGGCCCTTACCTTATATGTGAATGGCATCAGATCAGCCTGCCAGTGCCAGCGATCATAGAGGAAAGGCTATGGGGAATCCCAGGAACCAATCCTTGGAACTGCATGGGCTTCTTCCAATCTTGTCCACCATATCTTCGCTGACAGGTGGCATGTAAAATTTCGCGAGTCAAGAGGCCTTAACCCCGGGGTACCCACCCCCCAAATCGGGAAGGTGTGACGAAACACCTTTTGCACAGAATGCGCAAGTTTGGCAGTAATACTGGGCCATAAATGTGTTCCAATCTCAATTTTTTACACAACCGCAGACAAGAATAATACACAGGTTGGAGGAAAAAAATATGCACAGGTTATATTGTGCTGAGAAATGCGCATGTTTGCATTCAAAAAATATGCACAGGTTTGTCGAGCCGTTCAAAATTCTGCACAGGTTCAGCGACTATTCCGCATCTTGTGACTTCGCTTCATTTAGCTTCATTGTATTCGGAAAGAGGCAGCCGTAGTTCTGTGCGGGCGAGGAGTAGTCAGCCGGGGAATGTAACCGGCCGAGGTCCTGGTCGTGGGGCGATGGGATGCACGAGAGGCACCTAACACCCCACTCTACAGACTGCCTCGGAAATACTAGGTAAGTTACAACTTGAAAAATCCGCCACAAAACAAGCTCGAAACTCGAGATGGCAACGGAAAACCAATACAGGGTGTGGTGGGTGGGCAAAGAAAATCTTGAGATCTGCGAAGGATGAAGTGTGTCGAGGAAGCTCGACAGAGCGTCGTGCCGTGTGTGCGTGGTAGAAGTCGGAAAGAGGAGAGTCACGTGACTCAGCACTCCGCTGTCACAAGACACAGCACTCCTTTCCGATTCGCAGGCTCATCAGTGCGCCTATCTTGTGACTTCGCTTCATTTAGCTTCATTGTATTCGGAAAGAGGCAGCCGTAGTTCTGTGCGGGCGAGGTGCACCTGCATATTACTTATAAGTAAGTGTGTCTATCCTGAAGATGAAACACGCACCTGCAGACGCACGACATTGGGGACTTGGTCGTGGACCTCGAAGTGGTGAGTCCGCCATGCTGCCTCCGCTGCGGAGATGTAACGCCCCTCAATCCATCGTGTGATCTCGTCCCGACGATTCCGAACTTCCAGCCCAGCGACATCCCCTGAATATACTTGAAGATATACTTGAAAGAGCCCACAGACGCAGCGCACTCAACGTTGATATGGCAGTTGTACTTCGCAGAAAAGTAAGGGTTGTAGGGTACAATCCAAGAGTTGTCGACCATGAAGCCGTTGACCTCGTACGCGCGGCCATCGTTAGGTCGGTAGTATTTGGGATAACCGTCCTCATCCATGATAGTCTGCTCAGTGAACGCCTTCGGGAAGCGCTTGGTGCAGCAATTACCATCCATACAGGGAGAACGCATGTTGGCAGCGCCGTAAGGGCCATGCACCATGCATTTCTTGACCGTTTGAAAGAGAAGAGGCTGGGTTTCAGGATCTGGCCAGCGCGCCCAAATAACCGAGTCTATAGCCTCAGGCGTCGAAAGCTTTTGGCCCTGCTCCAGGAAGATGAGAAGATGAATGTGAGGATGGTATAGACGTAAGCAACAGCGGCGCCAAAAACTCCATGCTTGTAGATCTCGTCAATGATAGCGTCCTTCTTGCGTCCTTCTTCATTTGAAACACACGCGCCACCAAGTCCGGGCGGTCGGAAGGATGCTGCCCAGGGAGAAGCTCACGCACAATTTCAGGCCAGTCAGGGTTGGTGGTAACTGTCATGAAGATGTCGACGCGTCGATAGTACCGCGCAATTGCCATGGAGTCTTGAAATTAGGCGCACTGATGAGCCTGCGAAAGGAGTGCTGTGTCTTTGTTGAGTCACGTGACTCCACACTCCGCTGTCACAAGACACAAGCTTAAGCACCCCGCCTTCGGCAGGGCCGACTCGCTGCGCTCGCGTCCCTCCCTACGGCTGGTGCACAGCTTGTCGGGGCTCCGCCCCAAACCCCGCGTGCTTTTTTCTTGCTGGATTGCGTGCCCTCGGCGCCGCACTACCGCTCGCGCGGCGCCGTCGGGAAAGTTCGTGGGAACCGGGAGCAACATCTCGACATCCGGCAGCGACATCTCGACATGGTCCCGTGGTTTCCTGTCAAAGTCACGTTACTTTTCACGTGAGCTGATCCTTGTGTTTTCATGTACTGTAGCCTTCTGTATGACTGAAACGTAACGCGTAACGGAGGCCTGTTTCTGCTGACAAATCACCCATATATGGCAAGTCACCTTCCTTAAAAGGGTGATTTGTAAGCTGTTTCAGCCGTTTCAGCCTGTAACGGTCCAAAATTGGTTTCAGTCATACAGAGCGCTACAGTACAAGCTTTAGCTCCCTGCCTCCGGCACGGCCGACTCGCTGCGCTCGCCGGCCTCCCTCCGTTCGGTCACACAGCTTGTTGGGGCTGGCCGCCCCAAACCCCGCTGCGCTCGCTCCGCTCGCGACGTCTAGGACGATCTCAACATCTTGACATTGACCCCGTGACTTCCTGTCAAAAGTCACGCGACTGATGGCCTGGCCCTGTTTTCAAGTATAGGATAGGACAGCACTCCTTTCGCAGGCTCATCAGTGCGCCTAAATAAACTGCACAGGCAGAGTACACTCTTTCTGAACAATCGGCCTCACTTGATGCGAAAATGGCGCGTCAATGCTAGCCGGGGGCGGATCAAGTTCCACAATCTCAAGTCTACCATCCTTCTTGCCTACAGAGTAATGTACAATTTATCCTCAGTCAAGACAGTCATACTGCTGAATGTTCTCTATAGACTCAGTTCAACCCTGATGTCGGTGTAAAGTTCTTACAAATAAGCTGATGATGCCGTTTTTTGCCGATGATTGGGGTGATGTGCGATTGATCAATGCCGCTGAAACCGAACAAAGAATTATAATAGAGAGTTTGCGGTGAGCCGCCAGAAGCCACCTGGTGGCTCTGACGGCATGCGGGGTCGTCTGGCTTGTTTCAACCGGAAAATCCCTCATTTTTCTACGGGGAGTGTCAGAATATAAACGTCCGACTCATCTACAATTTTTTCCGCACCTTATAGCTTGCTAGTTATCGAGAAAACGACGAGACAAAACTGCAATTAGCCACCAGCAAGCCGCCGGAAGCCACCATATGACGTAGCCGCTCCACAGCGCATGCCGTGAGAGCCACTGGGTGGCTTCTGGCGGCTCTCTAATTCTCGAACCTCAACAGCAAGACCGCTCATACTTGAAGTTAGGCTGGGTGCTCCGTGCTAGTTGCCTTCGGGCGGAGACATGTGCACTTTTCTACTGCGTCTGGGATGCAAATTTAAGGTTGTGCATTAGGCTCGTAACCAGCCTGTCTACGATGTGCAACGATTTTTACATTGGGCGGTGGTCGTTGTCGTAGACAGGCTGGTACTTCTCGGGCGCCGCCAAAGGGCGGGGCCGGCTTCCGGCCGTTTGCGCGAGACGCCGTACTCAACGGAATGCCGTCTCGGCAGATCTCGGCTCTACAGGTACTCAAGACCATCGACGGGTTATAAGCCCACCGACTCCTATCTTCTCCGCAAAGCGAAGTCTCCACCACTCATATGCACTTCTCTAATGTCGGCGCAATTCCCCTTGGGCACCCTGCCGTTCGTGCGATAGATTCAGATCTAGAGCAGGAGCGCATGAGTGGTATTGTGGTTGGATAGAAGCATTGCCAGGGAAAGGTGAAGACGAAGGGTTGTGATGGACTCGTCGAATCCGGTACCTTGCTCCCACTGCCCCGGCGGACAGACTGATACACCTGAAGAGACGCAACATCTGTCTACGCGTCGACCACCGTCTTTACCGCTCCCCGCTCGAAGCTTGTCGTGTCTTCGTTGTGGTGCTCAACCCTCTGCGGCAGCTGAATTTTTGTCCGAACGGGATCTAGGTACCTGGGCTCCGTCCCCCCAAATTTTGTCCGAACGGCATCTGATAGAATACAGTAAGTATAAACTCAGTCGTGGAGGAAACGACTCGTGTATTATATACCTGATAGAATACAGTACAGTCGCAAACCCCGAAGCGAAACGGCACCAGGAAGCGAAACACTCGCCGAACACAAGGTTAACGCTTTCTCCGGGGGCCGAATCTTTGCACACAGGCACCCCGCTATCTGAGTACCCAAACCACAAAAGGAATTGTGTTGAAAGTCCTCTCGCCGCCGGCAATGGCCTTGTTTGTTTCAGATTTGTTCAACGGCAGATGCACCAATGCGAAATATTATTTCTTCCTCTGGAATTGTAGCCGGTGACATACAGTAGTAATATAGAAAGTCATTTTGAGGCAGATTGCATCGAAAGTACTGAACAAACTGGTCGATTTGCGCAAGACTGGCTCAATTTGTTGTGTTTTGTAGTGTTTCGCTATCACGTTATTTGGCGATATTTGACTCGCCCCACAAATTGCTCTCGTTCTCAACGAAAACATAGTCGATTCACTTGATTCTTGATTGTAAGTGGTAGCCAGGAGAATGAACTATAAGTCTATAACAAATTTCACCCGTTTCCGCTTCCTAGTCCACCCATAATCAAGCGAAAATGCTAAACGTTTCGCTTCGGGGTTTGCGACTGTAAGTATAAACTACCAGGAGAATCAGTAAGCTGTAAGGACAGTAGATACGAGTGCACATACCTCAGTCGTGGAGGAAACGACTGAGGAATGTGACGGTGACACAAAGCTACATAAGGAATGTGTGACGCGTAACGGAACGGATTGCGAGTTGGAGAATGTAAGGTATGTACGGTAAATGGAAGAGAAATAAATACTTCAACACTCCCCCTCAACGAGCATCCGGTCGGGGAGCCATGCCCAACATCTTGACGAGAGTCTTGTGGCGTGGTGCCGACAATGGTTTCGTGAATAAGTCGGCAACATTCACTTCCGTAGGGACGTAAACAGGGACGATGCAGCGATGGAGGACTGCTTCACGGATCCACCAGATGGCAATGTGGACGTGCTTCGTTCGAGCGGTGACTTCATCAGTATTGACAATCATCCGGATGGTGGAAGTATTGTCGATAGAAAGGGAAGTCGGTCCGGGAGGTAGTAAGAAACCAAGCTCGAACAGAAGAGAGCGGAGCCACATGATTTCACGCCCGACGTGTGTGCCAGCGTAGAGCTCGGCTTCGCCAGTCGAAAGAGCCGTGGAGGTTTGCTTCTTCGCTGACCAAGCGATTAAGCTGGATCCGATGAAGACAGCATACCCAGAAATGGATCGGGCGTGATCCTTTGAGTTTGCCCAATCTGAATCGCTGAAAGCGTGAAGGGTAAGGTCTTCATTGCCGCCTAGAACAAGGACAGAGTCGCGTGTGGCTTTGAGGTACGCGAGGATCCGTTTAACGGCTTCCCAATGAGCTTCACCGGGGTTGGAGCTAAATTGCGATACGGACTGGACTGCCTTTGTGATGTCTGGACGGCATTGAACAGCGGTATACATAAGCGAACCAACGGCGTGCTGGTAGGGTACGCTGGCCATGCGCTGGAGTTCTTCCGAAGTCTGAGGAGATTGAGACTTGGAAAGCGGAGCGGCCGACGTGTTGACTGGCGAGTATACGGGCCGTGCATCCTCCATGCGAACCGAGCCACAATCGAGTCAATATAGAAACGATGAGACAAGGAGATGGTGCGGTTGAATTGGAGCTAAAATTAGACGCAGCAGAGCCGATGCCAGCCACAAATAGCCTGTCTTCCCATGTCGAACGCCATTACACAATCTCTGATTTTTTCTTCAAAAGTTGTGGGGTGTTCGTCGTAAGTCAGAGTGAGATTTACAATCACCAGGTGTTCAGGAAAGGCCGTTAACAGCCTGAAATTGTATAAATGTGCCGAGCTGCGCCGAGCCACCTCGACGAACCCTCGGTTCGAGAAACCGTCAAAATGCAGTGACTGGCATTGATTGCCACAGCACAGCCGGGATGGCAAACTCTTCTCACCTGCCTGCCGACGCACCTGAAGGGACAGCCCGAGCATTGATGGTGGGTAGTTCGATATTGTTATGCTGTGAATTATAAAAATAAATTTCTTGCAGATTGGAAGCAGCTTTGTGCGGACATTTCAAGCCCTTCTGAGCGCTGGAAAATTGCTCTCAACCATCCAACGGCAGTCTCAAGTGCTCAGGGAAGCAATGGAGAACCGTTGGGAAATTAGAATATCTTTTTCAAGCCCCCTAAGCCCTTAGAGGCTGTAAGCCCTGAGGCCTATGCTAAGGCCTAAGGGCTTAGAGTGCCGGGGGGTCGTAAACTAAGGCCTTAGTGTAATGGTTCCCACGGCCAAACCCCTGGTCTCGCAAAAAAATTCGTGCGCTGTATGGCCAGGTATGGCCTCGGGGAGGGTTGGGTTGCTGTCTCAGCCAGTGTTGCGGAGGTCAGGTCAAGGCGGGGTTGACCTTCTTGACCTTTGGGCCTATCAATTATTTAATTATGTAATTAGTAATGGCTTGAGGAAGGAGGATTCAGATGCACTTCTGTAGCCTGTTTCCGAGGGAAGGTTCACCGCCAGCAAAAAATCGAGCTATGAGAAGTGATGCAATGTCCGCTTATGGGTGACCTATGAGGCCTGCCGGGAAAAATTTGGATTTTGGGACGTCTTATCCGGACTCCAAATGGGGAAGATCCCATCCTAATTTGAACCAGGACTCCTCAGGGGGGAGCAAGCTCCCCGAATAAAGAAAGAAAATAAAACAAAACAAAAGGTTCCCGCACGTGATAGCCACGTTCTTCACTTTTTTTTTCCTTTCCCAATCCAGGTTGGCTTACAGGCATAAATGGATCGCCAATTATTCCACGTGCATCTGTATGCCTTCAGTATCCATGAAGAAGTATGTTCCAGCACTGCGCACTGAGCCAATGACTGATGTTCAACAGAGTTGTGAATCTGAATGCAAAAGCTGCATGGGCTGACCATTCCTCTTACAACCTTGACGGCGAATCAAAGAAAAAGCGCCTTCCTTTCGCCAGTGCATGCTTCTATTGAGGTAGGATTGTTGTTATGTTCTCAAACATGCGCTCATCTGCACAAGAACGTCAATGGTGGCGATGTTTACGGCAGCTTCAAGCCTTACCTGAGACAACTTTGCTGGACGGTATGAACGAAAATCGAAAACGAAAACGCGGCTAGCTGATATTGATCAGGCGGCCTTCCAGGCCATCAAGTCCGTCAATTGCCAGCATTCACTGTTCAGAAACGAAAATGACCGGTTTCGACACAGCAAAGAAGCCGAAAGGACTGGATTGATGTCACAGTCACAGTATATATGTCATCGGCCGCTTGCCGAACGCGTTCGAGTGGCTGTACCAGGTCACGCACACTAAATTAATTGAAGAGTGAAGACAAAGTGAAGATCACTCAGTGAGCTCTGCACTTCAAAATCATAAAATAGAAATTTTTACGATACCCAAGTATGAGATTCGTGGCAAACATGATACAGTTGCGTCAAAATCAAATGTCCCTACCATAAAAGGAAATTCACATCAATATTGACCTTCAAACATGGGTATCTAGATGAGACGCCTCGGACCCCTATTCTTCCTTTTGAAACACTTGTCTCACCATAACATTACCTTTTCCTTGTCCATCGAAACAGACAAAGCTGATCATCGACTTTCTCATCATTGGCGCTGGTGTTTCAGGCCTTTCATGCGCCATAGCACTACGAAGAGCCGGCCATCGAGTCGTCGTGGTGGAGCGGGAGAAGGAAATAGGTCAATCTGATGTATGTCTGTCCTGGCAGAATGCTGTCCTATGCTGTCGGTGCGAGTTATACTCAGGGCCGCTTCTCTAGGTTGGCCGCGGCGTGCGCCTTCCTCCAAATTTATCCAAAATTTTGTACCGCTGGAACTTGAAGTCTGAGGTCTCTGCTTTTGCAGCAAAGTCGAAGCAAATTCAAATATATCGGTGTGCGTTCCAGCGCTGATGTTGTCTTCATACACCGCTCATTTGAACGCAATCAGTGGATACAGGGGATCGTCTAGGTGATCACTATTGGGATGATGAAGTGCTTCGAGAAACGCAGGGGGAGTTTCTCTTCGGACATGTGAGTCGAGCCGCTTTCTGCTCTACAGTCTCCATTCAAGCCAAGACCTCAGCTCGCCGATCTCCGCAAAATGATGTACGCCGTTGCCGTTGATCAAGGCGCCACTGTCCGTTTAGCTACCACGGCAGTATCCGTTGACCCTGAGCGTCACGCAGTCACTTTGGGTTCTGGAGAAACGTTAACGGCAGATGTGGTCATCGGAGCCGATGGTGCATTTGGCCTCGTACGGCCAATGTTATTGAATGAACAGGGGATTCAGGAAGCAACCAAACCGACCATGTGCATGTACAGGTAGGTGATCTCGGTTTCCGTAGACATTGTCTGACCGCCATATACAGCGCTACTGCACCCAAAGCTTTGATGGAAAAAGATCCACAATCCAAGCATTTTTATGAGCACGAAGTAGTTCGAGCTTGTGGGAACTAGTTAGTATATGTTTACTGCACCTAGCGTGGGAATCCTCAGCCTTTCTTCTCTTCGGATTCTCCCTCGCTAGGTGCGCTGTGATGTACAGTCGAAGCTGTCATAACCCATAGCTCCGAGTGGGCGGGGGAAGGCGGTGGCGATGAGGGACGGCGATCACGCCCGCAGAGGATCTCGTATGGATGCTGCCAAGATGGAATCGAGCTACAACTACAAACAACCCGGCTATCTACGGCCAACTACTGATCTCTCCCACAGCACCGCTCCTCGATCGCCCCCGTCACCACCACCACATGCACCCACCACCTCTATGGCGGCGTCCTCGCCGCCACACACCGACGACTACACCTCTAAGCCTCCAGACTATCCCCACACCCCTACTCCAAGGCCATCCCAACCTCTTTCGCGCGCTCCGCCTCTACTTCCGCCGTCTCAATCACCGCCTCTGCCGCTACCACCGTCCTCATCCGCTCCTCATGACCCCTCTGTTCTGCCTCTAGCTTGCTCCCTCGCTTTGGCACGAACGCTCGCAGTCTCCGGCCGCTATGTAGTCCGTCGATAGCCTCGCCCTGTAACGTCTCCAGTTTGTATGAATGCAGAACCCGCTTTCGCACTCGATACGGCGTGGACCAGTACCACAGCAGCTTGCGCAACGACCTGAATGTATAATCCCACGGACTGTTCGCCACCTGAACCAGCTGGCCTTCTCGGAATGTCACTGCCCCCGCCTTCGACGCCAATACCTTCCGATCAAACGCTGCTTTCCGCCCGGTCGCGTACTTGATTCGCGCTGCGTACCCGTCGAGCTGCTGCTGCGCCACGTAGGCCATGTGAGTCTCTGCGTCTTGTGTCGTTGGCGCCTGGACCGTCTCGTCGATAAGTGTCTTTGGTGTGTTCACAACCTGCCCCAACAGCAGCTCCTTCGGTCGGAAACCTACGGAAGGGAGAATTCGTTTGTTCATGATGGAAATTGCGTCGTTCAGATGGCTTGGCCAGTTCCTCGGCAACTGTACTACATGCCTCCCAGGTACTATCCACCAGAGAGTAAAACTGAGAGCGCTAGACGCCTTCCTTTCGCGAGCCAGGATACCGATACCGATTACGTATACCATTCTCCCTTGTATAAGTAGATCCTCACTGGCATTGTCCAAGGAGGGGAGTTGTTGCTACGCCGTCATCTGAGGCCAGCATTGCCAAAAATTCTCATCCTCTGCAAAACAGGGGTATAAGTACAGAGCATCATCCGAATCCAGCGGTCAAACAGGGAAGATATGGTGATCGCCAGTGGGAAGACATACCAATCTAGTCTCGTAACAAGACTTTATATACTCTTTTGAAAATAGTCGTTCAAACGTATATAAAGTCTTGGATTTGTCGGGGGGTCACGCTGAGGAGCGACATCCATCAATGATGAACACGCCGGCATGATGACGGCTTCCCGTTTTGCAAGAATCCACTTAAAAAGGAAGTACGTCCGAGACGCGCTCGCCACCGCTCACTTTGCAACTAACTCGCGTCCCCTCGCGTTATTCGTTGTTACCGTATCTGAGGGGAATCAATCATTGAGTCTGACACACCTTCGCCGCAGTTGGATGAATTTGCAGTTGTGCATGAAAGCTACGGTACTCCATCCATTGCACTGAACTTGGCATTGAATTGTGAGGGTATGAGGTCGTTTGAACAAGTGATGTTGATTCCATAATTGAGTTTCATGTGTGGGCTAGGGTAGTAGAAGCAATAGAGAGTCCATAGAGCGAGCTACACAAGACGCAACTAGTACTCTGAAAGTACGGAGGTACTTCCTTATTGAGCGGATATTGCCCAAACGGGAAGCCGTCATCACGGCGAACGCTCAGATCATTGATCGCTGTCGCTCCTCAGCGGGGGAGTATCAGTATCTGACCACCGCCATGAGTATCCGGCCGCATTCGGGCCCGATACTGGTGGTGGTGGACAAAAATAAAAAAAATAAAGAAAATAAAGAAACGCAAATAATGCACGAGTTTCGGAGAATTTCGGCGACTTGCTCAAGTTTCGGACATCGACGGGAAAGTGTTCTGGACTCGGGAAACGCCGCGCACGTCAATAACAGATACTAGTACTGAAATAAAGCGTCGTATATACTTGTTCGAGCTTCAGAACCCATGAGATAAAAGGAGTGACCTCTAAAACATTAATTATACATTTAGAAGCCCTTCCAGCAATTAACAAGAGCCAAGGAATACGCTGGAGGAAAAGGTGAGATACTGACCGGAGTTTCAAATCCCATCAAACATTCCCACAGCGCCAGCACACTGATGCGTCATCACTTTCGCTCTTCTCGCTCTTTCTCTCTGTCATTCTCACATCGCTGACGCCGTCTACCGGGTAAAATGGAAGTCCAAACTGTCGACAACTCAGTGAGCTGCAACATATTGGCTTGAAACTGCCTCAAGAGTCGGACAAGACTGCTCTAAAAGATCTCGATGTCTCGAGTCTTGACGGATTACTGGCTTCAAGTGCTTGATTCAACGCGATCTTTTGGCTTTGAAACCTCAGCAACAGTGGGGGGAGATATCCTGGGTACCTGGTATAAAGTGAATGAGGTGCGTGTGCTTGTAAGTTCTCTGTACATCACTTCCACTCATATCTTCCTGCGCCCTCGATACCATTCTCCGCCCCGGCAGCAAATCAAACTTGGCCGTCAAGTAACGGCTCCCTCTTACCTCGAGATATCTGCATTGCAGCGCCGAATGCCTCCTCCATTCCGCACCGCAGACCACCGTCATGCTTGTCAACTCTGCTCCTGGGACTTTGTCTATCACCACCCAGCGCCGCCTTTGTACCCCTCGTGCCGCCAACGCTTGCGCTCATGGCGTCTCTCTTCGCACACATACCAAACTCATTTCTAATCTGCAACTCAAGTAACTATCTACAAACTCCATGTACGTAGGCAAAATTGAATGCAATCAATCTTTCATCCCAAATGTGTCGTGTGCTCGGTGAACAAAGCAGCTATGAAAACAGTAACAGCTGTATTTTATTTAAATGAAGGATACACAATTATCGAAGACCTAGTAAATGAGAATTAAGGTATCAATCCCATCTCGCTTCCCGACAAACAATATTCGGGCTTTTAGGATTCCGGCCTCGGCATCCCTTCTCGCCGCAATCCCTGCAAGCGTTTCTGCAGAGTCTAACCTCCTTTGCACCTGTGCAGCCGTTCGCGCCGTCGTTTTTGGGACTCGCTCGGCCACATTTACGGCAAGAGCGCGTTTGGCGAGGCTTTTTAGCTGGACGCGTAGGCTCGGTGCTCTCAATCACGGCGTCTACGCGACGTTTGGCAAGCTGTCGCAACGTGTTGCTTTGGGCGGTCGATACCGGCACATTTGCATCTGCGCTAGAACCTGCGGCAAACACAGTAGCTGCGATTGTCGCTGCAGAAGATGTTCCGCTTGCGAGTCCAGCGTATGACATCGTTGTTGCGCTCGTACCACCACTCGGGATGGGAGACGGATCGGGAAGGGGCAAATCAAGCATGCCGCTGGGAGCGTGGTGTATCTGCAATGAGGTTTGTGGGACTTGCGGGACCCGTTTCATCCGCTCGGGATGATGAATCTGTTGCAAAATTGGCTTTCGAGCTTCAGCAGTTGTCGCGCGGGTCTGTATGATGTTGGATATCTTCTTCCAATCCCCGTTGTAATATGCCTTGAGGTGCTCAATCAGCTAGAACACAGATATTAGAATTAACTGAAAACAGCGCGGCGAATGGAACAAAGCCGCAATCTCACCTTGTAAAATATATCTTTACTTGAATCAGCGCGGGCATTCCATGCTCGAAGAAACTTGTTAGCTTCTGCGTCTGAAGCAAACCCAATAGTTGACATGAGAACCTTGAATAAATCTTTTTCGGCGTCGTTGGTAATACCCAGAACCGCCTTCCGCGTGCCTTGCAGTGAGGCGAGATGGCGATGCGGCTGTTTAGAGTCGAGGGAGGGTTCAAAGGGAGACATTCCAGACTTGATACGAACATCTTCAGGGATGGGGAGCACGCCCGAGACTTCGTTGGTGGGCTGGTAAAGATATCCGTTGACCCAGCCGGGATCGGTCAACGGTGAGACTAAGATATCTTCTAGGGAAAAGACGAGCTCTTGAATCTCGTTAGTCATCCAGATGCTATAGTGCCCGCTGTATCGCTTGCCAGTCGTGTTGAATGTCCCGACCTATATCGGTAGTAGGGTGTTACTAGATATTATAACTCGAGGCAATCATCGATAACTCACCAGCAAATTATGTCGCAGAATGAAATCCTTCAAACAGGCATTGCTGTGTCGAACAGATACGCCAGATGTAGGCATCCGAGAACGAAGGTGGCTATGAACTCCGCCCTCAGTAGCATTTGTTCCTCTGCGGCAATGATAGATAGGTAATTTCGTTGTTGGATCAATGCCTATTGCGACGTATAGTGGGATTCCGGGTGGGTCAGAGATGAAACCGCGCCGTATGAGGTCGAGAATATTTTTGGCAACCGCCCAAGCTGCTGCATTGAATAATGGCAGACCTGTTGTGGCGTCCTTCAATGGACCAAATACTCGGAATACTTCAGCGACCAAGGGATATGTAGAGCTCTTCAGGTGGCGGAATCACGCGCTTGCAGATGCGCCAAAGCCAGCGAGATGATTTCCGCACCATGTGGTCCCAACTACGAGGAGGGTTCTGTTTTCGACCCCAGGCGATGATCTTTGCCTTGTCGTTTTGATCAGGGATGAATATCGCATCCCGAAGAGCCCTCGCGAATTCGACGCGCAGCCCATGGAGAACAGAGATATAAAACATGTCAAAAACATGCCACGCGTCTTTCAAGACTCGACTGCGGATGTAAGCATTCCAAATGTGCCAACAAATCACCTCCCCGAGGATGATCTCGCCTTGTTTCTCGCTTTCCGGATCGCGCGCAAAATGCTGCAAATTGAGCGGCGGCTCATCCACCGGTTGAGAGTCCAATTCATGGAGAATGAGCCTCCCAATACCGTCGGCAGAGTTGTTGGGATTATTGGAATCTGTGGAAGAGTCCAACGACTCGACCCGGGGGACATCAAGAGCAGGAGGCTGTTTCGGTGGCTCCTGAGGGGCGGTAATGGGAAGTTCAGGAAGATTTGAAGCAGGGGAGAAGCGTAAATGGTTACGACGACAGGGAATGTCAAATGGAGTGGGCCCAAAGTCACCAAGGGACTGCTTTTGCGATCCAATCTTGATTGTTGCGCCGGGAATGACGACCTCCGTAACACTGACAAGACATTGGGTTTTTGTAAGTGTCAGGCGAGTCGAGTACCGGCCCTCGAGCGCTTTCACGACCCCACGGGCGATCACACGAGTCCGATCGTCGTTTAAAAGCAGGATGGAAGTGTCGAGAGGAATAGGATCTGGCAAAGGGGTGGGGAGTGGAATTTGGACGAGGACAGCGTAAATGCAGAGGCAGGCATAAACGTCAAGCGCTGCATATCGAATTTGAGCTTCCGACAGCGTCTCGTGATCCCAAGCACTGCTAACGCGCTCGGATACGTTTTTATTGAGGCGTTTCCCAAGGACTTTGGCGGAGAGATCGACCAGAGCAATTTTGGCGGATGAAATGACTAGCCGTTCCTTTGCCAGTTGCGCTAAATCAATTGCACCGACGAATGGTTCAACAGAATTGCAGGTTTGCTGTAGATATCTGAGATCTGCATTGACGGCTCGGCCGACCTTTAGGATCCGCGGATTGGTAAGAACTTGTTTGAGGACGGGTGAACTGCGACCTCCAGCGAGCATTTGACCAATCTTAGATTCAAAAATGATTTTTAATTCACAAAATGACGGAGAGATGAAGCTCGTACCTGAAGAATATAAATCTGATCCTTATAGGCGATTTGCAGGATCGCTGTTGCACCTCGTCCCGTAACATACCCGCGATTGGAGGTTTCTACATTCCACTCCGAGTCGATAAAAATGACAAGTGACTTGGTCGAAATCATGAGCGTGAAGTTCGATGAACTTGTCAAATAGGTCACGAAGCCACTGTGAGCTGGGAATAAACCCGTGGTATCCTTCTGACGACTTGTCTCCAAACGCCCGAAAACTCTTGAATTTTTTCCCAAGCCAATTGTGCACGGATTTCCCGCAAGCTAGCGTGGAAAGATAGGAGAGGTGCAGTTTGTCATATGCTTCAATATGCCGAACTCGAAGCGCATCGGAAAATTGCTTGGAGCCCATACCACTTTGGAAACAGGAGCGCATGAACATGAATACGCTCTCTGAAATTCCGCTGCGGTAGGTAAGAAGTGCAGGAAATGAATTGGCGAGAGAACGAGGAAGCTTCTGTAGGATGCGAGAATCTGTCGGAAAAACATGGTTTTGCTTGTAACGGATTGAGCTGGCTTACGGCCTTGCGGAGCCTTGAGACGTCTTGCCCCCGGTTTGCGGTGTGGATTATGAGTTGTTCAAATCCGTTGTAACTTGCCTGGTTAAGACCTAGCACAATATGACAGAAGCTCCAAGCATGGTATATCCTGAGATCACACTTACCTCCCATGAATTCCGAGCCATTCATACTCCTCGTCTGCAGGCCCAGTCGCGCAAAAGTACTTCAAGCTCAACCAGGACCGACCCTCAAGCATTACGGCACGATGACGACAACGCCCCACAAAGGTGCTGCGGAGCGCCAAACACAACCACCACCCTTCTCTCCTCACACCACCATGTCCCTTTGTGCCAACCCACATCGTCTTCGCCCACAAGACTCCGCTCATCGTCGCCTCGGCCACTGTTCACCCCGTCTTTGCCAACATTTCCCCTCCCAATTACTCGGACCTCAAGGACTCGGAAACTCCAGCGCGTCGGGATTGATGCAACGAGACCATGCTGGATCGTATGTCCGAGCAGGAGAGAAAGTGGTTTTGGTGGCCGAGGTAAGTGAAGTCAAGCGCTTTTTCCTTCATCTTGCATTGCCGCGCGACATATCGTCACATAGTTTGGACGGAGCTGTAGTTGGTGAGTGACCGTTCACGCATGCAGTGTTGCCCTCGCTCACTTGCGCCTAGCATGTAATGCCGCCAACTCCATGGTAAGTTGTTTGAGCGTCGTTTTGAACTTTCTGCTCATTTGTTGGCTCGCAGAGTGATATGCTCAGCAAGTGATTCACTTGAGCGTGTGCTGGACAGATCGACGGTGTAGTGCATACTATCATATTGTTTCAGTTCATAAGTAGAGGAAATATAAACATTGTTCAAATCCTCGTCCTTGTCGTGAGCAAATGTGCCTAAATGTACTGATATTGGGCGGGTGACATGGATTGCGACCTTGCGGCGGCTTGAAATACCGTAATGCCTTGGAGCGGATTAGAAGCCGCCGACTGGGTTGGGAGACTCCATAATCCCGAAACTATGCGTCATAAGCCACACTCCGCTTACGACCTTGTAGTGGCTTGGGACCCAGCCCAAGCCGCCACAAGCAGAACTAGATTTTTCCGACATCCCAGCTTCGGAATGTTATGGTGTTCAGCTTGGATTCAGGATGGACACACTTGGGACAGCGATATCGATAACCGATGATATAGAACGTACGATCGAGATCTACGCAACGACGCGGACGCTCGATACATCCGTGGCGATAGAGTTGGGTTTGACATTTGGGACACGGGATTGGGACAAGGGCCGCTGGGTCCCACAAAAAAAATTGGGCGTGGAATAAATTCTCGGGAGCCAGAGTGCCACTGTCAATGGCGGCTGGGGTGATGGAGAAGTAGGGATCTTCCCCCGGAAACCAGAATGTCTTCTGGTCACGGTAAAGCGGTGGGAGATTGTCGTCTTTACGATTATTTGACTCCTTCACCCGTTCTTGAAATTGCCGCTGCAACCAACGAGGAAGGGGGCAGGCTGTTCGGCGTGGGTTCAAGGTGCCGAGCGGCGTAGTAGCCGGGTCGGGCTCATCGCCATCATTGTCACCATCTTCTTCATCTTCACCGCCGACACCGTCGTTGATAAAAAACATAATCCGGTGAGTCGTCATCATTCAGAGAAAGAACATTTGAAGTGTTCTCTGAGGCAGTTGGAAGAGACGAAATCGAGACAGACGGTGCATTTAACATCACTGTCATGTGTTGTATAGGATGGGAGATAGGAGCGGGGGATGTAAGGAATATAGGTTGTAAATTCAATGGATTATGTGAATTAACAGCGTCTGTATTTCGTGAACGAATTACAGCCGGAATGCCTGGAACAGTCTGAATTCACGGTGAGTTCAATTAATAGATGATATATGTATGAGATCCGCACCCGCCGGCCGAGAGCAACTGAGAACGGTTGAGGTGCTGGCTGTTTCCGAGGACGTCCAATCGGGGCTTTGGGCTTCGGCTCTTCGATTGGAACACCCGCGGCACGCTCTTTTTGCAGATGTCCCGTTCCGGGAGGGCGGCCCCGGCGCTTTGGCGGCTCGTCTGGGTCGACAGATTTTGCTCGTGAAATCTTGTTCCGAGAACCCTTGGGTCTTCCGGGCCCACGCTTCACAGCTGCTGGAATCGGGCTGGAGTTGCTGAGTTGAAGGATGAAAGTTGTTAGCAAGATAACAGCCGCGAAGAGACGAGGACACACCGAGAATTCATGTTTTCTTCAGAAATATCTCTTTCATTTGTCCGCCCTCGTACCACTTCCGACTCTTCCCTAGCTTGGTTTTCTTGATTGAGATTAAGCGATGATACAGTATTCATTAACCACCGACGGACGCGTCGCGCGACGCGACGTGACGGCAGAGTACGATGATGAGAAGAAGAGCGTCGAAATGGGAAGGAGAAGAGATCCGAGGATCTCACGTGCGACAGCGGACCAGCGGGCCGAATTTCAAACTCCGCTCAGTATCAGTATCAGTATCTGACCACCGCCATGAGTATCCGGCCGCATTCTCGTGGTGGTGGGCACCGAGCGGGATCTTGATGGCAGTGATGTCTTTAGTGATGGCATCACTCACAGCCAAATTCTCAAGTGCGAATGGTTGGGTGTCGTTGGCCACATTCAGCAAGGATAATATTATATTCTGTACATGATAATTCATATATGAGCATTTTGAACTTGTCAATAGAGAGCTTTTTTGCTTTTGTTTGCTTTGTCTACTTGTCAGCATTTGGCTCTTATAATTTTGCAACGAAAATCCGAAATAGGGCTCTATTGAATTGAAGATTGGGACCAAAAACACGTCGGCATGAGGTGCCGCCGCGTGAAAGTGGCCCGGTACAGGCTGGCGACACCCGAGATCAAAATTCCCGCCAAAGCCCAATTAGGTATGTGACCTGACGCGCCGTCACGCGTCTCGTCCCATCACTCGCGCTCGTCGCGTCGCCCAAGCCCGCACAAAATCCAGAACACACACCGCGAAGGTAAGGAAATATTCATTATATAATTATCTACAACTCTAACATATTTCCGCCTCAAGTTCTGCCATGCCCACGCAGCCACGGGCGGGTATGTCTCGAAAGCAGGGTGGGCACCTGCGTCGCGCCCGAGAAGCCAGGGCCACCGCAAGAAAGGAGAATCGCCCACCTGCAGATCTACTGACACAAGCTCAGCAGAGGGCTACTGCTGCTGAGGCTGAATCAGCCCAGCTGAAGCGAGAACAAGTGCACCTAAAAAAGGACAAGAAGAATTCATCACGCCGCGAAAAACGACAGAAAAGAAGGATCGCAGACCTAAAGGACGAAGTAAAGAAGGCGGAGGAGAAGCTCCAGGATGCTGTTGCTGAGGGAGAGCTCAAAGTTCGCAATATTTTGAGGAAAAAGAAGGAAGATGAGAAAGGTTGGCAGCGGCGGCTTACAGAGGTTGAGCGGCGGGTGGAGGAAGCCGAGTTTTGCAGGGCATGGACCAGCAAAGAGCTAAAGGGGAAGATAGAGGTCCTGGGCCAGCTTCGAGCAGTCTTGAAGCACTCGCGTTGTCAAATCCGCCGTCATGCAGATGCTTTGAAACGTGTCAGGAATGGGTCCCGTTCTGCAAAACATGTGCTCAGGATGAGCGCAAAGCATGGGCGCGCTTACAAGGTCGAGTTGCGCGCAATTGCTCGAGTCCTCGTGTCCAGCGGCTGCAAGGAGGGGAAGGTCGGTGATTTGATTCAGGATATTGCACGGATATTCGGAGTCGACCTGGATCGAGCGATTAGCCGGCGGACAGTGCGTCGTGCCGTTCTCGATGGTCTTGTGGCGTCGCAGGTTCAACTGGGTGTTGAGATGAAATATGCCGAAGGTGGTACTGCAATATGAATCAGTACTTTGTGAGCTAATAATTTTTCAGACATCACCATGAGTAGCGACAGCACCTCGCGTCGCAAACTCAACTACCAATCTCACCATATCCATATGCGTGTCCCGGAGAAGCAGGCAGACGGATCTGTCCACCTCTCTGACAATCCGCGCGTTCGCTTTGCTGGAATCGCGTCAACCGTTGATCACAGCACTGCGACTTCCAAAGAGGCGTGGCTCACCATTTACAAGGACATTACATCTTCGTATAATGCCAGCCCGATTGGGCGGCGGCTGGGCACGCTGGACCTGCGGATTATCTGCCGGCGGCTTCGGGGCATGTGCGGAGACCATGCCAATAATGAGAAGGCACTATCGGCGGCATGGAAGGATTTAAAACTCGACTTACTTCTGCAGGAACTTGGAGAAGAGCGCCTCAAGCAGCTGGAAGAGCAGATATACGAGCTTCAAGCTCTCCAGCGCCAATGGGTAGCGCGCAAAATCGATGACGCCGGTGGATTTGCTGCCTACATGAATCTTCCCCCCGCCGAACGAGCCGCCCGCGATCTAGCTTGTGTCAATGCGATGACTCGCCAACTCGGGGAGGAAGCATTGGCTAACCTTGATGCTGCTGACCGCCGGTTGCTCACGACGTGGATCTGGACTGGCTGCTGCATGCATAAAGATCAGAATAGCTTCAAGGGTGGTAACACCTACATGACGGCGCACTGGAAGGAGTTGGGAGTTGACGGTCCCATCCCGCTCGCTAACAAAGAATCGGCGGAGGCTGTCCGACGCGTCTTGCACCCAGAAGTCGGCGAGAAGCCTCCAACCGATGATGATCTCGAACGTGTCGAGAACGCGTCGTTCGGAGGCGCCAAAGCCGTCGCGCTCGCCGGTGCAATCTTCGAGAATGCGATCCAAAAACGTGGGCAGGGCGATCAGCTTGATATCTTCCTCCGTTCGAGGTTGGAGAATGGCGAGCCCGTTCACCGGTTCCCTAAAACAAATCAGACGCGGTTTGGAAGCCACGGAGACGCAGCTTGCGAGCTCATTGCGCGTCGGGAGATTTATCAAGAGTTTCTCGTGGCGATTAAAGACCTGAAAGCGCGTCCGGGGTGGACGAACATTGAAAAGAATGTTCATGCCGCGTTGAACGACGGACCAACACTCACCGAACTTGCCGTCTTAGCCATCTACCACCTCTTCATCGCGCTTCTATACACCAGTCGCGTCCGCCAGCCCAAGGAAGTCGCTCTCAACGCCATTTCCCTTGGCCCACTCCACGCCGAGATGCAAGACCATTGTGCAATGCTCATCGAAACTCCCGAGCTCGTCTTGAATTTCCATCCGGGCTCGATCTCTTGATCGTGAATGTGGGCGCGTCCCCAGTTCCTCTTCCAGTGACCCGCCGGGCAACTTGATCCGTCAGCTGCCTTCAGTAAGGACAGCGTGAACCAGATCTTTGTTTCCTCAGTGCCAAACTCGCGCGCGTTGGCACCAAAGTACACCTTTAAGTCCTCGTGGAAATCTGTCCACTTGGACTTGTTCCTGCCGTCAAATACTGACGGCTTCTCGGCGAGGACGGTCTTGCCGGGAGACGGGCCCTGGGCCGAGGGTCGAAATTGCGGCAATGCGGCGAGGGTTTGCATCATTGCCTGCATCAAAGCTGCCAGATACTGCGGGTCGATTGGTGGGGGCGGCGGTTGTTGTGGGAAGGGAGATGCAGGAGGGAGAGCTTCCTCCATAGGCGAATGCGGGTGAGAGGGGGGTGTGTAACGGGTGAGGCGGTGCGGTAAGAGTGAGTGGTGGTGAATGTTTGGGGTAAAGAAGTACCCGATAAGGCGTATTGCACTTCGCCTTCTGACGACTGCACCGGGGATGTGGGTGGGGCTCGGAACGACGTGGTTACGTGTTGTTTATAGTGGCAGCAACGACCACTGTGCGAATTATTGGACGGGAAGGGGAAACCACGAAGGTTTTGGTGAAGTTGCTGTGATCTATCTTGCTAACAGAATTGCCCGGGGTCTTCTACAACACACCCCACAACGACAGGATAGTCCTCACCGAGGTTTAGACTAGTGCCTCTGCGACTGCTATGTGGCTTGGGACGGACTCAACGTTTCCCGTGCGTTTGTTTGTTTAATCGGATCACCAACAATTGGCGCTTATTTAGACTCGCGATTCAACGAGGTTTGATGGGTAAGAGTAGAGGTAGAACAGAATCCAAGTAGTGGATAGAGGAGGGGAGGAAGGGAAAGGAGGTCGAAGCCCAGGTGTAAGGAGTACACCTACCAATGCGCGAAGAGCCCACCGACGTCCCTTTGATTTACGACCTTGAAGAATTGGACCGCATTGACAGCGGCACGGCGTTGAGAGTTGACGATGACGTGGATATTCGGATGGGCAGAGATGACAACGCTACTTGGGACCTAGCGAGGCTTCTTGCATCCAAAGGTATTACTTCTGCTTAAATACACCTTGTATCTACGATAGCAAACCCGTAAATCGCAAATTATCTGGGACGCGTGGCAATTTCCTTTTTTGGTTCTGCCAGTTCTGCCGCCACCTGGCAATTGCCGTTCTGCCTGGCAGACCGGCAGAACTGACCCGAAACAGTTCTGCCATGTTCACTATCTTCAGATGGGAACAAAGGTCTGATAGTGTCTCCCGAACGTTGGAATCTCTCTTGGAGTTCGCGCTGACTATCCTGTGGACCATGAATTACACAAATAGAGCCAGTTTCTCATCACTCTCATGAAGCGAGTGTCCTCTGGTTCACCAATTGCCGCTAATTCAGCCCACAGTAGTGAAAATTCGAGGGCGGACATCCCCAGCTGAGCATGACAACGATCGGGATTCCCGAGCAGTATTTCGTCTAACCAGGGTTGTCCTCTAAGGATAGAGGTGTTTAGCGGTCTCGGTGCACGTCCTTCGAGTGTTTCCGATGCAAAGAAAGAGACGACAATGCGCGGCGCCGTTGGAGAGCGTACTTTACTTACATTGATCTGTCTATACATTCTGAGGCCTAGGTCAAGTTGTCCAATTTGGGGTGCAGATAAAAACCCTCAGAATCCAGGAGGTTGCGGGCAGACATTTTAGGTGATTGCCCAGGAAATGCGACTGGTCATGAAGCTTTAGGCGCAACAATACTCTATGTATATATTCTAGGTTCGCGAATTGCTGGACTCTCGGCGGTCTTATTGCACACGATACTGCCTTGGGAAATTTGGCTTTGAAAAGTTTTGCGAATGAATGAATTGATGGGATGTGACACTGAGATTACGCACCAGCTATTATAGGCAGAGATGGGACTTGGGCCTGGCGCGAGGCGGTTTAGCTGCCACATGTGCAGCCTTTTTCTTTACCGTCGCCGATTTACGTCTCTTGGCGGCCGGGTTGATATCATCAACCTTGCCCCTCTTTGCACGCTTCCTCTCCCTCTTGTACCGTCCAAATCTCGACACCGCCAAGGTATTGAGAGTCCAGTAGCTCCCCTTCCCACGCTGGCCCTTTAGCCGCGGGATCTTTTGAAATATGGTCATCAAACTCAGTAAGTGTCGCACCGATCTAGGCATCGCGGTGCGCGTCACAAAATACGGGAAGCGCGAGCGAAGGGCGGTGCAAATCTCTTGCAGCGTGAGCTTTTTTAGGGTGCTGGAGTAAATAGCGAGCTGAATGAGTACGAATAGCGGAAGCGAAGGCTTGGAGCTGAGTGGGAAGTGAATGACGGCGTTGAGAGAGATGGGGAGGTAGGGGGAGAGGGCGTCACCAGCTTCGCGGCGGATGGACTCGCCAGGGTCTGGGAAGTCCAAGTGGCTGGAGTGGCCGTCCCCAGTGGGAGCACCCCATTGAACCAGAGCGGGTGCAGAGGAAGTCAAAGATGCCGGAGGAGGCGGGGAAGAGGTGTGGTCCTCGTCCATCGGCTCGTTCTTGATACTGGCCAATGGGTGTGCGGAGGGGGTTCCACCGTGATGAGTGTCGTGCTACATGGGTTGAAAAAAGTGCTGATGATTGAATAGGATAGAGGCTCACTGAGTAATGACAGCTATCGTCGATCTGCAGCGCATTCGGCGCGATACAGTAGGGGGTTGGAGGCAATTCATCCTCTGCAGAGACGTACAGCAGATCGTTGGCGGAGTAAGCCTCGTTGCCAGAAGGTGACGCGAACGAACAAGGGTGTAATGTGAAAGGGTAACTATCAGAATACAACAACATTGAGGACCAATCAGGGGAGGTTTTGACGGCGGGAGTGGTATCGGACTCAAAGCCGTCGTGTAGAGCGTCAGTGAGGCACAGCTGCGGCGTTGAGACAGCTCTGAAATTGCGGTTGAATTCAGGGGCGACAGGGGAGTCGTAGTCACGGGTGTGACTAGCGTGAGCCCGAAGTGGCGCCACTGGAGTAACGGTCGCGAATTCAAGCATGACGAGTGGATTGCAGTGGCCAAGCAGTAACGGTGGACGATTCGCGAAAAGGACGGCACAGCCTTCCACAGACCACATGTGTACTGTAACGTGTTAACGTGACAAGACGGGTGAAAAATATATTGTGATATATTACTTGCGCACATTCCGCCGCAACGTGCGCGCTCGATATAGTAATTTGATCGCGGCACATATTGCGGCCAACACCTCGGCAATACGCGGCACCTGCTAATGAACCACTTTAACTTATGTACATTATGCCTAGACCGGTGGCCGATCTGTCTACTAGAGAACAAGTTCGTCGGTAGACAGACTGGTCGATCTGAGTTTAAATTTGGATGCTGAGCGAGTTGATCACGTTTTTGTCACGTGGAAGGTGCATGCAGCGTTCCAGCGCCCTCACCACTGATACGTTGGGGCCCCAAAGGTATTCAACGGGTTCTAAATGGGCCTCTTAGGCGCCCTGTAGTTTCAAATAGGAAAATCCGACGATTATGTGTCAAAAACCAATGATTTGTTACAATGGCTTCGTGTAAGTGCGCCTTGGCTCCAGTGCAGCCACTGACACGAGAAAAAGTCCCTCGTATCCCTCTCATGGTATATTTGTGCCCTGGAAGGACTTTCCTCCCTTTTTTTCACGGTCAGTCCAATCAGAAATGCGTGAATTGCGCAGAACGGTGGCGGACACGTCATCAAACACGTGATGCTCCCGCTCTGCCACCAAATTCAAACTCAGATCGACCCAAGGGTGTGCGGAAACCAAAAAAAAATACCTATGGCCGTTTTTTTTCAAACCGATCTTTTGGCTGAACCACCCTACCACGTAAGCATTACGTACTGTCCAAATCGAGTAATTATTCACGTGATATCATCGTGCCGAAGTGCTTGACCGAAACTTGAGTGAAAACATGAGCCCAAGACAACTATTAGAGGTGGTATAGGATGAATTAAGCACCAGATATTTATTACAACCCAGCAAAGAGGCACATGCATTGTATTCTCCGTTGCCTCTGATATCAAATACAGCCAAAGTTGATCGTCCCAAATAGGATGGACTGCCGGTGAAACCCGAAAAGAGCGATTTGAACGTTGTTGACCGGGATATTTCGGGTAGAAACAACAGTAACAGTGATTTCTAGGCGTATTTGAGCCCCCAGAACCATATTCCACCCCCCAAAAAATAATCAATTATTTTTTTTTCTGACCCTCCCGGGTCGAACCACCCTCCCTGCCCTAGGTCTCGGCTTGACGGGCCGGCACACCCTTGGATCGACCGGTCTCTCTATGAACGATTGTCTTCATACGAGAGATCGGTTACCGGTCTACATTATGCCGCATATGACAGTGTTCTTGCACTCATAATGACTGCCGATAGCCCATTCCGACCTACTAGTCTTGTGTTTACCGTGGTTGGATCGTTGATAGAGCTTATTATGTAATATTATGTAAGCAGACTTCGAGTCGCGTGAATCTCCCGTCCACGACGCGATTTTTGCAAAGTAATTCGACCGGTCTATTTGTATTCATGCATTTTATAATTCTGGTGCTTCATATTTCTCATTAATTGCTGCAACCGCTTCCGGACCAACTTGTCACGCATCGGCCTTCGGCCGAAGCAAATCCGACGCCTTGAGAACCTATCGAGAGCCCGTTTCTCTTACTTAGAAACACCGCAAATAAATATATCTGCATGTCTAGGAACTCTTTGTAAATACATAGAGAACATGGTACAGGGCACCATATTCTAGTTTAAACTGGGAGGAGAAGGCAGTTACAAAGATATTCGGTGAATACCGGCTTACATGATATTACATAATACGCTCTATCAACGATCGGACCCCCGCGGTAAACAACAGACTCTATGTAGCGAGGGCACCGAGCTGGTGCACATAGAGCGTCTGTCCAACGTCTGTCTAGGAGAGACTACAGTTGTGGACACACAAAAGTGACAAGTCACGTTACGACTGATCTAGGATTATTTGGGACCCAATTTCAATTTTCCTGGACTCAAAATTACCCAAAGAGCTCAAAAAAGATGCTTCGAGGTTTTTCCTACGAGAAAGTTGCGGCGGCCAAATTTTTGGTCGAAAGCCGTTTCCCAGATTTGCTGTTTGAGGCGATTTCCGAGGATCGAAAAAACCGAGTTTTTTGTTGGGCACTGCCACCCATTGCCCCTTATGGAACATCAGCACGGGATCTATGGGAGTGTTGGTGTCAACCAGCTGTTTGACAGGTGATGTAATAGTCAAAAACATTTTTATATATCTCCACAACGGCTCGATAGAATCCATTCTTTCAGAATCATATTCTCCCAGCCAATCTGCGTTTATGTATTTTTTCATCAATTTATCATGAAATTTATGACGGCAGCCAAAATTTTGAGTGTCACGTAACTTGTTCGGCTATCAGGTTTTGAGGGATTTATATATGGATAGAGAGCGTTCAATGAGATCTATCGATTGGTCCACTTTTTTAGAAAAATCGGGTGGGAGAAAAATTCTTGTCAGTTTTGTGTGTCCACGGCTGTATGTAATTCCGCCCAGAATTTATGAGGTTCATATTTTTTTCCCGCCTGACGGCCGGACTAACTAACCGGCCCTTAGTCGCCGGTTTAGACGCCGGCGCACCCTTGACCTTCTTTCGGAAGAAGGCAGTATGCCCCTGGACAGAGATGACGGCAGTCCAAAAATCACGTGTTTTGTGGGACATTACGCTGGCGCAGCACATGCAAGCACAGCAGCTTGAGGCCTTGTCCACCACGCTCACGCTGCAGGAAGTATTGAAAACGTTGACGATTTCAAGTCATGAATCTATACAGCATATCAATGAGTCCGTGTCTTCGATTGTCAATGATTTACAGCCGGGAAGCCGATTATCTGACTTTATTGACCTTGCGGAGCGTATCTCGAACTGTAGGCAAATTCATGACTCACATCTGCTCTGAACTGATTGGTAATTCAGTAAATCTAGCATTCAGCACACCCTTGTTGGGTGCAGTTTCCGGAGCCATAGGCTGTATTTTCTATCTTCTGCGTTTGGTTTTTGTTCTTGGGCATAAAGTTGTGACCAGTGCTGTGGGACCGTTAATGTGCGCACGTATGGGCTCAAAACGTAAGGCTGCAAGTATCACACGGAAGCAACGCACGCTGGATTATTTTTGGAAATGACCGATTTGGAGCGATGCGTATAAACTCCTGGTAATTATGCTCCTCTGTACCAGTATGTATGTTTTTATGTGTTTATGGGTTTATGTAATATATGTACAAATAAATGTAAAATCAGGATTGGCCGACCCCCGCAGAACACCAGCACGGATTAAGGTAGGCGACATCCGCATCCATCGAGTCACGTGTACGTGACGTGACGCGTTACAGTAACGTGGGAAACGCGAAATTTCAGATTCGCAAAACCAAAATTGTATTTTTGCCGGTTTTGAGGGCCAGTATGAGGAAAACAAGATCTTAGACTGCCTTCAGGTTGTGTAGCCACGAACACAGAGCCTAATTGCAACATTTTCTCGACGTCTGTATGGTTTCCCATCAATTTGCCGCGTGCCGGCACGGCCGAGTCATTGCCGGTGGCAATGAAGTGCAGGCAGAACGGCCGCAAAACGGAGCTCAGCTAATGTCTCTGAACTTGTCTTCCCTGTTGATGCCCCCCCACTTGAATGCCTCCCTAGTTTCCCAAGAATAAGTTCTGAATAACTTTGAATGATATTGTGTAGTGTTTTTGCCAAAATATCATTGTAACAGCTTTTATAAGTGCTTGACAGCTATTTTGGAAACGATAGACAGTCTCGATTTTTTAGCTGAGTTCGGGCCGAGAGGTCGTAACTATGTCGTGCCAAATTTAGAATAACCTTTTCTGCTAATACCTCCTCAACAACGACCACCTAGTACAGTTACACCGTCACTGGAGACTTACAGTCATGACGAGCAGGCTGACGATCGTGTGCCAGAGAGATATAAGGCCAAGCAAAAGGTGTAATAACTCAAAAGAACATGAAAGAAATTGAAAAGAGCCCGCTTGGGGCAGACACGTGGTTTCTGCTAATACCTCCTCAACAACGACCACCTAGTACAGTTACACTGTCACTGGAGACTTACAGTCATGACGAGCAGGCTGACGATCGTGTGCCAGAGAGATATAAGGCCAAGCAAAAGGTGTAATAACTCAAAAGAACATGAAAGAAATTGAAAAGAGCCCGCTTGGGGCAGACACGTGGTCGTGTTTGATCACGTTTCGTGCTTACGTAAGCACGCCAAATCTTATGTTTCCTAATCGGTAATTACAATGACAGCTTGTGACGTTTGATTGATTTTGGTGATGATGGGAACGGGGACTTAGTAACTCACATCGCGTCGTAGCTAGCGCGTAGCATCGCGTAGGGAACCAACTTTGAGGCCTGGTTCGTCCCCATAAGGAAATTCTTATCCGGACGGTCATTCCCGGCACCATTACGTAAAGGGTGAGTCGGGGTGATTGTAGCCAATCGGCTTCCTTAGTAGTTCGGCATGGTGCCCTGACCGTCACTAAGCCGAAAAGCCTTGAAAACGGCATACATTGTTCACCTTTTAAGGGAATTCGGATAAAATTTCCTTTTCAGTTGGTTGACAGGGGTCCATCGCGTTCAAGATCAATCAAACGTCAAACGCTGCCATTATAATTACAGATCAGGAAAGAGCTCCGAGCCCTCTCGGATTGCGGCTAAACGTCTGGGTTTCCGAGACTACGCAAAATCGCCAAAATCACCTAAAATCAGGGAAAAATCGAAAATTTCTTCTGGGGTTCATTTTCGGTCGCTTGACGGCCAGAATGGTGTATTCGGCTTGCCGAGTCCACTTTCACAGGTTCTGTCCTGTTTTGTCTTGCAAAAGAACATATTCGATGCCAGTCTGCTACAAATCAAGCGTGAGAACAGGTTTGATTTGCTCAAAACTCGTTGATTTGGACGAGAACTGGCTGCAGACAGTCATTGCTCTCAGTTGATCAAAGTATGGCGAGTTTTATCCGGATCCCGACCAGGCTTGGTGGCGGACGCCTTGTTTTATCCGAATTTTCGACCTGACCTGGCTTCCCGAAGTTGGGCTTTTTATCCGAATCCGAGGAGGCTGACAGCCAATTTTGGGCTTGTTTTATCCGAATTAAAAATTTCGCGGGCAGGCATCATAGGTGGTTGCCGGGGGTAGAGAATTACTGCATTGGGTAGATTTACATAAGCATTACGCCAGACCCTTAATCCACTTTTCCGACGTTGTGTCAAAGATTTTAAGAGTGTGTACCTCCTGAGCTGCCGCAGATTGCAGGGAGAAATGCTGGATTGTCCTCAGCACGATTACAGCCTTGAAGCACGAATTACGAAGTAAACTCAACCTTGAAAGTGGCGCATCGGCTTTTTTCGTGAGAACGGCCGAGGACAAGGCGTACCCACTGGCAAAATCCGAGACACCGGCCCGTTACCGTAATATGCCCATATGTGGTAATGTCACGTGATATTTTTCCGATCAAAATCACTGCTGTTTGCGTTTTTTGCCCCATTTGTTACAGTGGTGGCAAATAGAAATTGCCGTGGCTTTTTTTGGTGAAAATCTGGCTGTATACTTCACCGAATGACCTCAAATGAAAGGTAGAGATAGGTATGTGATACTTTTGTACAGCTCCGGACAATCAAAGTCAACAATTTAATTTTCGGTCGAACCGCTATTTTCTGGGCTTAGCTGAGTCCAGAAACGGATTCAGCACCCCAGAATACGTCTAAAAACGATTTTTCCTGAATTTTCCCACGACAAAATGGGTTTGGCCAAATTTTTGGGCCGTCAGAACGAAATTGTGTGTACCTTTCTGGCCCTGACCCAACCTTCATGGGTGCTGAGCATCCAGAGGATACTATATGCAACTACTCTTGTCCCTCAGCCCTTTTTGCTTTGAGGAACCCATTAACACCCGAAATTGGCAATGCCAAGGTGACAGGAGGTGACATATTTGTGACATGTTGTTACGAATGTCACAATGTTCCAACAGGTTCCCCCCTATTTTGTGACATAACGGCTCGTTGAATTTTTATTCTGAGTCCAGAACCAGACTCAGACAGTCGTAAAGAGCTCAAATCAATATTTTCGTGATTTTTCCTTGTGATTTGGGGGTCCGGCCAAAATTTTGGCTACCCTCTACCAAGAATAGCGGATATCTCCGGAACGGCTCGATGAATTCTCACCAAAAAAATTCAGCAGGCTCCTGAACTCGTTTCCTTTCGATTCCGACACATATCGGGGTCGTGGGAAAAGGTCGATAAATTTGTCGAGTTTGATTGTCCGGAGCTGTACCTCTTAGATCAGTCAGCAATATATTATGCCCTGAGAATGCATCAATCATAGGATGATTTCCGATTTTTGCCATATTCGGAAAAACACAATGAACCCTCAGGTAAAAGGTGTCATAATAGGATGAAAGTACTTAAAAAAAGAGTTCTAGTTTCCACTTTGATTGAATGGAATTGACCCTGATTTGAGCTCACAGCAGCCGCTCAAAGTTGGCTATTTTCACACAAAATAGCTGAAAATGCAGAGAAAATAGCTAAAAGTACCAACTTCAAGCAGCCGTTGTGAGCTCAAATGAGGTTCAATTCCAGTCAATCAAAGTGATAACTAGCATTGTTTTTCAAGTACTTTCATCCTGTTATGACACTTTTTTGCTGAGGATACATTGAGCTTTTCCAGATATGGCAATAATCAGAAACTGTCCTGTTATTGATGCATCGTCAGGGCATAATAGATAGCTGAGTATTCTAAGTGGTACAGTAGTATCATATATTCATCTCTACATCTTATTTCAGGTCATTCGGTGAAGTATACAGCAAGATTTTGGCCAAAAAGCCACGGCAATTTCTATTTGCCACCACTGTAAGTAACAACCCTGAATGGTCTTGCACCCTTCTCAGCCTCTTTGAACCCAAAAGAAAATCTGTTACTTATTCGGACATTGACAGCTCGTGAGAACATACCATACCGGGAATGGCTGTACGATTACAGATTCCCAAATCAAGTAATAATGTTTTTGCCTCTAACTCAGGACTCACTGTGCGCCTCATTGCCAGTAGAGTGGAATCCTACTCGGTGTCGCAAAAAGTAACCGGTAATTTGGTCATTGCTTCACGACCACGTGATATTTTCACAAGATATTGCGACACACATGCACCCCTGGATATCCTCTTTAACATATGTAAAAAGGTCCTAGCATTTGCTTGTCTGAAGCTTTCAGTATTCAACACAAAAACTGGATGTTATCAAAAATTTGCCACCGGGTCGCACAAAGCCCACAGAATTTGGAAAAGGCGAACAACCCCTGGTCAGGGGAGCCATTTTTTGGGCTGATTCTTGTAGATGGGATATATTCGGACCTGAAGACCAAAAGGATTGATCAGGATAGCGTGGAAACGGTGGTAACGGTCCGATAATCATCAACCCAGTTCCTCCGCCCAATTTGGTCTTGTTGGCAATCCTCGTGAATGGCATGTCCAGAGAATGATAAGTTGCGACCCTGAATGAGTCCTTAGTCGTTCTATAGCACTGGCAAGATACAAAATTCGCCGGTTATAGCTGTTTCCTTGTTCTGCTTAACGGAATTTGAAGCCCGGAAATTACCTAAATCACATAATTTTCAACCAAATTCTCTCAGTGCATAGCCAGGTATCGAATCAACAACATACGGTCCTGAAAACACTCTTTCAATGGGCAACAGACTGGGAACATAGAGCTTTCGTCCGAAAAAGGCAATCTGTAAATTCCTAGAATGAACCGGCTCGTACGATGGATTCAAGAGGGGATTTCCCTCAAGCACTATTGCAATCGGGTACAAGACATTCCAAACAACATTGCGATGTGTCTCGACCGAGAAAATACAGCACGATTGGGCCTAAAACGGCAAATTATCGGTTACTTTTTGCGACACCGAGTACTCCGATTTCATGGTAGTTTCATATTCTGACTAGATTCAAAATTTCTAGAATGCAAAGGCCCTTGGATTTTTCCGACATTGTTGAGCTTTACAAACGGCCTCCGGTTCATATTCGCCCGTCTGGTTTATCAAGCCCACCGGAGATTGTCTTCATCATGCAAGTCATCATGGCAAATACTTTCCTTTCCTTTGCGGCTCCGAACCTGGTTGTTCGATCCCAAGAAGTCCTAGCTATTGGCTCCGACACCGGCACAGTGAAAATATTTGACATCGGTCCCGCCCGTAAAAAAGTGGTTGATATTGCTTTCACTAGTTCAATCACGGGTGTTGGATTAATCGTCCGCCAAAAACTCGGTCGTCGTCGAATTGGGGTCTTGATAGACTGCGCCAATGGGGATTTGGAGACCATAATAGTGCCAATGTAAGTACTTAGTACATGTCCAGCAGTCATCATGGTTGTTGTTCATGGCGTTGGTTTGAAACAGGGACATAAACGGCCGAATTTGATTCCAGTGTTTTATGTGGAACAATAAACAGTTACTTATTGCCTAAGCATTTCCTTGTGGAGTTTGGCGCTGCACCGGCTCTTTTCGCCTATGACCCATATCGGTGGAGACGCGGGGAAAAATCAAAACAAGGGGAAAAAAGGGGGAAAAGAGAAGGAATTTCAGGGAAATTAGTGCAATTTGTTAAATGATTTGAGAAACCACGAGATGATTTGAATATTCTCCGTTTCATCTCGTTCCATCCCATTCGGGTCGGTGTGGAAGTCCGCGCCGTCGATTGACATATCAGAATAATGAGAATTGGTGAGCGTCTCTCTGATAGACAAAATTTGCGCCGGCCACTCTGTTGAGCTTCCTGGGGCCTCCTGGCACACAGAATTTACCATATCAAAAGCTGGGCGGGAAAATAGAAATCTAGTCCCACTGGACAGCCTAGGTAAAGTTAATTTTTAGTCTGCGGAGCCCCGTTTATACTACGAATTTTGGTTTTCGTAGTGGTCATCATGACTTCTCCAACACCACATTTTCTTCCGAAAATGATTTTATGCAATTTTCTGGGAAGGAAACCGACCAAAAAAGAATGCGCTGTAAGGATGCTGCCCCAACCTTACAACATTCTATTGAAAGGGCTGACCACTATGTAGAGTACATACTTACATAGGGCTTGATTTAGACCAAATGGTTCGGGGGTCCACCTGATTAGGGGAGAGACCCTTCATTTTTCAATGGCTCTGTACATACAATTTCAAGGGAGAGGCTGAGGTTCATAAAATTAAAAAATAATGTCGTGATATATGGTGTAAATCCTGACTTTTAGCGCCGGATCTGTCCTGAGTTTTTGCCCGTCTGAAGTTCGAGCCTTCATAGGGGTCCTAAAGAAGCCCCTTCCAGCTGATCGGCAATGGGCATATCAAGCGGCACTGGACACTGCCCGTTGCTGGACTCTCTGATCCGATCATAAAATTAAAAATTTGCCACAAGCCTCCACAAGCCACTCTACGTAGGACATACCCAACAGTTGCCCAACAGGGAGGAACATTTGAAGGACGATGAAGCAGGACGTACAGAAACTATGTGAAGACTTCTCAGCGAGCATTCACACTCTTCTGGCAAGTTTTCACTGGCATCTCGTTTATTTGTTTTCAGCTATTGAAGTGACCGGTAGCCTTCAGCGGAAAATGATCCTTTCAATAATCCAAGGACATGGGAGATGCTGGGCGAGATAGATGCATGCGTGAGAGTTCTCGTTGTGAGCGAAGAGCGTATTTGAATAGACATTGAAGATTTCCAGCTATCTACAAAACACTGGAGCGCTCCGAAAAAAAGTTCCCATTGATGCGATGACGTCAATTGCCATATGAGGTAGGCACTGCCGGATCCATTGCGTCGACGGCTGGCGCGTCAGGGCGGGGCGACCTCGTGTTGCAGCCTATGCTCTTGATTGGACATCCCGTTGGCGGCCATGGTAATCATGAGCCGCTTGTGTGCAGGAGGGATGTAGCGGAAGGTATTGTAGGGCATGGTAGGCGAGAGAGACGTTCCAGGAGCAGTGACGAAAGGGCGAGTGTCGTTGGAGAGAGTGGAGCGGGCTGGCCGAATTAGGCAGGAGCTGTCAAAACCGTTGTGTGAACTTTTTTTCGGAGCGCTCCAGTGTTTTGTACATAGCTGTCAGGCACCAAAGTAGTTTCTTTGAAGCAACTAGAATTGAAGGGCGAAGCACCAACGCAAAATGATTGGGAGCTGTTTGTTACTGACGAGCAAAACAACCAAATGTACAGCTATGGCGGAGTCAGACCGTACGACAAGTTGTATAAGCCCACTGCAGATTTTCACCGGTTGAATCTGGAAACAATGTCGTGGACCAATCTCAGTGTAAGATTTGCCTTTGTGATGATGACGGTCGTCTTTGATATATTCTCAGTCCCGCCTTCATAGCAATGGTCTGGTTCAAAAGCTGCCGGCTTTGATCGAAGTGGCTAGCGCAATCTCAACCGTGGAAGGCAAACGTCATATGTTTCTCTTTGGAGGTTGTGATGAAGATGGAAACCCGTCCGGTGGACTAATAGCCGTCGACCTAAACAGCTTTGCCTGGTTCAATATCGAGATACCTCGCCATATACCAGTGCCCAGACTATCTGCAACAATGGTGGCGGTTGAGAACCGGCTTTTCATCTTCGGTGGAAGAACCAAATACGAAGACAACTCACCATTCCTATCTACATTTTCGGTTGCCTGCTATAACGCCGAAGATGGGTGGAGCTGGCAATGCGTGGACCAACAATATCCCCCGATATTCCGAATCTTGGATACAGTGTCCAGGCAGCCGTGATCAATGACGGAAAGACGATATTACTCCACAAAGGATGGATCAAAAACACAGAGGTACTAGCTCTCGTTCAAGCAATGGTGGCACATCATCTAAACTTGCTCAGGCATTTCAATTCTCTGATATCACTAGGACCTTCTTTAACGTTGCCAACTTTACCATGAATGTGGGGAGCACATTGTCAGGAAATCTCCCGCAAAACGTATCATGGCATATCCTTGGAACATCATCCTGAGTCCTCAACGGTTGCTTTTGCAGCATGGGTCCTTTACGAAGACGGGTTCGCCCCCGATATCTGGTTTTATGTTCCCCATGAGGGGCAATTACACTGCTTGAACATCCAGGAGCGAGTTGCTAACTTAAGGCTTGACCTGCAGTCTTTCGTTGTCACAAACTCAAGGGTCATACTTCTGGGTAGCACAGAAGGTAAAGATGCCGAATTTGAGAAGATGGACTGCACCCCACCTCGTCATCTACCAACATGGAATACGGCTGTAGAAGTCATTGATCTGGAGGCTGCGCAGAATCTCGTTTAACGGTAGTCTTAGTGGGACCATAGAGACAGACGTGGTTGGAATTGAGTCAACCTCATGCTCACCCCTAGGGGAACCTCTAGCCTATGATATCTTTTGGTTGCTGTTCACGCGCATCAGCCGTTCACGGAGCTACTCGCAATCAAACTATTCACTCTTGTTCCCAGTGAAATGTGCGATGAGCGCACTTCTTCAAAATTGTCAGCGATGAGCACGGCCAAACGCAACAATCTGGGCGCAGAGAATCTGGTTCGCTGTGCTCAGCTCAATCAGTACTGGCGTTATGGCTACGGGCGGCAAGACGTGAAGAACCACGTCTCTCACAACGTTTGGCTGGAGGTACCAACACCCAATCGACAGCCGACTGACCCCAAACGCGCCCGCATCCCCACTCTCGATCACAGAAAGTATTATGTAAGTAACCGAAAATTGCGTCATCTCGACACGGTCACATGATGATGTCGCGCGCCGCTTGGAAAATAGAATGTATCATAGTAGGATTTCGTAGTATGAATTCTGGGGCAAACAAGTTTGTCTTGCTTCCTACAGAGACGGTGCAAATCAGAGTATCTCGATACTAGCACTGTAGGAAGAAGTCGCAGCCGGAATAGCCGCGCGCGCTCTGGGCGGTTTGATCGCGGCACGACGCCGGCCTGATTGGGTCCTCACGGTCGGCACGACCGTGCTTGCACAGCTGTTCTGACTGCGTCGTGGCCACTTTCGCGGTCAACCTGACTAGTACGTCCACAGTCAAGACCACCGCGCTGCCGCAGTCCGTCTGACTGTGCGTACACAGTCAATCTACCCTTTGCTTGCAGTTCATATAATAGGGTCATTCACAATAGCCTTTTTGGCTCCTCCTTTCCTTCCTTTTTCTTTTCCTTTTTGTCTTCCTTTTTGCACGTTTTGCATTTCTACCAAAGAAACCTCGCGGAACTCAATTCTTTTTTTGTAAATTCTTTTTGGGAAGCTAACCTTTTTGTATCCCTCTGTCAAAAAGTCAACATGGTGTAGGTGAGGAACGAAGGGAATATGGAAAAGGAACGATGTTGAGTTGGAAAAGGGAGCCAAAAAGGAAGTTCTGTGCAGGGTGTTCACGATAGCCGAGAAATTCACGAGTACATCATCAATGTTTTGAGACGAGAAACTTTTCACTTCAGTTTCAGCCCAAATAGGAAATAACATTAAAAGAATGGATGGGTATATGGAGTCTACTATTGAGTGTGAACAATGAACCAGGGCCCACTGTTGTAGAATACGTGATGTATTCTAGTTGAGTTCGAAAGTCTTTGGCGAGAAATCCGTTTACAGTCCTAGCGTAGCGTACGGTCCGGGTTGCCCGAGAATCCGTAAGAGCGAGTCTTTACGGTATCTTGAAGCGATTGTCCAGAGGAACAGCAAGAGCGAATCCTTACTGAGCTTGGGACGAAGAGCAAGGCGGGTTAGGCGATTGCTTAGAGTGCACGATAGAGGCAGAGATTGTGGGAGATAAAAGGCAAGATGCATTCCGTAGCTACGGACTACTTAAGAGAGACGGTATCAGCAACATGTGATAATGTAGCATGTGGGTTGGAAATTAGGTAGTAAGGGGTAATTGGAAATTAAGGGATGAAACAAATAGAAGCATGAACATGAAACGAGAGACGAGTGATTGTAGAGTAATGTACTCAGCGTAATCCATGACACTTCCCCCCCAGTCTACGGTCACGAAGTCGAACTTCAGTCCACGGTACAAGCCAGATGGTTGGCGAGGTTGCGAGCGAGGAGCTGAGTGCGAGAGGTGATGTGTGGCCAAGCTCCCATAGGAGAGATGCGAGGAATAAGCGCAACATGACCTTGACCGTCAAACACACCGATCAACTCCGCAACCCCCTTCTCGTAATAGTGACGTCCACACGCTGCGTCGAAAGTGCGAAGAATGAATGCGTCGGAGATGATGGAGTCAATGTACTATGTAGGTTTGGATGTGCTCGGTGAGCTCATTCGCCTGCTCGACCGCAGCAAGGAACACGGCCAAGGGGTGGCCAAACCCGGCAAGAGGGTTGAAGCGGATTGTTCGCGAAGAAGCATTGTGGAGACGATAAGCTTCGCAAAGAACAAAAGGCCAACGGCCAAGATGCTCTCAGCACTCGCAAGATGCCCCTCAGCCTCTGCGCGGGTTTTGAACAGACGAACAGAGTTCGACCAGTTGTTGAACAGGAAGAGGATGGGAGCCGGAATGTCCATCGCAACCTGGTCCAACGCATGAGCGGAAACGCGGAAGGTGAGAGCTCGACAGTGGAATTCACGATAGGTTATGGGCTCGTTATTGAGTGCTGTGAGCAGAAGACTACCGAGGTTGGAAAGGCATTGGCGGAGGAAGTGATGGAAGGTCGGAAGAATGGAATATTCCCCGGCGGCGTCCTGGTGAATAGCAAGACGAGGTGGAAGGAACTGAAGACCAGTCTTGGAGCCGCCGATCGCTGAACCGATGAGCGAGACGAGTGCAGGATTCCCCACAAGCCCTTGGATAACACCGAGCGAAGACCACATGGTGGGGTGATCAAGGAATACGGCAGAGAGAATGACGCCGTGGACTTTGACGGTCCAGGCAGAAGGGCTGGGATGACGGATTCCGAGAAAAACAACACTCTGGTCATCGCTGCCTGCATTGGAGTGGTCGTCGGCATCAGCGTTGGACATGTGCGAGTCGGTATGAAAAGAGAGGAGGGAGCCGTTCTCGCCAGGAGACGGAGGAGAGGAGGAGGAATGAATTTCCGGGGCAGAAGGAGCAGCGGGTGGCTGATAATAGCCGAGGGAGTTGTAGCTGGATGGTGCAGAGTGAGGAGAGGACATTTGAGAGAGAGAGACGATGAAGACAAAAGGAGGGGATGAAATGAGTTGCAGAGACAGATATAAGACTGCCGAACATAACTCCGGAAGTTGCGGAACCAATTCCCACGTCGGGGAAATTGTTCCGCAAGCTGCGGACCAGCTGCGGAAGTTGTGGGCACAACAGGTAGTGCTGGGTTTTGAATGCTGTATTTTACGATGTATTAATACAGGGCGTATTTATACACGTATAATACATTTCCTACATGGGAGCCTCGGAGGGCTATGTATTTTATGTGTGTATTTAATTGCAGATCGTCCCATTCTAGAGGCACATTTTGAACTGAACACAAGTTGCTCACAGCCTTTTTGTACAATCTGGCCCATATAGGGTATGATTGATCGAAATCATGGATATTGGTGGTTCGGCTGGTTCCGGCAACAATGTTTGACCCCTTGATACGGTCTCAAATGGGGAAGATCCTGATGATCTTGCGGAAATGCCAAGGAAAGCAGTCTCAGCCCGAAAACAACCCATACGAGGCGAAAAAATGGTTTAAAACGCAATTTTCAGGGCTCCGGAGTGATCCGGCCCGGCGTGTATTTAATTGGGGGAGCTTGCTCCCCCCTTTTGTCTGAGGTTCCCGAAAAGTGGATGGCTGTGCAATGTGCCTACTCTCCCACGGGTACGCCATCAGCTGTGATCTCCCACGGGTACGCCATCAATATGTGATGGAGGCTTAGACTTAGACCTGAGACGAGTTCGGAGTGGCCTCAAGTTGGCCTCGAGGTGGCCTACTGTACAGCGGTGCACTCAGGGAAAATGCAGTCAAGGAATACTCTCAGCCAAGGGCCGGCATCAACAGGAAATCAAGTATAAGGAGTCATCCCGCCCTTAAAGACACCACATGGCACAAAGGCAGCTGCAGTCGAGTTCAATTCACACAATTCCGAAAAAAAAAATCAAAGACACCTGGCCAGCAGTCAAAACTGCACAAATTCCTGTATTCAGCTCATGGTAGCAGATTTCACCGGGACTGCAACAGTGATACAAGAAAGCTGCCTTGAGTTGTGAATCGAAGGCTGATCTAAGGACAAAACTTGGCCTCTCAGTCTAACTTCTGAGATTCTCAGGTCAGAGAGATAGCTTTCTTTTTTCCATTGGACTGATGCACAGTTTTGATTTTTTTTGTCGTACTTCTGCGTAGTCTGGACGGAATTAACGCAAGCTCCCCCTCATCTGTAAGCCGGGCACCGGCATTACAAGACATAGTTGTATTTTTACAAGCCATACATTGCATACATTGGGCCTCCTGCGCCCATTCAATACATACACAGCCAAAATCATTTCCGACCCAGCACTAACAACAGGGAATAGTGCGGAACAGCTCCGGGGATGCTGCGGAACAGTTCCAACAGTTGTGGACACAGCTTCCGAGGCTGTGGAACTATTTCCGGAAGCCGGGGTGGGGTTGAGTGTTCATTGAGTTGTTTCAACCCTCCCCTGGTTGCTCCACATGGCGAGGACTTCTGGTGCATTTCGCAACCCTTTCTTCGTCATCCATTCGTCGTCTTCAGGCCCAAATCCTTTCCACCGTACTTTGAATTGCTGCACTTCAATTTCAACCTCTGGGAGCTTGTCAAAATCGTCACGATTCAGAGAGCGGGATGGTCGATTGCCAAGCTCTGGGGGCGAAGCATTATACGGTTCCAAGTGCGCAATATTGATGACCGGGTGAATGCCATATGAAATGGGCAAACGAAGGCGGTAAGTCACCGGGCTGAGTTTTCCGCTGATTTCAAATGGGCCATCAAACTTTGGGAGCAGTTTCTTGCCAACTCCTTTCTCCTCTCGAAGAAGGCGCAATGAATGTGGGTTGATCAGGACAAGATCTCCTTCTTCAAACTCTGTGGCGAGGCGTCCCTTGTTGTAGGCTTTACGTTGAAAAACTTGCGCAAGAAGAATTGACTCTTTTGCACGAGTTCTGAGAGCCTCGAACTGCTCGATCATTGCTCCTGCACGTGGATCTGCAATGGGCTGTCCGTCGACGACTTGGTCCAAATTTCCACGTTTGTCTGCCAGTTCCGCTGGTTGAACTTTATCATCTTCTCCTTCCCCCCCAGCGTCGGCGGGACGGTCCACGGCTCTCAAACCAGTCAACAGTGTCGAGGTTCTGGGCTGAAATCCGCGGAGGAGGTATGCGGGAGAGAATCCGGAGCTGGAATGGGGTGTGGTGTTGTAGGATAAGCCAAGTGCAGACAAATATGGCTTCCATTCCGTCTTTGAACCGATAAAACATCGTAGTGCCGTTTCGATGAATTGGTTCAAAATTTCCGTCTGGCCGTCAGCTTGTGGATGGTACGAGGTGGTGAGAGATCGTTTTGAACCCATTAACCGAGTTAATTCGCCCCAGAATAGATTGCGCCAACGAGTATCGCGATCACAGATGATTTGAAGTGGGAGGCCGTAGTGAACGACAACATGTTCAAAGAACAATTGCGCTGTTTCAAGTTCATTGACATCTGACTTGCATGGAATGAAAATTCCGTATTTTGTCAACTTGCACACAATGACAAGTATGGCGTCGAAACCTTCCGATGGTGGCAATTGGGTGATCAAGTTCATCGACACAACTTCAAATGGCTGCGAAAGGATAGGAATTGGCTGGAGAAGTCCGAATGGGGCGTGATGCTTCGGTTTTGACTTCTGGCAAATATCACAGGTGCAGGTGTACTGCTTGACTGTTCGCGACATCCGTGGCCAGTAGTAGGTTGAAGCAACACGGTTATATGTTCGATGGTATCCAGCGTGGGCGCCCTCGGTGAGTCCATCGTGAATCTCCGCAACTATTTTTGCCCGCAAACTTTCTGGAACGCAGAGGCGATTATTCCCATTCCAATCTTCAAAGTAGAGAAGTCCGTCGTCGGCGAGTTGGTATTGCGGGAATGAAGGATTATTCCAATTCACTTCTTTCTGCCAGGCATTGAGGACGTTGCTGAAATGAGGATCCTCTTTGTAGCCTTGAATCCATTCCTCCTTTTCAGCGCTGGGAAGGCTAACCAAAATATTGAAGGTGCGTGCTGAGACTCCAACATCCTTCCCAGTTAGCTCATGCGCTTCCGAGCCTTGGAGGTTCGCTTCGAAAACATCAACGTCTTCAGGATCTTCAAGATCCTTGGTCCCTTTGTCTGCGACTGAAAGCAGTCGCTCTTCGAATCGTGGTCCAAGTTCATCGTACATGTTGCGGAGTGGATCACACGCTGACAGAGTTAACAGCGGAGTTTCATCCAATTCCGGACCAACTTGTGCGGGTACGCGACGTCGAAGACGGGAGATGGGGTCAACGTTGGAGTGAACACGACCAGCGCGATGGATGATTTGCAGATCCGGGTATGCGGCAAATATTGTTCCCCAGGTCAATAGGCGCCGATTGACATTTTGAAAGGTCCGACTCCAGGTAAGAGCGGCATGGTCCGTGATTGCAGCGATCTTTTCACCCTCAAGATAGACTTGGAATTTAATCAAAGCCTCCTTGAGGGCAAGAGCCTCGCGTTCGGTCGGCGAATAATAGTCTGTATTTGTTGGCGCCTGTCAACCAGGACCTCGGTTTTTGATGTGACATGTCACATTTCTCACGTCCGGATTGGGACGCAAGGCTTCGTTTGGCCACCTTTTGTGAGTCTGTGCGCATATGTGCAGTTTTGAGACAATTGAATAGCCTAGGAAAGGTAGTGGCCGCTTACCCTGACAGTAGACATACAAAAACGACGGAGTTTTCAATGAGGTATCAAAATTGGTTGAATTCACACTTCCTATCAATATTCGAGTCCTGAGCCCATAGAAATTAGTGGTGCATGGTTTAATAGTGCCCTTGCAATGGTTTATGGATTTAAAATGCCTGTAGGTCTGGGGCAATAGCAAAATCGTCCGAATTTGGGCGTGGGACTATCTGCACGTGCCATCAAAATTGTCACAAAATCCGAGGTCCCATTTGACAGGTGCCTACAAAATCAGACTCTATATAAAAAGATATATCGACTATCATATACAGTCGCAAACCCCGAAGCGAAACGTTTAGCTTTTGCGCTTGATTGTGGGTGGACTAGGAAGCGGAAATGGGTGGCGTTTGTTGTAGACTTATAGTTTACTCTCCTGGCTACCACTTACAATCAAGGATCGAGTGAATCGACTATGTTTTCATTGAGAACGAGGGCAATGTATGGGGCGAGTCAAATATCGCCAAATAACGTGATAGCGAAACACTTCAAAACACAACAAATTGAGCCATTCTTGCGCAAATCGACCAGTTTGTTCATGAAATCTGCCTCAAAGTGACTTTCTATATTACTACTGTATGTCACCGGCCACAATTCCAGAGCAAAAAATAATATTTTGCATTGGTGCATCTGCCGGCGTAAACAAAGCCGAAACAAACAAGGCCATTGCCGGCGGCGAGAGGACTTTTGACCCAATTTCTTTTGTAGTTGGGTGCTCCGATAGTGGGGTGCCTGCATGCAAAGATTTGGCCCCGGGGGAAAGCGTTAACCCTGTATTCGGCGAGTGTTTCGCTTCCTAGTGCCGTTTCGCTTCGGGGTTTGCGACTGTATCTCATAGAGTCTGACTGCGGGAGACTAGGCGAATAATTCCTCTCCGGAGATTTCAACACTCGGGACCAATAAGCCATGACACGTTCAACGTGTACAGTGGTGTCTTCAAAATCAACAGCCCAAGTTCCAACCGGAGGTATGTCGTCAAACCCTTTGATTGCGGTGACAAGTTGAGGGATTGAATCTCCAGCATGGAATGCCTTTTCGAGCCGTTCGTAAACCTTCGTTCCACGTAGGTCGCGAATCTTGATTGGCTGAACCTGTTGTAAAATTCCCGCAACACCATAGTCGCAAGCATCCGAGTAGACTCGATAGGGCAAGCCTGGTATCGCGTATCCCCGGACAGGTGCGCTGGTCAACACCATTTTGCATAGATCAAATGCTTCTTGATGCAGATCTGTCCAGTTCCAAGGGATGCCTTTCTTCAACAATCCAAACAAAGGCTGTGCCATCCACGCGTAGAACGGCACGTAGGATGAGAAGTAAACCATCATACCCAAGAATGTTTGAAGTTCTGAAGCATTCTTAGGTACATCCAGTTCGACGATTGCATCAACCTTTTCCTTGTGCGTCGAGAGTCCAAGTCGAGATACTTTTTGGCCAAGAAGCATCAAAGACTGATAACCCATATGACATTTCGGAGGCGACAAGGTAAGGTTGGCTGCAGCAATGGCTCCGAAGACGGCATCGAGATGTTGAACATGATCTTCAAAGGTACGTGAATAAATCACAATGTCGTCGATATAGACCAGGGCAAAAAGCCATAGAAAGGGAGCCAAGACAGTGTTCATAACGCGCTGAAAAACACTTGGTCCATTGCGGTAACCAAAAGGCATTCGCGCAAACTGCCAGAGTCCGCGGTGGGTTCGAAATGCCAATTTTTCGGCCGAATCCGGGTGCATGGTGAGCTGAGTGAACCCGGCTAGCGCATCGAGCGTAGTTAACCATTGGGAGCCTTCCAGAGCTTGTAGAACATCGTCTTGTCTTGGGAGCGGAAACTCGTCTGGTACAACCATCTCGTTCAACTTCCGCAAGTCAATTACCATCCGTGGTTTTCCATTGCGCCAAACAGTGAACACCGGCGCTGCCCACGGACTTCTGGACGGTTCAATCACACCCAACTCGATCCACGAATCCATCTGTTTATCGATGACTTCGCGTTTCGCTGGAGAGGCAGGGAAGGGGGGTAAGGAAACAGGTTCCGCGCCGGGCTTCATGGGAATGACAACTTGTTCCTTGTAAGTTCCAAGTCGCCTATCCAGCCCAAAAGCCTTGCTGTTCTTGATGCAAACATCTTCCAATGCCTTGCGCTGTTCCGGTGTCAGATCCTTTGAGAAGTCCAATGCTTCAAGAAGCTTGGAAGAATCAACCATTTCAGGCGGCGTCTCAGCAATCTTGGGGCCACCTTCCAATGGTTCTTCAGCTGCTGGATCGTCCTCACCCGTCGCGTTTCGGTGAGCCTTCGAAGAGACGTTGGATTCCGAGCGAGTCAGATTGACATCTGCAGAATTGTCTGGCGAGTTGATTTCAACCAGCTGCCGGATGAAATTTGCGTGGGCTTCCGCACGAGCCTTCCGAGCTGGAGACATCTTCGAGGCTTTATCCAACCAAGTGCTTGGATTATGCGAAGTTACAACGAGCTGTCCTTCGGAGATGATCACAGGAAAGTCGGAGAAATTGGTGATATGGATAGCGGGATTTTCCTTGGATATAAAGGTATCCGCACTTCCGTATACATCGTCAACATTTCCATGTGATTTGAAATATTTTTCAACCAGAAGCTGCTCGCAGTCCTTGGGGAACTCCGTCAAAACCTTGACGAGTCGACTTGTCTTCACCGGAATCACCACGCGTTCAGAGCTGATCACTCTTCCATCGCGAACCTTTCGACGAGAACGCTGCCGAAATTTGAGGTTGCGCCGATGAGTAGCACGCTTTCTATCGTCTTGAGAACGCACACGAGCGCACTTGACTTCGAAGGCATGACCGTTCTCATCGAGAAGAGATGGTGAAGTTGAATTTTCAACTTGAAGTCGCCGGCCGGAATCCCCGAATTGGAGATACATAAGTTGAACCTTCTTCGCGAATAATCGAAATTGAGTATTGATCGGCGAAGTCATTGCCCAGAATGAATGGCGTAGTCATTCCGTCAACAACATAGGCTTCAACACTAAATTTCACAGGTCCATCCGGCGTATGGAAAAAGAGGTCGCAGCTGACAAAACCAGAGATTGCAGAAGTTCCGGTAACTTGAATCAGCTTTACTTGGTGACCCTGCTTAATCCTTGGTGGACTCGACAGTGAATTCAGTGTCTTGCGCGAGATCAGAGTTATATCTGAACCGGAATCCACGACAACAGGAATAGGATCCGTGGTCAGGCTTCCCACAGTTGCGTTCGCTTCCGTGGCGCTTGAACCAAGGAAGGTACTGCCCGCTGGGCGTGCCATATGCTTCCGCAACTCAATCAATGGCGCATCAGGAGAAGAATCGGTCGTTTCCACGACACGATAATTGCACGCTTCAATCTCTCGAGCCAACCTTTGACGAGAACGACGATTCAACGCGGGTTTTCGAAGTGGAGTTGAGTCACCCGGAGTCGAATCATATTCGGAGTTGTCTTCGTCGTTTGAAGGTTCGTCTTGGCAGAAATCAGCGCGGTGGAGGGTATCCGAGGGTATATCCTTCGCAGAAGAATTGCGAACATTAAAGGCAGGTGTAGATGGAGGAGGAGACTGAGAAGGAGAAGGGATGAAATCTTCATTAGGTTCAAGAATGGTGAATGGAGACTTGGGATGCAGATGGGTATAAGGTTCGTCTTCTTCTTCTTGAACCTCTTCAACGCGCGCAGATTGCGAGGTTTTACGCTCGCTTTTACCCTTCAGTGCCGGTGTAGTATCCCCCCCAGTTTTCAAGTCAGCGCTGACCTGGAAACTCAAAGGACCGGTAGACTGAAGGGACAATTCAAAATCCTCCTCTTCATCATCAAGCCCATAATACAGCTCGTCGTATTCCTCTTGAGCCTGGATGTCCTCGGTTGTTGCTGACACAAGATTTGCTCTAGCAAATTTATTTGCTTTGAACGTATACTTGCATTCGTTGTCCCAATGCATTGCACTTCCACAATGACGACAAGGTCTCGCGCCTTTCGATCCGGGCGTAGCCTTTTTCGAAACATTATTGTCGTCCTTGGGGAATCGCGGCGGAGGCAAGGTTGGAGAGGAACCAACAAGGTGAGCGCGAGCCATGGCATCCGGTCGTTCGTGAGACTTATATGCTTGAATGTCACGATTGGCCTGCTTGAACATGTCAACATGGTCCGTTGGTAAACCAAGCAGTGTTTCCTCGTGGAACACGATAGCACGATGAAAATCAACAACCGTGCTGTACTTCTGAATGTCGAGAATGGTATGCCAGCTGTGAGGTGCGCCGTTCATGACTTCTGCAATTATAGCTGCGTCATCGAAGTCGTAGACTGAGCTGATAACTTCGCGCTTGCGCATGAAGTATTGAGACGGTCTCTCCTTCCTGTGTTCAGCATTGCGATAAGTCATACGCAATGCCTTGCCGCGAGTGCGATTAAGCCAAGTGTTGGACAAGAAGAATTCTCCAACGGCATATCGGAAAGTGAGCCAGTTTTGTCGGATTTCTTCCTGATAGCTTGGATCCAAAGCGAACCACCAGCTTGCAGCATTTCCGGTGAGGCAGCGAGGAGCGATAGTACCAAGCTGCTCGCACGCCACAGGCCCCTCAGAAGCTAGTCCATTCAGCCGTTGAACCCATCGCATGAGCTTATCGGGGTCACCGTCCCATTTAGGCACATCAGACTCCTTCAGCTTCATGTCGAAGTAACGATCTGACTTCCTCTCATTCGGTTTGTCGACAACAGGACCGAAAGCGTTCAAGTCTTTCCATTTGGAGCCAGGACCACCTGAACGTCTTCCGCCGCCGCGATCGTCATTATCAGAACCTTCTGAATCATCTCCCGGATCTCCACCGGCTCCAGCATGACGAGAGGGCGGTTTTCCTGAACCGTTTCCTCCATTTCCGCGACTCGATCCACGATAATCCGGCTTCCTCCCACGACGATCATTCTCTGAGTCGCTGGGATCATCACCCGGATCTGGAGGGTTTGGATTTGCGGCCCGAGATGGTGTTTGGGATGAGCGGAAGCGAGCACTGGATGAAGGTCGCGGGGTTTGAGATGGAAGTTGAACACCGAGGCCTGACATATGAGGCGGGATATCACGCTTCACACTGGCACGCTTTTCACCCTTGTATGTAAGGGGTCCAAAAGCAGCTTGAAAGCCAGAGCCCTGCGTGGCAGCTTTGCGGAATGCCTTTGGCGGAACGGAGTCGCGAGGAATAGGAAGGGGAATGACTTCTTCAACATCCGTCATTGGTATGAACTTCAATCCTGACCTCCCTCTCTTCCCGTTTGACTGGTGTTGGCTTGTGCGCAGGAGGAGGAGTGGAAGTCGAAACAGGATGAAGCACACCTTCGAACGAGGAGTTGCTCGCGATTGAGTGGGTTGATCGTGGAGCCACAGCGCTAAACGAACGCTGATAGTAGCTCAAAGCCTCCTCACTAGGTGCGCGAGGTTCATCGCTCAGGAAATCGTAGCGTTCGTCCAGGAGCACCAAGTAGTGTTCCACCTCAGCACGAAAGCAGATCGCAAGTATTTCAAACTCGTTTGCGGAGTAGAAAGCTTGCGGATCCTCGCTGCGTCCCCATGTAGGCACATTTGGCATGCCAAACCTTCCACCTAGTGCCACAATAGCATCCTGGGAGCGTTTGCGGAGATCATCCAATCTCTTCCAGAAACCCCACCACGATACCATCTGTAGACGGTATGCCTTTCCACCGTTATCCACAATCTGTGCAACTTCAACGGAAGAGACAGCAACAGTGAGTTGTTCAAGTTCCTTGCGGAATGTGGAGTTGAACATTTTTCAAGTCGCAGGTTTCGGATTGCGAAGCAACCCTTTTGCGAACGCAGTGGCACCAAATTCCAATGCCTGGGTACGGCGAGGAACAAGGTCAGGGAACTTGGTGGATAGAGTGCGTGAGGGTAGGAAGGTCGGAAGATTCATCGTATGCCTGGCGATAGGTACGGTATGATCGATGTCTATGCTGTGGCATGGTCCAGCAAACTCCATGAGCTCTTCAGCGAGGAAGCTCTCATCGACAACAGATGGGATAGGGGAATGGACGGAGCGAGGAGGAGTATTCAAGTTAACAAGCTGTTCATCGAGAACAGCGTCGGCTGTGTTGTTAACGAATGGTGCGGCGGTTCCGGTCTGTACGTCCACTTCTCTTCCTCCCCCAACCTTGCCCAACCCTTTCCTTTCCTTCCCTTCTCCTCTCTACTTACCCATCCCCTCGATCATGGACATCATCTCAGCGCCATTATTCAATAGGGTCGAGGACAACGTAGCCGAACTACGAATCTTGTCCCTTCCACGGCGAGCTGAGCTCGCGCCTGACAGTTTGGTGATTTCTTTGCTCAATTTTCTTATTGGCTCAATCAAGCACAAATCTTGTTCGTTCCACGTCCTTGCAGCATTCGGGGAACGAGTCTCCAGGATCCAGCGGCCGATGAGCTCTCCAACGGCGGTTGAAAAAGGGTTTGGGTTGTCGGGAGGTGTAGTGAGCAGCAGGGAAAGTCAAAGGAAGGTTTTAAGGTGCGGCTTTTTCTACTATTTCTGCCACGACAACTCCGACTCATTCGTGCCAATCGGTTCCGCGCCTTTTGCCACCTCCTACATTCGGGTATTCTAAGACTTCAACTTCAGAAACGTGGATGCGGGAATGGGTTATAGCTGCATGGAGTTCGAATACGTCGCAGTGTGCGTACTTGTCTCTTTCCGCGTTTTCTGACTTCGTTTCGGAATTGTTCAGGGGTAACGATGGGCAGAGTCATTGTAAAAACGAGCCCTTGAAGTTTTATTCCATTGAATTCGCTACGTACATACCTACTGGTTTTTGAATAGAGTACATGACTTTGTAATGTTTTATTGTAGTGAACTCGGAAAAAATTATCTGATTTTGCCCGAATTCACTGCGAGGAATTTGAACGCGTCGCATGACGGCGGCGACAATTAAAGCTGGAACATTATGATTAAATACGCGTCCAGCCCATAATGTACTCTAATCCTAATATTTAATCGAATTTAACTGAATATTTCCAGAATATGCCTTCAAAAGGTCTGCGTCGGCAACGGGGATTAGCGCTCGATACAGGGAATAGGCGTTCGGTGAGGAAAATAGGCGTTAAGCGCCATCAATAGGTGTTCGCGAGCGCCTATGCTACTAAAGTTGTCGTGCCTCATCATGATCAAGAAGAAAGGGCAATTCAACTTGACCAACAAAATAGCACAAGGGTTGCTCAACCAACCCTTCGGGCTACTTCAAAAAAGGATAATGAAGTTGCACAAGTTCTTAATGCTCTGTCTCTGCAAATGAAACAGATGCAGGAGCTCATGGTGAATGAATTGGGTCTCTAGATGGTTCAATGAAGGGAAAAGCAAACAACTGGAAAGAGTTTGTAACTAGTGCAGAAATCTCCGAGAACAAGTCTAGGCAGAAACCATTGCCCTCACAAGCGCAGAAATAGAAAGGATAAAGGGCAGAGGGCTAATGAGGAGGATATGGAAAAGAATTGAATGGGAGAAATTTTGCTCGTCGTAATTTCTACCAATTGACTCTTGGGATAAATCATGGAATCTTAGGTTGGATACTACTCAAGCGGTTAACTCACCCCCAGATATTTTAAAAGTTACTTGACTGCGGACAGTCAGAATTTCAGAAAGGGCTTGTCATGGAAAATTTAGTGGAGCCTTGGCACTGAAAGCATAATTAATGGAATCATTTTTTGCAGTCTGGTTGCAGGACTTGGGAAATTTCGGAAAATTAGAGATTACTGGATCATGGCTGAAGAGATTTAATTTTGCCTTGAAAAATCTGACTTGATTGTGGAGATCTTGGGATATTAGACAGGCCGCTCCAAGTCAGAAACGTCCTGGAAATGGTTTCAAAATTCCCACGCTCCCAGGGTCTAAAAAAAAAAATCGTTTTCGCTGGCCAAAAGTGTGCCGAACGGTGCCGAACGATTGATCTGTAACAAATGCACTGGAATTCAAGGGGTGGCGGTAACAAAAGTTCTCCAAAACCTTCCTGTCAAGACCCCGGAAACCAGACCCACCACCACCAGTCGGCAATCAGCTGAATACGATAGCAGAAAGTGGGCAAGTTGAGCGGCTAGTCACCGTTAGTGGCAATATATCGACGGTAACTAAATACATAACACTCTGGAAACTATACAGTAAGGTTTTTGAGAACCGAAATGCAGTTTAGGTCGTAAAATCAAAGCAGAATGGCACCAAGCATAGGCCAGTTGCCAGAGATTGAGAATCTCACACTCATTTTCAAGGTAATAGGGAGGTTTTGCGAGCGACCCAGGTCGCTATTGAACCGCTCAGCTCTCCACAGGGAGCAGTCTCTGATGTGAAATCCCAGCGACCTAGGAATGTCCTAGGACAATACTGTAGCGCTTTGTATGGGTGAAACGTAACGCGTAACGCCCGCCCTGTTTCGTTTCAACGGTAACGCATAACGGTCGGGTGGTTTCCCTGAGGACTGCGTGACATACAAAGATGTCGAATTATCATGTTTGTGGCTGTAAAATCTAGCTGAATCTACTGCTATAACTTGGCTATAACCCTCCTCCTCCTCACTGCACTCAATCACTCTCTACAATCTTCGTCAAGATAGAACCGGTACGGGGCATCGGAGACCACGGGCAAGGTGCTGGGAAGGTGTACCAGAAGCTGGCCGAGGTATACAGTTTAACTAGTCGCTCGAAGAGGGCTTGTGGTGGACCCGTCGCTGGTTTAGGTGTCTGAGCGTGCGCCACGGCGCAGTGTTCATGAAAAAGAAAAAAGGTGTATTACGGAGCCCGTAACAGGAGAAATGCAATCACAAAGGGCTATGGATACAAAGAAAGCATAAACGAGAGCTAAAAATTGCCCAGAATCCGTTCAACGTTTGGAAATAGATTTTATCGGTGTTTGCCCGCCCGTTTCCAAAATTCTATGATGTCACGCATAACGCTGAGGCCGTTTCTGGTTTCCATGCGTAGCGTTTCCAGTCACGCTCGAGGGTCTGTTTCACCCATACAAAGTGCTACAGTACTCTTTTAGGTCGCTTAGATCTTACACCTGGTATTCATCGCTGCGGAAATCTGAACGGTCAAAAAGCGACCTGGGTCGCTTGCACAACCTCTCTAATATGATAGTTTAGCTTGTTTTGGCACATTTCTCAAACATCTCTGGATGTTCTGGTGCTCTCAATGCGAGTAAAGAATGCGAGAGGCAAAAGTGCGAGCGTGTTCTTATGTCATAGTGCTGTCAAAAGCTGTCAAAGTGCCGTTGCCATCAAACGCTGTCAACTTTCCAGCAACTTTCTTCGAGTGAATAAGGGAGGATACCGGGCCTATTAAAATCATGTAGATACATATTATAGCGCAGTCAAGCACTCCAAACCACATGGTGTGCTTTACAGCCGTTTTGGAAACAATATACGGGTTTTGATCAAGTGGTGCTCATTCGTTTGTGCTTACCTTTGTTTTGCTTCCCGTTACCAGCTCCACTTCAGCCGAATCTGATTTTCGCTTCCGCCACCCAAAGAACACCAGGAAAAAAACAGGGGGTTAACAGAACTGAGGATCAAGACTCAGCTGCTACTTGCCCAGAGCTCGACAGGGCCATGACTTGCGAGCAAGGCCCAAAACAAGGGACCAGCGGCACTTGATGTGGTACGGCAACGCCCCACAAAGTGGTGCTCCCGGCTTTGCCGATGACAGAATCGTCAACAAACGTAAGCACAAATGAATGAGCACCACTCAATCGAAACCCGTATATTGTTTCCAAAACGGCTGTATACCAGTAGAACCAGTGGGCACTAACGAGATATTCAAGAACTTCGTGAAAATGACCACCAAAACCTCTTTTCGCGGACCCCGGATACTAGATCGACTACTACCAGTGGGTAGTCATGGTCCATCAATCCAGTTTCCGCCACCCCTTGCTGGAATTGGATTCAAAGTTGCTCTTGAACCTGTCTCTGAAATCCTGAAGGCTGATTCCAGTCGTTTGTGAGCGCTTTTGAGCTTCTGCCTCATTCAATATTTTACGCTATTTTACATGGAGGTTGAGACCCTGGATGTAAATGGGTCCCCGCCCGTCTTCTCTCTCTAGCATATCACCTCTGTGGTCGTCGTCGTCGCTCCAAGTCAGAAACGTCCTGGAAATGGTTTCAAAATTCCCACGCTCCCAGGGTCTAAAACAAAAAATCGTTTTCGCTGGCCAAAAGTGTGCCGAACGGTGCCGAACGATTGATCTGTAAGAAATGCACTGGAATTGGATTCAAAGTTGCTCTTGAACCTGTCTCTGAAATCCTGAAGGCTGATTCCAGTCGTTTGTGAGCGCTTTTGAGCTTCTGCCTCATTCAATATTTTACGCTATTTTACATGGAGGTTGAGACCCTGGATGTAAATTACGTATTTCACAATGTAAAATTCCCGTGATGTAGTTTACATCGCAGTGTTGGCCCTAAGGGATAAGGCCTTAATTGCGTTAAGGGTTATTAAGGCCTTATCATAACCCTTAGAGCAACGGCCGCCGAGCTTATAAGTTCTTAAGGTCTCGGGCCGCTGCTCCGGCTATCGATCGATTGATCGCCGAGGAAGCTTGGCTTGGCTTTTTATTTTGCTCTCTCCCGCCATGTCCAGTCCAATGCAGGCTCATTTCATTGAGCTAGTTCAGACTACCAACCGAACTGCAGCCAGCCCTTCCCCTACATATTGTAAGGGATGCGTAAAACATGAGAGGGAATTGTTGGTAGAAGCCGGCATCTATGACAGCATGGATTGGCAGCAGCATGGGCAGTCATTTCGTGACGGTGCGTACTCATCAAGTCTTGCCGAGAATTTTGCGTTGAATCTTATTTAGCTTGCATAAGAGCAGGGTCCGTAGAAGGCACCCAATATTCCTGGATGGACCATATCCTTGGTGGTGGCAATGTTGAATGTGCATGCCCATACACCTCAAAATCTGCACTCGAGGATGCTGCGGCAGTGCGAGCCCAATATTGGGAACAACTTGCATTTGTTGCCGACAACGCTGACTCTGTTCGTACCAGGAGGACTGGTTTGAGGGCCTCCACTCGCATTTTAGAGGTTGTTGACACTATCATGGCAGTACATAAGTTAGGCATTTTGCGGAACAATTTGACTGTGTGAAAATATTTCCTAAAAAGAAAATTAACCCCATAACCCCAGATTAAGGCTTAAGGCTTATGAACCCTTAGAGGTCCCTGGGGTCGGGTCCAAGGGGCGATCTGTCAAGCGCCATCAAAACCTGACCCTCGCAGTATGTTCGTGTTTGTGATGGCCATTGATCCCGCTGTCAGGTCACGTAACAACGCGTCCTCGCGCCAATCTTCAACCTCTGACGCGTTTTGGGCCGTTTCTCGACGGTTATTCTTGCCCTCAACATGTTCCTTTATGCTTCTGTGATACTAGTAATGTATTTATGCGTACAAAATTACATTTATTGGCTTAATTTTATCTGTTTATGTTTATGTGCAACAGAGTGAGAAGTGGATTGTGTATCTGACCTCTCCCTGCCCTTTTTCTCCGGACTTCCAAAGGGTGTTAACACTTCATCTTCATATGACTCCCATCCATCGACTGCATCACTGTTTGGAATTGTGTATTCAGTTCTGAATCTGGAAGTCTCATCATCTGTTATGCCCAAAGCTTGTTCCTCAGCATGTCGAATATGAGTCTCTATCCAAAATTGAGGAGGGACCTTTGGCGGTGTTTTACCTGATGTTGAGTGTTCGGAAATAAGGTGAAAAACAGCATTATATTTCCAGATGGTTTTTCGGTTGCCAGATTTTGAAATAGGGCATAATGGGCATTGTAGAGGAACATTTGTGCATGGTGATGCCTCAGTGGAGGTCTTGGCAGCTTTGTACATCATTTTTGCATAATGGTAAGAACAGTTAGATGTGATCTGTACTGTGGTGCGGGTTTTTTTGTTAGAAGTCAATTGTGTGTGACATTCGCCTTCCAGCCCGCACTGGTATCAGGCGAGAGTTTAGGGTCATGTTTGTTGCGCATGGCAAAGAGAATGTGGTGGCCAACGTGGTTGCGCATACCATTCAATTTTATGGTCGCATGACAAAGTTTACATTCAACCAGTTCTTTTGCATCTAACTTCGGTGTCAACCGCACATGAGATGGTATGTTGACACAAAAAGATTTATTGCCTGGCATTCATAGTTAAGATAGTACATACTTCAAGAAGCTTGCTTACCATCCAGAGCCCGGTAAGGCACAGATAAGTTGTTCACCTCAGGGAGATTATTGATTCGAGTGGCAATATCGTCATTTTCTGGATCCAGCATTTCCCAAGCGAAATCTTTGGTTTCCTCTAATTGTGAGGATGTGATTGTCCATGTTGATTTCTCAATATCATTGTCCTGTGAGACATTGGGGGCAAGAGGATAAATTTCGGATGAAGGGACAGAGAGCAAAAGTTGTCTGTTTTTTGTCTGTGCAGCTCCCACACTGGAGTCAAGCACAAGAAATTTCTGGTTCCATTGCCATGTGTCTTTTTCTACAGACTGAGTGTAAGGGGAGAAGGGCCCAGGAGCCAAGTCGGTAACAAACCTGGGGATCAGAGATCCCCAGCGGACTACTTATATACAAGAGGTGACGTAAGATATGACATAAGTGAGCACACAGCATGATGTCTTGGAGACAGAGAACTTCTGCCCAAGTCAAAGGACGTCATAGCTGTGGAGTCCCCTGACATCACCCCCTCTTCAAGATTCGTCGCCTCGACGAAGACCAAAGCCCAGTAGAATGAACGATCTTTCAAAATCCTGGATCGCCACGGAAGAGTAGGTTGCCCTGGGAGTCAATCTGCGAATCTGACGCAGACACTGCACCACCTCGCCGTGCCGTCTGTTGTCGACGTCCCCTTTCAGGTCGAATAGCATCAATGGCCATAGGCGAAGGAGCTACTGAACGTGGAGAGGGGGACGGGATGGCAGTGGGCATGGCCACCGAGGGGGCATAAGGAGTAGAGCTGGGGCGGGGAGTAGGAATTGGGGACGCCATTACCTGCGTAGGAATAGAGATGGTGGCAGGGTTATGGGGTAGGGAGTTCGAGGCGGGGTAGGAAGACTCCTGTGGTGCAAATCGCACCCCAGACTTCCTTGGCTGTGTAGCGGCACCTGGGTGCGGCTGAGCACTGGCCGCTGGAGGGGGTGGAACCGGAGCCGGTGGCTGAGACGGATGGACGGGGTGTGCGCGCTTCTTCAGCGGGCGAGCGCCCTCGCCAGAAGCGTTCGGCAAAACCGGCACCGGGCCAGGAGGGGGAGGGGCAGGGTCCCCGGAAAGGCGTGACGGACCTTTCTTCTTAGAGCGGATATGCTTACGCATGAAACGCTTCCCAAGCGCTAATCGCTTCACCGATTTGCTGGTCGGTACCACGGATAGATACACGGCGCTCCAAGGGGGAAGCCTTATCAGTCTATATAGGCTCGAAGTTGGGCGCCGGAGATGTCGTGCGACTGATGAAGACCCTTACCACCATGGCCAACGATATGCCCGACGACCGAGTCAGGCACCACAAGCGTACACGAGTAGCGGGACGGTGCGTCCTGTGCAGTAGGGAGGGTTTCGGCGAGTGGTATGGCGGTGTGGCCGACAGCGATGATGGCAGGGGTAGGGGCTGGGGTTGAAGGTTCAGAGCCCCAGCGAGCGCCATCCCAGGAGAAGCGCCAGGCATGCCCTCGGGGAGTAGAGGCTGCAGTGTCCCCAAACTCAAGACGATCAAGACGGTCGTGGACGCGCTGTAGTTCGCTTCGAAGGAGAGCGCAGTAGGAATAAAGGTCCTGAGGAACTGCGGGGGTTGCCATAGCAAGGGAGGTGTAAGGTCAATGGTAGGATGAGGGCAGAGTAGGAAGTAGGGTGGTCGGCTGGGGCTAGGAGAGTGCCAGAGTCGAATAGAAGGTTTGTTATGCTGTAAGGGGAGAAGGGCCCAGGAGCCAAGTCGATAACAAACCTGGGGATCAGAGATCCCCAGCGGACTACTTATATACAAGAGGTGACGTAAGATATGACATAAGTGAGCACACAGCATGATGTCAGACAGAGAACTTCTGCCCAAGTCAAAGGACGTCATAGCTGTGGAGTCCCCTGACACTGAGTCATCTCCATGAGCTGACCTATGATTGTAATTCCCAAGTTTGGATTCTCTTGTTCATCAAGATGTATAGCAGAGACTGGTGTGGTTTGATTCTCTCTCTTGAACTCCTTGATAAGCAATGTACATAGACAGATTTCTTCTTTGGTTTTGACCAGGACTCCGGCGAGATCATCAATTTTAACCATATCCTCTTCTTCTAAAGGATCAAAATCAATGTCACGCCGTTTCTGGTGGAAGTCCGCAACAGCCATTCCTTGAACTCGCTGTGTTCTCAGTGATGACTTTTTGCTACGGTTTGATGCAAGACCTGCTATCAGAGTGGATTTCAGATATTTTTTTCCCTCCTTGTCTGTCAAGCACTTTTCAACTATATCAGGTATCTTTTCAGCATCGATGTCATCCAGATTTTCAGAGAAATAATTGTCCAGATCAAGACCCAGTGAGTCTGCAGTTTGTTGTGGCCCTTCATCCGCCTCAATCAATGTGCGGTTGACTTGTTCAGATGAAAGAGAGGTTGCATTAGGGTCAATTGGATCGGCAACAGGAAAACGTTCATTTTCCATTTCGGAGCGGACATCATTAGGAGAGAATGAAGTTCCAACATATTCTCCCATTGGCCGCAAATGATCCCAAGCTGAATCAACGAACAGTTCTTCCCAATCCACTGCTATATCCCCATTGAAATATTTTGCCAGGACAGCATCAGCATCTTTCCGTCCAAGTTCCCACTCTTGTGGTATGTTCACATGTCCAACTACAACATCACCTAGCCATGATGCAGGATTTATGTGGTCAATGCCAAGGGCCCCGGTGAGTTTCAGTTTTCGATGCCCACGGTCAAGATCTGGATTTTTTTGAAAAGTTGAATTGATAAGTGTCCCTGTTGCAATTTTCTGAGACAACTGATAAATGTCAAAGTTGGAGGCATGATCTATTGTCCTTGTATCACAGAAGACACCTTCCAATCGATCGGTCCCATCTAGGATGATATAAAATTTGAGTGTTGGATCCAGAACCTGTAGTCGAGCAGTGGTGATGACAATACATCGGACAATGAGCTGTGAGTCTGCAAATAGGATTTTTTATCTGTGCCTTTCGAACTTGCTCAACTGAGTCCAAAGAATCAACTTGAAGATTCACCCTGCTAGAATGCTCTCGGCAAAGGCCTAGGATGGCGTCTCGATCTGGACAGTAGCGAGGGCGTCCTTCCAGTGCAACACCATCAAACATCATAACATTCCCAGGTAGTTCCGAGCAGTTTGGAAATTTTGGAGGAGGCTTGATATCTGGGCAGAAGAAAGCCTGGATATTTGCATGGACCTCCTCTGATGTTGGAGTTGCAAGCGACGGCAGTAATTTTGGAACACGATGACGACGTCTAATTGTGGAAACAGAAGTTAGTCCCAAAGCCTTCTGTAATGCATACAGGAGTTTAGGTCCTCCAATAGCTTTGACCAAGAATGAGATATCAAGCTCTCGTTCATTGAACCCACCCCGCACACGATAGAGTTTGCGAAGTGTTCTTTCTAAGATAACCAGAACCTTCCTTGGACTTGAACCTCGAGCAAGTGCTTGCTCTAGAATACGACGTAACCCAGCAACTTCTTCACTTGCAATCAAAGCAATTATCCTCTTGAAATCAGATATCTGGGTATTATTGCGTTTGTTGCTTTTCTTAGTATTATTCAACTGATTGTAGAACAAGGTCAATGATCAGCATTGTAAATGAGAAGTTTAGTAACCTGGGTTCGCATTATTTCAACTTGACGAAGCAATTTGGCGATAAGGGCATCTTTCTGCCGAGATGTCAAGTACCGCAGGTTTGTATGGCTTTTGACTTCCTTCGCCCGCTCCTGAACATTGGCAAAAGTGACACTCGATGGGAGTTGTTCACAGGGCTGACAAGCTTTTGTAGAATTCCCCTGGCTAGATCCCTTACATCGATCTGAGCGGAAGTAGATGGTATTAGTTTGTGAATCAAAGCTGATTGGCTCCCATCCAATGTCTGGATTTTCATGGAGGATATAAGGGTAATCTCCCCAGACTGATCCAGTAGTCCATTTAACACCAATTCCCGGGCAGCCTTTCTTGTCTTCCAGTTCATCTAAATAGCAGCTCAGGCCTGAGTATATACCAAGAATAACCAAAACAGACCGTAAGTCTCTGGTTCTGGCTCGTCCGGAGTCGGATCTAAACTTTGTTTTTCAATTGGTGAAGAGGGTCGGGGTGTAGTTGCTCCCGGAGTTTCAAGCCCAGTATCTGAGCTTTCTTCTTGAGGGGCAGAGGGTATCAAGGGAGCTTGAGCCTGCTGTCTTGCAGCTAACTAGAAAGAATTATTCAAGTTGAACAACAGTGAAAGGTTTCAACCAATTCTAAACCAACTCACCCGAGCTTGTTTACTCTGCTCTTTAGCTTGAGCAAGCAAGCAAGAAGTTCTGTGTAATCCTAGCCTATAGTCACTATTGCCAGCTGTTCCAGCTGTGACACTCATGCCACACAAATCACAATCAACTTCATGAGTTCTTTTTGCGGCAATATAACGGGTTTGATATTCACGGATGCCATCAGGGGTAGATAATTGAAGGACCTGAGGCACAGATGTTGGCTTTACTCGAGGTTTAGATGACATGGGGGATGAAACGAAGTGGATAACAGGTCCCCGGACGTATTTCAATGGGTTTGCAGATATATATAGAGTACCTGTGATTCTCGCGACATTACCTCCAGGAAGTGATAGATTGCATTTGTTATACTTGCTATCATGGTAAATTAAGCCCATAAATACATTACTAGTATCACAGAAGCATAAAGGAACATGTTGAGGGCAAGAATAACCGTCGAGAAACGGCCCAAAACGCGTCAGAGGTTGAAGATTGGCGCGAGGACGCGTTGTTACGTGACCTGACAGCGGGATCAATGGCCATCACAAACACGAACATACTGCGAGGGTCAGGTTTTGATGGCGCTTGACAGATCGCCCCTTGGTCGGGTCTTAACCCTTATTCTTTTACTGATAAGTACGACAATTAGGCCGCATATCTACCTCGAAAATCACCCCGCATATAGCAAGGGGCACCCACCGGCAAAATCCGAGACACACGGTTAGGGGGGCGTGGGCGTCTGAGGTGTCTTATCTCACTTTTCCTTAGTGCCGGGTCGGAAATGATTTTGGCTGTGTATGTATTGAATGGGCGCAGGAGGCCCAATGTATGCAATGTATGGCTTGTAAACATACATTAAATACACGCCGGGCCGGACCACTCCGGAGCCCTGAAAATTGCGTTTTAAACCATTTTTTCGCCTCGTATGGGTTTTTTTTCGGGCTGAGACTGCTTTCCTTGGCATTTCCGCAAGATCATCAGGATTTTCCCCATTTGAGACCGTATCAAGGGGTCAAACATTGTTGCCGGAACCAGCCGAACCACCAATATCCATGATTTCGATCAATCATACCCTATATGGGCCAGATTGTACAAAAAGGCTGTGAGCAACTTGTGTTCAGTTCAAAATGTGCCTCTAGAATGGGACGATCTGCAATTAAATACACACATAAAATACACAGCCCTCCGAGGCTCCCATGTAGGAAATGTATTATACGTGTATAAATACGCCCTGTATTAATACATCGTAAAATACAGCATTCAAAACCCAGCACTACTTTTCCTGCCCAGCCTCAGACCTTGGATTACGTCACCCTTCTCGGCTACAGTGGCGGCAAAATCTGATGTCACCCCAAAAAAGGAAATTTTTATCAAACCGCCTCTAATCTGCCCTTGCCATCGCCGTCTGGGGGCGACAAGGGCACAGATCCATTGGCACGGCAAATACACTGCGTGTGGAAGCAAGATTGAGAAAGATAGGTACATTCATTGAGGAGGACTGGGCCAAAGATGGTTGGAAAGTCTTGCCCAAAAAGTGTCAATTTTTGAGGTATCCTAAGATAGAAAAGGGGTGCATGTGTTTTAAATCTATGTCTTGATGCACTGTGAAAGGTCCGACCACAGAAAACAGGGCACAGAAGAGAAAACGAGTTGAATTGATGAGAATTTCGTTTTTTGGGGGTGACATCTGATTTTGCCGCCACTGTACGTTCGGCAGGTGCTGAGTTGGCAACTTGGCAGCTGCCAAAGGCCCGCAACATTTAGAGTCACTCCGGCAGCGGATTTGGATTTGGATTTGATGGGATTTGGAGCTGATGGGTGACGATCAGTCACCAATCAGTCACCGTTGCCAACTGATGACGGGACTGTTCCCGCCAAACTGCCAGCGCATTGTCTCGTCGGCATTTTCCCGCCATCCCGCTCCATTTCCCGCCGTGCCTGCGCTGGCACTTAAGAGGTCTGCTGTAGCAATAAAATTGGGCAGGCAACATATAGTAATCAAAGCACACCGTTTTTACAAAGTGCGCCGTTCTGGAGGCAAGCAATGGGCTCAATAAAGGAGCTCGTCGTCGTCGCCGACGAGCAGGCATGTTGCAAACACAACGGCGGCTAACGTCGGACATTCCGCGGACCACGTTACATACAGACATCAGTTCCACCATCAAATCCAAATCCCATCAAATCCAGATCCTGCTCCGCTGCCGGAAGGTATTCTGCCATGGCAGTGTCCGGCATGTTCCGTTGATTCTGCTGAAGCGCGTTGGAACATGGGTCAAGCCCTCAGCTCGGCTACTCAAAACGTGCCCGAATTTCCTCAACTTTTTTTCATATTCATACAAGGGAGAGCTGTCGGTATAGTTTGCGCTATTTCCGAAGGGAATCGGACGAGAAATGAGCTCAAGCGAATGCATTTTGAACTAATAGTTCCTCGGAGGGGCCTTTAATAGAGAGTTTGCGGTGAGCCGCCAGAAGCCACCTGGCGGCTCTAACGGCATGCGGATTGGAGCGGCTACGTCATGTGGCGGCTCGTTCAGCGGCTCGTCGCGCGCGATCCTTAGCGGTTGGGTAGTGGTTGTGTACCTTGCATACTTGACTATACCTTCAGCCAATGAGAGTTCGTTGTCCAAACGTGCATAATTGTTTTGAATTGAAGCAATTTCCAGCATCAACCGAAGTCTTCGGCTCGAATGCGAGATAGCGTCAGATCTTCGGGTCCAATTTTCTTCGTGTGTGTATGGCTCAAGATATAGATGACTAAGTACTAAGAATAGACTCGCAAAACCAAATTTTAACCAGTCTTACCAGCCGCCAAACGAGCCGCCAGACAGCATAGCCGCTCCAATCCGCATGCCATTAGAGCCGCCAGGTGGCTTCTGGTGGCTCACCGCAAACTCTCTAATAAGGCCTTAAGAAGGAACACTGGTCTAAAAACACGTTTCCGAAGGTCAAAAAAAAAAAAAAGCCAACACAAAATATTTGATTACATAATACATTGGGTGACCCTTCACCAGCGGGAGGGTAAAAATGCGTGGGATAACCCGTTTGAGCACCAAAGTGTCCCGGAAGTTTGCTGGTATGTACAGTCCAAATCACAGCAAAACTTGGACAAATTTTCTCATTTTTTGATGGGAATTGCCCGTTTTGGGGCTTATGTAACACTTACGTATGGGGGTGGGGGTCCACTGAGCAGGCAGCTACATACAGGCAACATATTCAGAGTTGGAGGCGTCTCAGAACGATCTGGATAATGAAGATTCCTAAGCGCAATACCACCGGGGGCATGTATCCCTCAGAGAAATAACTCACAAATGGGCTCTTTTGAAGCGAAGAACGTTGGCGGCGCCTCTGAATGGATTTGTCGATGGCGATGGCGGCGGAAGTCTCGAAAAATCGGTCATTTTTTTCGCCCGGAAATAGCCTCAGATTGCCGAGGGTTTTACTGGCCGAAGGCATCGGCTTTAATCGGTCTGGCAACCGATTTGCCATCACCCTGGGGTTGCCGGCCACCGAGCTGAATCCTCTGCGCTGATTCACTTCCCTGTCATACTGTCGACACTTTGCACACACACCCGCACGACACCACACCCACACATCCGCCTACACATCGACATACTTGCTCCGACGACATTCATTCCGGAGTCACATACACACATCCGGGACGACTTTCATTCCTCGGCTACATACATTCACACCCACACCTACACCTTCTCTTCTACACCTTACCATGTCTCTATCCAACGCGGATAAAACAAGCGGAACGGAATGGGAGCACACGGATTAATCCTACAACAGCTAGGCCTTCACGAGTAACCTTCTATCGTAGCCTCTCGTTCACGCAACCATCTAGTGTTTTGCTACTCTAATAATCTAATTAGAAGCTGCTAGAGTTTTATACGTCAGCTCACTCAGTTGATTTTTTTTTTTAAAAAACAGACAGAGTTCGTCATCTCTCGGGTGCGAATCTATCCTTCGAGCAAGTCCTAATTATGGCCGAAAAATACATGCATAACCCGGATCGGGATCCTAGACTGGCCCCGCAGTCCTATTACCGTACGAATCTGTTCCGGGCTCCTTTATCACATCCCTGGCGCCACAGAAACGGTAGGATATATCCCAGCAATGAGCGCGATCTCGGCGCACTCCTCTTCGGTTACTGGTCCGTAAATACGAAGTTCTTGTAGTCTGCAGCCGGTCCTTTGAATCCAATCAATGAAAGGGATATGCGGCCAGGGATCTGCAGAACGAGGCAGCGAAATCCGCATGGCGTGAAGGGAGTGTGAGTTGAACGCGTTGAAAAGTGGCGACAAGTCCTCGAGACTGCTGATCTCCAGCTGACGCAAATATTTGAGCGGCATAGGAGCGAAAACCAGCGGATCAGTCGAGGACTCTCCCCAATACCCAACCAGTTCAAAGCGCGCCTCACATACCCGCCTGCACTGCGATAGGATCCAGCCACACTCCATCACAGACATCTCGTACGCCAGGTAGAGGCGAGTGACATTAGTCCAGTCATGGTCAAGCCGTGGGGAGCTATCCGAACGGAAGCCTCGGAAGTTGACGTACGTCAAAGATTTCATCGCAGATGATCTGAACAGATTGCACAAGAGTTGTGTGACGGTCAGATCGTCCCACTCTACATCCAGCGAAAGTTCCTGCAAAATAAGAATTTGCGATTTTGATTCGGCCAAAACCGGACAGGATCCTTCCACACAGATGACCAACGAAGTGAAACGGGTCAAATGGTCGAACACGGTGGAAAGAAAAGCGGTCAGCGACGCTGAAGGCTGGGATTGGGCGGGCTCTAGAACAAGGCGAAGCGAGAATGGACGAGACCCGGAACGCTTGAGCCACAGCAGTAACAGTTCGGTGTCGTCTTCTGCCAGCGACGATTTCTGAAAGTTCAAAGAACTCCACAGATCGCGGGTCGAGGTGGCTATCGATCTCCAATGCGCGCACACAGCGGCAAGGAGCAACGGCGCATGAGCAGGATGAGGGCTGCAGTACTGTTCCTTCGACATTGTGATACAGAAGATTTCATGTATCAGTTCCACGGGAAGGCTTTGTCTGCGTGCCTAGATTAAGTCGGTCTGCAACGTCGGCCAAACGAAGGGAAAGCTCACATTGACATTAGCACAGACCTCAGCAATATCTAAGAAGCACCACTCTGCGCGTATTAATATTCATTGGCGTGATGACACCTTGGTGCCTATCGGTGATTGACGATCGTGTTGACATACGGTAGACATTATTACTTATGTCGATCGATTCGTCTACCGTATTCGGACCTATCAACGGTATGTCAACAGTTTGTCAACAGGTCAACACGAGCGTCGATCGTGTTGACAGCTGTTGACAGGCAATTGACATCATGTTAGAGCTCAGCGTTCGATCGCCGGTATCGATCGCATCAAACGCAGCCACCACACTCAGTAAGAAGTTAGAAGAAGATTGAGATGTTGAACCTAGCATAGCCTGAGAATGGTGCGATCAAACGATGGTCCCACGGTTCGACTCAACCATTACGACAAAACTGTATTGAGGGGGATGAGAGACTGTGGAGGTTGAATTCAATGCCTTGGGGCAGTGTATGGCAGACATACTGTGCAAAAAGATTTTGTCGACAACTGTGATAGGGCTATATTATACTTACTTACACGCTTGCTAAGTACCTTACACTAGCAGGAACTCGTGCTCTGCTACGAAAGTATAAACACAGTTGACCACGAATAGGCCAGCACTAAGAGCTCAAGTAAACATCAAGTATGCAATACATATGCTCTGTCCAGAAGTCTTCCCTCCTTCATGATCATGCCATTCTGAGTGCTCAACACATTCAGTTCTCACTACTACAGAGCAAGTAGAAATAAAACCTGCACTTCTGTATTCAATAGACGCTCGTCACCAACCTGCGGTTGGTTCCTCGCGTCCTTGTGTCCAAGATACCGGTCCCAATACTTGCGTACTTAGATTGAGCCTGTTCTCCTCCAACGAATCCCGCCAGAGGAACAGCAAGAGCAGCGAGCCTGAGCAAATGCAGGTTGGCTCCTGTGCAACTTGTGAGGTAGGATAAGCAAGTGCAGGGTGACGCTCGTAGACAATTTCAGTTTATGAAGGTGAACACGGACAGAACAAAGAAATTGAACTGGGGAGATTCCAACATGCATCACCCAGGGACATGTGCATTGTGCACATTTAGCATGGCAGTCTTAGGATGGGCCAAATTCAACTCTACAGCTTGAGACATAAGAAGAGCGCCGGCGGTAAGTGTACTTGGGAATTGTGCTCGTAGCCGGGTTTCAGAGCGTTGTGGGATACAGGTACGATAGCAATATCCCAAATGAGCTAAGTGTACTTGAACGGAGGCACTTAAAAAATCCGTCCAGCACAGTAGGGAAAAGCGAGTATGCAGTACTGTACACACTGACAGTCTTTGGGGATATCAATTCTCATGAAGAATATGCAGAGCATTCAGGGTGGTGCTCGTAGGGGAAGAAATTCCAAGTGTCAGTCCGCCGAATTGAGATTCGTGCTCCGGCAAATGGTTCACAGCCGGATCTGGTTTCAGTGAAGACGGATGACAATGGCCGCAAGCATACAACTCGCGCATTTAATACCGAGACAGCCGAGCAACTCAATGCCTGGCTGACTGGATATGAGGCACAACTCCGGCAAATGTCTGATATCAATTTTGATTTTTCTGTCCACGTCTTGCTATTGCTTTACAAGGAGTTGGTGGAAAAGAGGGTTGGAAAGAAAAACGAGGGCCTAGACGACGAGTTTTGGGCAGCAGTTGACGGAACTGACTGATGTGAGCGTATCAATAGTCTCTATATTCTATCTTGTTTTGATAAACTTTACGCAGAGGGTCGGAGAACTTCAGTGTACTTTACACAGAAGTTCAGTGAATTTCACTGCACGGAAGTTCGGTGACCTTCATCGTACCTGGAACCAAAATTCAACGAAGTTCACCGTACCGTATTGCGATATAGATAAATAGTCATTATCAAACTCGTATTGAAGTGTTAGATAAATTGTTATCGAAGTTCAGTGAATATCATTGAAGATGGCATACAGGTTCACTGAGCCTCGGCGAACCAGTGAACCTCGATGTATCTAGGCAAGAGATTCAGTGAACGTCAATGTGTCAGAACCATTACCTTGCTTCAACTAACAAGCATGCTGCAATACTGCATAGCCTTGAGTCATAAGTCAGCTAGTGACTTAGTTCAACATGTTTGGATCCGGTCCCAAATTGGACTGGTAGCTCAGTCGGTAGAGCCACCACTATATATGCGGGAGGTCTCGAGTTCGATCCTCGACCAGTGCATTCTTCCTTTAAGTTTTACACACTTTCAATAACCTCCGCGGTTTTGAGACTCCCACTCGTGTTAAGAGGATAGACATGTACACACGGTCACAGGCATAACGGAGTATGTATACATTATTCCAACCCATGCTTGAAGGGGGCTGTCAGAACCATTACCTTGCTTCAACTAACAAGCATGCTGTAATACTGCATAGCCTTGAGTCATAAATAGAGAGTTTGCGGTGAGCCCTGGTGAGCCGCCAGAAGCCACCTGGTGGCTCCAACGATGCGGATTGGAGCGGCTACGTCATGTGGCGGCTCGTTCAGCGGCTCGGCGCGCGCGGTCCTTAGCACAATAGAGGCTTTGCGGTAGCCACTGGCGGCTAATTTTTCTCACGACCCGCTGAGCACCTGGGCTCAAGTAAGCCACCCTGAGCAGCTGTTATGAAGGGCATCTCAAGGTGGCTAACTTGGCCCAGTAGCATCCGTAGTCGCTGTGTGGCACGAGCCGCCAGTTCGTGTGGCGGCTCACCGCAAAGGCTCTAATTTTGACGTTGGGTACCTTGCATACTTGACAATACCTTCAGCCAATGAGAGTTCATTGTCCAAACGTGCATAATTGTTTTGAATTGAAGCAATTTCCAGCGTCAACCGAAGTCTCCGGCTCAAATGTGCGATGGCGTCAGATTTTCGAGTCGGTTTTTCTTCGTGTGTGTATGGCTCAAGATATAGATGACTAAGTACTAAGAATAGACTTGCAAAACCAAATTTGAACCAGTCTTACCAGCCACCAAACGAGCCGCCAGACAGCATAGCCGCTCCAATCCGCATGCCATTAGAGCCGCCAGGTGGCTTCTGGCGGCTCACCGCAAACTCTCTAGTCAGCTACAGTCGAACCTCTCTAAACCCATACCTCTCGGTGGATGGCCAAGGTCATGGGTTATGAGAGGGTATGGGTTAATGGGGGCATTATATAATATTTAAATTCAATATTTTCTTTAAAAAAAATAGGTGTCAACACAGATTTTAAACCAAATCTACGCATGATCAGCTTGCGCACTACTTTTTGCGTCTTGATGTAGATTCCCGACCAAGCCGATGGTTCATGGGGAAGCTTGCTTCCCCATTCATCGGTATAGGGCTCCAGAATGCAGATGCTTACAAATGTCCGTCCGGATGCTTTGTAAGCACTGTCCTGGAGTCCTGAGTCCGGGCTCGGTTACGGTGTGTGTTGGTGCCAAAAAAAATTACTGAAAAATACCCAAAAAAGGAAAGAGGAAAGAAAGGGAAGAGGAGAATTTCAATTGAGACAAAATCTGCTGAGCTTGGGTGTATCTTTGAGGAGGTGGGTGCAAAACGTGAAGTGTTTGCTCTGTGGAGAAATGCCGAGACCCCCGGATCGTCGGCTGACCGACTTTTTGCGGTGATTTTCTTCTTACAATTAAATTGCCGAATGCCCCAGTCAGTATCAGCTGGCGTTATTTTATAAGCTGAGCTATATCCTACCGCCCCTGCGATCCCTCAATCTGAACACTGAGCTCATACGATGCTCAGAACTCAATTTTTGGCAGTATCCAGTTAATTCCGTCAAACATGCACCGGGGTGAAGCCCACCAAGCAATCTATTGTTAAAATGGGTGGGAAAGGTCTACTATCTATTGCTCCGCTCACTCCTACTGACCATTAGCATCCTACATTCTCCGCAACCGAACATGGTCAGATTTTGAACTGAGCATGAGAAATGGTCTGATACGCACCCAGAGCCAGACAGATAGATTGAGTATGAGATGGAGAGCGTTAAGTTGGATTTTTTGGCGCCTGCGGCACCATTCAGTGATCACAGATTCACATATGAACATACCAGAGTCATCACAACGCAGTTGTTGAAATAATTTGTTTTCCTCAGCCCCGACCATGGGGTATGTAGCTTATGTTATTTACACATCTGTACCCCTTTCTAACCTTCTCTCAACCCACTCAGAAGGTTTCTCTGCTCACTCTAGTGAGGCTTAACGAGATGATTGAATATTTACTCAAGATATCATTTTAGCGGGCATCGAACTCAAGCAAAAATTAACCAAATTGACCATTCATTCTGAGACACACCAGATTGCAGACACCAAAGTTACTCCCTGTAAATACTGTGAAATGGCAGGGAATGAGCCAATTTTCATGTTTTCAACCACTCTGTCATGAATCCGACTCATGATGCTCAGCCACATCATAATTTCCTTATCTGGTTGCTGCTCGACAGCGGCTCGGAACCTGTTCCCTTTTCCGGTTGCATCCCAAAAGGGCAGCAACCCAAAACGGTTGCTGACTTATAAGGAAATTTGATCCAACTCACACCAGAACCGCGCCTGAGTCGGCTCGGTTACGGTGTGTGTTGGTGCCAAAAAAAATTACTGAAAAATACCCAAAAAAGGAAAGAGGAAAGAAAGGGAAGAGGAGAATTTCAATTGAGACAAAATCTGCTGAGCTTGGGTGTATCTTTGAGGAGGTGGGTGCAAAACGTGAAGTGTTTGCTCTGTGGAGAAATGCCGAGACCCCCGGATCGTCGGCTGACCGACTTTTTGCGGTGATTTTCTTCTTACAATTAAATTGCCGAATGCCCCAGTCAGTATCAGCTGGCGTTATTTTATAAGCTGAGCTATATCCTACCGCCCCTGCGATCCCTCAATCTGAACACTGAGCTCATACGATGCTCAGAACTCAATTTTTGGCAGTATCCAGTTAATTCCGTCAAACATGCACCGGGGTGAAGCCCACCAAGCAATCTATTGTTAAAATGGGTGGGAAAGGTCTACTATCTATTGCTCCGCTCACTCCTACTGACCATTAGCATCCTACATTCTCCGCAACCGAACATGGTCAGATTTTGAACTGAGCATGAGAAATGGTCTGATACGCACCCAGAGCCAGACAGATAGATTGAGTATGAGATGGAGAGCGTTAAGTTGGATTTTTTGGCGCCTGCGGCGCCATTCAGTGATCACAGATTCACATATGAACATACCAGAGTCATCACAACGCAGTTGTTGAAATAATTTGTTTTCCTCAGCCCCGACCATGGGGTATGTAGCTTATGTTATTTACACATCTGTACCCCTTTCTAACCTTCTCTCAACCCACTCAGAAGGTTTCTCTGCTCACTCTAGTGAGGCTTAACGAGATGATTGAATATTTACTCAAGATATCATTTTAGCGGGCATCGAACTCAAGCAAAAATTAACCAAATTGACCATTCATTCTGAGACACACCAGATTGCAGACACCAAAGTTACTCCCTGTAAATACTGTGAAATGGCAGGGAATGAGCCAATTTTCATGTTTTCAACCACTCTGTCATGAATCCGACTCATGATGCTCAGCCACATCATAATTTCCTTATCTGGTTGCTGCTCGACAGCGGCTCGGAACCTGTTCCCTTTTCCGGTTGCATCCCAAAAGGGCAGCAACCCAAAACGGTTGCTGACTTATAAGGAAATTTGATCCAACTCACACCAGAACCGCGCCTGAGTCGGCTCGGTTACGGTGTGTGTTGGTGCCAAAAAAAATTACTGAAAAATACCCAAAAAAGGAAAGAGGAAAGAAAGGGAAGAGGAGAATTTCAATTGAGACAAAATCTGCTGAGCTTGGGTGTATCTTTGAGGAGGTGGGTGCAAAACGTGAAGTGTTTGCTCTGTGGAGAAATGCCGAGACCCCCGGATCGTCGGCTGACCGACTTTTTGCGGTGATTTTCTTCTTACAATTAAATTGCCGAATGCCCCAGTCAGTATCAGCTGGCGTTATTTTATAAGCTGAGCTATATCCTACCGCCCCTGCGATCCCTCAATCTGAACACTGAGCTCATACGATGCTCAGAACTCAATTTTTGGCAGTATCCAGTTAATTCCGTCAAACATGCACCGGGGTGAAGCCCACCAAGCAATCTATTGTTAAAATGGGTGGGAAAGGTCTACTATCTATTGCTCCGCTCACTCCTACTGACCATTAGCATCCTACATTCTCCGCAACCGAACATGGTCAGATTTTGAACTGAGCATGAGAAATGGTCTGATACGCACCCAGAGCCAGACAGATAGATTGAGTATGAGATGGAGAGCGTTAAGTTGGATTTTTTGGCGCCTGCGGCACCATTCAGTGATCACAGATTCACATATGAACATACCAGAGTCATCACAACGCAGTTGTTGAAATAATTTGTTTTCCTCAGCCCCGACCATGGGGTATGTAGCTTATGTTATTTACACATCTGTACCCCTTTCTAACCTTCTCTCAACCCACTCAGAAGGTTTCTCTGCTCACTCTAGTGAGGCTTAACGAGATGATTGAATATTTACTCAAGATATCATTTTAGCGGGCATCGAACTCAAGCAAAAATTAACCAAATTGACCATTCATTCTGAGACACACCAGATTGCAGACACCAAAGTTACTCCCTGTAAATACTGTGAAATGGCAGGGAATGAGCCAATTTTCATGTTTTCAACCACTCTGTCATGAATCCGACTCATGATGCTCAGCCACATCATAATTTCCTTATCTGGTTGCTGCTCGACAGCGGCTCGGAACCTGTTCCCTTTTCCGGTTGCATCCCAAAAGGGCAGCAACCCAAAACGGTTGCTGACTTATAAGGAAATTTGATCCAACTCACACCAGAACCGCGCCTGAGTCGGCTCGGTTACGGTGTGTGTTGGTGCCAAAAAAAATTACTGAAAAATACCCAAAAAAGGAAAGAGGAAAGAAAGGGAAGAGGAGAATTTCAATTGAGACAAAATCTGCTGAGCTTGGGTGTATCTTTGAGGAGGTGGGTGCAAAACGTGAAGTGTTTGCTCTGTGGAGAAATGCCGAGACCCCCGGATCGTCGGCTGACCGACTTTTTGCGGTGATTTTCTTCTTACAATTAAATTGCCGAATGCCCCAGTCAGTATCAGCTGGCGTTATTTTATAAGCTGAGCTATATCCTACCGCCCCTGCGATCCCTCAATCTGAACACTGAGCTCATACGATGCTCAGAACTCAATTTTTGGCAGTATCCAGTTAATTCCGTCAAACATGCACCGGGGTGAAGCCCACCAAGCAATCTATTGTTAAAATGGGTGGGAAAGGTCTACTATCTATTGCTCCGCTCACTCCTACTGACCATTAGCATCCTACATTCTCCGCAACCGAACATGGTCAGATTTTGAACTGAGCATGAGAAATGGTCTGATACGCACCCAGAGCCAGACAGATAGATTGAGTATGAGATGGAGAGCGTTAAGTTGGATTTTTTGGCGCCTGCGGCGCCATTCAGTGATCACAGATTCACATATGAACATACCAGAGTCATCACAACGCAGTTGTTGAAATAATTTGTTTTCCTCAGCCCCGACCATGGGGTATGTAGCTTATGTTATTTACACATCTGTACCCCTTTCTAACCTTCTCTCAACCCACTCAGAAGGTTTCTCTGCTCACTCTAGTGAGGCTTAACGAGATGATTGAATATTTACTCAAGATATCATTTTAGCGGGCATCGAACTCAAGCAAAAATTAACCAAATTGACCATTCATTCTGAGACACACCAGATTGCAGACACCAAAGTTACTCCCTGTAAATACTGTGAAATGGCAGGGAATGAGCCAATTTTCATGTTTTCAACCACTCTGTCATGAATCCGACTCATGATGCTCAGCCACATCATAATTTCCTTATCTGGTTGCTGCTCGACAGCGGCTCGGAACCTGTTCCCTTTTCCGGTTGCATCCCAAAAGGGCAGCAACCCAAAACGGTTGCTGACTTATAAGGAAATTTGATCCAACTCACACCAGAACCGCGCCTGAGTCGGCTCGGTTACGGTGTGTGTTGGTGCCAAAAAAAATTACTGAAAAATACCCAAAAAAGGAAAGAGGAAAGAAAGGGAAGAGGAGAATTTCAATTGAGACAAAATCTGCTGAGCTTGGGTGTATCTTTGAGGAGGTGGGTGCAAAACGTGAAGTGTTTGCTCTGTGGAGAAATGCCGAGACCCCCGGATCGTCGGCTGACCGACTTTTTGCGGTGATTTTCTTCTTACAATTAAATTGCCGAATGCCCCAGTCAGTATCAGCTGGCGTTATTTTATAAGCTGAGCTATATCCTACCGCCCCTGCGATCCCTCAATCTGAACACTGAGCTCATACGATGCTCAGAACTCAATTTTTGGCAGTATCCAGTTAATTCCGTCAAACATGCACCGGGGTGAAGCCCACCAAGCAATCTATTGTTAAAATGGGTGGGAAAGGTCTACTATCTATTGCTCCGCTCACTCCTACTGACCATTAGCATCCTACATTCTCCGCAACCGAACATGGTCAGATTTTGAACTGAGCATGAGAAATGGTCTGATACGCACCCAGAGCCAGACAGATAGATTGAGTATGAGATGGAGAGCGTTAAGTTGGATTTTTTGGCGCCTGCGGCGCCATTCAGTGATCACAGATTCACATATGAACATACCAGAGTCATCACAACGCAGTTGTTGAAATAATTTGTTTTCCTCAGCCCCGACCATGGGGTATGTAGCTTATGTTATTTACACATCTGTACCCCTTTCTAACCTTCTCTCAACCCACTCAGAAGGTTTCTCTGCTCACTCTAGTGAGGCTTAACGAGATGATTGAATATTTACTCAAGATATCATTTTAGCGGGCATCGAACTCAAGCAAAAATTAACCAAATTGACCATTCATTCTGAGACACACCAGATTGCAGACACCAAAGTTACTCCCTGTAAATACTGTGAAATGGCAGGGAATGAGCCAATTTTCATGTTTTCAACCACTCTGTCATGAATCCGACTCATGATGCTCAGCCACATCATAATTTCCTTATCTGGTTGCTGCTCGACAGCGGCTCGGAACCTGTTCCCTTTTCCGGTTGCATCCCAAAAGGGCAGCAACCCAAAACGGTTGCTGACTTATAAGGAAATTTGATCCAACTCACACCAGAACCGCGCCTGAGTCGGCTCGGTTACGGTGTGTGTTGGTGCCAAAAAAAATTACTGAAAAATACCCAAAAAAGGAAAGAGGAAAGAAAGGGAAGAGGAGAATTTCAATTGAGACAAAATCTGCTGAGCTTGGGTGTATCTTTGAGGAGGTGGGTGCAAAACGTGAAGTGTTTGCTCTGTGGAGAAATGCCGAGACCCCCGGATCGTCGGCTGACCGACTTTTTGCGGTGATTTTCTTCTTACAATTAAATTGCCGAATGCCCCAGTCAGTATCAGCTGGCGTTATTTTATAAGCTGAGCTATATCCTACCGCCCCTGCGATCCCTCAATCTGAACACTGAGCTCATACGATGCTCAGAACTCAATTTTTGGCAGTATCCAGTTAATTCCGTCAAACATGCACCGGGGTGAAGCCCACCAAGCAATCTATTGTTAAAATGGGTGGGAAAGGTCTACTATCTATTGCTCCGCTCACTCCTACTGACCATTAGCATCCTACATTCTCCGCAACCGAACATGGTCAGATTTTGAACTGAGCATGAGAAATGGTCTGATACGCACCCAGAGCCAGACAGATAGATTGAGTATGAGATGGAGAGCGTTAAGTTGGATTTTTTGGCGCCTGCGGCGCCATTCAGTGATCACAGATTCACATATGAACATACCAGAGTCATCACAACGCAGTTGTTGAAATAATTTGTTTTCCTCAGCCCCGACCATGGGGTATGTAGCTTATGTTATTTACACATCTGTACCCCTTTCTAACCTTCTCTCAACCCACTCAGAAGGTTTCTCTGCTCACTCTAGTGAGGCTTAACGAGATGATTGAATATTTACTCAAGATATCATTTTAGCGGGCATCGAACTCAAGCAAAAATTAACCAAATTGACCATTCATTCTGAGACACACCAGATTGCAGACACCAAAGTTACTCCCTGTAAATACTGTGAAATGGCAGGGAATGAGCCAATTTTCATGTTTTCAACCACTCTGTCATGAATCCGACTCATGATGCTCAGCCACATCATAATTTCCTTATCTGGTTGCTGCTCGACAGCGGCTCGGAACCTGTTCCCTTTTCCGGTTGCATCCCAAAAGGGCAGCAACCCAAAACGGTTGCTGACTTATAAGGAAATTTGATCCAACTCACACCAGAACCGCGCCTGAGTCGGCTCGGTTACGGTGTGTGTTGGTGCCAAAAAAAATTACTGAAAAATACCCAAAAAAGGAAAGAGGAAAGAAAGGGAAGAGGAGAATTTCAATTGAGACAAAATCTGCTGAGCTTGGGTGTATCTTTGAGGAGGTGGGTGCAAAACGTGAAGTGTTTGCTCTGTGGAGAAATGCCGAGACCCCCGGATCGTCGGCTGACCGACTTTTTGCGGTGATTTTCTTCTTACAATTAAATTGCCGAATGCCCCAGTCAGTATCAGCTGGCGTTATTTTATAAGCTGAGCTATATCCTACCGCCCCTGCGATCCCTCAATCTGAACACTGAGCTCATACGATGCTCAGAACTCAATTTTTGGCAGTATCCAGTTAATTCCGTCAAACATGCACCGGGGTGAAGCCCACCAAGCAATCTATTGTTAAAATGGGTGGGAAAGGTCTACTATCTATTGCTCCGCTCACTCCTACTGACCATTAGCATCCTACATTCTCCGCAACCGAACATGGTCAGATTTTGAACTGAGCATGAGAAATGGTCTGATACGCACCCAGAGCCAGACAGATAGATTGAGTATGAGATGGAGAGCGTTAAGTTGGATTTTTTGGCGCCTGCGGCGCCATTCAGTGATCACAGATTCACATATGAACATACCAGAGTCATCACAACGCAGTTGTTGAAATAATTTGTTTTCCTCAGCCCCGACCATGGGGTATGTAGCTTATGTTATTTACACATCTGTACCCCTTTCTAACCTTCTCTCAACCCACTCAGAAGGTTTCTCTGCTCACTCTAGTGAGGCTTAACGAGATGATTGAATATTTACTCAAGATATCATTTTAGCGGGCATCGAACTCAAGCAAAAATTAACCAAATTGACCATTCATTCTGAGACACACCAGATTGCAGACACCAAAGTTACTCCCTGTAAATACTGTGAAATGGCAGGGAATGAGCCAATTTTCATGTTTTCAACCACTCTGTCATGAATCCGACTCATGATGCTCAGCCACATCATAATTTCCTTATCTGGTTGCTGCTCGACAGCGGCTCGGAACCTGTTCCCTTTTCCGGTTGCATCCCAAAAGGGCAGCAACCCAAAACGGTTGCTGACTTATAAGGAAATTTGATCCAACTCACACCAGAACCGCGCCTGAGTCCGTGGCCTCGGACTTCGGGAATGGCCGTCACTGTCACTGTCATGTGACTTCGGACTGCGCGCCGAATTGGCGCCGAATAAACGAATACACTTTTCCGCAACTTTTCCGAGTGTTCAACTTTGGTTCAACTCAAGTTCAATTGACCTGTTTGAACCTCATGTGCTGTGAATAAATATATATACCCTACCAACACCTATATACTCAATGGTTGCTTGCTAATTAAGAAAGAATTCAGTAAGCATCAAGTTGTGTAAGTTACAAGCTTAAGCCTCCTCAAGTTACAAGCACTTTGCCACCAGTGCCGGGGCTCAGGGAATGCTTTGAGCAACTTCAAAAGAATCACCAGACTTTGTGCTACTACCAGTGTTGAATATACTTACCACTATGCAGTAAGTATGAGCTTTGGCTGTCAAAATTAATAATTCAAAAAAACCAGGGCCACTGAGTGTGCAACCAGATTCAACAGGAGCAGAAGGTTTTGAAGGTGTATATGAGGGCGGTTACTGAGGCGGCTCTGAGGTTCGTCATCTGAATAAATTGGTTACACTTTGGTTACCCAAATCGGGCGAAAAACAGAACACCCACCACCCCAAGATTGACTACTGTACATGGATGAATTGGACGTATGCGGCTAGGATATTGAATTCTTCGCACTGAAGCAAGCTTACCCTCCTATGTGGACCATTGTCCACATACCCAACATGTTAACCGTCGTCGGACCATGATATTCGATGGATCCGCTGACATAATCCGTCAATAACCGAGGTCCGAGGAGCAAAAATTGCCATTTTAGGGCATGTTCACTATGGGTTTACGACTCAAATGGCTATGGGTTATGCCCAGCGAAAAACCCGTCTTGGGATATCTTGGGAAATCTTGGGTTGTGCGCATTTCATGAGGATCCAAGACCTTTCAAGATCTCCCAACAGGTTTGACGTCGTATATCTTGGGAGATCTTGGGAAATCCTGAATTTTGATCTTACTAATAATAGATTTATCGACTATCATAAATCTTGTAGAGTCTGAACGATGGAGCGCACCACGTGACTGACACGTCGTGAGCCTTCAAGTTCCCCAAGTCCGGAAAATACAATCGACGACGGTAGAGCCTTGGTTAACTTTTCTGAAGGCTTGTACATATTCCCTCAGTACATGCCCAGTAGTATTATGTGTATCATTCAGTAAACTTGGAAGTCACTGTCAGTCGACGTTAGATCAATCATCAAAGCCAGTCAAATGTGTGAACAAATCAGTACAGTACCTACTCGTATATACTATATGGCTTATCATTCTCTCCCAATCACTCTGTTGTATCTCAAAAGGTGGAGAGAGATGCAAAGCTTTACATAGAAAATCACGAATTATTTCAATATTTGTGTCCATTTTGGGTACATATCACATTATATCAATGACTCTGTTAATATTCACATTCCCTCACACACAAGAACAACACAAGAACGAGCTTGGAAAATAAGGACTCCAAAAAAAAGAACTTGTTACAGTAGCAACTACTTATAGTACTGAGAGGCACTCGGGGAAATGCACAACGTGTCAGTCACGTGGTGCGCTCCATCGTTGGGTCATTGCGTCAGTCACTTACAACGAGCGGTCACATGACCAAAGTGTGACACCCATTAAGCTCCGGCCACAAAACATCAGGGTAAAAAGTGAGACCTAGAAATGGTGTATTTGAGCAAATGCAAAACATCCCTGGTCTCAGAATTCAAAAATACTGTCTTGGGATGGAGCAGTAAACCATTCTTCCGACCCATTTTTTTTTGAATGCAGAAATGAGTTTTACAGCGATTGGAGCCATCTTGGTTCGGGACGATGGCGAAATTTGCCGCTTATGTAATGTTCTCACGCACCATATAGGGTAGGATCCCATCAATTACCGGCAACCCGCTAACACAACAATATTAATAGCACAACAGCATACACAAGCATACACACTATACCGTGACCATTGGCTGCAGTGCGCAACATCTTGGGGCATCATACAACGGTGACCAGAGTGTCTCCAGTTATGATTACATAATGACCATTTTTTTTTCGATCTCGAAATCGTTGAAATTGAGCAAAATCCAGCACGTTTTGTTTTCGTGTCGAGATTTTGCCGCGTTACGCGTGACGTGACACGTCATGTGACCGCTCGTTGTAAGTGACTGACGCCTACCTTAAGAAAACTTCGCGGCGTTCGCGCCACCAGCGCCAACGATTCAGCCAATGCAAATTTCAACTTCTCCAGTTTAAATACACCCAAGCAGGCGAACTATCGTCATGCGCCGATCCATCCGCAGTTTCGCATTCAAGAAGAGCAGTCGCCAATGAAGATGTTGCTCGATACTATACAGCTTCTCCGTGGCGATATGCACGAGGTCAAGCAGCGACTCGGGGCTCTCGAAACATCCATCTCCGAACTACAGCGATTCCCAGTCGCGGCTTAGCGGTCCAACGCGGCACCAGGATGACGCGCTCGAAAGGAGCAACTCCACGTATCCCTAGCCGTCCCCACAGGGCCCCAGCTGCCGTCGCAGATTCCGATGCAGAGTCCACCGCCGACGATGTCTCCGCTGACGCTAGTACCGATAGAGAGCCTGATACTACAACGGATGAGGATGGAGTAACTCTTGGGGCGGTAGATGTTACTGTGAAGGAGAATCGGGTTTTACAGGTAAGTCATCTTTGCCTTGGTGTATATTATCCTAACCTCTTCGCATTCTAGACCTACATGACCCAGACTACTCGCCGCCTCTGTAACGTCATGGGTCGACGCTGGCCCGATCCCGAGGCTCCTCGCATGAACACTACCACAGGTGAAATTTATCTCACACCCAACTTTGCTGCCGGGGTCAAAGAAGCTCGCAATGCTCTGTTTGTGCGCAGAGTCGCCGAGCGAGCGTTTGCTGATCTCGCGGTAAGTTTTGTTAGATGGAAGTTGTACTTCACTCTTTGATATTCTATTAGGACTCTACACATTGGCCCGTGGGCCTTGACGAGGAGCGGAGCCCGTCGTTCGATCTTGCTTTCCTCCTCGCGCTCGCCAAGAAATCTTTCAACTCCCTCAAGAAGGGATGGAAGCAGATGGCAGCGATTGAGGCTTCTATCAGTGCCGACGCAAACCGTCGTAACCATCGTCGAATGATGCGACGTAAACGGGTGAGCTCGCAGTTGGTAAAGCATTTATCCTCGAACTTAATCCGCTACAGAAAGAGGCAGTTTTAGCAATGCTTTTGCTGCGGCGCACGGTCTCGACCCCGCAATGTTCAGTTTCTCTCCGATGAACTTTCGGGCCCGGACTCCGATGCGAGCGAAACGCAGGAAGAATGGAAGGAGCGGCTTGCAGAAGCAGCCGGTCTCCCAACTGCGCCGGAGTCCCTCGCTAAGTTCCAATTTTTTGAAGTCGTCGTCCCCGATTGGCACGCTTCCTGGGTTTGTTTTTGATATTATTTTATACCCAGTGCGTAATCTGATCTCACTGCAGTGCTCGGACCTTATCCACGACATGGAGGCGTTTGCCGGATTGACGAAGAATCTCAAATATCACCGCGTCGAGGCCGGTCGGGCATTTGATCGCATTCCCCGCTTCGCACCATTCAACTTCGCCATCGCGCCAGAGTGGTGGGCAGCGAATGGGAAATTACCTGCTAATAAGAAACTTCTGAAGGAATGGATGGAATGGCCGGAGCCTGAGGACTGTGGCCTGATTTTCGAACGCGACGAGGGTGGGCAGATAATTCAGATGTCTTACGAAGGAAGTCCCAACGCCGAGTAAATTCTTTTGAATCATGTACGGAGTGAATACATAGAATCACGCAGACAGTAGAAGCTCGGAAATAGATCGACTAGATTTCTTCATCCTCTCCAGTCGCCGTGCTCAGATCTAAGGCAGAAAGAGAGCTCGGGAATGTCGGAAAAATCGAATTTACCTGATATCACCTTATAGGTAATTACTGCACATTATCTACCTTACCGGGTGAAGGGCTCATTTCGACCTTTCATTCCTGTGGGTGGGTAAGATTGATAATGTGCAGTAATTGCCTATAAGTAAGGTGATATCAGGTAAATCCGATTTTTCCGACAAACTACACATGGAAATTTTAGTAAGACGAAGCACCATCGTTATCCATGAATCTTACCCTATCCATGGTTGTTGTCAGCCACATCGGGGGCTTAGTGAATGGCACCACCCCTCGAGCGACCTGGCACTTGATTTTGGCAAGGGGCAGCACTTGCGGTGGAAAGTCGGGGTCATCTGGCGCAGCATATTCTCCCCGAATCCAGGTCTCGGCACCAAGTTCGGGACTGCAATACTTCAGGTTGAATAGATGAATAAATATTGAGGACGCACAAATCATGCCAAGGAAACTTGTCGTTGTCCATGGGACTCAGTATCCGGCGAGGAGATTTGGAACCTCCCACGGTCACATGGGCTGTTGACATAAGGGTGCGGGCTTCCCACGCCCTCCATCCTAGCAGCTACCGTAGCTCGTATCCGAACAGGCTCTAAGGTTTTGATCACCCGTAATAAATTTCGTTCCTGTTTGGTGGTGTTTAGGCCGCGCGCATCATAGTAGCCCACCACATGCGATATAATGTCAACTTTGTTCTAGCCTCAATCTAGCCTTTTCCTTCAGTCTGACCCAGATTTATTTTCAGATGTCAGCGCCATAAGTCACTCAAATTGAACGGTTCAAAGTGCAGAATGTATGCTAGCGAGCCTCCCATCGAATCTATCCCCACAGTATATGCTAATATGCTCCAGAGATCTGACACCTCTTGCTAATATGATACGTGGTTGCGAAAAAGGTGAATTTCCATAAAAGGCAAGACATTTGATCTTGCCGGTATGATATTTGACTTGAGACAAACCTGTTCCGAGAACACCCGAACGCCCCACTCACGTCATCAGACCGCAGCCAAACAGCACACCACAACTCCGCTGCCGTCTCTCGAGTCCTCTCGACACCGCTCCACCCTCAATGTATACCGTAGCGTGCCTTCAATAAACGTGTTTATTCTACTCTTTTTGTGTGAACTCTAAGTATATCTAGTATATTCCACTCCCACCGTCTTCTCCAGCAAAGAGATGCAGAGAAACTCAATTAAGTATTCGACATCTACGGCTTTTGCAGAGGATTAAGGTCGGATTAATTAAGGGCGGTACCAAAGACAAAACTAAACTCATCATCCAAAATGCTTTTCTGGTGAGATGACAAGCAACACTTAATTTTTTTTTCTCGGGTGATAATAGTACTGCTACAAGAGATTGTCCAGGCAAGCAGGCAGTATGTGCAAATCCAAACGGACGAGTTATGAGTACATACCGGATGTTGAAACAACCCACCCAATCCCAACAGAATTTATCGTTGCCTCGGAAATTGCTAGTTCATGACACAATCCGACATAGTGAGCTTCCCTGGGGTGAATTGTACTTAACCTTAACTATTTTCTCGGTCAGTGAATCACAGCCGCGTTCACAAAATTGTAATTTTTACCAGGACACACGAATTGAAATCCACCACCGATTTTTTTCTCTTGAAGTTCCCTTGAGATTGGTTGATATCGAGTTCAACTTGATTTTTTGGTCAAAACTGGCCAAAATGCCCACTAACATGTTAGTGGGTCTTGGGGGGCGGAAAAAAATGCATATCGATTTCAGTTTTGGCGGTAATATGCACTTTTTGATGAGGATTGGTGACTGCTGCCGTTCTCGGAGCTCCTTGCCGCACCGCTGTCAAAGCCGTGCAAAATGCTGGATTATCAAGCCGATTTCCACAGGCTCCACTTGATTTGTGATCCGCCCGAGTTTGCTGATAAAGGCCGAGTTAAAGAATGTTGAAGAGCATTGTAGAATATTCTGGTATATGGACAGTGTAGAGTATTATAAAAGCTGGGTAGTTTAGCAGCTAATAGTTAGTTACCAAGTTAACCAAGTTCCAAGTTCTCTGAAGCTCACCTGGGTGCTCACCGACCGAATCATAACCTCGGAACAACCTCGGAAAGAGAATATTTGATTCTCTCACACAAAACGTGTGAACGCCAAGTTCGCGCCGAGCCCAGGGAGCCGAGCTCGGCTTGCAAGTGAAACTTGGTTAAGTTCCACTCCCTCCACTGTGCAAAGGAAGGGTCATGAAATTCATGATGTTGTTGGCCATGAAAATCCTAACATTATGTCCAGGAATTCATGATGAATCGCCTGGAAATTGCTAACGAAACATCATGAATTGAAAGTATGTTTTCATGATGATTATGGGGCTCTTCATGACGTTTTTTCATGATGTTTTATCAAGTATTTCAGAACAAAATATCATGAAACGAGAGCGGTGCAAAGCAAATAAATAACCACCAACCTCATACCACCAACCTCAGATGCCACCAGCCGGCATCGAACTCAAGACCGCCCTGTGACATGCTACAGTATATCACGTTGAGAGTACTACTGGTAGACTACAGTTGCGGCAAAATCAATTTACTTACCAAATAAGGAAATTTTCATCAAATCCGCTCTACCACACAACAAAACCACCACAAGCACGTTGAAATAGCACCAAGCGCCTGTACTCCCGGATTTGAGCCGGTCTACGCCCAAAAAACAACCGGATTCGTTATGTTTCTCACTGTTTTTGGCTGCACTTTATGAGACAAAGTTGCTGGTTATCCCGGCGAAACCAATACAAAGACGCCAGTTTTTTTACATCAGGAATACAGACTAGCAGTTCTTAGTATTCTTATCAACTTACCGCTCGAAAAAAACGAGCAAAAGGAGCGAATTGACGAGAATTTCCTTATTTAGTAAGTAAATTGATTTTGCCGCAACTGTAAGTGGGAATTATAAAGTTTGTTAGCTTCGCCAATATATGGATGTATCATGTCATACTGCACAGTCTCAAGTTGTTCATCCCCGTTCTCCTCATTTGTTTCTAATTTTCAGCAGTGTGCACTTGATAGAGACCAGAGACCGACTGATACCATTTATTGGCTTTATTATTGATATTATCACCCTACCCACTTAACTCTTGGTGGACTTAGCCAGAAAAAATCGCTCGGTTCTTTATGACGAAAATTCGTGATGTTTTGTCATGAATTCATAATCTTGCAAAAATGAGCTTCTGAGCATCATGAAACCCCCCTTGAAATTCATGGTGTGCTTCATGACAAAACATCATGAAACCTGAAATTCATGACAGTTTGCATGAATTTCATGATGTATACTTTGCACAGTGCTCGAAATAGATTGTCGGCACGTCCCAAGAAATTGTGGTTGGTTGTTTAAATGAATAGTATATTATATTGAGCCAGAAATACGTATAGCTCTGCATTTTTGTCCAGTGGCCTCTTACTAACTTACAATTTTCAAAGTTCACCGTGCGTGGAGTCTTGCGCAGCACAGAAAACCTACCCCATCCTGAATTTTTTTATTTCAGAGGGAAATATTGCCAGAGAACATGATTTGGATGTAGCTTGAGCGCGATGACCGCTTCCCACTCTCCAGCAATCCGGTTTACCGTCACTTCCATATTTGGTAAGTTCAATTTTCTTGCGGGGCACAGAGAGCATATCTCATCCCTTGTTTTGTTCTTTCAAAAGTGTAACTATCCTAAAAAGTTAACATAGTGGTATATGAGTGAGCATGACTGCTGACCGCTTTTCGAGAATCCGGTCTATACTGTCAACTCCCTATTTGGGAAGTTCAATTTTCAACGCTCTCGCGGGGCTGAGGAGCGATATCTCAAGTCACAGCATCTAGGTTGGCCGAAGTAGCTCTGAAGACTGTCACCTCTGTCTATTTCGGGTAATATACGCACCCGACGAGTTGGTTGGAACTTAGAAAGGATACCAGTGCGGGTACCTAGGTACCTGCGAGACTAGTAATGAGGCTTGTAATGACAGATAGCTTAGCTTGAGAAGAAGCAGCTGAGACGTGAGCAGAGTTGAACACAAAGAAAAGAAGCAAGACGGAAACTTCGCTGAGAACATGCTTAACGAGAAGAATAGAAATGAAGCGAATATGTATACACGAACATGCGAAGGCGTAGACTGCGAAAAACACAATACAGCGGCTGTAAATGCAGGGGTGATCGCGTTGACCTAGAACAATAAGAAGCTTTCGAAAGCGCATAAAGCTCGCAAGCGAAATAGTATACGAGTTCGCCCCAGCCTTCGACGTGCTATACGCAATCCCCTTATGCAAAAATGCCGGCAATTTATCTGAGGTCATGAACGAGTCGGAGGCCATATCAGTGGACGCGTTGAAGATCACGGGTAGCGCGTCGGGTTTGTGCGAAGAACGAAGCAAAGGGAGGAAAACGGTGGTATTTCGAATAAGACCGAATGAGTTGGCTTCAAGCGGTGGTGCGGATGGCAAAGAGGTGGGGCTCAAGGGCGGAGTGCGGCTTGGACATTTCGCTGATCCCTGGGAGTCAAATCACTCTAAGTATCGGAAATGAATTCGGGAAAGCAACGCGCGCACCAGCGTTGTTCACGAGAAAATTCAGACGACCCTCGTCCTTCATGATTTTCGCAACAGCGGCGTAAACAGACGAGGTATCGGTGATACCGAACTGAACGAATTTGACATCGATCGGAGACTTTTCTCTTTCTTGATGTGCGCTCAGCCTGAGGGCAGAACCGCTCCTCCCCAGTGCATTCCTCAAGCGGATCAAAGGCAGCGCTTAGCGGATCAAAGGCGGCGCTTAATTGGTGGCGAGGAGCATAGACGCAGCAGGAGGTGGTCACAATTTCTTCTCGCTTGAAGGCCAATGGCGCTGCCAACGGTGGCCTGCATACTTATTGCGGACTCGAGAAAAGCGCCCGTGTAGAAAACAAAGCCTGAAGTCAAACGCTGGTCTCAGAGTTGTAGGCTCAGGTGTCGACGTTCGCCAAGTGTACATGAGGGGGGCGGAGAAGATGCGGAAGCTCATCAACCTCCACAAACAACTTATCATGTTGTGTACCCGAGAAGGCCCGAGACGTGCAGCATCACCGCGCATCACAACTGATCGCTCCGAATAGCGCCGAATACGCCGGCATCACGTCGGAGGTCATGCCGGTCAATTTTCGGAAACCCACTCATGGTGAGTGGATTTGTGCCGAGTGGGTTCGGCATACTCAGGTTGAGTAGGGCAAAACCTACTCAGATCCAAACCTACTTGCGCTGAGTAGGGAATTCTCGGTATGAGTAGGTCCCTACTCAGACCAAGTAGGTTTTCTTCCCACAGTGTTTATCGAAGGAGGAGAAAAAGGTATACAAAGACAAGCGGGCCGGTTACAAGGCACTACAGTCGAAGCTGTCATAACCCATAGCTCTCGTAACCCATAATCTGCCTTAACCCATACATTTTTCGGGAATTTTGACTGACTTTTGGCTGGGATAACCCATAAATCTGCCATATGCCATACCTTGTGGACCTAACCGAGGCCTATGGGTTATGACAGCTTCGACTGTACATATAAGGTTACTCAAGCCCTGAATCCCTTACAAGTCGTTGCAAACAAACTGCCATTTTTCCGACAAAGGAATAAACAATTATGTATGCGGGGAGCATTGTCGAAAGGAGGATTGAGACCCATACGATGAACGTCAACAAGAAAATATGGTGCTTAGGAAAACAGATAATTATGGGAGCCTGGATGATTGTGGTAGGTACGAGTTGAGAAGGGATGATCCCTACATCTAAATCAGAATCACGGCGGTGTGAAAAAAGGAATTGTAAAGCCGCACCTGGCTATTTTTTGGCCTTCTTCGAGCTTGTTTTAGCAGTGGAATCATCCAGTATACGGTGGCGCTTCGACGGGTGGCGCTTGCAAGACGAGGTCACGATGTTTCGGGCATCCAAGTCAGCGTTCAAAGTCTGGATGAGTGATGGAGCGTCGATGGGCGGCGAAAGCGGAGATGGGGACGGGGATGGTTGAGGAATAATTGGTAGCTGCGTCTCTGCTTCGCGCGCGAGACATTGATTACAGCTTTCATCAGAAGGAAGGGTGTTTGCTGCATCGGTGTTGAAGAATGCGGTAATATTTAGTTGAGCGCGAGTAAATATTAGTCGCGTTTGAGAAAGAAATAAAATACGTTCAAAATTCCTATATATTCAGCAATTCAGAGAGTTCACTCAAAGAAGGTCTCAACGAGAATTAACTTCGTTGAAGCGAGTTGGAATTAACACAACCGGCACCGCTCGTACTGACTTAGTTAGTAAGAATTAACTTGACCAAGAGTCAGGCTAGTAATACCACTTATGTTAGATCTTGCACCTATACACTACTTGTGAGTACACAACTGTGACTACTGTCAGTGTCCATGTACTCGGGGTCACGGAAAGTGATGGCGTCGCTCCTTTTTCGGATTTCTGGACGCTGAATGAAGGGCTCTTCATGAAACAAAGTGCTAGGTAGGCTAGAATGACTATCTGCGAATTTCTAGCATAATGATTTGATCAAAAAATCATGATATGCCATCAAATGGCCGAAAAAGGCAAAACCACCAAAATCCAGCTTGGCGCAAGATGTTTTTCATCAAAATTTGGATAAACCAGATTGTAGCCCTTGACGAGTAGATAGATGTGGCATTTCGAATTGGGCAAAAATATACATCGGTTCTGTCGCTATAACACGTGCAATATTGTGATTTTCGTCAATTTTGGCGCCATTTTTGCTAATTTTCCCGACTTTGAAGTCCATATATCTCGGTATTGCATGCACATTTTTGCATAACTCAAAGTGCCAAGCTTGTCTACTCCTTCAGGGCTACAATTTGGCCGATTTGAATTTTGATGGAAAACATCTCAAGGCAAGCTAAAATTTGGGTGTTTTGCCTTTTTCGGACATTTGATCGCGCATCACAATTTATTGATCAGATCATTGTGCTAGGAATATGCGCGTAGAAATTCTACACTGCCGCTTTGATTTGGGCAATGGCGTTCATACAGCGTCCAGAAATGTGAAAAAACAGCGACGCCATCACTTTTTGTGAACACGAGTAGCGCTACAGGTGAAGAACGCGTACCTCTCACAGCTCCAGCGATAAGGAAAGCGGTGAGAGGCACACGTCATGCAGTCATAGGTGGTCTGGACAGACCGAAGGGATTGGCTAAAGCGATCACCCATCAGTCACGTGTCTCCTCATTCTTTTCGTCTCGCCCGCCTCCGCATCGCGCCTTTGGCTCGGTGACTCCGTCTCTTTGAGACCTTCTCTTCTCCAGCCCCTCCCCCTCCATGACCTCGAGTCTCCTTCCCCGCTTCTAGTCTTGTCCCCCCGTCGCCGTCATACCCTCTTTTTTCGTGTTTTCCCTTCCTTTCTGGGTGCTTCCGCTGCCATCTCATCCTCTCCCCCGCCTTCGGCTGGTCGACTTCGATGCCTCCTCTTCGGCCTATCCCCAGACTCATTCAAGTTGATGGAGTTCTTCGCTTTGGTGTTCCCGACCGAGGACCATGGACACCGCCAGATGATGGAAGAATTTTGATGACTGCTGGGACTCGGGTGCGCTCTCAGATATGCTGGGGCCATAATCGCGTTGGAGGGTGTTGGGATGGTCGACGCCGGTGTCCCCGTCGTCATGTTTGCTCCCATTGCGGTGACCGTGCTCACACTGCGGCTTTCTGCGCACGTCGTTCGTCAAAACCCCCAGATGTAGCTCGGCCTACTCCGCCTCAGGAAAATCCCCCTGTTGGTGTGTTAATGAAGCCGGGTGAGCGAGGGGGAGATGCTTCTGGCTCTCCCTGCTCAATGAGCAGGAAAGTCTCATCTCCCCTGTCATCTACCAGCGTCGTCGAATCTGACCATGCTCCCATTCTTTCCGAGATACCCCCAATGCCTCCTTTTCCCCCGGCTCGCCCAAACACCAATCTGCTCTTCCCCCTCACATCTCCCCATTCAAAGTCAATGCCGCCCACGAAGCTACATCCTGACGCTTGGGCCAGTGCGCTGATTGATTATCCAGACCGTCAGTTTGCGGACACCCTTGTGTCTGCTATTCGCTATGGTGTTCTTCTTGGTGTGGATCCTGCACGTATGCCTTCCCCCTCCTCTTCGGCCCCTGCACCCCTTCCCTCTGCACTTGCGTTTCCCGAGACGGTGGACAAGGATATTGCCCATGAGGTTTCTCTTGGGTGTATCATTGATATCACGGACATGGCTGATACTGTCAAGCCTGTCCTTTCTCCGCTGGGTTCTGTACCCAAGAAATATAGCGAGAAACGTCGTCGGATTCACCATCTCTCGTATCCCCATGGATCCTCTGTCAATGACGCGATCCCAGCTGAGTATGGCCATCTGGTCTACGAGGCTGTTATGGGGGCAATTGATCGCATACGGGAAGCTGGCCCTGGATCCTTCCTTTATAAGGCAGATCTGGAGGCTGCATTCAGGCATATTCCGATTCACCCTGACCATGTGCATCTGATGGGTTTCGAGTGGAAGTTGCGCCTGTTCCTTGACATCTTCCTACCGTTTGGTGTTCGTACAGGCCCCCGCCTGTACAACTACTTTGCGGAGGCTCATCACTGGATTTTGCTCTGCCGTGATGATGTCATGAAGCTCATTCAGCACTACCTGGATGATTGGTTCAACGTTACTCCTGCTGCGAAGGGGGTGGAGTACGCTCGTCAAGGTCGTGCAGTCTTCCGGACCGTTGCTGCTGAGTTGGGCTTTTCAATCTCCAGTGACAAGGAGCAGGGTCCGACTCACTGCCTCGACTTCCTCGGCATTGAGCTGGACAGTATTGCTATGCAGGCTCGTCTTCTTCAGGACAAGCTTGCTCGCCTCCTTGTTCTTCTGGATGGGTGCCTGTCCCGTCGATCTGCGAGCCACTACGACCTCGAGCAGCTCTGCGGCCATCTCGTCTTTGCTCAGTCGGTAATTCCGGTTGGTTGATTCTTCACTCGCCGTATTCGGGACTTCATGCGCCGCCTTTCCCTCCTTCCCCGCCACCACCGCCGCCGTCTTCCTTCCTCTGCCCGCCTCGACATTAGCGGGTTTGTGCAAAGCGACCCGGGTCGCTTTGGGACTGCTCTGATCTCGACAACGAGCAGTCACAGGTGTGAGGTCCCAGCGACCTCGGAATGCCCCATGGCAATACTCTTCTAGGTCGCTTAGAGCTCCCACCTGGTATCTGTCATTGCGGAGATCTGAGCGGTCGAAAAGCGACCTGGGTCGCTCGCACAAACTCTCTATTGCATGGTGGAATACCTTCCTCCCGTCTTTCAATGGCATTTTTGCTATTGGACCTCCACGTCCCACTGTCGAAATCTTTACAGATGCGAGTGGTAAGCTAGGTCTGGGTGGCCATTGGGGTAGCGGCGATCTGTTCTTCACTGAGCCTGTACCAGCGAAGTATGCACGTCATCCGATCCATTGGAAGGAAATGCGTGCTGTGTTGAGGGCTGCGGAGCTCTGGGGCCACTGTTGGGCTGGGTTGGAGGTGGTGTTTCGTATTGATAACGAGGCCATCTCGACCTGCTTGCAGTCTGGCTCTATTGACCATCCGCCTACGCAAGCTCTCTTCCGCCAGTTCGCTCTCCTGGCCGTTCAACAGGACTTCACTTTTCGCCCAGTTTGGATCTCAACGGACGAGAATTCTGTTGCTGATGCGCTTTCCCGCTTCCGCTGGCTCACACTTTCAAAGTTGTATCCGCACTGGCCCCTCCCCAAGTCTGGTACCCGTCCTGCCCGCGTCGCTGTCTCTCTCCCCTCTGTCGTCATTGTGCGTTCCTAGCACCCCTTCCTCCCCCTCCCCCTCCCTCCCCTCTCGCCTCCCCATTGCTGTCCATCTCCTCCCTGTTTTTGTGGAGCCTGTGGCGCTTCCCCCTGTATTTTGCCCACCTTTGGCTGCTTCAGGGTGAGCTGTTGGTTTTGGGCTGCCTCGGCTCCTTCGTCTTCGGGCGGAGTGCAGCGAGCTCCATTTCGGAGTTCACGCCCAATATATCAATGGCTTGCTTACTCATCTCTCCCTCTCGAGAACTCAGGCCAATCCTAGGTGGTCTGGACAGACCGAAGGGATTGGCTAAAGCGATCACCCATCAGTCACGTGTCTCCTCATTCTTTTCGTCTCGCCCGCCTCCGCATCGCGCCTTTGGCTCGGTGACTCCGTCTCTTTGAGACCTTCTCTTCTCCAGCCCCTCCCCCTCCATGACCTCGAGTCTCCTTCCCCGCTTCTAGTCTTGTCCCCCCGTCGCCGTCATACCCTCTTTTTTCGTGCCCACCCACCCATCCCTAGTTAGTTTTGCTATTTCCTGCGCACTCACGTAGCTACGGATTTGTTCTGTATTCTTTAGTTGCGTAGGGGCTGCCTCGGCTCCTTCGTCTTCGGGCGGAGTGCAGCGAGCTCCATTTCGGAGTTCACACCCAATATATCAATGGCTTGCTTACTCATCTCTCCCTCTCGAGAACTCAGGCCAATCCCGCCTTATAGGCGCGCTGCGTTACACCGGACTCTGAGTCCCTCCGCGACGCCTCACTCTAACAACTCAGGGTCACACAACAGTTAGATTGAACTGAGTAAATTGATGGGGGATAGAAAGATTGTCCTCCACAAGAGGGGAGGACTCCTCATTTATACACAGAGGTTGTATGAAAGCTATGTAGAGTCCATGCGAATCAGTAACAGTACCTAGGAAACAAGCTATGAGCAGGCAGTGCTGATAGGGTTTGCCCTCCAAACCTCTCCTTTTGCCCTCCTCGCGCCTCACTACAAGCCATACCCGCTTAGTCTCACCAAGTCAGACTCTATAGGATTTGATGATAGTCAATTAAATCTACATATGGAGTCTGAGCTTGATGGCGCCTGTCATCCAGGACCTCGGATTTTGTGACATTCGTAAGCTTTCCCATAAAAGGGTAGGCTCGTTACCAGCCTGTCTACGCTATACTACATGAGGGAGGGTTGTTGTCGTTAGGCTCGTTACCAGCCTGTCTACGCTATACAACAATTTTTACATGAGGGAGGGTTGTTGTCGTAATAAAAGGGTTATCGCCGATTGGCCGAAGCGTCCGCACTGTCCTCCAGCTCACTTAAACCTCACTGTTTAATCGTCTCTCGAGTCTCCATCGGTACATACAGTCGCTTTGCTACCCCTCGACGTTCCTCTACTCTGTAATTGGTCTACGCCGCTTGCTCGGCAGATTTCTCGCTCCAAATCAACTCCAACTATGTACGACTGGGATACGAAATTTAATCATTCTTTATTCAACTGCTTCCCGGCTCCGAGTCGAATCGAGGCATTCAACATGCGTGAGCTACTGTTTATTTATTGTGACCTTTGTCTGACTAACTAGTCGCACCACTCGCTCCCAGTCATTCAGGCAGTGGTTCAATCATGAATGAATCTAAAGTTCCCGAAATTCTCTATCGTCGAACTGCCCACAACACCCTGAATTCTGCTCTCTATAAACTTTCCTCGCAGAGAGTGATGTTATACTCGAAGCTTGACGAGAAGAAGCCTCCCCAGCCGCTGTATGCAGAGACGATGCGGATGACGCTACCAAATATTCCGTGTCCAACTTGACTTTTATCGAATTGAAGGGCCTTAATTGGGGGAGCTTGCTCCCCCTTTTGTCTGGGGTGGTCGAAATCCGTATGGCTGTGCAAAGTGCTGGCCTGATCTCCCACGGGTACACCATCAAAAGTAATGGCGTACCCGTGGGAGAGCAGACTGATGTGCAGTAGCTAAAATATTTCACTGAACCAAGTGCGCTGGGTCAAAAATTCAGGAAGCCGTGGGGGAGTATAGCATAATCCATATCATACGTCAAAAATATGCAGATGAGGCTCAGTTCGCAACACATTCACACAGTGCAGTTTGGATCCGCTCTCCCTGGCTCTCCCACGGGTACACCATCAAAATTGATTCCCAATAACCCACGGTCGAGATCCAGAGATCTGGTCAGCGACGAGCAACCAGCCCAATAATGTTCGTACGGATCGACGAGAAATTGGGAAAAGGCTAAGGTAGACGTCGCTTGCAAAACAACACGTCACAAAATTCCTTTCTCCTCCTCCCACATATAAAGGATATAGGCGACACACATACAGCGGTGAGAGCGCAAGCGAACACGAGCCCACGAGCGATGTCAAAACGACGATCGCGCACGTACGCTCGCTGCTCTGATATTCGCGGTCTACACCGTGCACGCTCTCGTCGCGGAGTACGCACTCCGTGCCCGCTCGTTGTCGTCTCGGACAAGAGGCAACTCCTACTCGCGGCAAACGCGCTTGAGAGCGAGCGAGGAGTGCACGCGCGATACCCAGATGCCGCCGAGCTGCACGGACGACGCAACAGACATCGCATCGACGGTGTGGCGGCATCTGGGTAAGATGGTTGGGGGTTTACAAATTGTTTCTGTACTGTGTGGTTAGCAAGAGAGAGGATGTGAGAGCCGGGCACGCACCATTTGGAGTCGTAGCAGACCGGAATCAAAGCCACAAGTTTCATGTTGGAGATATAGGGAGACGCGTCGCCAGTAAGGCAGTATCAACCTTTGTGGCTCTTCGAGGCACTAAGACTGAGCTTCCGGTGTAGGCGTGTGCAGACGAGATGAGACGAAATGTCGATTAAAAAATATTGTTGCCATCAGCTTTGAAAGTCCCAGCCAAGCACCAGTATTGAAAGGGACTCAAAGAGAACAAGAAACCAACAAGCGCCAGGAAGAGAGACAACGAGATGAGAGCAGAAACAGAGGGACTGAGAGTTTGAGGGACGCTTGCAACGGAGTTGGCACGGGAAAGTGAGCTGGCAGTTGATGGCGGGAGTTGCCGGTTACCAATCTTGAATTCCATTGGCTTGTCCTATGTCGCTTTGGGAAGTAAACCCGAATAGACATAGTCTTGAATTCGCTGATGTTTACTCGATTAGGGAAAAGAATCAAGATGAAATCAAGACAGTAATTTGCTCAATCCACTCGCTGCACAAGGGTTAGAAGTAAAAATTGTGATGCACATTCAACCTAAGGTATCTATGAATCTCTCCCTTTTTTCCCTCTTTTTTCCTCTCTTTCTGCAACTTGAAAACTTGATTAATTCTCCATAACCACAGACATAGTACATAAGCCAATTTACTTACAGCTGTTCCCGAAATCTATGAGACTTTTCAAAGAAAATTGCGCGAGCTCAACTTTTGATCGGAGTGATAAGGCACACCATATCTGGTAATATCTCCGACGGCCGGTGGCCCGGTACGTCCGACCGTGGCATTCATTGAGCTGTCAGCTCTTGTGTCAGCTCCACCACAGTACAATGATATAACGGACCTATGAGACACCAGTATCCCGGATGAGTCGGTCGAGAGCTGAGCGAGAGATTCCTGTGTCATGGGTAACCGCTACCCAATCCATGATCTCGTCAAGATATAGTTCAGGAGCCTCTGCAAGCAATGTGAATAGGTCGTGGGTTTGGTCTGCATTGAGGTTGCGTGGGCGTCCGCGCACAGTAGTCGAAGGTGCTCTGACTGTGCCATAATCTTCTTTATTAGAGGCTTTGCGGTAGCCACTGGTGGCTATTGGTGGCTAATTTTTCTCGGGACCAGACGACAGCCTCTGGGTAGATTAGCCACCATTTGTACGTCCTATTGACAGGATGCAGTGGTGGCTACCTTGAGCCGGAGGCTCAAAAAACTATTGCACACGAGGAGCTACCAATAGCCACCGGTGGCTACCGCAAAGTCTCTATTTTCTCTCCAGCGGAAAAGGCTCGCCCGAGAGACACCAAGAATCTCACATACATCCTCGGTGAGATAATCGTTGTCGAGTAGGCAGAGAGCGCGCTCTTTGAGGTCGTCGCTGATATGGCGGAAGACCATTGCGATGAGATATGTACGATAGCGATTTGATAGCGATGACGCTCTGCTATAAAGCTTGTCAAGTTTACAGCACTGTCAGCACAGCGTCATTCTTTTCTAAACGGGAACGGATCTCTTCCGGGTCGGAGATATTACCATATATGGTGTGCCTTATCACTCCGATCAAAAGTTGAGCTTGCGCAATTTTCTTTGAAAAGTCTCATAGATTTCGGGAACAGCTGTAATATGGGCTCATGTACTATGTCTGTGGTTGGGAGGGAATAAATCGCGTTTTTTCAAAACGAAAAGAGAGAAAAAGAGGGGAAAAGAGAGGGATATTCAGGGAATTACTGGGAGCTTTCGTACCTCATTTTGTAGCCCAAAGCTTGCTTCAACGTTGAAAACGACGTGTTTTTCTGTTTGATTGGACTATCAAAGCCGCCCGTTCCGTGGAAAATCCTCTGATTTCAAACCTATGTCTTTCGGAGATAAAGACATAGGACCAGCGAATGGTTTTCAAGATCTTTGTCCCTTCTCTCACGTCAACGCCGGCAACTCGGCAAAGGCGCCGCAAACTGAACCAAATGACGCGAGCGCGTCGCGCCTCTCTCGTTCTGATTCTCTTTTCTCTCCTCTGCTGAGCATCATGATATCCAATTAACATCCCTGTGAGTGTCTGCAATCTGCAATACAACTACTTGTATCAAGTAAGTGATACACAATTTAGCTCTTTATGCTACAAATCTCTCACTAGTTAGGCTGTCACCGTCGAGTTAGCGGTTGAACCTCTTCACTCCATGGATCTGGGGGCCAGAACAACTGATTCCGATGAATATATGACGCCAAATTTTTATTTTTCGCGCGGGAGCTGACACAAAGACAATTCTCACCAGTTTTCTAGCCAATTTTGTGAGCCAAGATTTCCCGATGCCAGTTCAGCTGGCGCTTTCACACCTCGAGTTTGGGTTAAGAAGTACCCCGAGACCAGCTTCCATTTCAAAAAAAATTCCGCGCTGCGCGCGAATGACTCTGTTGCTGACCGAGATATCGAAATACATCCAGATTTATTTTTCTCCTCCAGTACACAGGTCAGAAATACTACAGGGTATAATTTATGCTCCCAAACATAATGCGTCAGGTGTGATAAAGCTTTGCAGTTGGCCCCAGCAGCGGGATTCAGCTTTTTCAACATTCGCTGAACTGTTCGGGACTATCGGCTTTAATCGGCGTTGCCTATGCCAGGATCAAACGGGCCCCGCGGCCATCTGTCAATCAGCACGGGTGCAGACCTACAGTGGCGGCGGGATCTGATGCCACCCCCCTGATGTGGCCCCAATCGACTCCACTTGCATCAAAAGTTCCAGAAATAGGGTGTTCTATTTTTAGGGGTGGCATCAGATAGCGCCGCCACTGTATGTACATAGGTAACCACAGACATGGTTAATGAGCCGTAATATTCAATACCCAGCTATCATTCTGTCTACGAGTTCAAACGAAGCTCAACCGCGCGCTATGAATACACTTGTGCACAAAATTCTTTGCGTCAGGAGAAGTCACAGAAAAAACCTGACAGCGGAGATCACGGATTGATGGTTACGGCATGCGCTCCAGTGTTGGGGGAATAGCGTTTACAGACAGGTTTTGATCGAGTGGTGCTCATTCGTTTGTGCTTACCTTTGTTTTGCTTCCACTTCGGCCGAATCTGAGTTTCGGCTTTACACCACCACCACCACCGTCCAACGGTGAGGATTTGCTCGTGGTGAGATTTACGCATCGGCTACTCGTTGGTGCAGAAATCACCGTCACCAACACCAACACCATCCTCCTTCACCTTGAGTGACTCGAGTCTTGCGCTGTCAAAATATCTGGTCGACACCACCGCACGCCGACATGGATTCCGTCTCTCCATCATTCCCGCGACGCTCTCATTATCATTCGGAACGGCCTTGGGTGCCTTCTCACTTTCCTGACCGGAACGACAGATCGGCTTGTGCGAGGTTTAGGTTGGCTCGCAAACGACGTACATACGCCGCTTCCCCGTCGTCCTGCCCTGCAGCGATTTCCAGCGAAGTAAAGCTCTGGCGTGAAGTGCTCTCACTACGACAGCAGTTTAATGAGCTGTCAGCTCTCATGCTTGAGCAGGCCCACAACATCGCTGCACTGCTGAAGTTACAGGACAATTCACCGCCAATGCTGCCCTCATTCCTCACCCAGCACAAACCTCCCTCGACTGCTGCGCACCCGATCCCCGAGTTAGGCGACGCCACCATTGACATCATCGGTGACGAGCCCGCTCCCGTGGCGCAGCCACTGCAGTCCACCGTGTCAGACGCACCCATTCCTCCCCTTCCAAGTGCAACAGAACCACCCTTGCCGATCATGCAAGCATCGGAGATACCTTCCTCCACTGCCCATTCCCGTCCCCGACCACTCCGTGACGCAGATATCGCTCTGCCGAAACTTCGCGGGATGTTCAATCGGACTCGGAAGAAGGCTTCACCGTCTTAGCTTTGCAGGACGGGAAAGAGCTTATCGATGGAATTTTTTAATGGAACTTTGTGTGCCAGATTACGCATTTCTCATTACCATTTCTTCACGACGAGTTAGCGCGGTATATTAGTTTATACTTATTTACCGGAGTCTTATGTAGACGGAGCTAACCAAATAAACCTGTTACCTGAGTTTGCTTCCGCCACCTAGAGAACACCAGGAAGAAAACAGGGGGTTAACAGAAACTGAGGATCAAGACTCAGCTGCTACTTGCCCAGAGTTCGACAGGGCCGTGACTTGCGAGCAAGGGCCAAAACAAGAACTTGATGTGGTACGGCAACACCCCACAAAGTGGTGCTCCCGGCTTTGCCGATGACAGAATCATCAACAAACGTAAGCACAAATGAACGAGCACCACTTGCACCACTCAATCAAAACCCGTATATTGTTTCCAAAACGGCTGTAGTCGCGTCTTAGTAGTTAGTTTACTTGCGGTATAGAAATGCTGATACGAAAAAAAAAACAACCGTCCCCCATACAAGAGAGGGTGAGACGAGCCTAGAGTAAAGACTGGAAATTCCGATCGCCCAGAAATTACAGATATTGTACAAGTTGTTCTATACATGCGCGTGTTTGTTCACGGCGGGGTTGACGCCGCTGTACTGTACAGACCAACTTATACGACCGGAAAGCCCCTTCCAAAACTACACTTGTCGCAAGTATTCGCTAACACTGTGACGTCCTTGATAAACGGCGCGCCAAGTCTAAGAGTGAGTGATTTCAATGCTGATAGTTTTCGGCCAGAATACAGATTATGTGACTCACTGTTGCCTGCAGCTTGACACACAATTGTGAACTTTCTGCTTGTGCGTTCCACTATGAGCACAATCTGACTTTTCACAGTCTACCTGTTGTATGATATAAATTAGTCGCACACAGGGAACAGCAAGTGAGAAGTGCCTTGAATGTGTTGATTGACCAACGGTGTGTGCAGCTATACAGTCGACAGTTTTGCGTCTCGAAACACATGTTGTATGTCGCTTGAGTGTGAGTCGTCGGATATCCAGATGTTTGGCTCGATACTGATGGCGGTGTGAATTTACCGGTATCCAGATTTGATCCAGATACCGTCGGACTTTCAAACGTGGGCCGGCTTCCGCGTACAGCCTCTTGCGCTGCAATGACTTTGAGTCTGACCCGTGAAGCTTTGAAGAGCTCCCGCCCTGGAATCACAGCCTTTACCTTCGAACGAATAAGTACGCGCACTTTTTCAAAGTCCTCCGTCTCCTCACTGCTCTAAAAACTCCGTTGACGTCTCGCTCGGCACACTCCTTGCGCCAACCTTGCGCACTCCTTCAATTCGCGCCAGGCCGTGCGCACTTTGTCAACCTCTCGGTCACAGGTCTTCTCACCTCTCAGCCCATCCATCATACGCCCCACCTCGTGCTAGCATATTTTGATTGAATTCACTCCGTCCCTACCTCTGCCGCCGCTCAATCAATTTCATGTTTTGCTCCCTCGTACCCCCACTTCCTTCAAAGCCTCTGAGATCACGAAGCACCGCGATGTATCTATCAAACGGGATGACGGGACAGCTATGTTTGTAGGGTGCGGGACTTTTGGGTACGAAGGGCATTCCGCATTGAAGTCAAAATGACGCTTGATGCGCCCAGGAAGCTCAAGGGGCTCCCATTCCATATCATCCCAGCGGGAGAGGGCGGGGAGTCAGGCGGCTGCGGTGCGGAGCGACGGGGAAAGGTTTGATGGATCCGCATATGTCGGGTGAGTCCCCCTGAGTTGGTACAGAACTTCTTGCATCCTGGGTATGGGCAAGGAATATTCTTGGGCTTGAATTTCTTCTGGTAGGTCTGGCGGGGCATTGCTGAACGGTCAAGGAGAGAGTGGGGAGCAAAAATGACGGGGTGCGATCTTTCAAGTCCGAGTCATGCGTGCCTGAAACGAATTTGCAAAAAAGATTGTCAAGACGACACCAACTTTCCGCACGTGTTCTCTCGCTGCTCTCTCTTTCCCCCCACCATCTCTCTACCGATGTCTCTACCCGCCCCTCCAACGACGCGCCGCAACCAACCCGGTGGCCCGGGACTCACGACTCGGGACGGAAACAAGAACATACACCCTGCTCAGCTTGCTGGGCCTGTACCAAAAACTGCCGAGAAAAGAACTGAAAAAAAAGCACGGCAGCCGAAAACAAAGCTCAGTCAGACCACACGAAAGATACTGCGCTTGCGGCTATCGCTGCAATTGAAGACGAGCAGCGGCGCGAAGACATAGAGTATGGCGGGACCGCTAATCATCCTCCATCCCCAGCTCGTCCACATCGTCAGACCCAAACACCACAGTTCAGCCCTGAAGAAGAGGAGGAAATGGATAGTGGTAAAAATTTGCCTTGTCTGACGCTTGAATTTGTTTTCACTTGCATCTCAGATCCAGAAGCGGACAATTCCAGTGGTTCGGACGCGTTTCAACCGCCAGACGATTCCAACGACTCCAGCGACGACGAAGAAGACCCAGACGACAGCGAAGTCGGCGAAGAGGCCTCCGCGGCCATACCTTGCAAGAACAAAAAAAAATCGGCCGCGCCGACATCCAGGCGGTGCGTCAGACCCAAGATATTGCCGGTACTCCAGAAATCGGCGGTGATGGCGGGAAGGAAGGGCGAACGACAACGGGTGCGATCTTATCTTACAGATTCAGAGACCAAGATTGCTTAGAACCTGTTCAAATACCAGTAATAACTATTACAGTAACCAGTCGCTGTTTTCCTTACAGCCAATATACGGGTTTTGATCAAGTGGTGCTCATTCGTTTGTGCTTACGGCCGTTATGGAAAAAGACTGCGGGTTTTTGACTGATTTTCGTTTGCGAAATCTGCTGACCTGTGTTTGGTCCCGCGTCCTCGGCTCCACCCTTGCCGAATCAGCTATTTGTCTCTTTCAGCGCATTCTCTTGCCAGAGAGTGAGTTGGTGAGGCTCCCTGAACCTTTGTGAATACATCAGAGCTCCAATCTAACCTCCAGCAGGGCTCAAATGCGTGCTTAAGCCCAGTTGTTTACACCGACAAGCTCACGGCAGTTGTGGAGACTTGTGGAGCTGCACGGTGCCGCTGACGGAATCGTCAACAACTGTCAATTAAAATCGAAAAGGAAAGAAGATCAAAACCCGCATTCTTTTTCTGAGACGGCTGTACCTTTGTTTTGCTTCCCGTCACCAGCTCCACTTCAGCCGAATCTGATTTTCGCTTCCGCCACCCAAAGAACACCAGGAAAAAACAGGGGGTTACAGCTGTTTTACGGTTTTTGTCCGGTTTCTGATGGAGTGGGGTTCTTCAGAAGTTTTTAACCTGTGATTGGTTGTGCATGCCCTCGCCGGGGAGCCGGCGGCAGTTCAACCGCTCCGCCGCAGCCCCATGGTGGAGCAAAATGCCGAAAATAGCCCAATTTGTTAGAGTGGAGCTATGGCACACAGGTGTAAAACATGTTGGGTATATTTAGACACTCCGAGATTCCGCCGCGCCGATTTCGGCCAACCAACCTCATGACCACACTGGCACGTGATCGCCTTTTTTTTTTTTTTTTTTGTCTCTGCATTTTTATACCGCAACAAGTACACAATCTACTAAGACGCGGTGCCCGGAGGCGATAAATAAAGTTGTTGGTGGTGCAATGGAAGTGTTTCGATGGAGGTGTAGTATAGTCGTGTGAGGGTGTGGGTTAAGTTTGGGGTTTCGGGGGTATTAGCGGAAACATAAACCATAAGACCATAGCGCACGTGATCGCCCCACGATCGTGTCACTCACGCCAAGCGGTAGTGCGCCACCGACAACAAGGGTGTGCCGGCTTGTCAAGCCGAGACCTAGGGCAGGGAGGGTGGTTCGACCCGGGAGGGTCAGAAAAAAAAAAAAATTGATTATTTTTTGGGGGGTGGAATATGGTTCTGGGAGCTCATATACACCCAGAAATCATTGTTACCGTTGTTTCTACTCGAAATATTCCGTTCAACAAGGTTCACATCGCTCTTTCCGGGTTTCACCGGCAGTCCTTCCTGTTTTACACGATCAGCTTTGGCTATATTTGATATCAGAGGCAACGGAGGAGACAGTGCATGTACCTCTTTGCCGGATTGTAATAGATTATTGGTGCTTAATTCATCTTATACTACCTGTAACAGTTGTTTTGAGTTCATATTAGAGGGTTTGCGAAGAGCCATTGGAGCCATTGAATGGCTACCGATTTCCGTATTAGGAAAGTTTGATGGGCTAAACTTTATGTCGAAGTCAAGAAGAGCTATTTGGAATGAAAATTGGATGCTCAGACCGGGGGTAGCTTTCGTCAATACGCCGGAATTCGGGCACTTGCGTAGCCATTAGCCATTCAATGGCTGCATCGCAAACAGGCTATTGTCATTCAAATTTTGGTCAAACACTTCGGCAGGGTGGTATCACGTGCATAATTACTCGATTTGGACGTTACATAATGCTTACGTGGTAGGGTGGTTCAGCCAAAAGGTCGGTTTGAAAAAAAACAGCCATACAGACACTCTGCCTCTCAGAAAGAGTCAATTTGTCGAAGGCTTCTTGTTCAATGGTGCGCACGAATTCGGTCATCGCAGCCTTGTGTCGAGTCTGACGCTCGGCACCCGGAAGACGTTCCCATGCCTCGATTCCACCCGCAGCGGCTAACGTAGCTTTAGGTATTTTTTTTTGGTTTCCGCACACCCTTGACCGACAACCCCGTTTGGAGAAACACAGCCCCTCGTTGCGGGAATCATTGCAGAGAGTTTGAAGGATCAAGGGCAGCCGAATGATTACCAATTAGTGATACAGTCAATGTACTGCTAGACTCCGACATGGGCCGATAAACGGCCCGCAGTGAGGATAATGGAATATTGATTGATTGATGTTGGGTATGTGGACAATGGTCCACATAGGAGGGACAAAAACCGTAAAACAGAACTGAGGATCAAGACTCAGCTGCTACTTGCCCAGAGTTCGACAGGGCCGTGACTTGCGAGCAAGGCCCAAAACATTTAACAAGGGACCAGTGGCACTTGATGTGGTACGGCAACGCCCCACAAAGTGGTGCTCCCGGCTTTACCGATGACAGAATCGTCAACAAACGTAAGCACTCAATCAAAACCCGTACAGTCGAACCTCTCTTAACCCATACCTCTCGGTGGATGGCCAAGGCTATGGGTTATGAGAGGGTATGGGTTGATGGGGGCATTACATAATATTTAAATTCAATATTTTCTTTAAAAAAATAGGTGTCAACACAGATTTTAAACCAAATCTACGCATGATCAGCTTGCGCACTACTTTTTGTGTCTTGATGTAGATTCCCGACCGAGCCGATGGTTCATAACCGTCGTCGGACCAGTATCACCGAAATGCAACGTCGCAAATTCCACGTAGTGAGCGACACACGGCATTTTGTGCCTGCTCCTCCGAAGAAGCCTCGAAAAAATGCGTCTCAAAACACAAGGCCCCCTGACCCCTCTCGGACGGCAATTGTCGATGTGTTCGTCAAGGGAGCCGAGGAATGGAATGGCAGGTTCAAGGATTATATCAAAGTCACAACCTTCGATCCAGCTCTGGGCGGTTATCCCCCAGTGACAGAATCCACTGCAGGAGCGCGCGACACAACTCTTGATACACACATTGCCTTTGATAGCTTGACGCAGAACCCATTGACCATTGAAAGCTACATAGATTTACATGGGGGTGACGGTACAGCAAATATCACAGGTGCAATATGTGGAGGCGGCGATTTCGACGGGGTTGAAGGAAATCAATTACTGGTGTGGAGTTGGAGTGAATGGGGACAAAGGAAGAGGGAACCTAAGTGGAGTCGGAGTAAATGTACGTGAAGAATGAAAAAACTATCGTACGTAGGGGTAGAAAACCAATTGTGATTAATATTGAGTTGTCCTGCTGGGGTCTGAGTACTAGTGGGTGGAGCCATTAATCGATTTGAAGTGCTTGTGTTTGTGCGCGGAGGTCCTCTGCGTCCTCGACCCCGAGCTTGACTTCCATTGCTACGCGGGGTGGAAGGGTTTGACAGACCGGCAGGTGGAGTGTATTGCGGTGGCGGGGCTGGGGAAGGTGCGGCTCCCCGAGGTTGTTTACGAGCTCGACGGGCAGATGGAGGTGTCCGAACAATCTCGAGCGTGAGACGCCAGCGCGCAATGACATCGCAAAATCTGCTGGTGCCATATCCTATTGAACCACTTTTAAAATATGTTTGGGTTCGACGAATGTGTGGGTTAGGAAGGTGCCGGCAGATGCAACAATTTTTTCGAGCTGTTTTGGAGGCAAGAGGACCTCGCAAGGAATATATGGACTACTTCCCATTCGGAAGTGTCGATCTTTCCGCCACTCGACAAGCCGCGCCCGGAGGGAAGACATGTCTTCCTTGGAAAGTGTCTGCTCCCCTTTAACGGGCACAAAGTCCCCGGATTCAAAAGACGCGACTGTACCGCCGTCCGACATCACAGAAGCGGGGGAAGAGGGTCGAGATGGAGGAGGTGGAAGGATGTGGATGAAATCCGAAGCGTATTTCAAGATACGGGGGTCATGAGAGTTGCACGGCTGGCACCGATCAAATAGAGTGGGATTGCAATGATCACAGCAACGCTCGGGTGGCGGATGTCGATTTAGATCAAGCACTGTCCAGCTCGATTCGTGGGGAGATTGGTTGGAGACGGGCCCAGACTTCGATGGGAGTGAAGCTGTCAAGGAGGTATATAAATCAAGTCCAGTTTCAGGCCGAAATCGTTGGCGAAGGAAGAGGTGAGAGCACGCTGGAACGACATCCTTCAGCTTCTCGTAAACAAATTGATGTGGAACACACTTGCCTTCTGAGGAAGCACCGGAATTGATGAATGCCTCCAGGTTCACGTCCAGCTTTTCTCGCGCCGTCTTGTGGGACTGAGGCTCAATTGACAACTTCTCCTTCCCCTTCAGCCGCTGTACAGCAAGCCCAACCCCCGGAGGCGCTGGGCGGTAGGCCCATTTCTGAGCAAAAAACATACAAGTCCCAATTCCCGCCCGCTTTCGCCAGGCGCGACCCCATCGCTGCACAAGAACCGCGAGAGACTTCCGGACACTCGAACACAACTGAATATTCGACGTCCGGCACATTACAACCCATCCCAGCAGCATCTGTTGCGTATAGAATTCGGTAACGGCCGGACATGAATCCCTCCCAGATGTCTTTTTTAGCGGCCTCTGAGATATGAGCCCAATATGACACCACACAGCTGCGTAAGTGAGCAGGTAACGCGCGTCGCCACTCGGTTTTGGCTGCAGTAGTCCCGGCGACTGAGCTGTGGTACGTCAAAATTTTCGGAATACATGATGGAAGTGAATTTTCGTCCAGATCTTTTGGCAATAGATCGAGGACGTCGAGAACGGGATTTTGTGGGTTGGAGAGGGTTCGGGTCAAGAAGAAGAGGTTTGCGCGGTCAGAGCCCGCGTCAAAAGCCCAGGAAGGTCGGTGTCCGAACCCTAGAGAGTCCCAAATAATGTTGAATGTCCTAGTCGCGCAGGTTGCCATGCATGCAACGAAGGGAACTTCATGCCCGGTGAAACTGCGCAAACGGTGAAGCTGCCGGTACATGGAACGGAACTCTTCACCCCACTCATCGATGGGGTGCGCTTCGTCAACGACTAACGCGTTAGCTCGGGCGCGGAACTTCGCGTCCATCCACAACCTCCCAAATTTGTCCGACAGGGCCATTTCGGGCGAGATATAAACCAATTGGGCGCTTTTCTCGGCCTTTCGCCACACAGTAGGGTCCTTGGTGTTGTCTTCGTTGATTTCTATGGCGCTAATCCCCTTTTCATTGGCTTGTCGCACCTGAAAAGTCGGAATAAGTATTCGGTATGGAATCTCCTCATTATGTGGCAATAACACATATTTACCTGATCAGCTTCTAGGGCTTTTAATGGACATATTATAATAGTTATCTTGTTTTTTCCCCCGAGCGCCGCAATGCCTTCGAAAACCAGGCTTTTGCCGTAGCCAGTACTTACCAGCAAGGAATATTGAATCAAAGCCCCGGAGAATACGGATGATTAAATGGATTTGCCAGTCCTCTGGCGTGTATGTGAGCTTCAACTTGTTTATGACAAGTTGTCGGGTTGCTTCTAGAGTCGGTTTCCAGTCCTTGATCCCCTGCAGACGCGTCGAGCGCGTAGGAAAAGTTTTCGAGGGGTTCCCGGAGAGCGAGGTGCAGTGGGTGAAAATGGGCGGCGGCGCGGTGTTAATGGTGGCCGAGATGTTTTTGGTGATGTACCAGGCATGTTCAGACGAGATTTGAGTCGGCACGAAGACAGACGAGGTTGTGGTGTAGAAAGGAGACGCGATGTGATGACTTCGAATAATTTGGAAATCATTGGGTCTGCTCGAATTTAAACGTTACAGCCGTTTGCAAAATTGATGACAGTTGGCAAAAAAAAAAAACATATATAAACAGCTTTTTGATAAGCCTGGTTCCCCGCCCCGTTTCCGCATTTCTGAAGCATTTTCCGAGGTTCTTGAGGTCATGTATCGATATTTTAGACGTTAATATACCATACTACTACTTTGAACCAGGCTAAACGGCTCAGTGGAGGGCTCAAGAGGGTCATTTGACCATGAAAACTGGCAATTTAGAAGTATATCTAGCTGATTGCTGGTTTTCCGGGAGTAGAGAGAGGGATGAGCCAGGAGCCGTTGAAGTACTTTGACGGCAGAAGCCATGGTAGTTGGATTCACCGTGATATCTCGACAAATGCGGATATGAGTTGGGAAGGAGGTCAAGGGAAGTAAACGAAGCAGAAATGGTGCGGGGAGGCCACTAGACCCCGAGATCTGAAGGTGTCTCCCCAAGGATAATGACCTACAGGTTTTTGGGCTGGGCAGATCCAGTCAGGCACTTTGAGTGTAGTTTTTGCAACGAAGATAGGTGTTTTTTGTGTTTATTAACATCGATGGATATAACAGTTCACGAAAATTGCTACAGAGGATTGAGTGTCGGATAAGAGGTACAGGCCAGTCCACCATCATTCCACCGGGTGTAGTCCACCATCAATTGATCCCCATCCTATACTTGAAAAGAGGGCCAGGCCATCAGTCGCGTGACTTTTGGCAGAAAATCACGGGGTCAATGTCGAGATGTTGAGATCGCACTAGACGTCGCGAGCGGAGCGAGCGCAGCGGGGCAACACTATATTGGGTAGGTAAATTGATTTCGCCGCAACTGTGCCAGCCCCAACAAGCTGTGTGACCGAACGGAGGTAGGTCGGCGAGCGCAGCGAGTCGGCCGTGCCGGAGGCAGGGAGCTATTTTTTTATACTTGAAAACAGGGCCAGGCCATCAGTCGCGTGACTTTTGACAGAAAATCACGGGGTCTTTGTCGAGATGTTGAGATCGTACGAGACGTCGCGAGCGGAGCGAGCGCAGCGGGGTTTGGGGCGGCCAGCCCCAACAAGCTGTGTGACTGAACGGAGGAAGGCCGGCGAGCGCAGCGAGTCGGCCGTGCCGGAGGCAGGGAGCTAAAGCTTGTACTTCCAACTATTTGCGGAATGCAGGGATAGTGAGTGTGTAGAGCTCCGAAGATCTCGGACCACCTATTTGGCGTCGCGGGGCGGCCCAGTGACCGTCCTATAGCCCTTAAAAGTGGTTCGGCGGACCCTATAGGCCTTCTTAAGGGTAAAGGACCTTTTAGGGCTATAGATGTCACGTCGGCGCCCCTTCTTCTTCTGTTGGCAGTGTAACCTCATCACAGATCGCTTTCCCACGACTAAGTCGCGGTCGAGTAGCTCAGTGAGCGAGCGTGTAGCTAGAAAATGGCAACCCAGAGCCCTCAGGGCCGTGAAAATGCGCCTAAGAGCGCAGGACGTACTCTCAAAATTCTTCCACCCAAACCACCGGAGTCTGGCGCAACTACTAGTAACTTGGCGCACCGAACTTCCACCACATCGCGGAACAGCAGAACGGAAGCCAACGACCCGTACAAAAACGCCAAGGACAACGCACCCACCTCCTCCACCCGCTCTCTGGTCTCTTCGCGCTCTCAGGAGCCGCCAACAACCCCATCGAAAAAAAACAGGAATCATTGGATCGCTGAGAGGCGCCTTCAGCACCAAGTCCCCCCCACGGAAATCGACCAACGACAGCACCGACCCACGGCCAGTGACTCCGACCACGCGGAACCCGCCAGGTGATACGACGCCAACGCCGACACCCTCGAAGACACCAAAAACGGCGACTCGAACTTACGGTCACGTGCCCGCGACGGCTTTTGAGTCCGCCGACACCGACATGCAGATGGAAGATGATGTACAGCAGGGCCTGCAGTGGGGAGACCAGCAGTACGACAACCAAGGCTACTCTTTCGACAACACCTCGGAGCACGATCGCGCCAGCCTCGTGTCGGAAAGGACCACCCCCGACGATAAATTCCGCGGACAACAACTGACCGAACTCGCCGACCAGGTCAACATCTCTCTCAAGGACGCTGCGGCGGCTTTCAGAATTAGCGAAACAAATTATCAGGCGCACCCAACGATCAGCCAAAACACACGGGAACTCGCAGAGGACGTCTATCGGCTCACCCACGGCGGAGATACTTGGATGGAAAGGATGGTTCAAAGCGCTGTAGAGGCGGCAGAGTACGCAACACGCGACTACGATGAGCTAAAGGGAATGGTTTCAGGCTTGCTGGAGCACATTCAAAAGTTGGAAGACCGCCTCAACGACCGTATCGACAGTGTAAAGAACACCACACTGGCCGCGATTAAATCGTCTACCGCCCCACCCTCGCCTCAACATACCATGGCACCCGCGGCTAACTCCCCCGGGCCGCTCATCAACCCCGCCCAAAAGTCTGCACCAGCACTCCGACCTACTCCCCCGAAAACAACAGTAACCAGCCCGTCTGCGGCCCACCACCATTCCCGCCTCGTCATCCAGATACTACCGGAGGGAGTCAAGCCGGACGACCGCTCCGACCCTCGGAACTTGGTAGACGACATCAACAACCGCCTGGTAGCAGACGGAGTACAGCCAGAACACCTTATGGTGGTAGCCGTCAAATGGAACAAGAACGGAAATTGCATCGTTTCGACGCGTTCGAATCAAACAGCGGCCGAGTTAGCAAAACACGCCCCCAGCTTCACCGACCTTATCGCAAAAGGAAAGCAGGTCGCTGTGCGTCCAGACACGAAATGGGTTAAAATCCAAGTTAACGGCGTCCGAACGGGAGCGTTCGACGACATCCCTGGTGTGTACACCCCCGAAACCGTCCATGCTGAATTGGCCAAAAGGGAATTCGCGGAACTGGAATTAACACAAGAACTACGGTGGATGCGCTCACCAGAGGAACTGATGACCACCGGTCATTCCTCAATCGTTTTTGCCATCGAGGATGAGGAGCAGGCAGAGCGCCTGCTCCGAGAAGTTAAGTCGCTAGCTGCGTTCGGAAGGAACGTCTACCTACGCCGATACGCTGACAGACCCCCTGTTATTCAGTGCAAGACATGCTACAAGTTTGGGCATTTCTCCACCAGCTGCGAAGCGTCGTCGCAAATATGCCGACTATGCGGACAGGGGCACACCGAAACCGAGCATCGCTCAAGTTGCACAAAATGTAAGGCGGAGGCTGCGGCCGACGATGCCATGGACACCGACTCACCTTGCACCCACGATATGCGCTGCATTCACTGCAAAGGGAAGGACGACCGAGACGCTAACCACCCGTCCGACTCCAGACGCTGCCCGGAACGTCTTGCAAAGTACGGTTCGGCCCGCGCAAACGACCGCCCGGCACAACCAGCGCGCACTGCAGACAACGGCTGGAAAAATGCACCGACCAGAAACAGGCGACAGGCCCGGCAACAACCGACTCAGACCCCAGCTCCCCAACAAAACCGATTCCAGGTCTTGGACCCGGAGCCTCAAGTCGACAGAGTGATTGCGAACGCCGCTAATTCTGGAAACCTGCCAGTATCAAGGGAAAACGCCACCGCCGCTATGCAATATGTCCAGAGCCGGGTCAATGGTTGAACGAAGTCAACCTCAACCTCTCCAGCGACCACTAAACCGCCATACCATACAAACAAAACCAATCCGCTGCGGGCAGCTGAACATTAACCGAAAATCTTCCGCAACACATGCGTTTCTAAATGATCGAATTCGTGATTTTGACATTATCTTTCTCCAGGAGCCAAGCTGGGCAAGAATCGGCACAGACGATTCGGGCGACGCGATCATCGGCTCAATTGGACATGCAGCATGGACCCCAGTGCTCCCTAAGGACTATATTCCACCAGGCAGCGCGCACCCCCGCGTCATGGTGTACTACCAAAACAGACCAGACTTCACTGTCACTCTACGGTCCGACATCGCACAAGACCTCGACATTCAAGTGATCGATGTCTCGCAGCCGGGCGCTCCCACCACAACTTATGTGAACATGTACAATGACCAGAAACAGTACCTGCGACCAGCAATCGAGCGTATCAAAGCCCTCGACTTGCCAACTGACCGACCCGTTATCCTACTTGGCGACACCAACCTCCACCACGAACTCTGGTCTTGCCTCGGTGTTAACGGAAACTCACGTTCGAGGAATTTCGTAGATTGGACAGCGGAGAAGGGATATGCGCTGCTAAACAAAAAAGGAGAAGTTACTTACGTTCCACACGACGGCCGGCGTTCCTCGTCGGTTATAGATTTGACGTTTGTCAACGCGGCGGCAGTCAACAACGACACGGTCAAGGACTGGACAATCGATGACACAATGTCATACGGCTCGGACCACAAAGGTATTCGATGGACGATGGACCACGGACGAACAGAAATCGACAACACGACTGGCGTAAAGTTTAGTCTGAAGGAGGTGGACCCGGCTGATTGGAGCAAAGCCTTCCGGCAGACTTTGGAGACGCACCGGCAGCACATCACCCCGATTATGGACGAGCAGCTACCGGTTTCCAACGACCAACTTACAGCGGCGGCAAAAGCCCTCACCGACGCGATGCGCGAGGCTACGGAACGGGTGGGCAAGGTTCGGATGCCCAGCTCCAACGCGAAACCATGGTGGAGCGAAGAACTCAAACAAGCAGGCGACAACCTAAAAGCAGCGCAGTCCGAACAGAACGAGTTCGAAATGAGAGCTGGAACCAGATGCCGAGCTTTGCGCAGCAAAGTCAAGAAGGCAGCAAACTTCTTCAAGCGCCTGTGCAAGGCCACCAAGGCGAAGTGGGCGATTGGGAAGCTGGAAGAGGCGCATACGGAGCGGTACCCGCTCCAACGCACTCCGCAAATCGAAGGAAAAGGTCCAGAAGTCGTGGGTCAAGGAATGGAAGGCAGCGCAGAAGACGGGGGGCTATGCAATGGCAAACCGCTTCCCCCCATCTACGAAACCCACCCCCCATTTCGCGACGCTGAAGCGAGAAGTTTTTGGACGGGTCACCCAATGCCGCATAGGGCATTGCTTCTCAGGCGAGTACTACAGCCGATTTGTACCATCCGAGGACGTTGACTGCCCCTGCGGGGAAGAGTTCCAAACGCGCGAACACATCCTGCGCGAGTGTCCTCAGTACGAGGACCAACGGCACAAACTCCGAAAAGTCTCAAGGGATATTTCCCTACCCGAAATACTGGGTACAAAAGACGGAATTACTGCACTAGCGGCATTCCTAGAGTTGTCTGGGGCGTTCACAAAGACGGGCAAACCCCGCACGCCACAAGACCTCCCGGTCTACGAAGACGAGCCGGAGCCGCCAGACGACGAATCAGACGAGGGAGACACGGGCTGAACGCGAGGGCCGCGCTCCGCTGAGCTTCCCAGTACCCGCCATGTTCGAAACTTGGTTCCATCCCTCCGCACACCACACACGAAAACCCGGCCCCCAATATACCCCCTCCACCTTCTTGTACATTTCTTTCCACCCATGCGCTATGGTTCTATGTTAGCGCATGGGCCCGCAACTCAAGCGCACAACAGGCGCATTTTTTGGCGGCAAAAAACCCTTGAAAAATCGTCAAAATTTACCTTCACACCTCGTGAATTACTGTTCGGCACGTCAAGCAATGCCAATTCCTTCTCTGGTAGACCTCCTTGATTGGGGCGAGAACATGTGACTCTACAGGCTTTAACACTGTCCGAGAATTGCTAGAGGCCTGATTATAGCCCTGCTATAGGGCTATAGCACTATAGGCTTTATCCCCTCGGACGGTCACTGTAACTTAGCTGATTCATACAGTTGCGGCCACTGAACTTGCATTCCCATATATGGAAAGTACCCTTACCACACTGCGAGAGCGCCAGACAAGCTGGCAAATGGCGCAGAGGTGCTAGTAGGTACCTCGACATTGCATACCTACCATCAAAACGCAAGGAAAATGCCTAAAAAGGCAATATAAACTTGCGCTTCAGACAGAATTGGGGTTGTTTGTTACTGTTTGTAGCAGAAGCCACGTCTAATGGGGAAGCTTGCTTCCCCATTCATCGGTATAGGGCTCCAGAATGCAGATGCTTACAAATCTCCGTCCAAATGCTTTGTAAGCACGTCCTGGAGTCCTGACTCCGTGGCCTCGGACTTCGGGAACGGCCGGCAGTCAGTCATGCAACTGTCAATGTCACGTGACCTCGGAACGCGCTTCAACCTTGCTTCAACCTCATGGATAGATATGTCCTACCTATATAGTATGTGTAGTTGCTCAATGGATGTGCTCCCTCTTTTCTTTCTCTCCTCTATGACGTGTATTTTGGTATTTCTTACACTTCTAGCCATTTGCTTAGTGGCTTGTTGCAGCTGATTTTTTTTTAGCGCTTAGCATTAGCACTCAACATCAGCTTAATCCTCCACATTATCTTCTGTTACTGAATGTATGAGCCAGATCAATCAGTCAATGCTTTCCATCAAGCAAAATTAAATTAAATAGGTCTACGCCTCCAAATACTCCACAGCGCATATGAAATGCAGCTCAGGGGCAAGAGCGTGTCAATCGCATTCTGGATAGCCCTGTACACCGGAGATTGCCTGTACAGCAACCAGGTTAACTGGAATGGCCAGCAACTTCAACTTACACCTCGCACAGCTGGCCGAATTGCTGAGATGCAGAACACTGGGAATAGCTGGGAATGCTGGTATTTTAGCAGGACAGAATGAAGACCAGGATATGCAAAGTTCACCTCCGTCACCAACATGTAGACCTCAAGGTTCAGAGCCACCTCCGGTGCAGCAGAATCCTGTACAGCCAGCGCAAAATATACTAATATAGTACAAAAACAGGGAAATGCTCAACCCAATGCTCAAGCTCGAAAGGAAGACCAGTTGCTAGAGAGGCACATCCTGAGAATCCTGACCTCTGCTATATTGCACAAGTGGCATTCAATATACAGGATATTCTTACTGAATTTCAATTTCCTGAGCTTTTCAGCAGTTGCATGAGTACTTAGAATAGATCGACGAGGGGGCCGCAGTGTACTATGTAATATGTCATTCAGTAAATTGCATGTACGGACTGAAACAAGCTTCCCCTCCTATGTGGACCATTGTCCACATACATCTAATGAGATGTCCTAAGGGCTCTCAAAGGTCATCAGGACAAACCCCATCGCTAGCGGTATTCTTAGGAGGACGTCCCATATATGGAAATGCCAGTTCAGTGGCCGCAACTCAAGAGGTGAGCGATCTTGCCGATCGTAACACAGACCTCCTTGAAGGGCCCCCCAAAACAGGCAGTCCGATAAAGCCGACCGATTTTTATTGCCAGAACTTTCGATTTCTTACCGTACCTCACACTCTTCCGCAATACCGCTGCGATTTTGGCTACCCCCCCCATTCCTATATCCAAGCTTCGGTCCTACCGGCACAGATTAATTTTATTCCTCATGTAGTGCATACAGTTGCATTTTCAATGAATTTCGGATGAGCTTCGTCGGCAAGAAGCTGGCATTGAGTGAAAGCGATGACTCATTTCTTATCTTCTCGGGATCTTCCCAAACCCGCGGGTTTTTGTGAGGCGGAACAATTACGTAGCCCCCCCCCCCCCCCCCTTACGAGGGTTACTGTCTAACGGAATCCCTGGCGGGAGTGAATAAGCCTTAGATAGTGGACCACGGCGTGGTAGGACCCTTTATTATTATATTATTGACAGCTATTTTGGAAACGATAGACAGTCTCGATTTTTTAGCTGAGTTCGGGCCGAGAGGTCGTAACTATGTCGTGCCAAATTTAGAATAACCTTTTCTGCTAATACCTCCTCAACAACGACCACCTACAGTGGCGGCGGGATCTGATGCCACCCCCCAGAAATTGATGTGACCCCAATCGACTCCACTTGCATCAAAAGTTCCAGAAATGGGCTGTTCTATTTTTAGGGGTGGCATCAGATGGCGCCGCCACTGTAGTACAGTTACACCGTCACTGGAGACTTACAGTCATGACGAGCAGGCTGACGATCGTGTGGAGCATATGCTGCGCTATATATCCTCGCTCAACGAGTCCAAGGCGCCCACCTATTCTACTTTTCGACCGGTGTTGACACCATGCAAAACACTATTGCACCATATCTTCTTGGCGTCGGCCCTCCCCCTGCTCTCACCGGACGACAGCTCGCAGTGGCCCAATTACAGGCCTCCCTCGACAATGGCATGTTTGACCACACCCGCGACTACGAGCAGCCTGGGGGCGACGACGATGATCCTAGCGATGAAGATCCGTCTTATCATCAATACCAGCTTCCTCCGTTCCCTCCTCACATTGTCGAAGCTCGCCAATCTCAGTTGCCATCCACTACAGCTCCCAGTCAAACTGCAAGTGTGTTACAGCCATTTGCGCATTCTGCAGGCTACTAATAAACTTCCAGACCGCGGTACCTTCATCACAGTCAAAGTCCCTATCTATGGCGAGCCAGGAAACGGAAAGAAGCGCGCCACGGTTACCACAACCCTCGTCCTCCCCTCTGACATTCCTGCCGGCGACTTTCTATCCCGCATCACAGCTCAGATGAATGTCGACCCCACATCTGCGACGTTGGGATGGAAAGAGTCTCAGGAGCGTCGCAAGGATCCATATCACCGTCTGTCATCCGAGGACGATGTTCGCGACGCCTTCCAGCAGCTTCTCAAGCTCCAGAGGAGCACACGTCGTCAGAAAGAGGTGATAATGGAAGTGGTCAACCTGGTAAGTCATCCGTTATCTATGGGTTCTTCGGTGTTGAGCACACTGTCTTTTGACTCTTTTCAGGAGGTGCAGCCTGATGGAAAGACGACAAAACAGGCCGAAAAACCCCCCGAGACCGCTGTTACCGCCACCGAGCTACAGCAGATTCAAAACCATCTCAAGTGCGCGGAACATCCTGGCAAAAATCGGTGGTGCTACGTGATGGGCCCGAAATCTAAGTACCCAGGCAAGCACGTCGAGATTGGAATAGATGTTATTAATCTGTGGGCTCGCTACATGGTGCGTGACATGCAATTTCTGCTTCTCTTTTGCATTGCTGACTTTCGTCTTCAGCATGATGGCACCGCGGATCTAGAACATCCTCCCAAAATCCTCAAGCTTGACGAGCTTGCAGAGCGTGGCCGTGCTCGCGAGGAGCGTAGTCGTAACCGCGGACAAACTACCATGCCCCCCATCCACGTCCATCTTGGCAACTCCGAGTCCGCCGATACTGTCCTTCGCGATGCCAATAGCGTCAAACGTCGACGTGAGGACGAGTCATCAGATGAATCTGATGAAGACGAGGACGTCCTCCTTGTCTCCGACGTGCTGCGCGCTCTCGATGAAAAGTACCCCGCTCTCAAATACTTCCAATATGCTGAGAGCCTGGGGGAACAAGGCATTGTCTATGCCAACAGCATTGCCGACTTCGATACCAAGTTCTACAAAACCGACGTTGGGATGGCAGCCGGTGCCGTGGGTAACTTCGTGCGCAAGGCAAGTAAGATGGTCGCCGCCGCGAAGAAACGCAAGGGGAAGAAGCGGGCTAGGGTTGTGGAGAACGAAAGCGACAAGGAGAACTAATTTATTTCACGCTGTGTATGTTATCGCCGCCTCTATAACCTGTAGATACTGTATCTCTACTAGTTTTCTGTATATTTGTATAGTCGTACTACTTGTTCATATAATTTCTTGCCGTCCTACTCGTGTATTGACACAACTACCGGTACAACAACCTATACAACATCCCTGAACCACCCTTCGATGTTCTCTGGGGTCATCGTCTCATGAGCAGCTTCCCACAGAGTTGCGATGGGGTCGCAACCATCACGCCCTTCCATTGAGCTGAGAACATCGTCCCGGTTGCGGCGGATCCAATATTTCATGCATGAAAACCCTTCTTCGGATGGATTGAAGTCGGGAGAGTATGGTGACAAATAAATGAGTCGACGCCCGCTGTAGATCAAATTCAGTTGGTTGGCAATCAAGAGGATATATCCTACGCACCGTCCCTCGACCATCTCACGAATCCCATCAAAATGATGAACACTTGCGTTGTCCATGACGAGAACAGAGTTGTCCTGTGGAAAGGGATTCATGCGGTCAAGGAGAACATCGAGATAGTTGCGGAACTCTACGGCGGTCCAGGATCGAGTCAACACATCAAAGTGAAGTATGCCATCGAGGCAAATTGCCGGAAGCACAGAATAACTATACATATCAGCAGGTACGAAGTACTGGCAAGAGCATAAACACATACCGGATGCCTCGGACAAAAAAATCATGCCGCCGCGCTCGCATTCCAATAGGGGCCCATGCCATCTGCCGCGTTGTGTGTCGATTGCAAGCTGCTTCGTCTAGGAAGACCAGTCTTCGAGGTGGGTGTTGTCCAACTTCACATTGGAAACCAAGCCGTTTGTTTTCCTCGGCTTCGAGTGCAGTTCGAGATATCTAGGGATATACTCATGTCAGCGGCACGAAACTCCCAGCAATTTTACTTACATGAACCCGAACATAACCCATTCGCAAAAGGGCGTCACGTATGGTGGTTTTGGCGACGTCGAGTCCCGTGGCTTCGCACAAACATTCCTGTAGCTCGAAAAGATAGATGTCGGGGGTTCTCGCAACAAGACCCTCAAGATACTTCTCAAAGGGTCAAATACGAAGAGTATTGAGAAGATCACAGACCGCGACATCAAAAGATGTGAGAATGCGGGGTCGTCCGAGCTGCAGAGGAATTTGGACGTGGTCCCCAGTGGTCCGCCACGTTCGGATGATGCGGTAAATGGTTCGCTCGCTGATGTTGGTAGCTGCAGCAATGTCTGGGACAGACATATAGGCCGACATTGTGGTGATGAGCTGTTTCTGCTCCTTAGGTATGTGGCGGCGGTTTCCTCGTCGTATCATGGTGAGAGTGAGGAGAGTATTGGCGGGCAACGCTCGTCGTCATGATGGAGCTGAGCTGTAGCTAAAAATAATTATATGACGGGTATGCCGGGAACTGCCGAACTCAGCTAAAAAATCGAGACTGTCTATCGTTTCCAAAATATCAGCGAGCTATTTTGGAAACGATAGACAGTCTCGATTTTTTAGCTGAGTTCGGCAGTTCCCGGCATACCCGTCATATAATTATTTTTAGCTACAGCTCAGCTCCATCATGACGACGAGCGTTGCCCGCCAATACTCTCCTCACTCTCACCATGATACGACGAGGAAACCGCCGCCACATACCTAAGGAGCAGAAACAGCTCATCACCACAATGTCGGCCTATATGTCTGTCCCAGACATTGCTGCAGCTACCAACATCAGCGAGCGAACCATTTACCGCATCATCCGAACGTGGCGGACCACTGGGGACCACGTCCAAATTCCTCTGCAGCTCGGACGACCCCGCATTCTCACATCTTTTGATGTCGCGGTCTGTGATCTTCTCAATACTCTTCGTATTTGACCCTTTGAGAAGTATCTTGAGGGTCTTGTTGCGAGAACCCCCGACATCTATCTTTTCGAGCTACAGGAATGTTTGTGCGAAGCCACGGGACTCGACGTCGCCAAAACCACCATACGTGACGCCCTTTTGCGAATGGGTTATGTTCGGGTTCATGTAAGTAAAATTGCTGGGAGTTTCGTGCCGCTGACATGAGTATATCCCTAGATATCTCGAACTGCACTCGAAGCCGAGGAAAACAAACGGCTTGGTTTCCAATGTGAAGTTGGACAACACCCACCTCGAAGACTGGTCTTCCTAGACGAAGCAGCTTGCAATCGACACACAACGCGGCAGATGGCATGGGCCCCTATTGGAATGCGAGCGCGGCGGCATGATTTTTTTGTCCGAGGCATCCGGTATGTGTTTATGCTCTTGCCAGTACTTCGTACCTGCTGATATGTATAGTTATTCTGTGCTTCCGGCAATTTGCCTCGATGGCATACTTCACTTTGATGTGTTGACTCGATCCTGGACCGCCGTAGAGTTCCGCAACTATCTCGATGTTCTCCTTGACCGCATGAATCCCTTTCCACAGGACAACTCTGTTCTCGTCATGGACAACGCAAGTGTTCATCATTTTGATGGGATTCGTGAGATGGTCGAGGGACGGTGCGTAGGATATATCCTCTTGATTGCCAACCAACTGAATTTGATCTACAGCGGGCGTCGACTCATTTATTTGTCACCATACTCTCCCGACTTCAATCCATCCGAAGAAGGGTTTTCATGCATGAAATATTGGATCCGCCGCAACCGGGACGATGTTCTCAGCTCAATGGAAGGGCGTGATGGTTGCGACCCCATCGCAACTCTGTGGGAAGCTGCTCATGAGACGATGACCCCAGAGAACATCGAAGGGTGGTTCAGGGATGTTGTATAGGTTGTTGTACCGGTAGTTGTGTCAATACACGAGTAGGACGGCAAGAAATTATATGAACAAGTAGTACGACTATACAAATATACAGAAAACTAGTAGAGATACAGTATCTACAGGTTATAGAGGCGGCGATAACATACACAGCGTGAAATAAATTAGTTCTCCTTGTCGCTTTCGTTCTCCACAACCCTAGCCCGCTTCTTCCCCTTGCGTTTCTTCGCGGCGGCGACCATCTTACTTGCCTTGCGCACGAAGTTACCCACGGCACCGGCTGCCATCCCAACGTCGGTTTTGTAGAACTTGGTATCGAAGTCGGCAATGCTGTTGGCATAGACAATGCCTTGTTCCCCCAGGCTCTCAGCATATTGGAAGTATTTGAGAGCGGGGTACTTTTCATCGAGAGCGCGCAGCACGTCGGAGACAAGGAGGACGTCCTCGTCTTCATCAGATTCATCTGATGACTCGTCCTCACGTCGACGTTTGACGCTATTGGCATCGCGAAGGACAGTATCGGCGGACTCGGAGTTGCCAAGATGGACGTGGATGGGGGGCATGGTAGTTTGTCCGCGGTTACGACTACGCTCCTCGCGAGCACGGCCACGCTCTGCAAGCTCGTCAAGCTTGAGGATTTTGGGAGGATGTTCTAGATCCGCGGTGCCATCATGCTGAAGACGAAAGTCAGCAATGCAAAAGAGAAGCAGAAATTGCATGTCACGCACCATGTAGCGAGCCCACAGATTAATAACATCTATTCCAATCTCGACGTGCTTGCCTGGGTACTTAGATTTCGGGCCCATCACGTAGCACCACCGATTTTTGCCAGGATGTTCCGCGCACTTGAGATGGTTTTGAATCTGCTGTAGCTCGGTGGCGGTAACAGCGGTCTCGGGGGGTTTTTCGGCCTGTTTTGTCGTCTTTCCATCAGGCTGCACCTCCTGAAAAGAGTCAAAAGACAGTGTGCTCAACACCGAAGAACCCATAGATAACGGATGACTTACCAGGTTGACCACTTCCATTATCACCTCTTTCTGACGACGTGTGCTCCTCTGGAGCTTGAGAAGCTGCTGGAAGGCGTCGCGAACATCGTCCTCGGATGACAGACGGTGATATGGATCCTTGCGACGCTCCTGAGACTCTTTCCATCCCAACGTCGCAGATGTGGGGTCGACATTCATCTGAGCTGTGATGCGGGATAGAAAGTCGCCGGCAGGAATGTCAGAGGGGAGGACGAGGGTTGTGGTAACCGTGGCGCGCTTCTTTCCGTTTCCTGGCTCGCCATAGATAGGGACTTTGACTGTGATGAAGGTACCGCGGTCTGGAAGTTTATTAGTAGCCTGCAGAATGCGCAAATGGCTGTAACACACTTGCAGTTTGACTGGGAGCTGTAGTGGATGGCAACTGAGATTGGCGAGCTTCGACAATGTGAGGAGGGAACGGAGGAAGCTGGTATTGATGATAAGACGGATCTTCATCGCTAGGATCATCGTCGTCGCCCCCAGGCTGCTCGTAGTCGCGGGTGTGGTCAAACATGCCATTGTCGAGGGAGGCCTGTAATTGGGCCACTGCGAGCTGTCGTCCGGTGAGAGCAGGGGGAGGGCCGACGCCAAGAAGATATGGTGCAATAGTGTTTTGCATGGTGTCAACACCGGTCGAAAAGTAGAATAGGTGGGCGCCTTGGACTCGTTGAGCGAGGATATATAGCGCAGCATATGCTCCACACGATCGTCAGCCTGCTCGTCATGACTGTAAGTCTCCAGTGACGGTGTAACTGTACTACAGTGGCGGCGCCATCTGATGCCACCCCTAAAAATAGAACAGCCCATTTCTGGAACTTTTGATGCAAGTGGAGTCGATTGGGGTCACATCAATTTCTGGGGGGTGGCATCAGATCCCGCCGCCACTGTAGGTGGTCGTTGTTGAGGAGGTATTAGCAGAAAAGGTTATTCTAAATTTGGCACGACATAGTTACGACCTCTCGGCCCGAACTCAGCTAAAAAATCGAGACTGTCTATCGTTTCCAAAATAGCTGTCAATAAGATCAATATCAGCTAGCCGCGTTTTCGTTTTCGATTTTCGTTCATACCGCATATTTCGACTCCTTTCTTCCCACACTTCTGCTCTATCCTGCGGAAAGGCCTCAATACCGCAGCATACGGGGCAAGTACGTAGTTGGAGTAGACATAGCCAAGGAGAGGGCGATGAGCCAAATATATGGCGCGGAGCACCTCCTCCGACTCATTGGTGAGCTCAGCGAGCTATGTAAATGACGCAGTTTGGACTCACCTTTTACCGACGATAAATTAACAAACGACCGCGGACGACCGTCGCCGGTAACAGGAAAAAGAAATTTGCGACATGTTCCTGGAGATCAGCACCTGGGCTAGGTCTTGGCTTTCCTCAAGTACCTCTTTTCCTCCCATCTTGGCTCTTCATTCCACATGATCTATCTACTGGTTTCTCACATGTCCTCTCATATCTATTCTGTATTGAACGTACGAATACGAAGCTTTTGATCCGCCAGTTCGGAAGTCTCAAATATTTGTTTCGTCTTGTCGTCTTCATCTGAGTTTTCTTTTATATTTTGCTCGCGCTCGGATCCATTACCGCCGGCCTTGCATCAAATCCGCGGCCTCCACCGAAAATTGAAGCGTGCCCATCCCGCGTACCCTAATCAAGAAAGCGTTTTGGGGCTGTCGGCCCCTAAGCCACTCGATTGTATATAACATACGTTCGGTGTCGAAAAGTACAAACTTCAATGTCGCGCCACGTTCGATTCTCTTCACCATTGATCTCGCGTCCAGTTTATCGTTCAATATCGCCTCTAGGAGAGGTTTCGACGCTCGTGCGGCCGACGCCATACAGAATCAGCGTTGCCCGCACACCGAGAGCACGAGTGCACCATTTATTGGCGTTCACTCAAAGACCATTATTGATAAACTACAACTTTTCTTTTCCACCGTCATCCATCACATCACTTGTTAGGGGCCTCCCTACCTCATTATTCGGAGAGCCCGCCACAAGCCCTCCGCAACCGCGGCTGACACTCATCCACGCATGCATGCCTTGGAGAATCACGATTGTTGCTTCGAATGCACGTTACGTGAATGTAAACGATGTATTCATGGGCCTCTACACTACACTGCGCACCAACGTGACGCTGACGGAGTTTAGCAGTCTGGAAAGGGCGGGGCATAGGGAAAAGGTCTGCAAGTCCTACCGTAAACGATACAGGCGGCTCCGGGGACAGGATTACGTGCGGGAGAAAATGCAAGGAATCAAAAGGATTGATTTTATGATGGGACATACTAAATTCTTGGGTCTCACTCAGCGCTCGAGCTTCCAACCCGATGTTTGGCAGGTAGAGGCAGCATAGTGGGAGTGTTGTCGGCACCTTTGCAGTCTAGTAGGAACTGTGGGGGACTTGGGCCGCAGAGATGCAAAGAATGGGGTTCTGAGGTTATGAGTGGGCTGTTGAACTGTGCTGTATACGTATGTCATTGTAATAGTTCGATGATGGGGAAAACAACGGTAAAAAGCGGCCGGATTTCGGGTGTACACCGTCACGTCCTGCCATCAATGATCATTGGGAGGATTTGGTCAAACTTTCCGCCAAATATGGCGCTTCATAGCTTAATTTCTGAGTCTGTTATCCCTTCCTAACGTCAAAAACAAGGTGTCTGAGAGAATTTTCGAATTTTTCAGCCGGTTCTCAATGCGAAAAAGGCCGTGGGAAATCAGCGTAAATTAGCCCTGTAAAATAGGTCAAATAGACCCCTGCCAGAAGGCTTCGGTAAATTACCTCGGTTAATCAGACGCCAGAGCTATTTCCCGCCACCCTAAAACACGTACCAGAAGCTTTTGTGCGTCATCACCAACATCGTCGTCGTTAACACCCCCACCATCCAGTCTCCTACCCAGCCGCGGTTTCGAGGTTCCAAATGGCACACATCCAGCATGAGATCTCCCCAGAATGTCCACTGGAAGGCAAGAACCGGTCAAAAACTACGTGACCATCACTGATTTCGAGCACGAGTACGTAAAAAGTCACGTTTTGTTAAACTTCGTCAGCGAAAATGCAGGTCATCCTCAAATGGTCGGGGTATTATCTTCCCTTCTCCGAATGCATTCCAAGGTCTTACCGGTTCTCCTCGGCACATGCGATGGGTGCTTCTTTGCGAGATGTCTTGCTACATCTGTGACTGCGCGTCCATGGACATCCAGAGCTTGTTTCTTGATGCTAAATGTCATTGCTAATTCCCGATTAATCAATCAGAACGACGTATCTTCTCAACAGCTTGCTGCCAGCTTGGAGAGCCGTTATAGCGATTTAGGAATTTTAAACTGACGTGGGGATCAGGTCTGCAGCCGGAATGCAGCCCATTTGCGGCGAGCTATTTTAAGCCGAGCTGAGCCCAGCCGTTGCCAAGGCGGCTCCATGTGGCTTGGCTCAGGCTTGAGCCGGCTCTGAGCCGGCTCAGCCGTCGTGAGGTGCATTACTGTGTACACAAGGGAAATAATGAATCACACGCTTTCGCTCTTGGACTCGCTGGAGGAAGGAATTGGCGACGATTCAAGGACCAGGTGGCTGTTCGTTGCTGAGAATCTCTTCTCTGACCACATTGTTTGGCCGGATAGCACATCCCTCTACTATCTGGGTGTAGTCCCATCCATCGCTGGCGAACTGGCGAATCCATTAAATGAATCAATCCCTATCATCGTTCAGAGGCTGATGACTCGGATTGCGAATGCATGGCACACACAAGCGATACGATTAGCATCAAGGATCTGGGGAGACATGCAGAGACGATGGAATTACAATGGAACGGACAGGCGCATTCTTGAGCAGCAAATTATGGACGACATTCGCAAGGAACTGCCTGTACACCTACAGGTCTTGATTCCAAGACGGTTGTTGAGTGATTGAGAAGAAATAGCTACAATTGGACCTGAATTATATCGATCTGACGAGGTATTGCTTTACATAGTAATACCTGAGCTTTGTAAGCGTAGTCAGTGGTCTTAATCGTATCTTCGTATGATAGCGGACCTAACTTCGTGACAAGTCGGTTACCCAATTTGGAAATCATTACTGTGACCTCACCTTTTACCTAGGTGAATTGAAGATTGTGTAGAAAGCACTCTAAGAAGGCCAGCTAAAGATCCCCCGGTGCAAAAGTTTGAAAAGTTGAAAAAATATTTTTGCTCCCCGGATTTCGCGCTTTTGGTCCGGGCCGACCGGTAACCGGTGGCCCTGTGATCCCATCAACACATCAAATAGCCGCCGAGCAGACGAAAAAAAAGCAAACAACGTTGAACTAAATGGTTCACAGTATCAGGGGAGTCTAATACCGTCACAGAGCAATCTGGTGCTGTTTGGAGGGCAAATTGCAATTTTTTCAGCGCAAAATCACAAGTTAGGTACACACAATTTTGAAAATTTCCGCAAAAATTTCGCGCTTTTCTAACCCTAGGTTAGGGTTACTCCGTTTTCTCTGAAATGAAAATTTTACTTATAAACCCACCCTATGTTCCTGCTAAATCTCAAATCTTGAAGAATTTCAACCAAAATTACGACTTGACATGAAGTTCTGTCCGCTATCATACCCTGTATGGAAGCAACGGTCACGGTCACGATGACCTCCGTTGCGTTGCAAAATTTCCTCCGGGTCACAATCACGCCGTCTCGGTAACCCAGAGTGCAGCTGCACTCCAAGCTCGCTTCCCACGGAATAATCAGAATAGCATATCTTCCGCACTTGGTTGCATACTCCGAACTAGACGCTGGATCAACAGAAATCATTCAAGAGTATCTGAACGAACTACTCTGGTTTGTGATCGAGACCGGTTTTGCTCGAGTCTGACATTCCGCTGCCAGTTGGATGCTCGATGAGCAATCTTGGTTGTTCCAATGTTCTGAGAATGTCGGTGAATAAGTACACTATGTGGAAGGTCCTCACAAAAATACTGCTAACGATGTACTCAATACTCGGATTTATCGAACTACAGCATCGAGTTTGACGGCGTCGTTATTCACCCGGCGGAGACGGTTAGGTGGGTAGGTGTATGGCTGGACTCCAAACTCACGGGTGAGGCCCACATAAAAATTCGTGCTGCCTCGGCTACAAGGTCGCTCAATGCTTGTGTCGCTCTCACTCACGCGGTCTGGGGCCTCAAGCCGCTAATGATCAGGGATCTAGCTCGCTCGATCGTCCTTCCTCGTGCCGACTACGGTGTCAACTCGTTCTTTCCGTTGCCGCTCAAAGCCTTGAAACCGCTGGAGGATGTCAACAAATGTATTGCGCGCTGTATCACCGGCGGCTACCGAAATGCGTCGAGAGTTGCCCTCGAGAAGGAAGCGGCATTACTACCAGCTCCCCTCAGGCTCGAATCCGCTCTCCTGCATCGTCTCGCAAGGTACCTATCTCTCCCTCCGTCCCATGGTATTGTCCCGCTCGTTACAGACGCAATTACTCGCGTGCCCAAGCGACCCTCCCGCGCATCGCCCCTGCACTTCGTTGAACGTCTTCCTGTTGTGCGCTGGCCTCCCGACGCTCCCACTCAGGGCATGCGGCTTGGGAAATATCAAAGCAACCTCCCCACTGAAGTTACGACGGCCCCGAGCGCAGATCTTGCGAATGACTGCGGCGCCCGTGGAAAGCGAGGGGGGGTGGTCACCGAGCCTTGTGCTCGTGGATTGCCTCCGCCTCTCGGCGGAAGGCAAGTGTCTGTGACTACTCCCTCCGTAACTTCAGTTGCTGATCCACCTTCTCCGAATCTCCTGCTGGGTATGGAAAGGATCGAGCCAGTCTACTCACCTCCATGGTCCGAACCGCTTCCCGTCTCCACCGTTATCCCCTCCAAGATCACAGCAGTCGCAGTCCTCGACGAGCTGCTGGCTGACTCTTCCTTCGGGGGTTCCACCTGGTTTACTGACGGATCCCTTTTGGCTGGTACGGCGGGGGGTGCGGCGGTTCTGATGATAGAAGGGAAGGTGTGCGAGAGGCTGCTCTTTCCGCTGGGCGACGGGCAGGTTGCGGAGGGAGAAATGGAGGGTATCCTGAAAGCTACGCAGCAAGCCATGATCCGCGGCGCGGATCAGATCCTCGTGGTCTCCGATTCCCAAGCTGCGCTTCACGGCATACTCTCGACCGCACCACGCGCTGGCCAATACCGTGCTATACAGTACGACCGCCTGATTCGCTCTGCTGTAGATCTTCGCCCCGCACTCCGCATCACGAACGTCTGGACGCCTGCTCATATTGGGACTGTAGGGAATGAGTTCGCGGATGACGCAGCCAAAGCTGCAACTCTTCTCCCTCCCCCCGCTCATCTCCCCATCTCGCTCACTACATGCAAGCGGCGTATCAACGAGATTATCTTACAACGGTGGCGCAGCGTATGGAACTCCTCCTCTCTCGGCCGTGGTCTTCGCCAAATTGACGACTCCCCTCCATCCACAATACTCCGATCTCCATACACGTCCAGCGCGAGCCGCGGTGACATCTCGGTCGTTGGTCAACTTCGCACGGACTTCTCAGCCCTCAACGCCCACCGCTTTCGCTGCCGACTTATCAGTTCACCGGCTTGTGATGCGTGTGGTGCCTCTCGTGAAACCAGAGCCCACTTTCTCCTCCATTGCCCTGCATGGTCCCGATTCCGCGCTCCCCTCCAGTTCGCCTCGTACTCAGCTGGTCACCTCGGCGCTGTGGATCTTCGTACTCTCTTGAATGATCCAAAACTTCTCAAAACCGTCACCAGATTTATTCAGCAAACAGGTCGCTTTAATACATAAGATATGTTCTCCTCTCTGCTCTTTTTCTCTCTCTATGTACGATACCTTACTTATAATCACTTCACCCCATATAATCCCAACCATAGTTTACTCATACACCCATCGTTATAGCATCTCCCTCATCCGTTACCCGAAACACCGTATTTCCCTCTTTACTGTCGCGACTTTTATTTTTCTTATCCTCGATTACATCATAGAATACCGAACCTAACCCAGTAGTTTACTCGTACATACCCAAGGCTAGTCTAGCTAGCCAGTACTGCCGCGTAGCCCTTACGGCCAGATACGGCATTAATAGAACTCAAGTTCAAGTTCAAGTTCAATACTACTCTACTGGTATGAATGTCTACGTACGTAGATGCGCATTGTGTGAAACACATCATTTGTAATGCAAAACGCTGGAAGAGCAAATTTTGGAGCTCAGCATGCCCAAGGCGTGCACGGCGGGGTAACAGGTTTGAGGAGGTGATCAAGAGGAGAGAAAAATCGGCAGCTCGAATAAGCCATCAAGAACAGCGAGCGAAGAGCCAGAAGCGAGTGCTTGAGCAGATACATAGCGGTGGACCGTGGTGGAGTCGGAGCCGGAGCTAGTCTGAGCAGCGACAAGCGGTCGAGGCCGACTCCCGCCGCCAACGCACTGGGCTCTAAGAAGTCCGAGGAGTCGTCCCGCCGTAGTCTCGTAACAAGACTTTATTTACTCTTTTGAAGATAGTCGTTCAAACGTATATAAAGTCTTGCATTTGTCGGGGCCCATGTCCCATGTCAGTTGAGAGAAAGAGAAAAAATCGAAAGAAAGAGAAGAAAAAAAGAGAAAAAAAGGGGGAAAAGAGGAGAGATTTATTGAGACGTACTGGACAATTCAACCATGGAGTTTCGCCCGTGAACGCGTTGAAGCCAGCGATTTTGAGGTCCCGAAAATTTTGATCGCTGATGTGTCCCAAGTGCTACGGCGATTTCCGTGGCCCATGTCCAACCGGAGTATGCGTCTCATTTGGACATGGGACAGCCAATCATATTTCAAGATAAGCAGCGAGGCCACTGATTATCTCTCTGTTTCGGGGACGCATCACTAGTAGTACATACTCTCGTTTGACTCTCGTTCTCTCTCTCTGCTCCCTACTCTTCACGTCTTCTGTTTTTGTCAAGACCCTCGCTCTCGCCCCTCACGTCGTTCCACCGCAGCGTAATCCTCTCGGCAGCCATGCCCTCGCGGACTCTGCGTCTGCTCGAAGGTGCCCGAAACGAATGTGGAGGAGTAACCTGCCGTCTACTTGACCCAACCAGACACTCTTCACTCAAGCTAGCCTCCGCCATCCATGCCGCCACCGCTGCTGGTCTCATGTTTGCCCTTCAACCTCCGGCACGCAGCATTGAGGAACAGCAACATCATCGACGACCGCCGCCGTATCTGAGGATTACCACTTACTGGGTAAAATTAGGCAGATAGGTGTGTTATCTGCTTTCTTTCAACTCTGAATCCCAATATTCACATTGTACCTCAGCTCATTCACTCAACCGGCTCGTGCGACTCTTCACTCTTTCACACTCCCCCCTCCCGGCGTCCGCTCCACCTCTGAACGCCGCATGATCTGCGCGCCGACGGCTCGCATGATGCGAGCACTACCCCGAGCACACCCCCAGCAGATGCAGTTGAGCCGCTACCTGCGTTTACCAACGTTGCCGCCCGCCTTGCCGTGCCGAAAGTCCTCTTCAAATATCATGGTCAACAGCGCCGGAGTCCCGACGCTTGTTTAGCTTGATTTTTGTTTTGAATTCAGAAACACTGTGGGCGATCAATGCTGCTGTTGTGTCTCATGCTCAGCCCCTTTCTATTCATAACCTCAAATCAAACGGTTTCAATCTTCAGCTTGGACTAAAGGTACAAGCGAATCGTAAAACGGTACGCGGCATAAATCTAATTGGGGGAGCTTGCTCCCCCTTTTATCAGAGCCGTCACCGAAAAGCAATAATCGAGAGCGTTTTGATGGCGTCACTGCCCTTGACGTGCGCACGTCAAGATTGGCATGCTCCGAGTGATAGGATGTTCTTCCGAGTGATCCAGCCTGATCCCGATTGATCCAGATTGATTGCAACTGATGACCATTGACGCACCTTTTCAACTGATGGTGCACGGGTGATTTGATCCTGCCCAAAGCTGCTTAACGGAAGCGAAAAATATAGTTCTCCTTTTCATACACGGTACAGAGGGGCAGATTCTCGACGAGGGGTTGTTAATGGTGCCATTAGTTTGCAAACAGCTGCTGTGACGAGGTGATGAAAATAAATGATATCAATGTTGCTCAGTTAGTGTCTGTATAGAGAGACTATGGTTCTGAGTGGAAATTCAAAAACTTGATTGGTGGTTCATCCTTCAGAACGTCATTGCCCGGCATAAGTAAAGCTTTGTTCACAACAGTAGATTATGTGCGTGAAAAGAATCCGGCCGAATTATGCCCCAAACAACAGCGCAATATTGATATTGTTAATTTGTGGTCGGTACTCCGGCATACAAATCACATTTTTACCATTGTTGTATTTGTGGGCTTAAATCTGAAGTTCATGTTGCCAGGTTAGTGTTGCCGCGGCTCGGCTCAGCTCGGCTGAGCCGATAGAGCCGAGCTATTTTAAGCCGAGCTGAGCCAGCCGTTACCAAGGTGGCTCCACGTGGCTCGGATCAAGCTCAAGCCGGCTTGAGCCCAGCTCAGAACAATTTTCTAATTTCCGCGCTGCCCATTGCGCCAGAGCTTCAAATGACCTTCAGAGCACTCTTACACCCCTCTCTTACCATTCGACTGATAACCTCTCGTCTTGGGCCGTCTCAGTAGTGATTTTGTCATCGCTGGGAAAAATTTAAAAATAAATTCAATTTTAATTAATCATTTAACGAGCCACGTTGCCCGCGGTGTTGTCCAGACAGTCAAATACTCTAGCTGACGAGTGTTCAGAAAATGTTAGGAAGAGTGTTTAGATGTTATTGCTATGTAATGGGGTGCATCTACGATGTCCAAAATGCAGCTTTGGAAAAACCCCTCTGAGCCGTTGGCTACAGTTGCGGCAAGATCAATTTTCTTACCTTTTATGGAAATTCCAATCAAACCCGGCCTTTTCCCCTCAGAAAGATGTTAGATGGGCAATTAAAGTGCACAGAGGCAGGGAAATATCCCAAATTCAACAGAATATGCAAAAACATTAATCATTTTCCATGCATCTGCCCCACTGTTTGGACCAAGTTGTGATTCAAAAACAGCCTCTTATGGGTGGTTCGGCAACGGTTCGAGGAAAATCGAGGGTCGCGGTGAAGCACAGCTACTAGCGTCCCATCCTAAGGGTGGTAACGTCCGACTCAGGTTGAAAGATACCTGTTATGTCCCTGACTCTCAGCCGACGCTTATATCAGTGTCGCGGCTTGATCAGGCGGACTGTTACACCGTCTTTGGCGGTGGACGCTGTGTTACCTTTGAGAAGGGTGACAGTGGCAAGCTCATCCGCAACCTCATTTCGTCCGAGAAGGTTATTCTGACCGCCACTCTCGGCAGCGATCGCCTCTATCACCTCGATTCCTCCTCGTCGACGGAGAATTCTTTTTCCACCTCGTCTCGACCTCCGACCTCAAAGCTTGAGGAGCTGCATCAGCGTCTAGGGCATCTAGTCTACCCTGCGCTGCGCGCTCTCGTTCGGAAGGGTCACATTTCAGGTGTGAAACTATCTACGGCGGAACTCAATGCTGAGCCGCCGGTATGTCAATCTTGCATGGAGGGCAAGATGACTCGTGCCTCTTTTCCTCCTTCGGAAGAGGAAAATGCCGAACATATTCTCGATCACGTTCATTCAGATCTTTGGACTGCTCCAGTCCGTACTCTGAACGGATCGAAATATGCCCTCGCTTTCACCGATGACTGCTCTCGCTGGATTTGGATGTTTTAACCTGCGTCACAAGAGTGATGCAGTAGCTGCATTCAAGGAGTGGTTGGAGATGGTCGAGCGTGAGACAGGTCCGCAAGCTTAAGGTCTGGCACGTCGATAATGGGGGTGAATTTATCAACGAAGACCTGAAGCGGTTCTTGGAGGCACGTGGTATTCAGCTCAAAACCAGCGCTCCACGTACTCCTGAACAGAACGGTGTTGCTAAGGCTCCAACCGTTTCCGTTCGCAAACGTTTTAAACTGTTGTATCCGTTTCTTTTTTCGTTTGTTTTGCCGAGGTCGACAAACGGTAAACAAAAATAAAATAAACGGTTAAACGGTTACTTACTTACATCAGCCAGATCAATGTGCGGAAAGATCCCGTAAGCTGCCGTTCCATGCAAGTTGATACCGGCATTGATTCTTGGTTGATCCTGAGTGTCAGGATCATCAAGTCGGTGCCTCAAGGGCGGCAGAATCTTCGGCTTCGAGACGGCGCGACATCTTGGTGCCCGCTGAGCAAAATGAAACATGGACCAGCGATGAGTTTCACAGTGTGTAAGTCATTCAAACATTGTTCAACTGGTTTGATACCTTTCAGTCAATTTTGAGAAGTGGATCTCGTTGATTTGAGCCATGCCGCTCCGGGCCGCCCCAACATCCGTTTAAAAACGATTAAAAAGGTTTTTCTAAACGTTTAGAACCGTTTCCGTTTGTTTTGCCCTCGGGCGTAAACGAAAACTAAAAGGTTGGAGCCTTAGGTGTTGCCGAACGTCAGTTTAGGTCTATTTTTGACCGCGTTCGCACCGTCCTCATCGACGCCGACCTGCCGCTTAGCATGTGGGCTGAGGCCAGCAATTACATGGTCTATGTCAAAAACCGTAACCCACACAGCGCTCTCGACCTTCGTACCCCTTTCTCCATCCGCTTCCCAACCGCAAACAGCCGAAGGACAGGTCTTTTCACCGTTTCGGTTCCAGGGCTTACCTCTATAATGACAATCCTAATCGCAAAAAGTTCGACCATCGCGGCGAATCGGTTATTTTTGTTGGCTACCCGGATGATCGCAAGGCTTGGAAGGTTTATCGCCCCTCAAAGCGTACCTTCGGATCGTCGCCTCATATCAAATTCGATGACAACTCAAATTGTGGGGAATTTCGGGCTGAGGGGGAGATACACTCATACAAATATTCTTCTCTCAAATCGTCTTCGACCGAAGCTGATGATGATGATTACAGCCCTCCTTCCTCCACTTCTACGCCTCCAACTGCCAATCCGGTACCTCCTCGTGCACCATCCCCTCCTGCTCCGGCTGGACCCTGCGGATGTCGTGTCACAACCTAAACCCCGGGCACCTCGTCAACCTCGTCCTCTACCACCTCCGCGCGACCCATCTACCCGTATCCGGGAAGCCGCTGAGCTCAAGGCCGCCGCCGCAAACCTTAATTCAGGCTTAGCAGCAGCGCCAGCTCCAGAGGACCCTGACCGTGCGCCGGAAGATTCTGCTTTCGCGGAATCCTGGGACGAATTTGAGTACGCTCATATCATTGGTCCCGGCGAAGTTCCTCGCAACTACAAGGAAGCGATGGAATCGCCCGATCGTTCCGAGTGGGAGAGCGCGATGGAAGTCGCGCTCGATAGCATTGCGAGGATGGGTACATGGGAACTTGTCCCACCACCTCCCGGTGTCACTCCGCTTGGTTCGCTCTGGGTCTATGCCTTGAAGCACGACAGTACTGGTGCCATCACTCGGTACAAAGCTCGTCTATGTGCTCAGGGTACACCCCCAGCGCCCAGGTATCAATTTTTCGATGTCTTTTGCTCCTGTTGTGAAGTCAGAGTCGCTTCGTTACCTCCTAACCCTAGCTGCAAAGCTGGACTGGGAATTCCACGTTGTAGACGTCGACTCCGCCTTTCTCAACAGCGAGACGGATCCAGACGAGCCACCTATCTACATGCGACAGCCTCAGGGCCATCGTGTTCGTGGAAAGGAGGACTATGTCTGTCTCCTGAAAAGGGGAATTTACGGGTTAAAGCAAGCCGCACTTCACTGGTACCAAAGGTTACGTTCCATTTTGGTCAAGATTGGTTTCCGGGGTGTGCATTGCTGATCCGTGCGTCTATATTCGTCCCCTGGAGAAGGCTATTTCCATCATCAGCGCCCACGTTGATGATCTTGGATTATTCTGCTCCTCTGTTGCAGAGGTCAAACTTTTAAAGAAGCAGATTTCCGAGCATGTCCGAATCAAGGACTTGGGAGAGTCAAAATCCATTCTTGGCCTCGAAATCCTGCGTGATCGTGCGAACCGCACCATCTCCTTGTCTCATCGCTTCTATATTGACTCGATTGTGGCTCGGTATCGCATGGAGGATGCACGGCCCGTATACTCGCCAGTCAACACGTCGCCGCTCCGCTTTCCAAGTCTCAATCTTCTCAGACTTCGGAAGAACTCCAGCGCATGGCCAACGTTCCCTACCAGCACGCGTTGGTTCGCTTATGCATACCGCTGTTCAATGCCGTCCAGACATTACGAAGGCAGTCCAGGCCGTATCGCAATTTAGCTCCAACCCCGGTGAAGCTCATTGGGAAGCCGTTAAACGGATCCTCGCACATCTCAAAACCACACGCGACTCTGTCCTTGTTCTAGGCGGCAATGAAGACCTTACCCTTCACGCTTTCAGCGATTCAGATTTCGCAAACTCGAAGGATCACGCCCGATCCATATCTGGGTATGCTGTCTTCATCGGATCCAGCTTAATCGCTTGGTCAGCGAAGAAGCAAACTTCCACGGCTCTTTCGACTGGCGAAGCCGAGCTCTACGCTGGCACACATGTCGGGCGTGAAATCATGTGGCTCCGCTCTCTTCTGTTCGAGCTTGGTTTCCTACTACCTTCCGGACCGACTTCCCTTTCTATCGACAATACTTCCACCATCCGGATGATTGTCAATACTGATGAAGTCACCGCTCGAACGAAGCACGTCCACATTGCCATCTGGTGGATCCGTGAAGCAGTCCTCCATCGCTGCATGTTTACGTCCCTACGGAAGTGAATGTTGCCGACTTATTCACGAAACCATTGTCGGCACCACGCCACAAGACTCTCGTCAAGATGTTGGGCATGGCTCCCCGACCGGATGCTCGTTGAGGGGGAGTGTTGAAGTATTTATTATTCCGTTTACTTACCTTACATTCCTTAATATTCCAACTCGCTATCCGTTAGAGTTATGCGTCACACGCTCCTTATGTAGTATCGTGTCACCGTCACATTCCTCAGTCGTTTCCTCCACGACTGAGGTATGTGAATCCTTACTTACAGTCCCTACAGTTTACTGATTCTCCTGGTAGTAATACTTACTTGTATTCTATCAGGTATATAATACACGAGTCGTTTCCTCCACGACTGAGTTAATACTTACTTGTATTCTATCACACTAGACTTCACTAGCTTCACTCTGATCATTCGGCGCGCAGTCCGAAGTCACATGACAATGACAGTGACGGCCGTTCCCGAAGTCCGAGGCCACGGACTCAGGACTCCTGGAACAGTGCTTACAAAGCATCTGGACGGACATTTGTAAGCATCTGCATTCTGGAGCCTTATACCGATGAATGGGAAAGCTTGACAGCTATGTACAAAACACTGGAGCGCTCCGAAAAAAAGTTCACACAACGGTTTTTGACAGCTCCTGCCTAATTCGGCCAGCCCGCTCCACTCTCTCCAACGACACTCGCCCTTTCGTCATTGCTCCTGGAACGTCTCTCTCGCCTACCATGCCCTACAATACCTTCCGCTACATCCCTCCTGCACACAAGCGGCTCATGATTACCATGGCCGCCAACGGGATGTCCAATCAAGAGCATAGGCTGCAACCCCGCCCTGACGCGCCAGCCGTCGACGCAATGGATCCGGCAGTGCCTACCTCATATGGCAATTGACGTCATCGCATCAATGGGAACTTTTTTTCGGAGCGCTCCAGTGTTTTGTAGATAGCTGGAAGCAAGCTTCCCCATCAATGCTGGCTCGTCTTCCTGGTATTTTCAATATCCTGTTCAATCCCCGAATTGCGAACTTTCCGGGATTCCGGGCCCATCTTGAACATTTCCCATCTCTCCGACCCTTCTTCGACCACCGACTCGGATGTACGCAAGGCCATTCAGACGACGGCGGTGCTTCGAAGCACTAGTACGAGTGTATACAGACTATGGTATTCGAATTTGTATATACGAATCCAATACGGGTATTCATGCATGATGAAGCTTGAACAACGAGCGGCGCGGCCAATGTACTTTTTATCCAGGTCCCAAGTTGTGAATGCGTCGGACTCAGGCGCAACCAGGGAATTCGTCCCGTTTGGCATTGATATCCACCTTTGAAGAGAGCTTCAGACGGTAACGACAGAAGAGGCATCCCCTACCGAAACGGTCTCGGCAAACTCCACGACGCCGACGACGCTTGTCCCTGCCCATGATGACCGACTTTCGCACCCCCTGCATTTGAGGCCAATGTCCCCATCGGGATGGAGTTCCATCCTTTATCGTTGTAGTCAATAGCCTCGCGGAAGTGTTGGCGTCTGTTGAGTCTGTAGTAGATTAATACAGCAGTCATAAGGTATGGGAGCAAACGGAACGGGACATACGTCGCCATCATGCTGTTCATGTACACTACAAGCGGCCACGGAATATGGAGGTTGAATAGGGTATGAAATGATAGATACGAACGTTTACTGCTGGGAGCGAGACCGAGGAAGAACCAGAACGTGTCGGGGACTGCGAGAAACTGAAAAACACCGACGCCGACGTTAGTTAAATCCTGGGCGGGTGCTTCACGACGAGCTCGGAGCGGACTTACCAAGACCATATTGACGCCGGACGACAAGGCGGTGAGTACACCGCGATTGATAGCGTCGTATATGAGCAGGTCCATCATCGAGTTCGTCCTGTTGGATGTAGAATGGTGTTTGGGATAAAAGAGAAGCAAACTTACTTCATCATCTCGCCCTTCTGGCTTTTGAGAAACAAGCAGAGGTAGGTTGTGATGAGCATGTCGCAAGCCAATGACGCGGCGGATTGAAGCGTAGTAATAGCCTGGAATCATATATAAGTCACCTGATCAACGCTCGGAGGGAACTATAGAACTATACATACTTTGGTCGTTCCGAGTTTAAGGAAACTGCGCAGCTCGTATCTATGTTGAACATCGTATTCAGTAAGGATAAACCAGGGACAGCGAAGCACGGATCGAGACATACGACCAGACTGTCTGAATGATGCCCGCGACTGTGTTACGAATGCATTAGAAATACCGCTTGAAGAAAAGGCATGCACGTACCGATCTGGGTAATCGATAACAAGAGCTATGGCAAGCAGACTCAGTGACCCACTCCATCATACGGTAGCAACAGCACTCACAATGATGTAAATTCCCAATGCAGAGAGGCTGAGTGGCTTCCTCGCCTCGGTCACTGAGAGAAAGATGATCGTTGGGGACGGAACAAGCAAGGGGTTGAAGTGACTAACATCTATGAATACGGCTCGCGAAATAACTGCGGGTCGACTCGATAAGCCTCACGAATACCGATCCAGATTCAAATCTCACATTTGCACAATGAAAGCGGAAAGATACTAGAGGCGGAGGTCAGCAAGATTTACGACTGAACAGAAGTGGACGACGTGCTGCAGCAAGAAGTTGTAGCTATGTCGAGTAAAAGTATGAGCAAACGACTACGGAGTAACTCACAGCGTAACTTACGGAATCCTCCCTTCAATCCACATTCCCACATCAGTTACAAGCCTATTGAAGAGAGGAATAGAGCGCACCAAAGCAATTCAACCTGAATCTCCCCGAAGTTCCGGACGAACCGAGAGTACGAGGAAATGGAGAAGAATATGACTTGGACAGTCTCCAGAAAACTGACAAAAGTACGTGAGGATTCGACAAGACGAGCACTGAGAAGGGCCGCACAAGACGACAGCAACCTAGCATTTGATCGCATCAGTTACAAGGAGGGGGCAGTCGCGATTTGGTCGCGATGGCCATGTACCGTTGCCTGCACAGCTCTGGGGTCCGTCGCGCGAGCCGCAAAATAGTTCCACGTCTGAAGAATACCCATTCCATACAAAATTGTCTCCAGAAGGAGAGAAATAAACCAGGCGCCGTACGTCGAATCGAGCGCAGTGGTCGACATATCGGTGGAGGGAGTGAGAGAATGAACAACGGGATCCAGGGCACGCTATACATAAATACTGCGATGCAGATCAGCAACGCTAGCCATACCTGACAGACTTCGAGAAAATCGGATATGGCGATATATTGGAATCACGGCAACTTCTTTTCTTTGCCAGATCTTGAAGCAGCCCTGGCGAGTACTTCCGATTAGTATGTATATCTTCGTTGCGGATTTCGGCAGCGAGCTGTCTCTCATGTGCCTCTGAGCTGCGTGTTGCTTTACAGCCTGAGTCCTGTCCCATACTTGTGCAGTTTTTGATTGACCACACAGGTTATAACGCAGGACCAGGGGACCAAACCTTATCTTTTGCGCCAATTTTGCGCAACCGCGCGATGGTGGGAAAATTATAAGAGGAGCGGCATATGCCGCTTGACAGTGTGACGGGAGGATTATCTATTAGCAATACCATCAAACATTCCCGATTAAGTAGCAAACCGCGGTTTTAAGGGTTTATTAAGGGTGCCTATATTAAGGGTCAAATTACAGCTGTTTTACGGTTTTTGTCCGGTTTTTGATGGAGTGGGGTTCTTCAAAAGTTGTTTACCTGTGATTGCTGGTGCATACCCTCGCCGAGGAGCCGGAGGCAGTTCAACCGCTCCACCGCAGCCCCACTGCATTCACTGGTGGAGCAAAATGCTGGAAATAGCCCAATCTGAGGTCAGAGTGGAGCCATACGGCGACTCAGAGGCATACAGGTGTAAACAAGAAACGAAATGCCCCACCCGATCAAAAACCGGACAAAATCCGTAAAACAGCTATAAGCCTTATTTCCTAAAATGGTCAGACCCGCAAAAAAATTTAGGCCTGCCTAACTAAGGTGTGGAGAAGCCCGCACCCCTTATGTCAGCAGCACATTGACCGTGGGAGGTTCCAAATCTCAGGGTTCTCATCCTTTGCACCCGTACCGTCGCATCGCCATCACCATCCCCTTCACTACCTTATATACTGCTTGCTGCCCGCTAGTCACTTGTTCCCCACGTCGACTAGCGTGCGTATACCTTTACTTTACTTTCTACTTTCTACTCACAGTCCTTGTAGTCTCTAATATACTCTAGGTACAGTCGAAGCTGTCATAACCCATAGCTCTGGTAGCCCATAATTTGCCTAAACCCATGCATTTTTTGGGAACTTTGACTGGCTTTTGGCTGGGATAACCCATAAATCTGCCATACCCCATACCTTGTGGACCCAACCGAGGCCTATGGGTTACGACAGCTTCGACTGTACTAGTCACTTGTTCCCCACGTCGACTAGCTCTCTAATATACTCTAGCTGACTCCGACTCACTTGTTCATGGCCGCTCATCGCGCTCTCATCACCTTTTGACCTACTTTAGTCAAGTCACAAATGATCTACAGTCGTCACTGTCCTAACCCATACCTCTGATAACCCATACTCTGCTGTAACCCATACTTTTTTGGCCCCACCAAGTTGGTTTGCAGTGAAATGGAGGCCATAACCCATAACTCTCTCATACCCCATAATCATACCTTCTGCAAAGGTCATAACCCATGAAATTTCTATATCGGGCCCTTCAACCGGCATGGTTTGGGATGATTTTACCTGCAAAGTTGTAAGATGCACCGAAATCACCCATATTTACGCCAAATCCGAGTTGATGGGCCATTTTACCACTGTTCATGCACCTATCATGGATGAGGTAAGTGTTCCCGCACCCCATATATAGTAATATCTCACGGAAAACGTGACCTAACACTGCCTCTGATCCCCTTTGAAAGCCATACACTGTGATAACCCATACCCTGAGGTGTATCCCGAGGGCTATGGGTTATGACAGTGACGACTGTAACACTTTGGAATCCGTGGTTTATTTAATCCCAGGTGTACTAGTCACAGGAAATACTCAAAAGATTGAGAAAAGTTGCAGCTCCACACAAGGGTATTCCGATCCGCGAAATCCGGATATCACCTCGATTTTTTTTTTTTTCAGCGACTTCGGCAGACCCCTCCCCTCATGGTTGCCGTAATATTCCCATATGCGGCAGCTTCACGTAAGTTTTTCCCACCGGCTAAATTGTTAGCTTTATCAAGTTTATGTATTTTCGGACTTAAGATCAGCATTTGAAGCAAAGAACCTGTCGTTTTGCACATTTCCATGTACCTGCACTGTGCAAATTTGATATTTCTGAATGTCAGCAACCTGTCCTTCTGGACCAAACAACAGCATACTCACTGATAGCCGAGGCTGCCGAGAGGCTCGACAGTGGTCAAACCGATCTGACGGTGACAGTAGTGGCCAGAGTTGGACCTGAAGCACTGAAATGCCAGAATAAGACCGTAGAACAGCGTACATAGCATATTTGCTGTATACAACACTTAGAACCGAGTTCCAAAATTCTGTATGAAAGTTTTTTTTCAGGCTGAGGGGACCCCCCCTCCCTTACATCTAAATAAGGAAATTTCTTATCTTGGAAGGCCCTTGGCTCCACAACAGCTTCAGCAAGTGAAATGTAAGACAATTAATTCTGACCCAGACTTAGTGCATGGCATGCCCCAATTGAAACAGCACAAAGAAGAGATGAAAAATCTTGCCATGAGGAAAGGCTCAGATAAGTGTTTAGAATAGATGCTCAGTACATTTGTGAAGAAGTATTGAATTCAGCAAACACAACCTGAAATTTCAGCTACAGCTGCGGCGAAATTAAATGCATTACCATATAAGGAATTTTCCATTATTCCGCGTCAGTTTGCCTCTAATGCGCGAACACAACAGCTCAGAGTATTGTTTTGTTCATTAGAATATGTATATGTACACTTCAAGCCGGTTGTCTACTTGAAAATCTGGTCAGAAACAGTCCAATGAGTACCATAAAAGTTAGCCAACTGCAAAGGAAACTGCCCCTTTCTCTTTAATACTAGCAATATCCGCACCTACTCTACTCATATTGTTGTTGTTGTGGTACGGGCATTGCCCTTGCCGGAAGCGGCAGCTTTGTACTTGTTTGGTTCGCAGAGGCGCTTGGTTCCAATTTTGCAAAGGTTTCACCGCTCGAAAAATGGGGTGTATCTCTTAGTACCACTGAGGTAAAATCTTCATAAGAGGCATAAAAATAAAAGTTATCCCTTTTGGTATGCCCTCCCTCAACCTTCATCTCAAACCTGCTGCATTTTCTCAACACTACACCATTTCGAGGGGAAGGCAAAGGAATTTTACAAATTCAAGGGATAAGATTTGAGGACCTATATAAATGGAGCATATTTCCCCCTCAAGTTATATGGCTAGGATGTGTTCTGAATAAACGATGGATTTTATTCTGTTCCCCCTTGTACGCGGGAGTCACAGATGTCACACTTACTGTGTACTGTCAATACACCTCTCTGCTCGTCCAATTTCACTCAAGTATGCACGCTGCCAATGTCATAAACTGTACTTCCTTCCCTGGGAACACTATCCGACCACGAAAAGGGAGTCAAACAGTGTTCAAACAGGCGAAGACCAACTATATCCGAACTTTCGGCCAGTTCGGCCGAAACTGGTTAGGCCTCTTCGCAAGTCGGAAATTTAAGGCAAGGTTGGTCCAGGATGCCAACCCAGACTGCCCAGATGCAGCATAAATGTATGGAGAGTGAATATCTTCAGATTTTGAAGCTAATGGACCACAAAATGTTGGGAAGATGCTGGTCCCAGCACAATAAATTGAGTATTTGAGAGCAAAATTTTGTTTTTGCGGGGGGGTCCAAGTAGGTTTAGGTATTTGACACAACATTCACCGCAAAAGTTAGTCTCTATGGGTATTGTGCAAGCCGGAACAGAGTGGAACGTGGAACATGGAAACCCAAGAGTTGACTGGGAACAAACAAGTACAAAGCTGCCGCTTTCGGCAAGGGCAATGCCCGTACCCAGTTGTTGTTGTTGTTGAGATCAATTAACGTGCTCGAGCCGCTGCAAGCGGCTATAGTACACGACATGCCGACATCGACTACATGATTAATCGTTTCCAGTCCGTCCTTTCCTCCCACGTCACCCTTTTTATACAACCAATCAACTCCCAGTGCCTCGGGCATGAAGTCCCGGTCCGACGGCCTTTGGCCAGTGCTTGCCGAGGTTGCGATCCCCGTAGGATGGGCGTCAAAGGATCAAGGCGGCAGCGTACGCCTGATCAGACAAAGTGTGATGGATGATTTGTTGCCGCGCGTCTGTTAAAGTTGAACTTCCCAGCCGCCGGCCGACCGGGGCTTGAACCGCAAGTGCGCTACTCCTCGGAACCCGTGACCCGAAGTCACGATCAAACGTGTTTGCCGAAGCGGAGGGAACGGAGTTTGAAAAGTCGGAGGGCAGAAGCCGAACTCTACTCATAACATCCATGATTCGCCCTCCAAGGTTGGTTTGATCGAAATTTCTATATATGGTAATGCATCTAATTTCGCCGCAACTGTACCTAGTGAACCTTAGTCTTTTGCAGCACCATTTCTAGTCTCACCAAGTCAGACTCTACAAGATTTATGATAGTCGATAAATCTATTATATAGAGTCTGAACTTGATGGCGCCTGTCCAAGACCTCGGATTCTGTGACACACGTGCCAGTTCACACGGTCGGATAAGGAAATGACACGTCGTTCGGAAAACTTGGCGGTCCAACTTGAGCCCAATACTCGTTATGGCAATAAGTCTTGGACGGTGGGATTTTGCGTCGTTTGCGATTTGATCAAACCGCTTTTCGGCTGATTCAAGATGCTGAATGTGCGTAGAGTGAACCACTGATAAATATTCCGGCCATCACTCCAATCACCAAGCGCTGATCCGCTGCCATAAAAGGCAGAACACATCAATAACCCCAAATGTGCATTTTTTTCGCTCATTGGGACATCATTTCCCATCAAACTTTGTATGCCCCAATGTATAGCTTTGGTAAAGCCCAGTAGAGACTCCCAGCTTGAATTACGACTAGTTTTGGACGAATCTACAAGCCTAGCTATCCAGCTTTGCGCAAAACATGGATAACTGGGCCTTAATTTGCAGTTTTCAATGTTTATCTCTGTTTTGCCCTTTTATGGTTATAGATCAAGATTTATTTGATCAGACTGATGGACGAAATGGGGTCGGTGGAATACTCTACAGAAATCTAGCACCTCAAATCTGCCGAAAACTTGCTTAGAAGGCCAAGAGCAGTCAAAAATTCCACCGTCCATGACTTATTGCCATAACGAGTATGGTTGCGGCCAAAACTTCATGACCAGTCGCAATTTTGCTCAAAATCCTTCGGGATTCGAGATTTAGCAGGAACTAGGGTATGGTTTATAGGTGAAATTTTTATTCCAGAGGAATCGGAGGTACTCCTAACTTAGGGTTACAAAACGCGAAATTTGAACAGCGAAAAACCAAAAATTGTGTGTACTAAACTCACGAATTTGAGGCAGCTTAGCTAATCAAGTTTTTCTCTGCCATTCTGCCTCTGCAATCCCGAACCCCTTCTTCCGGACCCCACAGTGAAGTGAAATCTCTTAACCAAGAAATCGGGAATGACCAGGCGACATTGATGCTGCTGCACAGCCACCGGACCGAGTGATCCGCAAATCAAAAGGCGCGAAATGCCGTGCAAAACATGGAAAACCGATTTTCGAAGTTTTGCTCCAGTACGTTTGTAGATTACCTTCTTGCAATGCTATTTACACAATCCCAGGATGCCTCAATGAAAATTGACGTGACAGTATCAATTACCAAATTGGGACTGCGACTTGTCACGAAGTTCGGTCCGCAACCATATGGAGCTTGTTGGCTGCATAAAGGGCTTGGAACCCCACATTTACACTTGCCGGTCCTAATATCTACCACTGTGAAGCATCACTGTGAAGCATCTGGGACTTTGGGCGGGGTCGTAACCAGTACGTACTGTACTAATCCGACCGGTTGTTCACGTTATTATGCGTGACGCCGGTTCCTGAACTGAACAATTTTGAACAGGGTGACGGGTGACGAGGAGTTTTTCGGCCCAAAAAGCGTCAAATCGCAAAAATTTCCGGCCGGCACTTGCCGAGCAGTGCCGGCCTTCCATATATGGCAATTTTGCCTGATTGCCGTGATGTGAACGACTTGTCTGGTGAACGATTTGGGTGACGCGTGACACCCAGTGAACGACCGGTCGGATTAGTACAGTATGCCGAACTTCGAAGATACTGTACTTATTCCATGAACACAATATTGCTTGATGATTATGGTCCTAAAGCGTAAAATAGCACTGAATTACGTCTATCTATGGGCTGGGCAGTCTTTCAATACTTCTCTAGGCTTGCGAAGCCTTCACAGTGGGTCGTCGCTGCGTACCACAGCACTGAACGCTATCAGTGACCGGCCGAAGGGCAAAGGCCTTAAAAGCTACTTATAGCCCTATAGGTGGGCTATAATGAGGCCTATAGCATTCGTCGAACAAGTCTGAAGGCCTTAAAGAGGGCTATAAAGTCACATGTCTTTGCTCCAGTCAACAGAAGCAGCGAGCGGGTGAGTGGCACCAGCTAAGGTGCTGAACAGCAATTCATTTCGTCTGAAGGTTGATTCTGCTGTGTTTTCAAAGGTTTTTCTTCCAAAAATAATTGCAGCTTGAGGCGTGGTCCAAGCGCTAACACGTGACATTTATAGGCCTATAAAGCCTTATAGCTATAGGCCTTTGCCCTTTAAAAGGGCTTTAGGGTCCGCCGACCCACTTTTAAGGCCTATAGGACGGTCACTGAACGCTATCCCCCCAACGCTGGTGCCAGGCACGTGGCCTCGGATCTCGGGCATCAAAGATGGATGCCACGCTGTCAGAGGACTTGCTCTCACCCGGGGGTCGCATTGACAGTATGATAGCGGACCTAACTTCGTGACAAGTCGGTTACCCAATTTGGAAATCATTACTGTGACCTCACCTTTTACCTAGGTGAATTGAAAATTGTGTAGAAAGCACTCTAAGAAGGCCAGCTAAAGATCCCCCGGTGCAAAAGTTTGAAAAGTTGAAAAAATATTTTTGCTCCCCGGATTTCGCGCTTTTGGTCCGGGCCGACCGGTAACCGGTGGCCCTGTGATCCCATCAACGCATCAAATAGCCGCCGAGCAGACGAAAAAAAAGCAAACAACGTTGAACTAAATGGTTCACAGTATCAGGGGAGTCTAATACCGTCACAGAGCAATCTGGTGCTGTTTGGAGGGCAAATTGCAAATTTTTCAGCGCAAAATCACAAGTTAGGTACACACAATTTTGAAAATTTCCGCAAAAATTTCGCGCTTTTCTAACCCTAGGTTAGGGTTACTCCGTTTTCTCTGAAATGAAAATTTTACTTATAAACCCACCCTATGTTCCTGCTAAATCTCAAATCTTGAAGAATTTCAACCAAAGTTACGACTTGACATGAAGTTCTGTCCGCTATCATACAAAATCCTAATACATACCCAGGCAAGGTCTTGAATTTCATGATGTTGGTCATGACCTAAAGTCGGGAAAATCATGACAGTTTAGTTTGAAATTCATGTTGGTTCATCATGAATTCATGACGAAACGTTAGGATTGGGGGGTCATGAAATTCCTAAACTTTGGGCCTGATCGGGCCCGCGGTCTAAATTACCGTACGGTATGGTAGGTAGGGAGGTCACATCAGTCACCATAACGCAACACCGTTGCTATCGTGAGCTGGCAACATCAAGTCATCGTCGGCGCTGTCTGCTCCCCGCCCTCGACGACGAGGACCTTGTTTTAGCCTCATTTTTTACTTCTTTGCCGGCGCGCGTGAATAGATAAGAATATATGTATTTGTTTTGAATTCTTGTCCAAGAAAACTCTTTTTCCCCAATTCACGGAGAGAGATAGAGCAAAGTGCGGAAGGGGCGGGATGAAGGGCGGGATGGTCTTGACGCTGCCCACATTGAGTGTTGATGACTGCTAAGGTAGGGGACACACAAATACGGTTACCCCACGTGATGTGCCATCACGCACCTTTTTGGGACATCTCGCGATGAAACCCTTGCAAGTGATTCCCCACACAATGAAATTGAAATTTGGGCTCAACAGTTCCATAGGCAATGCTATTATACAGGTCTCCCAGCTTAGATCTCAGGAAAATCCCGAAAACTGAGAGAAGAGATCCCTAAATACGGGGGTTCTGATTAAAGTGATATCTAGTCTCTCAGTTCCACCCGAAAATCCTTGTAAAAAGTCTTTTGCACACCTATAGCATATTTACACAGAACTGTTGAAGCAGAATTTGCAAAAGGTATCTATAAGCTGTTCAAAGGAGCATCGGAAGGTAGATTGTCCCAAAAAGGTGCGTGATGGCACATCACGTGGGGTAACCGTATTTGTGTGTCCCCTACCTTATTGTCACGGCGTGATTTTGGGTTAACGGCCGAAATGGCCGAGTTACCGGACGGCTGAAATTTGGCTGAGCCGTCTATTTAGACCGCGGGCCCGATCAGGCCCTAACAAGTTTGGGCCTCTTCCTGACGTTTTTCCATGACGGTTTGTCAGGAATTTCAAAGGGAAACATGAGGAAAATTAGATGGCACGAAGCAAAATAATGAATCTCGTTAGCCGCATGCCTCACTCCCATTAGGCCAAGAGGGCTTTGCAGGACATGTTCTGTTACACCATACATGTAGCAACGCATACATATATCCCACCCTTCTCATACCGATTGCATCCCCTTTCGGGTCGCAATCCTGCCGCAATTTTCAAACTCAGTAAAGAGCAACAGAGTAGGCATATCAGTGACATAAATATTCACTCAATACATCTTGTAGACTTGTATATCAAGGATGTGGACTTTGCAAAATTCAGCTGGATTTTTCATGATGAATTTCATGATGTTCTGCCATGAATTCATGTCCTCATAAAAATGGCTTTTGGGCCGTCCTTGAAATTCATGATGTGCTTGATGACAAAACATCATGAAATTTGAAATTCATGACGATTAGTTTTTGAAATGCATGACGGATCCTTCGCACAGTGAAGCGAGAGAACACATACACATCTTCGCCACGACCCTTGATTCGACGGACGATACCACAATAATCCAGTGGCCCAACCGTGGAATCTTGAGTATACTTGATGATGTAAGACAAGAGGGCGAAGTAATCCTTGAAAGCAGAGCGAATTCCTTCTGCAGAGGCGAAGCTTCGCTCCAAGTGCTGAGATGAGTAAGAAACCATTCAAAGTAACCCGTCCTCGTCCCTCCTGCCCATGGCTCTTCCATCGTCTGCAGCAACATTTCACGCATCTCCGGCACACGCATTGTTTTCCGCCGGCGTCCTGCACCCTACTGCGTAGTCGTACGACGGATGCTCTAAGGGCGGCAACGTGCCCACGCCGCCGCCGCCATTTGTCAAACTAATTAAATAGTTTTACAATTAAAGCCAAACAAAACTTTAGCTATCAGATTGTACAGTAACTACCAAATCTTTCAATCCTTCCGATCGTGAGCACAATCCATTCAATCGTTCGATTACTTCATCAGATTGACTGTTCCTGCGCTGCTACCAACACAAAGTCCGGAGAGTATGGGGGAAGATAGATGAGGCGTACACCTGTGACCGGTCAGCATCTGCTGGCATGAACATTGCAAGATTTCTCACCGTATTCATCGCAGAGCTCCCGGACGGCTGCCCCGTGATGTATCTTGGCATTGTCCATCCAACACGCTTGCTAACCATGCTCAGGGCCTGATCGGGTGCCTCCGATTCTGCCTCCGAATCCAATCAGAATCCTGTTGGGGATCAGAATTTTGTCACTCTCTGTCACGCATCTCTCGTCTCGCTTCCTCTCACCTTCCTCCGCGTCGTATACATCCAATGTCGGGAACTAAGGTCCATTGGACCAAGGGGGAGGTCCTCGGGATGCTCGACACGTTGCTTGAACTCAAGAGCGACTATCAAAGCGGCAATGGATGGAAGCCGACTGTCTGGCCTAGTGTTTTGCCGGCCCTGGCTCAAAGCCAGAAGCCAGCCAAGCCAAGCCATGGCTTGAGCAAGCCAGGCCAAGCCATTTCTCTGGCTTCGTCTGGCTCTGGCTCCTGGCTTGAAATTTTCCGGGCCAAGCCAAGCCAGGTAAGCCATGGCTTTGGGTATTCCATTTGGCAGGTGAAATCGACTCATATTTAATGAAGGGTGGAGACTTTGAGGCGAAGATTACCTGCACAGAATCGTTTCCCAACACTCTTCTGCCAATTTTCCGAGGAACACTACAAATTTCGACGACAAAGTCAGTACCACTTCCAAATTAGGAAGGTCATACTGGCGGTCGACGAGGGAAAGTTGCTGCGAGAGCATCAGCGGAGAGCTTTGTTGGTCTCAATATTGTAAGTATCGTGTCTCTGGGGTTTAATAAGGCTAGTCAACCTACATGGCACATCAAAATAAAGCAAAGTAAAATTTAGTTGCGAGCCACGGCCCGAGCCAGCGGCTTTGGCTTGGCCCTGGCTTTGCTGGCCCACGGCTCTGGCTTCAAAATTTCTGGGCCAAAGCCAGATAAAGCCAGGCCAAAGCCATGGCTTTCGGGCCAAGCCAAGCCAGGAAAACACTAGTCTGGCCAAAGGTCATCGACGCCGTTGCAGAGGCGAAGCCGGATGTGGAGGTGAAGAAGGATCAGAAGAAATGCAAGGCAAAACTGGACTATGTGAGCTTCTCTTTGATCAGAATAGACTCCAGAACGACTCAAACACTGTGCTAGTTGAAGGAATCTTTGACAACTACCTGTTCGTCGAAAAGTTCAGTGGAACAGGCTGGGACAACGAAGAGAAACATGCAATCAACACCGAGGAATATGTGGAAGAGTTTGTCAAAGTGTGTGCTCTTTTGCCTCTTTCTTTGCTCTGCGACGATGGTCATGCCTTGGCGGCTAGGAACACGGCTCACAATACGCGCGATGCTTCAAATCTCCCTGCCCTTTCTATACCAAGCTTGACGAACTCTACGACGGCCTCAAGAACCGTGCCACAGGCGAAAATGTTATCTCTTTTGGTACGAAGAAACGCAAATCTAAGAAGACGGTGAAGGCGGCAGCGACAACCCCACCAACTCCAGCTACAGACAAAGAAAATGATGCTCGTGCTGGCCCCTCCAACGACCCCGCTTCCGATAAACCCGCTGCCCCTCCTGCTGAACCCAACACTCGCACCCCAATGGCCAACCTCAACAGCCCTTCCAAGCGCAACGAACCTGACGACGGTCTTCCCGGAGATAAAGACGCAGATGGAGGTGCATATGATGATGAACTCCGCCCGGTGCGTCCTTTTCTCTATACGCCCAACCTGTTCCTAATGTACTGCAGTCTCCTCCGAGCCGCAGACAATCCAATAGCAAGCGTACACGCGCTGACAGCGACGATGACGACGATGACGACGCCGACAGCAACAACGGCCGTAAACGAAGAAAGTCTGGCTCCAGCAGCACCTCCACCACCACCGCACGTCGCAATGCACAGGCCGGCAGCCAGCTTGCAGACTCGATGAAAGACCTCGCAGCTGCCGTCGGAAAACCACTCGTCACCTCCGCCGACACTTCTTATGTCAACGAAGTCGTCGCCATTCTCAAGGACGATTCTTTGCTCCCCCCGGACCCAAATGGCCGACTCTATCAACGTGTGCTTCGTGCGCTCAGCAAGGATCCCGCTTTTGCACGCGGCTTTATTGCCGAAGATCGTCCGGAACGTCGCAGAGGAATCATTGCTGGAATCTTGGAAGAGGCAGGAATTGCGGTGCCAGATGATTACTAGGTGCGTTGAGTCCTCCTTCTATTTCTCGTTGCTCACGATAACCCAGACTTTTTCTCGTCGATTTGATTCTCAGTCTCCACTCTCGCTGTTTGTTGTTTTTCTGTTCCTGTATCGGTGTCTCCAACTCGCATTGTATCCTCTGTGTCTCAAATAGTATTGTAGCATTACCCGCATTCTCGTAGAAACAATTGTAACGATTACCAAAATTCAAATGTGTTTATTACTGCAAGTCGGGGTGATCTAGTATATAATCGTTCCACATTGCCTGTGCAATTCGATCCCGTCGCGCATCCGCTCTCGTCTTCTCCACCTGATCAATTGCAATAACTGGTACATCCTGCTCGTTATGCTCTGGTGCTGCCAGGAATGGATGCCCTTCGACATCGTATTCCACGTCTTCGTCGAGATCATTTATCGGCTCATGGATGCGGAGGAAATTGTGTACTGTAGCACTTTGTGTGGGTGAAACATGTCGGAAAATTCCTGGATTGCTTATAGCGGCGTGGAAGTAGTTAGAAGGTCTTCGAAGGCCCCAAGCCTCGGGGTCTCTTATAATGTACAGTTAAAACCTCATGATGGCCTCTAAGACACTCGGGTGACCTCTAAGCCACTCTAATCCATTACGCGATTAGAGCCTTCCAGCACCTTGGAAGCCGCTAGGATCCACTGGCTTGCACAATAGGTATCCTGTAGTTATCCTGTATTTATGACAGTACTACATCACACATGAAGAGGGATGAACACAGTTTTATTTCATTCTAAATGGTGGTACAGTGGTACAGTATAACTACCTGCGCTACTTCCCACGGCACACGGACGAGCGCGGCGGGGGCGAAGCACAACGAGATGAACACCGAGCATGCGGCGAGTGATCTTGAGATCCGGATTGAAACAGCCCCGCCTGGGACCACTTGAAATGACTGGGCTTGCGGCGGCGGTTGACGCTGGCAAAAGTAGAGATGAGGAGGGCGAAAGCGAAGGCGAAAACAGATAAACATACCGGCGCATCGTCGTTGTCGTGTGATCCACGCTAAGGGATTAATCTGAACATTCGATGGCCTGCACGACGTGTGGATCAAAAATGTGAACAGAATATGATAAGTCGACAGCTCACCTAAAGGGTAGCATTACACGATTTATGAATGTATGGAGGTGCAGAAGGGGGATTCTGGGGGAGTTGCGTTGGGGTAATGACGGCGGATTCGGGGCAGTCAGACGTCGACTGCAGCTTGACTGCAACGCGGCGACCAAGCCTAGTGAGGAAGGGATTAGGGACAGGGTGAAAAGCTCTGTGATCGACGCACCTTTCGTCGTAAGTTCTCGCTAACTTTGCCATACGGACTCGAGTTGCTGACGTCGTGTGCACGGCCGGCAGCGGCAGCAGCGGCGCCGGGCGGGTACGAGATGCATGCGGGCTGTTGAGCGGTGAAGGGGAGTTACTGACGGCGACGATGTCGAGGCGTGGTGGTGGTGGGAGGAGACAAGAGAGACGAGCAGCGTTCGCAGCATATGTGTGCTGCGGATGTGGAGCGCTGACGTCATTACTCGGCATCTCGGCATTTGGACTTCAAACGTTTTTGCGGTTTTCTGTGCGGCCAATTTTCATGTCACGATGCATGAATTTACACGGGGGCGAGCGTCTACCGATGTTTTCCCATTTTCATTAACTTGTTTAGATGGCCTGACACCTCTAATCCCCTTAAGACACTGCTTGGCTTATAAGGTCTTTCGAGCTAGCTTAGGGTGGATTATAAGCCACACTGCCAGCGGTTCTAAGCCATCCTAGGGTTCTCGAAGGTTAATTGGTTAGAAGCCGTTCGAAGCAATCCGGCTGTAACAGACCCTCGGTGACTGGAAACGCTACGCATGGAAACCAGAAACGGCCTCAGCGTTATGCGTGACATCATAGAATTTCGGAAACGGGCGGGCAAACACCGATAAAATCTATTTCCAAACGTTGAACGGATTCTGGGCAATTTTTAGCTCTCGTTTATGCTTTCTTTGTATCCATAGCCCTTTGTGATTGCATTTCTCCTGTTACGGGCTCCGTAATACACTTTTTTTTTTTTTTTTTTTTCATGAACACTGCGCCGTGGCGCACGCTCAGACACCTAAACCAGCGACGGGTCCACCACAAGCCCTCTTCGCGCGACTAGTTAAACTACCTCGGCCAGCTTCTGGTACACCTTCCGATGCACCGTACCGGTTCTATCTTGACGAAGATTGTAGAGAGTGCCAATTGAGTGCAGTGAGGAGGAGGAGGGTTGTAGCAGTAGAGTCAGCTAGATTTTACAGCCACAAACATGATAATTCGACATCTTTGTATGTCACGCAGTCCTCAGGGAAACCACCCGACCGTTATGCGTTACCGTTGAAACGAAACAGGGCGGGCGTTACGCGTTACGTTTTACCCATACAAAGTGCTACAGTAGTGCTGCTGCAGCGCCAACCATCAGAGCCTGTTGCCGGTAACCCATCTCAGGCCGCGCGATGAGTACACGGAAGCGCCGCTTCAACACGCCGAAGATGCGCTCAATGACATTGCGAAGCTGGGCATGCCGAAGGTTGAAAAGCTCTTGCGGTGTCTGCGGTCTTTTGCCGATGTCAGCTTGCGTGAACAAATTAATAAAAGCGTACCGCCGATTTCCACGCTTCCATTCCTTGAGGTGGTATCGGACCCCACGATATGGCGCAAGGAGCATGTCACAGTTCGGGAAGCCTGCGTCGGCAAGATAATAGCAGCCCTCGGGCAAAGAGAAGCCGTGACGACGAGCATGGTCAAAAAGAAGTCCATCAGCTGCTGTTCCCTCGTACCCAGCCATGACATGTACAAATCGCATCTCAAAATCGCTTGCAGCCAAAGTATTTTGCGTTATTTCACCATGGCGGTCGCGGTTGCGTAGGATGTGTTGCTCCAGTACATAGGCAAGGAAATGGACGCCGTCGACGGCTCCACGGCAGTATTTGAACCAAGGGTACCATCGAGGGTTGTCGCGGATGTGCTGCGGAGTCTCGTTGGCTGGTTCATGAAGGTATTTGTCGAGGAAGGCGGAGGTGAAAAGTTCGAGGCCCTTATTGACCTACTTGCTGATGGTGTCGCCCGAGCGCTGGAACCGTTCCTGCAGCTCCCGTTGGCTACTGCCGTGAACTAGCCAGTACACGAATATTGCGAGCTTTTCCGGGGCCCTCACAGACCGACTGTCTGTCAAATCTCCGAGATTCACTAGTTCCACCCAGAGAAGCGCAAATTCTAGAGCCGACATCCCAAGCTCACGATGACAGCGATCAGGATGTCCTTGGAGTACTTCGTCTAGCCATTTTTGTCCAGTCAGTATCGACGTATGCATTGGACGAGATGGAGGTTTCTCGAGGCCGAGCATTTGAGAGGAGTAGAATAACACTGCATTTGCGGCGGCGAGGAGAGCGACACGTCGACGATAAAGAGCAGCCAGTGCTGTAGGATCCTGCATTTGGGACTATAGAACGAGGAACGACGGTGTACTATGTAGCGGAGAAGGACGTAATGCTTACGTGGTAGGGTGGTTCAGCCAAAAGGTCGGTTTGAAAAAAAAACAGCCATAGGTATTTTTTTTTGGTTTCCGCACACCCTTGATCCAACCCCGGCGAAGACTATGAAGGGAACAAGTCCCTCTTTGCGTGACGTGGCCTCACCAAGGTCCTCATCTTCCAGTACTGCTCACACCGGTTGGAACGTCTTGACGGTGTCGCTGAGGACCCTGAGTCAAGTCTCAGGCTGTGTCCCTTTGACCGCGCCACTCAGTGCAATTATTGACCCCCTGCTCGACCTGACAAGCCGTGTTCAAGTGAGTCCGCGCAGTTTGATTATTGAATATCTAGTCAGATATTTTCTCCTGCTAGCAAACTTCTAAAAACAAAGAAAGCTTCGTTCAGCTAGCGACGCGCCTCGACCAACTTACTGTACTATTTTGACCGTAGATTCAATGGGTTTGAGGTGTGACACTTCATCTTCACTTTTGCCCTCATTCATCAGTGATTGAATTCCCTTTTAGGGGGATTTTTCGCGTTTTTCCGATCAATTTTGATGGGAAATGGCCCCAAAACGCGCTGTGACATGTTACGAAAATAAAATAGATTCAATTCAGGTCCCTCTAGATCTGTGACCTGTGACTTGAATCTATGGTCGAATCAGTACAGTAGGCTCATTGTCGAAGACTTAGCGACCACTAGTACTGATCCAGGGAGATGTGCGGCTAATGTCCAATCTCTAAGCAGGTGAGGCAAATGCGCTCTTCATATGTAGGTCAAGCTACTAAGTGCTTACACAGAGCATTGGGTTCTTTCGCAAAAGATATGGCCACAGCAAGTAAGGAAGGGACCTTTGCACAGTTCTTCAATAGCGATGACAATGCTGCGACGATCCAAAAGCACAATGAAGTCTTTGCAGGGCTCATCAGTGACCTGACAGTGAGCTGCTGAGACCATATCATTCCTGGCTTGCTGACTAATGAGGATAGCTGGGGATCAGCAGCGAGCTGCTTCGCAGTGTCAAGGAAATGGCGGTATGAACGAAAATCGAAAACGAAAACGCGGCTAGCTGATAATGATCAGGCGGCCTTCCAGGCCATCAAGTCCATCAATTGCCAGCATTCAGAAACGAAAATGACCGGGCAAAGAAGCCGAGAGGATTGGATTGATGTCACAGTCACAGTATATCAATGTACGTGGTCTATTGTGTCATCGGCCGCTTGCCGAACGCGTCCGAGTGGCTGTACCAGGTCACGCACACGGCGTGTCTTACTTAGACTAACGAGCTATGGGACCCGTGCCTTCGCCACTCAGGACCCTTCAAACGTTTTGACCTGCACTCACTTGCTGCTTTCAAGGCCGACGGCGCCGCACTGCCGCTCGCTGCACTCGCCGGCGCGCGTCGCCCGCGGGGATTCTCAGGCTTTGACAGAATGTCACGGGGTAAATTTCCCTTTCCGGGAGCTGAGGCTGTGCCGTCCTCTTTTAAAGTATAGGATAGAATTGAAGAGTGAAGATCACTCCACTTCAAAATCATAAAATAGAAATTTTTACGATACCCAAGTATGAGATTCGTGGCAAACATGATACTTATAGACAAACACTAAAGGTATGTAAATAGGAAACAAGAATGGACTACATAAAGTAAACAAATATTATTATTTTATATTTATCTCGGCATCAAAAGTTAAACTCAATAGGAAATGGAGTACTTACCAGGTAGCATTACAATTGATTGACATCATCTCGACATCTCAGCGCCGTCGGCGTCTATCGAATGGAGTGGAAGGTAGCCTTTTATAACGTGACTTCTGTCCGTATTCACGTAGTTAACTCCTTCGCAGACTGCATTACCATGGGCAATGTGACAGGTACCGGTTAGGCACCGCCGAAAAAAGTGTCCGATTGTCTCACGATAACCCTGGGTAGGTGGAGCCGGCGGCCAAGGTGGAGCAGGTCAAGTCGGAGGGAAAGGAGGGATTGGAGTGGGTCCCTTACTTGAAATGTCCGCAGGTATGAACATTGGCAACGTTTCTGGTACGTTTCGTTTCTGGTACGTTTCGTTTCCGCAGGATATTTTCTCGACTTACAGGTCGCAGGCGAAACGGGAGGTCAAGGTGGGAGCGGGCTAGATATTGGTGGGGAAGGGGGAGTTGGGAGTGGCCCCGTTATTGGTAGGAGATCCCATTTCCGCTCATGAACAGGAAAGATCCATCCAAAACTTTCTGTGCGGCCGGAATAAGGCTCGGAGTCGGGGGAAAAGCGCACGGACAGTGATACGAATCTCCTTGGCGCTGTCGGCATCATGTAATATGTAGTCTCTCTCGGATACCCAGACCTTCCTGCGTAATCCTTGTTGGCGTACAGTGCCGGACACAAGTCGGCAACTTTGATCTTCCATTTATGGAAGGTTTGACACATGCTCCGGCGGCGGCTAGTTTTCTGTGTAAATATGATGTTATAGACCCAAACAACGGTTTTGCACGAGCCGATTTCCCCAAAACTCAAAATCAAAAAATCTGACCCCAAAATTTTGGCCGGACACCGAGATTTCATGGGAAAATTACGAAACATGGCGCAATCGACTCCGTTAATTGAGCTGGTTCTGTCCCTGGCAAAATCAAAACAATTTCACGAGCCGTTTTGGCACAAATTCCTTGGGAAACTTCGCCGTATTTGAACAACTTACATCATGTTGATCAATTCTATCACAGACCATGTGTCAACATGCTTGCCGACCACCATGCCGTGCCGCTGCCGTGGGTTGATGCCGAAAATCCGCACGGATTACCGCCCAGATTGTAGGTCAGGCCGTCACCCTTCCACTTACACCTGCCAAGGATCAGTAATTTTGCGTTCGGAGCTCAAAAGGGGTACACACAGACTCAGTTTCGATTTTTGACCTGCCACAGCCAAAATGTCGTGGGAAAAACTTCGGAGGTGGTTTTTCACAGCGGCGATTTCTAGATTTAGCGCCCAAATAAGTTAGCTCGAGTTTCCAAGATTTCACGACACGGATATCTTGTACTTAAACTAATCATGAAAGCTTTGATTTCTTGATAACAGAAATGAGATCGGAATACGTTTCTGAATCCGTTCGCAAAGGAATTATTCCTATTGAGAAACTTGATAAACTCGACCCAACTTATGGCCCCATTAAATTGAGGGGGCGACCATGGCACCGGGAATCCCCGGCTGTGGCAGGGAACCTCAATTTATAGGAGGGATAAGTTAGCTCGAGTTCATCAGATTTCATGGGTGATTTGGCATACCAATAAACCACTGAAAAAACTTGTGATTTATCGGGTCCAGAAACCAGATCCCAATGCATTTATGCACGAGTTTAAGAGGGTATTAATTCTGTGTTTATGCTTAGGAAACTCGACCTAACTTATCCGGCCCTGAAATTGAGGATTCGCCGCTGTGTTTTGAGCTTTTCAGGGGTCGGCGAATCCGAATCTGGAGTCAGATTTATCCCCAAAATTCCCGTTCGCCGGCAATCAACATTGTCGACTTTGCGTGTCCGGCACTCAGAAGTCTGAGTCCGTTGGTGAGGCCGCATATCAAATGTTTTCTCCCTTCTCTCGTACCACTCATCATTTTCGGTGCCAAAGCCCAAAGGGCGAGGCGACGGCGCCTCTCCCGTCACTGCCAGTCAGCCTGGCCATGGAGGCCGCCTCCCGAGTCTGCTCCAGGAGGTCCGAAATTTGCAGGCTCGAGCTCGCTGGGTACATATCAACAACAGTTTTTTTGGGCTTATTGGCTTGCCCTGCCCGGTTGCTACTACATAGCACTAAATCTCAAAGCTCCATGCAAATCAAAGCATACTACTTATTTATGACAGTATGTAATACCAAAGCGCGTTCCACTGTTCCAGTGGGCGGTTGAGTACACTCCGCAAATATTATCTGGAATTGAATACAGTATTATCGACTCGTGGCTTTGTGAGATTCAGAGCGACGAGTCTTACATGCTTCTTTTTCACGGGTCGTCGACGCTGGGCATGTATGTACCGTGCACGATAAGCAGTGGTGGAAGGGCAGTGACGCGTCAGATAGCGCGGGAATCGAGAGTCTAGCTTTAGCCTCGCATCAATTCTACCCGAATTCTACGCGAATTCTCGGAGAGAATTGTTCCCAACGGACTCAGTCTTCTCCCGGCACTGTAGTTTACGCAGAGCCGGAGGTCTTTCCTAATCCGTAATTCCAATGACAGTTTTGACGTTTGATTGATTTTCGTGATGATGCATCCTCGGCTACTCCTGGCTCCGGAAGCATAACCCGGAGATCGACTGGGACACCCGAGAGGTCAAGATGAGCAGATGCCCCAGCGAGTGCTCTACGTGCCGCACCGAGGTTCGCCTGGAAGCTCGCGCTGCACGCCGAGAGTCCCGCCTGGCCGCTGAGATCCTCCGGCAGCTCCGACTTGGTCCCCTTCCATCCATCTGCGCCATAGACTTAGGCGAAGATGAATACGATGACCTGCCAGAGCTGTTCCCGGACTACGAGGATGATGACGAGGATGATGTGGATGAAGTGGATGATGCGGCTGAAGTGGATGACCCCCTTGAGCCGGGAGACCGGGTGTTCTACACCCAGTTCCTGCCTTCTGAGGATATCCGTGCTGGAAGCACCGTCTCCCAGCGCCTGGCTGAGGCATACGCCAACAACTCAGCCCCGGCGTGCTCGGACGTTCCCGAATGGGCCCGAAAGTTTGACGATGTTTTCAACAAGGAGTCCTTTGACTCGCTGCCTGAACGCCGATCCTGGGACCATGCCATTGAGCTCGTGCCGGACTCTAAACCCACGAACTGCAAGGTCTACCCAATCTCGCCTCTCGAACAGAAGGAACTTGATGCCTTCATTGAGGAGGGACTTGGCACTGGTCGGATTCGACCGTCAAAATCACCTATGGCCTCACCCGTCTTCTTCGTCAAGAAGAAGGACGGCGGACTTCGGTTCGTACAGGACTATCGAGCTTTAAACGCTATGACCGTGAAGAATCGTTACCCGCTCCCCTTAATCAACGACTTCATCAACCGACTCAGGGGAGCCCGGTACTTCACGAAGCTCGATGTCCGATGGGGCTTTAACAACGTTCGAATCCGTGAAGGCGACGAGTGGAAGGCAGCGTTCCGGACCAACCGGGGACTGTTTGAGCCGCTGGTCATGTACTTCGGTCTGACCAACTCCCCTGCAACCTTCCAGACCATGATGAACGACATCTTCCAGGATCTTATCCTCTCTGGCGACGTCATGGTCTACCTCGACGATATTCTTATTGCCCACTCAGACATCCGTCGGCATCGAGAGATCGTCCGAGAGGTCCTGCGGAGGCTTCGCGCAAACAAGCTTTACCTTCGAGCAGAGAAGTGTGAGTTTGAGCGGACCCCCATTGAGTACCTCGGCGTGATTATCTCCACAACCACGTCGAGATGGACCCTGTAAAGGTTGCAGGAGTGGCAGCTTGGCCAGCGCCTGAGAATAAGAAGGATGTGCAGCAGTTCCTTGGCTTCACAAACTTCTACCGCCGGTTCATTGCGAGCTTCTCAGACGTTGCTCAAGCCCTCTTCAGACTCACCAAGAAGGGCATCGCCTGGACCTGGGGGCCTGAAGAGCAAGCTGCCTTTGACGAGCTCAAGCGGCGGGTGACTCGGGACCCCGTTCTGGTTCTCCCAAACCCCGAACGCCCGTACCGGCTCGAGGCAGACAGCTCTGACTATGCCACCGGTGCCGTCCTCTCCCAGCAGGGTGACGATGGCAAGTGGCATCCGGTTGCGTTCTACTCCAAAAGCCTGAACGAGGTGCAGCGGAATTACGAGATTCACAACAAGGAGATGCTTGCAATCGTGCGAGCCCTTGAGGAGTGGCGCCACTTCCTTGAGGGCGCGCAGCACCCGGTTGAGATCTGGACGGACCACAAAAACCTAGAATATTTCCGGAAGGCCCAGAAGCTCAACCGTCGCCAAGCTCGGTGGTCTCTCTACCTCTCCCGTTTCGACTTCTCGCTGCACCACCAACCGGGTCGCCTCATGGGTCGCCCTGACGCGCTTTCTCGGAGACCGGACCATGGAGTGCAGGACGATAACCAGGACGTTACCCTGCTTCGACCTGAGCTGTTCCATGTTCGGGCCACCGAAGCCCTGGTTATTGCTGGCCCTGAAGCTCAGAGATACAGGTCTGGTCCTCCCAAGTCCATCCAGCACTTCAAATCATGAAAAACGCAGACTCAATGGCCGAGAATCGTCCAAAACCCACTTATAATTTATTTCGTAAAAATACATCATATGGGGAAAGTGTATGGAGGAGCGAGACGTTTGAAAGAGATTGGGTGGGGACGGAGGGGTGCAGAGAGGGTACCATTGGGGTGTATATGGATCATAGGGAACGGGCAAGAAGTGGTAAAAAATGATGAGGAGAGAAAGTGGAAGAGAAGGGCAATCAACGATCAGACTGCATGTAGGGGAGGGGGTAAACGGAAGACTTATCCAAAGACTCGTGGAGCTCCTTCATCCGCGTCGCAAGCTTGGTTATCAGCTCTTTGCATTTAGGACAAGCATACGAATCGGCGCGGTGTTTCCCGCCGCAATTGAGGCAAGACACGGGCCCGGAGCATTGCACGGGATTGTCATGCTCGGGAACAGGCTTTGCACAAACGGCGCATGACGGCACCTTGATATTGCATCGGGCGTGCGTGTGTCCGTATTTGTGGCAGCCCCAACACTGAGAGATGCGGAGGAGAGGGAATCCACGCTCAACTGTCGGACTGGTGGAGCACAGCACGACACGGCCGCGGGAGAGGGCGAGGTCGACTTTATCGCGAGATTGCAGAAGGAAGTAAACAGATCCGGCGACTTTGGGCTTGCGACCGCTTGCCAAGATAGCGGCGGATTGCGCCTCCGACGGCGGACGATTGACCCGGTCACCCATGTAGGCAGACCAGTGACGGGGCCCAGATCGGGATTGCGTACCTCGAACTCGCGTTTGAGCTGATTCATGTCCGTGACGTCCCGAAACAGGATACCATTGACCTGTATATGGGAGTGGAGCGCAACAGGCGCTATACGAGCGCCAGGAAAGATGCTAGGACCCCAGCGAGTCCACGCCTTGCTAAGGAGCTGAGTGTCTGCAGCCGACTCAGGAACGAGGAAGATGCTGCTAGCGTTCTGCTTCTGGGCATAGAGGAGAGCGGGCAGGGACAGAGCGACGAGGTGCTTGTTGACGGTGGAGACAATCTCTGGGTACGAGGCATCGAAGAGAGAGGTGGTCCATCGCCGTCGAAGCGAACCAGAGTACGTTCGTCACTCGGGGAGGGAAGAGGAGGCGGTTTGGGTTTGGGGGTAGACGGAGCAGGCGGCTTTGCGGCAGCAGCGGCGACAGCGGCGTACGAAAGAGTCTTCTCAGCTTTGACAGACGCAACTTCTTTACAGAGCGACGCAATGGCCTTATGTTGAGCCTCAGTCTTCTCGGAGAGCTGCTTGAGTGCGGGAGTCACAGTCTGGAGGAGAAGAGCGCTGAACGAGGATGTCGTCTCGGACTCGCGAACGATGGTGACGTGGTTGGCGAGGCGTTCCTGTATAGTGCTGAGTACCTTCCAGAACTCCTGTGTGATAGCGCTGTTCGACTGCAGCCACTTCAGGACGTCACCAAACACCCCAGCCAACGCATCAAAGGAGTCTGCAGTCTCGACGCGCTCTCGGGAGTTCGAGAGGAATTCCTTCTTGAATCTAAGAGCTTCGGCTTGCTGCAGCTTCGCTTCAGTGGTCTTCTCGGCGCGCTTAGGAGCAGGCTTGGGGGCGGGTGCGGATGGCGATGTCGTGGTTGGCGTAGAAGGGGCGAGCAACGAAGCGAGCGACTCGGAGACGGTGGCCGCTGGTGATGACGTGGCGTCAGATCCGTGACTTCCTTCTACGACGTTGTCCGAGGCCTTCGAGGAATTTGCCTGAAGGCGGGCGGCACGACATAGAAGAATCAAACAATTGTATTGAGGCTCAAATTTGGGGTAATCTATTTGAGTAGTAGTCGTAATTAGAGCACTTTGGCAAACGGTGAAAAACAAATTTCGGTTTGAAAAACTAAGCGAGTTTGGTGTACGGTTGCCATCAAGTCCACGCGGCCGAAGAATGTGGCGCACAACTTTTCGACGCATTGTCTGGGCTTTTATGTCTTCCTTAGAGGCAGTCTGCACTCATTCCACCATACCTACAGGCTATGTCGAGGTCTCCACACAACACTCGCCTTGGCCTCAGGGAAGGGACAGCTCGCCACTCATTAATTAGGGAATACCGGTACCTTGTTTATGTAACATTACCAAACACTGTCTACTCTCCTTCTCGCTATCCGCTCCGTATCTCGACGAACAGCAATGAACACCTTGATTTTTTATACAACGATGCATCTTGAACCTGTTCCATCTCCGCACTTGCAACAACACACAGCGGCGAACTCATTTTCGATGTCAAGACACCGTGTGCGCGGCCGACTCTGCCGTCCATTTCCGATATCCCCGCCCTGCGGTACCCTGCGGCTCACTCCTTAAACTGAGTTTCGACTTCCTAAAAAAAACCATGAATCTCCCACCCCCCTTCGCTTAACCGCAAACCTTGAATTGCTGTCGCGCAATCTGAGTTCGCCGACATTCTGCCTGTCTCCTCACTCCATTCTTTCTCTACCACTCTCTTTCACTCTCTACTGCGCTCTCTATTCTTTGTGCTACCCTCATGACGGTGCTTTGCACTGGTTGTGGGCAGTCTTTCAAGTACCTCGACTCGGCGCGGAGCAATTGTCACAAATGCGAGAAGTTCGATAAATGTCAAGGCAATGAAACTGAGATGGCCGCTGTTGAAGTGGGTTGCCAATTATCTCTGGCCGATATCTAATGATGCCTCTCTAGAAACTCAAGCAGTGTTCGGAATGCGGTCTTGTCTTCCCGCGTCTCGCCAGCTCACCTTGTGGACAATGTAAATTGCGGAACGCGAAGCGTAAGTCATGCATTCTATCAGCGCAACATACACATGACAGGTATCTAGCAACTAAACCCTCCAACGACAAGGAAAATCTTGCTACGAAAACAGCCGACATCCAGCAATCACACTCGGTCATCAGTATCGAGAGCGACGACGGTGACGACATTCAAGAAGTCGGCCCTTCCGACATGGCGGAAGTGAAGATCAAATTCGCTCAGAACAAGAGGCTTTCTTCTAACTTGCGGCTGACACCAAAAGTCAAGGAAGAAGCGTCGGGGTCGTCTGGTCGCACCGCAAAATTTCTACACATGCGCGAGACAGCCCGGAAGCGTACGGATTCATCCAAGACCACCCAGATTCTATTCCGGGTGACTTGCTTTCTGCAAAAGGCAACTGGACAAAAGGTCGGCACACGTGTACCTGCTCAGTCGCGCAGTTTTTCTCTCGATGATGTAAGTGACATGTTCTGTTGACTACGCCTTTTGATTGTCAGGTAGACCATGGAACATGTGTTCCGAACTGTGGTGAACACTTTCCAGGAACCGGAGGGCCGGTGGGTTCAGAAATATCCCGGGAATAGCTTCAAACGGTAAGTATATGAACTGAGCTCCGATTGCGCAGCACTCACTTCTGCTCCAGAGAGAATGTTTATTTTACTTTCGCCAATGGAACAGATATCCCTTCCAACTACACTGGCAACTCCACCGTTGCTACGTTCTGGTCCCAATTTTCGAAGCACCAGGGCCAGTACTTTAAGAAGGCAGCGATCGCCAACTTCACGGCGGAGATCACCATGTATGTACCTATTGAGCTAACGGTGTGTGTCTCGCGCTGTGACTTTCCTTCCCTTGTGACCTTACCCCAGCTTGATGTTCCCTCGGAGTCGGACGACGATGATGACGAGTTCGATGAGATTTACACGGGAAGAAAACGCCGCAAGGGCCGTGGGAAGGGCCGTGCTGTTAAAAAGCTCAAGGTCAAACAAGAAGTCTCGGACGACGACTTTCCCGCTCGCGTCAAGTCTGAGCCCACCGAGCTTGGTCTCCCAAAGGCTCGTGTGTCCGGATCTGGAACCCAAGGTGTGTAATTTTATACAGGGCTGATACAGTTGATCTTGGTTGATGACATCGTTGGTGGTGACTAGTCGCTCCCAAATTCCGCCTCAAGAGCCCAGTTACATTTACCAAGGAACATTTGAGCAACAGCCTGGATCGTCCCCAGGAACCTCAACTTTTTCACGGTGTCCGCGACATCGTAGCCAAGAACACCCCATCACTGAAAACGCACTTCCAGGTAGTGTCTCATTTTATACACCCTTCACACTGCTTGATCCCTATCTTGTGGCGATGACCATTACCTTGCTCGACGCCTCGAGAACGACCGATTCCGTTGTTCAATTCGAGTCTAGAACTCGATGCAGCTCGCGCCGAGTTACTCCGCGGCAAGCGGCTCAAGGACCTCCTCGAGAACTTGATTGACGAGCATGGGATGCTCAATCCGAGCCTTGCTGGTATGATCTCTCGCTGGATGTTCATTAAGCCGCTGATATAAAATGAGTGTTCGACCCCGGAGCTGTTCATCGCAACCATCACTGACAGAGAAGTTGTTCTCGGCCATCTCGTCTGCCAACCGATCTCCGCCATCCCCTTTCACAAGGTGGTTCAACCGGAGCTCGACCTCCTGAACGCGATTTCGCATTTCTCTTTAATCCACAACAAAGACTCTATGTTATTCACCAAATTCAAAGGTATGTGCCTATCTAAATCTTTTTTCGCATCGACCTCAATGTGTTGTAGTTGCTTCTTCTGACGGTTCTACGAGCATCTTCGCACCTGTAACACACAGGTAGAGACATTGTCCTTTCTTTTTGCGGTATCGTGCTGACATAAAGCAGTTCGTCAGGCGACTCCGGCGTGGACGACGGTGGACAGAAAGCCATTGATAATTTCAGGGGTGAACATACTTGCAACGATTTCTGTCGCAATTTCGGTCTTGTAGCGTACTAGAGACTCATTCGCCAACTCATTCACCTCCACTTTCTTTGCATACCAATCACCTAGAATCAGTCCGATCCTTGTGCTACACTAATACAATCTTAATTTCGAAAAATAATTGGAGTGACACTTCTCATACAGCGTTGGGGGAAACATCGGCACCCTTTTCATTTGACTCGATGTCGTCAACCTTATTTTCGATGATCAGCGTGTTCTGGCGCTGACCTTCTCGGTTTCGCGCTGTTCTCTCCGGTTTCTTATACCGTTGCTTCTCGTTATCTTACTCTTTGACTAACATGAACACATTTTCGGAGAGCAACGGCAAATCGAGTAGACTTGTGCAATGTCTATCCAGATTAATTACATGTCATTCAGCTGAGATTCGGTAATAACCTCCTGCAGAAGATGACTGGAGCTCCAGTTATTTTTCTACATACTACAAACATGAATATCTAAAATTTGGTCGAGGGGATTTGCCCCAATGTCCTCGGTTTGTCGGAAAAATTGAAAAAGCCTGGTAAGGCCTTGGAGCACCTAACGGCCTTATAAGGTTCGAGGGGTGACCTTATAAGGCGTGATAAGGTCTGGTTAGGTCTTCCCAGGCTAGTGTTGCCGGGAGCTGAGTTGGAGCTAAACTCGAGCTGATTGCCCATCAAACTCTGCGCAGCTCGAGTTGGCCCGAGGCAGCTTGGAGCTCACGTCCATAAACGGAAATTTTTGTCCCACGCTTCCCCCTCTGCTGGTTTTGGCCTGCATCGCGCTGTTTCGGCCTCGCATGAACCTCCAAAGGGTGGTATAATTCGACACCAAGTATCGTTAACATATACAGAATGTAAAAATATACAGTTTATGAGTAAATTATGGCACAATACGAAGCACGGTGAGTATACAAGTGATACGATACGAAAATCAAACGGGCGAAGCCCAGGAGGAGTCTATAAGACCTTCGAGTTCTTGAATACGCCCCGAAGCAATCAAACCTTCTGCCAGATCAGGCTCAAGGTCAATGACAGACAGCTCTTCCTCCGTTGCAACCAAGTCGTCGCAGAATTTGATGCGGTCCTGTCGATAGATAAATTTGAGAATTTGAAGCATTTCCATCATTTCGGGCGAAAGATTGTTGCGTAGCGAGGTGTCCGTGTCTTTACTGGAGGAGAAAACACGCTCGCATGGCACTGCCGAAGCCTGTACGGGCAATACATCAGCCGCGACGCGAAATAGGTACCGGAATCGATATTGGCGAGCCTGCGATAGATTATGAACCAATATTGTCGAAGAGAATGCTTGAAACTCACCTCCCAATAGCGGAGCAAGTCAAGATCCTCGTATTCTGGATCCGAGCCGCTCAGAAGGCCCTCCCTCTCGTATTCACTCAGCTCTGCATCGACAATCTGTTCATCTTCGGCAGCGGCACGGCGCTCTGCCTCGACTTGCTCTTCCTCCGAAAGCGGTTGCGGAGTTTGAGTGCTGGTTGGGGAGTCGATGTCGGATGCAGATAGCTCTTTTACAAGAGCGCTGAGTTTCGCAAACCCAGATTTCTGCGCACGAGCAGCGTGGGACGCAGACGGCGTGTGAACAGCGCGGCGGCTGGCAGTTGAAGGAAGCTGGGCAGTGCTTGCAGAGTTCTGGTTGGCGCGGAACTCTCGTCGGTACTCCAGCATCTTGATAATTTGTCAGTAACAATGTATCAAATAATTTCCGGACGCACCGCGCCACGAATCCAGACTTTGGCGTCCTCGGCTTCTGACAAGGACCAATTGTCCCTGAGCCACTGAAGTTTTGTTGTCGGATTTAACACTACAGTTAATTCCAATCAATGAAGTGAACGAGGAGACGAATAGAGGAGGAATTACCCATAGCGAGCGCGTACATTCGAGTACGCCGAGACATCCCGAGATATTCGGTGAATTTATCAACAGCGGCGTTGATACCAAGACTGATCTTCGGGAGTTCTCGTGCAAGAAGTTTGAGAGCGACAATGAGCTGCTCGTAGAGCGGCAGCACGTAAGACAGTGTTGGAGCCATTTCCGCAGATACTATCTCTTGGACGAGATGTGGGACTTGTAAAAATTGTCGGATATCGAGCAAGACCGTTTTCGTGACAGGACTGAGTCGAAGATCAGAAATCTCGGATTGTAGAGGATCGTCGAGGAACATCTCGACTGCCTGAAGGAAGGAATAAGCCATGATCATCAACAAGCAAAAAAAAAATAGCTGCACGCACCAAGTCCTGCTCAAGATAACGGTCTATCATCAAGAAAGTAGCGGACCAGCGCGTGTCAACATCTTGCAATAGCTGTATGACACGAAGCACCGATGCAGGGTCACCAAAACCGCCCGCTGCATTGCCGGTTTCGATCGTCTTTTTGAAGTTGTCCCGCCGCTGACCAGATGCCCGGCAGGAAGTAACCAATGAGCGTGCCTGCTTCACGGGATTACCTCGAAGGGCCTGCCAGTATTCGACATCACTCTTCAGCGCTTCGGGGATTGGTTCACCGTAGTTGTCGAAATCATCCCCGTCCCTGGGATCAGGTAACTCGGGCAGTGTTGCGAGAGCAGCCTTCACAGCAATGTTAACAACATGCGGAAAACAGCTGCGCTAATATTTAGTCTGAAAAATTAGTGAACAGGAGAGATCACACACCGAATCCGGTTCCCCTCTGCATCGAATGGAATACCGAGTATTGTAAGCTCACGTGCGATGTAAACCATGCATGTATTATTATTGGAAGCATTGTCGCATGTTATCATCCCCACCTGAGTCAAGGTTAGCATATCTCCAGTCCCATTGAAGCGACACATACTTTGTGTAAGCACCCAATCTCTTTCAAAACCTGCACGAAAATCTTCGCGACATTCTCACCCGTGTGGCTCCCATCTAATCTACGAAATGCCACAAGTCGTGTTTTCAGCACGAGGTGCCCATTCGCGTCTCGAATAAGATAATGGGCAGTTATACCAAGATGGGAGTCGAGATTCTCCCGACTCCATATATCCTGGGTGTAAGACTGCCGTCCGAGCGAATTCTGGAATAGAATGTGAGACATGAATGGCCAAACAAGGTTGAACGGCACCTGAATCTCATGTATCATCAATTGATATTCAACTTGGAACCGTTTCACGATAAGCTCTGACAGCTTCGTGCGATGCGGGATATCCTTGTCCTCTAATTGAGCCCCAATGAAGAGGAGGAGATCCCGGAGTTCCGGGCAATCCACAACGTCCAGCGACTGCAACGACTGAATCAAAAGAAGCAACAAGCGATAATGAGGAAAAACAAACCTGATCATCAACAGCGATCCACTTGATCAAACGCTCGTAGAATCCGGGAATAGAGAACTCCTCACGCTCTCCCGGAACCTTCGGCGCCCTCGCGAGAGACTCCCAACCTTTAAGCCCCTTCAAAATAACCATCTCCTTCCAAATTTTGGTATGTTCTCCCTGCAGATGATTTCTAATGGCCTTCGTCTGTCCGGGACCATTCTTCCATGTCCTCCACTGTGGAAATCTAACGATACAAGCAATCAGATAAGGAAAACACAACAAAATACGCTTGCAAACTCACGGACAGAGACGGCAAGACAAATGCGAGAACACCTTTTGATCTGGTCGTTTCGGCGTCATTTCGGTAGGTTCTGGTGCGACAGCTGGGGCAGAAGCGCTGTGAACGCCGCGAACGAAGAACCAAACATCTGTTGCATCCCCTGCATTTTTCGATGCTTTGTCGACGAGAGAGCCGAAGTTTGCGTGGGGAGGCGAAACAGATTCCGGTGCGGCCGCATTTAGGTCTGACGGACCCACCCCAAAAACCGCTGGTTCAGAGATAGAGTCTGCGCCAGTACGGCGGCGCGTGCGGGATGTAGGTGCCGAGTTAACGTTGGGATTGTTCTTGCGTTTCTTCTTGCGCTGTGGCGGAGCCGAGGCAGAATTAACTGTATTAGTTGCGTCGACAAACGGCGCATGAGATGCAGTAGAGGGTGGTGGAATGACGGTGTTGTAGTACATGGCCGGATGCGAGTTCTGAAAGGTGTAATTTTGCCCAAAAGCAGCAGTTTGAGGCGGGGTGAACGGCAATCCGGGGCCGGGGATGAAAGCCTGAGGCGGGAGAGGCATCACAGGTGCCTGAGAGCTGGGCCAAGAGCCAAAAATGTTGGTTGCCGGGTGCGAGCTCATTGGAAAGTCGGTTTGACGTGGAGGTGGAATATAGCAAGTGCATGCTTGCGGATTGCCGCATTGGCACGAAGGCGAGGGCATGGGGGATCACAAAAGTGAGATTTGGAATGGAGTAGTAATTGCAACAATTTATATAACATTTCTGCAGTACCTATCGCGCGTACCTTGGACCCTGAGTCCGCCAATGCACCAGCCCGACGCGCCACCTTTGCGTCATTCTTCCAGCTCTGTGGGGCGTTTCGCGTGCTGCGTAGGAGTTGGGAGGTGACGTCGATGCCAAGCGAGAGTAAAACAAAGCATGAGAGGCTTGAGTTGCAGCAGAAACGCGCTGGCCAGTGAGCGGGAGGAGGAGGATGTGGTCGACGCGCATGTCACTCGGTGACCCTGTCAAAAGTGTCACGGTGTCTGTTTTTGGGGGCAAGCCGAGGCGAGCTGCCATCACCTCGAGGTACCGTTTTTGGTAACGGGTCGAGTCGGAGCTCATCTCACCTCGGAGCTAACTCCAGCTCCCGGCAACACTATCCCAGGCTGACTTCCCGGAGGTTACAAAACCGAGTTGGGGTTGTTAGAGACATGGTAGGTGTGGTTTTATTGCATCTTTTTCGGCGGAAAATCCAGAGTTGTATTGTTTTTGATAATTTGTGCTGTGATTGTATGCCAAGATGGCTGATTTGAATTTCAAAAAGTATGTAGGGGAGCATATACTCATGTGTAGTAAATCACCAGTCAATGTACGAGCAATATCTTGAGTTGTTGTGTTATGGGGAAATTGTACAGGTACCCGAGAGCTCCTCCATATATGGAACAAAATTTCTCTATCTGTAAAGCTCTCTTAGCATAGCAGTATTGTACATTGCCATTGTTTTATTCGCACTGCAGAGGTCGAGCGTTCGATTCTCGCAAGCACCAGTAATTAATTGTTAGAGTCAGTATTGTAGTACAATAGAAATAGATAGTCTAGTATTAGAAAGTCAAGACAAGGTGCAAGCAGACACCTTACAAAGAAGGTAAAGTGGTAATACTTTTGCTTAATGCCGCCGAAACATGCCTTGTAAGGCCTGACAAGCCTCATTAGGTCCTATAAGGTCCATTATGTGTTATAAGGCCCTATATGTAGTATTTGGTACGTATTTAAACCTTGTAACCCTCCTTTTCCCCAACGGCCTTATTAGACCTTACAAGGCCTGCTCAGGCCCAACAACCCTTTTTTGATTTTTCCGACATTGTTGCAGAGCGAAGTGTTTTGGCAAGAGGATCAAAGGTCTAAGGTTTTGGATCACTCGTAATAAATTTCGTTCCTGTTTGGTGGTGTTTAGGCCGAGCGCACCATATACAGCGTTCGCAGGTGCTCTTGCGAGAGTCCTTTCAAGTTGACAGTATTAGCAAGCATACGCGACCCGTTAACCTTTGAGCTCTGCCAGGCTTCGGATATATAGTGACCGGAGACCAAGGCCTTCCAAATTCGTAGGATTCGTTCAGGTGCTTCCGGATGGCCGTCAGGAGAGCAATGTAAAGTCATTTCGGTGTCGTATACAAAACCCACATCGGGTTCGGAAGATGGAGGATAGGCTTGTGCTGCCACTGTAGAATAAGGAGCGGACGGCTCGACCGAGTCGTCTGAATTAATGTTTGAACACATCTATAAATTGCACGGACTCCCCAAGTCCATCGTGAGCGATCGAGATGTGCTCTTCACGAGTACGTTCTGGCGCCGACTCAACGAGTTGATTGGCACGAAGCTTCACATGTCTTCGGCTTATCATCCAGAGTCGGATGGCGTCTCAATAAAAAGCATAGTCATTCAGTTCAATGTCCTCATTATCTAGAGTAAAAGCTACGGTTGAGCACTCCTCAGGCTCGCATGCCTCGCGATATCAGTGTCGAGATCAATGTATTCATTTTGATCCAGGGCCCCTTATAGTTTATATTCAAGGCCGCCCCTCAAGAAGTATTTCTTTCGCTGACTTGTTCCTTATTCCCACCTGTGATTGGGGTGCACGGCTACCCTTCAATCTTTACTCTTCCTGCGACTCACTCGCGAGGCTACGCCTTCCGCATCGTGCACCATCTAAATCCCTTCACTGCTGATTGCGATATCACGCCGTCCTCTTGGAAGTCGACGACGCACTTTGGGATCCTCCCAAACTGCTGAGACTTGGGAAAGATTCCTTCGTCAACAGCATGTACCGTCCCACAGGCAGCACGGACCGACGCCGAGCTCCCATGATTGGGTTAAAAGCTCAGAGTCTCTGAGCGCCGTAGGACGCGGCTGTTGCGGAAGAGGAACGAATCCCCGCAATCAACGACGCACTGCTGAGATGGAAGAATTCAAGATGCTGGAGTGGATTCCAATGGTACGGAGGCGTCGCGAGGACTGTTGGGGTCGAGGTGATTGAACGTAGACTTCGAAGTCGTCATCGGACGAGGAAGCGCCGTCCTTTGGTCTGGCTGCATACCTCCGTCCCTTGCACGGGTTTGGGGGGCCGAGATGAATTGTCAGATCAGAGCTAGCAATGGTCACAAATGGCACTGAGTACATATTCGAATAGTACGATGGCTACGACTGCGCTTCGAGTCGTCAGCTGAAATTCGTGATATGAATTCGGGGAGCATACCTCAAGCTCCCTCGTCCTCCTACACGCTCTCTCCTTCACGATTTCCTACCAACACCTCGTCCCGGCCTCGCCGTGCTCTGCTTCTCGTGTGGAGTGGGGGGCAGCTTCGACTCTACGCGGCACGTCCTCAGATCTGCTTGTGCCGCGTCGTTTAGGTAGTGAATCCGCGAATCGCGCATACGACGTACCTCGCGTGCGTTCGTACCGACATGCTACCCAGTTTTATTGTCTCGCGTTCCTGGTTTTTCGAGTGCTCGAAACGCAAATGAGCGAGGTCCGGTCATCATCATATGCGGGAGCGAGCGCCTTTGTGTTGCCTAAGATGTATGTGTCGTTAGCAAACTCTCTGCGAGGTAAGAATTTGCACGGCACGTATTGAGCTCACTCACCATCTCGCGGTTCCTTTCTTCCTCCGCTTTGAGGGTTGACCTCTGCCCATGTCAAGTTACGGGAGTAGATGGTTGGGTTCCGGACCTCGCGTGCGCGAGACCCCAATGAGCGAACGACAGAGAGGATGAACGTCGTCTACTGCGATCGTGAAGTGGAGGTCGGCCTACGGATTCAATTCAAACTGTCGTTAGCTGGCTCTTTGTCAAGTAAGCATACGGGCGACGTACCGGAAGCCCATTCATCCTCCTCCCGTGCGTTCCGTCCTGCACCATCTTCTGTCGATCACGTCTTGCCCCCAACTGCTTTCCCCGCTCTCCCGCTGGTAGTTTCTCGCGGAATCTCATCCTGTGGGTATCTGCCTCGGCCGCGTCAGCAGATGGGGAAGATGGAAGCAAATTACTCGTGCTCACAAAAAGTGATGGCGTCGCTGTTTTTTCACATTTCTGGACGCTGTATGAACGCCATTGCCCAAATCAAAGCGCTAGGCAGTGTAGAATTTCTAGGCGCATATTCCTAGCACAATGATCTGATCAATAAATTGTGATGCGCGATCAAATGTCCGAAAAAGGCAAAACACCCAAATTTTAGCTTGCCGTGGGATGTTTTCCATCAAAATCCGAATCAGCCAAATTGTAGCCCTGAAGGAGTAGACAGGCCTGGCACTTTAAATTATGCAAAAATGTCCATGCAATACCGAGATATACGGACTTCAAAGTCGGGAAAAATAGCAAAAATGGCCAAAATTGACGAAAACCATAATATTGCACGGGTTATAGCGACAGAACCGATGCATATTTTTGCCCAATTCGAAATGCCACATCTGTCTACTCGTCAAGGGCTACAATCTGGTCTATCCAGATTTTCATGAAAAACATCTTGCGCCAAGCTGGATTTTGGTGGTTTTGCCTTTTTCGGCCATTTGATGGCATATCATGATTGTTTGATCAAAACGTTATGCTAGAAATTCGCAGATAGTCATTCTAGCCCACCTAGCACTTTGTTTCATGGAGAGCCCTCCATTCAGCGTCCAGAAATCCGAAAAAGGAGCGACGCCATCACTTTCCGTGACCCCGAGTACATGAGCCACGCACACTCGGCTTGGGGAACAGATCCGTGCGATGTCATTGCGGCGGCTTGGGGGGCTGAAGCGATCGAAGTCGCAGATCGTAGATGGAAACCGAGGGGCGATAGGTGTACTGGAGGCTGCATCTGTGTAGTCGCGTTATTCAATGAGAGGAAAGTCGACCTCCGCTGGGGGGCTGCGAGCGTCGTCGTTGTATAGCGCGAAATTGACGATGTTGTCGTGCGTACCGGTCGCCGCCTCATCCTCCCCTCCGTCTCTCCATCTTGAATGCGTGCTGGAGACGAGCGGGACTCGATGTCTACGCGCCTGGTCTTCGCTTTAGGCGGCGGCTCGTAGTCGTCGCTGGGTGGCAGTAAGATCGACTTGAATTGCTTGAATTCACTTCAGGTGCTATCTGGATTAGCGGTAGCACGAAGTAGCGAGCAAGACCGGAACATGCTCACCGGAAAGTTTCGATAGAGTCGACGCGAGAGCGGCGATACCACAGGGGTTCTATTGTCCAAGAGCGAGCGCGGCGCCGCTGCAGCTGCTCTTGAGATGCCCATGGATTCTCGTTTCGTCAATAGAGGGTTTGCGATGAGCCATTGGAGCCATTGAATGGCTAACGATTTCCCGATTAGGGAACTTTGATGGCCCAAATATTGATGTCGAATTGCACAAGAGGTGCCTGGAATGAAGTTTGGATGCTGAAACTAGGGTTAGCCTTTGTCAATGCGCCTGGATTTTGACTTTTGTGTAGCCATTAGCCATCCAATGGCTGCATCGCAAACTCGCTAATATCTACGTGAGCCGCTGTATTGGGATGACGATAGGTTGCACAGACTATACGACTCACAGTTCGTCACCCCATCCTCCGCTTCTCGTACCTCCGCGCGTACCTTCTTTCACCGTCCTCCATCTACGGCATCATACTCTGCGCCCCTCGACATCCTTCCTTCACCAACAAAGGTCACCGGGCGGAACGGTGCGGCCGTCAACGATGTTGAAATTGAGGCTACGCATTGCTGCTTTGATTCACCCCTGGACTTGAGAGGTGGGAGTTGGAGGCGTCGTACGAGCACCAGGGCGAGAACGACGCAGAGTTGGGGGAAAGAAGCCTGTCGGTGCTCGGCTCCGACTCTCCGAATGATTCACACGCCGTGTATCCTCTTATCCTCGACACTTCATCTTGGACGGCGACCAACGGAGCATCGTCAACGTCGTTCGCTGCTCCACGTCCTATTCGGATTCCCATTGCGCCTCGTGTTGCTCATGTTCCCGCTTCTACCCCAGCCATCGTACCATCCGAGTCATCCACCACGCCCGTGACGCTTCCGCCATTATCGCTCGAGTCGTATCGCGCTCCTATTACGTCTCAATCTCAGATTCCTGGCTATGCTCGCCGAGGTCTAGAAATTATGGCTTGCCTCCATCCATTTCATCGCGTTCAAAAGCATCGTCATCGAAGATACCCGCCATCCACCCTCGACGAACATCACATGATATTCCCTTTTTGGATGGTCTTCGACAAAACCCCTCCGCTGGATGTCTTGTAGCTCGAATCTGGCCAAATCCTTCGGTCAAATTGTGTATTTTCATCTCCTCTTCATTCTATCTCACATAAATGTATGAGTCTGCTAAGTTATTGGGCTAGTCTGAAACTAACCTATCCGCGGCATTAGGAGGGTCCCGTTATTATATAATCACCGTACTTGGCAGGTAGTTCCCACGCCTCTTTCTCGCCCGCTTCACTGTACCATTATGAATTCTACTGATATAGCGCTCGGGGAGGCATGTATGCGTATATAATAGGATTCCCCGGAAGTTGAATTAATTTATTTCTGTGCAGGTTCCTCAAATACTGGTGAACGTTGGTTTGGCCGGGCTTGGCCGGCGGCCAGTCAGGTTCAACTTATCTCGTCCAATTCTAAGCCTATCCCTTTGGGTCAAGGTAGTAAATTGAACAGAAGGCCCTCCAGAGGACGTATGTTCAGCAAAGCCGCTAGGAAACACAAAGAAAACCCGTAACTGAAGCCAAGAAAAATATGATTACATAATAAGGGGACCCTCTCAGGTTCGAACCGCTGAAAGTGACAGACTATAATATAACCGCAGGTACGAGAACCATATATATTATAGCGTCTGTTTATAAGAGACTATTATTGGGCTGGAATTACCGACGCAAGGTGACGCGTCCCAAAAATTCTCTCACCCGCCATTTGCCATCACAAATTGTTCTGGGCGTAATTCAGACCTCCACGCAGCATCCAGGGCTCTGGAATTTTTTCTGTAACATTCTGAGATGTATCTAAGGAATCTGACCGGAGACTCGTCGTTTTTATAATAATTCCGCATCCGAGAATAGAAGTTCCGCGTGATGTTCGTCGAGGGTGGATGGCGGGTATCTCACCACGCATCCATCTTTATCTATTTCTACACCTCCGACTTTCAGCTTATTCGACTCCACCGTTGGATAATTTCGTTAACGTTTGGCACTCTTACCCTCCAAACTACGCACTCGCATCCGCGCCGCCGCTGCCGACCCGTCCCTCGAGTTGATTGTATTCCGACTGTCCCTCTGTTCACATTCCAGTTGGGAGGATGTACCATCACTCTTCCTCATCTCCTTCTTCATTCTCCATTCCATCTCCCGATACTTACTGTTCCTCTGGTTCGTTTTCGCCGCTGCAAGTGACTCGGACGGAGGACAGTCACATTTTCAGTTGGGAGGAGATGATGCGCACGCCGCCGCGCTGATCGTGTACCTGGTATATCTGATCGTTGTTTGTTTCACTGCCTCATATGCTTCACCTTACTACCTGACTCATTTGTGTTTCACATGTGATTCTAGTATTTACCTTATAGCCTGTACCTTACTTCTGATCATAGGACTTTTTCTCCGCTTCCGTTCGCCCTCCGTTTCGTCCCCGCTTCGGTCCCCTCGTCGTTCTGCAGGCCCTCGTCGTTGCCTCAGACCCAGCACATGCTCTGGAGCTTTGCTTGAGCCCATTCGCACATTCAGATCCTTTCCGTGCACCGTGATCATTTTTACATCATGGGTGATGAGCCAAGATTGCGAACAAGCGTCTGTCGGCCGTGTTTTACCACCCACTGCTCTGGGCTCCAGCAATTGAACAACCGTGACTCGTCCTGGACTTGTGCTGTGGTACTAATTTCTGGTTCTCTTTGGCAATCGAGGCAGGGGCGGGTGGGCTCTCTCAAGGCTTCACGAACACCGGAATGTTCAAATTGCCTGTGCAGTGGACGTCGATGAATCTGCAGTGGCATCATTCAAGTAAGAGGAAGAAATACAATCTTTAGGGCATTTTTCTGACGCGTGTTCCAGTGCCAATCATCAGAACGCCTTGTGTGCTGATATCAATGTATTTTCAGAATTCTTGAAAAAGCGAAAGGCAGGAAAATCACCCAAGTTCATGGAAGGTGCGAATGGGGAAAGAATTCCAAGTGCTTCAATACCACGCCTGGGTAATCTAGGCGGAGGCAAGCACCATTGATTCAATCAACGTAAAACACTGAAGGTAACCCAGGTACCCCGTGTGGAAGCTTCAGTACTTGTAACACATCTAAGGTGCGTGTCGACATCTCGAACTTACCGTATTAGCGGAATCACAACAATTTCAAATGCCGCAGTCCAGATTCCCCAAGCCCCAGAACCTCTCTTTTTGTACTGCTTATCCCGGCTCTCCATCAATAGCAGCTACAATAACCCATAGCTCTCATAACCGATAATCGCCCATAACCCATACTTTTTTGGAGGAGTTTGACCAACTTTTGACTGGGATAACCCATAAATTTGCCATAACCCATAGGTTTTGAGCTGAACCGACGCCTATGGGTTATGACAGCTTCGACTGTGTTATCAATCCTACTTGAAGCTATCATTGATTATCATAAAGAAAATGATACACAATATTGAATAGGGAGTCTGTGCGAGCGACCTAGGTCGCTTTTTGTCTGCTCACATCTTAAGTGTGAGCTCTACGCGGCCTCGAAGACTCCTTCGTCACTGGGATCTTACACTTAAGACTGCTCATTGTGAAAGGGACCTGGGTCGCTCGCACAATCTCCTAGACTCGCGACCAGTACGCTATGACGCTCATCACGGGGCGAGCGAGATAAGCTGTCATAGCGACTGGAACAATTGGTCACGGTTTTGGCTGATGCCGCTAAACATGATTTCGGACTTAGTCGTTTCAGCTCGTTTCTGCCTTGTTCTCCCCTTTGCCTATCTTCCGCTCCTTTCCCCCAAGTGCCCTGGTCATACAGTGAAAGTTGGCCCATTTCCGTTTTAGAATCCATTGAGCCCGACTTGATTTTCGGAAAATTGGAAAACAAGTGAGGCTCATTTGCTTTAGAATCCAAAACTACTCCACTTTCACTATGCAACTTCTGACACTTTTTTCAAAGGTGCGGAAGGTCGAAAAAACCAAGTCCGAAACCGCATTTTGGTGGACCAGCCAAAAAGATGACGAGTCATCCCAGCCGCTTCGCAACGTGATAAAGCGCAGCCACGTGAAGAAGCGGTTGGTCACGAGCCTAACAATCTCCTAATAGTAATATCTCCTAGATCGCAGTCACGGGACGCGGAAAATCCGAACAAGTTATATGTTACTGCTCCTTCCCGAGCAGGCTTGAACATGTCTGCACTAGTGGGTCTTCGAGCTGGAACTGTATCATGTATTTGGCCATGGTGCCTGATTGCAGCGGATCAGTGGAGGTGGAAACATAAACCTGTGGCATGCTCTCTGTAATGGCAGGCACATGCATATCAATCAGTTTCATGACATTTTGCAAGAAAGTTGTAAGGTGAGGGTCCTTTCCCTGCTCAATTCAGTCGCAATCTCATATGCACATGGGATGCAAGCATACCTGTGCATACCTCTCTGCAACGGCAATTGCTTTAAGAGCACCGCCAACCTGGCCCAGTAGACTGATGACTTCCAACCAATGCAAAAGGCTATGTTGGAAAAACTTGTCCAGTTCAAAAGACACTTCATCTGAGGAGCCAACAGCAGAGAGATGATGTGCCCAATGTTTGGCAGCATATGCGAGCTCATCAGGGATACCATTTACTATACGCTCCGCTAGATCAAGAATATCGGTATTCCTGAGGTGGGAAGCCTCCAAGTTGCAAATGTTGAAACGAAGCTTGGTCGTCAGGAGCTGCAAGCATCTGGTTGTAAGGACTTGGCTAAGTTGGCGTTGGGTGTCCGGAAACCATGGTTGGTTTCCTGATCGTTCTCAGCCGATCACAGATGGGGTGAGCATCTTATGCCTAAACTACAGGGACTGTAAGTAAAGAGAATGAAAGCAAGATATTTGGATGTAGAAGACAAACTGGAGACTGTCGGAATGCTGATCGACCGCGCCATTCGCCCTCTGCATTTAGGAAGTGCTTGGCTTGCCTCAAATCCTCTTGCCTGAATGTACATTAATGGCTGCGCGTGACAAGGCAAGTCTGCCACTTTAACAGCTGGCAGATCGACGAGCGTATCCACTTTACTCAAAGGAATACAATCCAAGCAAAGGCACGGGAATGGCTTCAACTGTATTGCACCTGATCAGAGCCTTCCCACGACTGATCTTCTCCGTACATATCACACCCAAAATATTTTCGCCTGCGGCGCCGGTATTATACCCCAAAACGTGCCTTGCTCTGAAACTGTGTGCGGTCAAGCCGTGGGGATCAGTGATTTGGGGCTTGGGACGTTTCGCATTGCCCGGAAGAATTCGGGATACGACATATGTCGCATTAACTTCACTCAGCATTGGGTTCCCGAACCTGATGCGCTGTTAGTCTTATGGTCTTGACCGCGCCAGGATGTTATTATGTAATATTATATAAGCAGACTTCACGGCGCGTCTTTCTCGATGGAAACTCACGTTGCTCATCCGCTTCCTTGGAGATGAGGCAACGAAATGGTTGAAACTACAATTCTACCTGCTCAGAATTTTGCAGGCGGGGCGACGCGCCTCAGAAAAAGTTGTCGCGTCTTGATCACATGGTCATCGGGAGCTTCGGCCGAGCAGCGAAAAAATGCAATCAACTTGAGCTCAAACTGCCGCAGAAAATTGCGGGAACATGGTACAGGCTTTCGTAGCTATAGCTAGAGTATTCTAGAGCTGGAACCGCCGCCAGATAGAAGGAGGGGAAAGGGGAAAAGGGATTGCGGCGTTTTCCGGCTTACATAAGATTAGCTAATAAGGTTCTGACGCGATCCGAGGGGCGCGGTAACTAACAGACTCTATATAGCGAGGCACGAGCTAGAATATATAGAGCGTCTGTCTTCGAGAGACTAATGCGCTGTTGGATTCAGGGAAAAATGGTTTGATTCAAATGCGAAAAGTGAATAAAAAGGGTGCAGCTACTCTCGCCTTTTGTATGGCCCCTGGAGCGTGACTTGAAACTCGGCGCTGCAGGATACTCCAATTCAGTAGAGGGGATAGAATGGCGATATACCAAATGAAGACCTCCCTCGCAATGTTTTCGAAGCGTAATTACCCCTCTATCGAATTTATCCTGCCTGTTTCACCCTATCCCTTGTCCTCATGGAATTCTGGCCATAGCGCGGAACTTTACAACGGACTGGTCCAAATCTCGACTCTAGATTAATCTACTTATACAAAGGAGAATGGGGTACGTAAGTCGTATGGCCACGCTTGCGCAAACAAGGAAAGCAAAGCAACACTTAGAATGAGCTGGGACACGCACCGGACATAGCCGTTGACGTTATGTCAATGGCTGTCCAACGGTTCCCGAAGCTCCGCGGTCCGAACACGAATGATGCCTTTCGTTCTCAATCTACTCTATACTGCACCAAACAACGCCGTTAAACAACATGTATTGTACTAGGACTCGGCGGCAGTGTTTCCCGCACATTGATGCGCCGCTTTTTGAATTTCTTTCCACAAATAAGATTGTTGAGCGCTTCTCTCGTCACCTCTCGTCACTCAAGCGGCGACAATCAGCATGGGCCTCTCACGTCTTGTCTTTCGGAGATCTCGGCGTGTCCCACAAGAAAATGTGGCCTTGGATTTCCATGGGACACGCGCAAATTGGCTGGGCGCCTCTCCCACAGCGTGTCCCAGGCAAAACTGGATCCCGGCCCGTCATGGGACACGCAGAGCAGGCCGCCGCCCAACTGCATCGGGCGTAAATGTTCTCACACGTGTGCCGCGTACTTACGATATTTCCGCGGGACTTCTTTGCTATTCCCTCCCGCCTCTACCGCTTGTGATGGCGCGTCAATGGGATCATTCAAATTACGCGAAATGTACGTAAAGTTTAATAACGCGTTAATGGGCGTGTTCAATGGCCTTTCAAAAGCATTCAAAAGCATTCGGTGCCCCGGGGCCGCCCCACCCCGAGCCCGCACACAGCCAGCGTGTCCCGGGACACGCTGGCGCTGCCATTTCCCTTATTGGGCCGTGTCCCATAGAAACTAAGCCTTTTGCGCTTTCAGTCTTGCTCTTGAGAGGATAGTGTCTTGCCAGAATGTAAATTAGTCTAGCAGAATGCCTTCTGTGCAATCTTGAACGGGAACGCGGGGCGGAAGCCAGTGAAATCCGTAAGTCGTATGGCCACGCTTGCTCAAACAAAGAAAGGAAAGCCTTTTGCGCTTTCAGTCTTGCTCTTGAGAGGATAGTGTCTTGCCAGAATGTAAATTAGTCTAGCAGAATGCTTTCTGTGCAATCTTGAACGGGAACGCGGGGTGGAAGCCAGTGAAATCCGGCCCTCAGTCCTACATCAACGTGTCGTTTGACGTTTGGGCACGCTTGCGCAAACAAAGGAGGAGAGCGCTTTCGGAGTTATTTCGCTCTCAATCTCGCTTTCAAACGGAAAGTATGCATACAGAAGGTGAAGAAGGCGTGCTCCTTCAATTTTGAGAGCAAACTAGGAGGGCAAGGCGGCAGAATATGGGGAGTCTATATTTCAGTGGTTTGACAATTGGGCACGCTTGCGCAAACAAATCGTGCTCTCTCTCTCCCCCTCTCTCTTTCTTCGGCGCTGCTTTAAGAGCATGATCTCTGGACCTCTGGACTGCCTCGATCCTCCTACGGGAACCTACGGGAACCTACGGGAACACCAGAATTCCGGCACATGTCTCTCAGGCGGGTCAGCCCCCAGACTCTGGAGTCTCAAAATTGGGCGAACTCTGGCCTCGACGTTCAGCTGGACTATAATCAAACTACAATGAGCTGTCATCGTATTCTCTTCAATGAAATATGTCTTTCCAGCTCTCTCTACACCGTGTAGAACAAATCATGCCGCGCGGGCTTCTTTCGGCGTCTCTGAGTCTAGCGTTAGTCTCTTGGAAACAGACGGAACAACACAAGAGTCCTCGTACCTGCGGTGTGTTGTGGTCTGTCAACATCCTTTGATCGCCGGTTGGAGGGTCGGCTTATTACCTAATCATCAAAACACGACACGTCGATGCAGCTCATAGCGCGCGGCATTTAAAAATTTAGACCACCCACCATAATATTGACCTTTGCCTCATTGGCCTACGCGCTTGAACGGACGAAAAAGGTAGAGAAACGGCCGACATCAAAATTGGTTCGGTTAATGCCGGTTGGCTGTAAACCAGCGCAAAGGTTGAGGTTAGCACTCTCCTCAGCCAAAATTGAGATTTCTAAATTAACAGGGGCAATGTTAATATAGCTTAACCAGACTATATCTCATAGAGAATTAAGGCAGAATTCATGCTGCCGCTTGAATATAGCGGAAATGGCGTGTGGGAAACTCTTTCCATTTCGAAATGTTTACATAATAACCCGACCCCTGACAGCTGTCCCCCTCCCCTGACAGCTGTCGCGCGGTAAACTACAGACTAGTCTAGCAGGCCCCCGGTCACTACCTACTAGGTTTGTCACATTGAAAACCCGAATTTCGGCCTGATTTACTCTATTTTTCGGCACTGATGGCGCTCTGGCGGCTTCAAAAATCACGATTTTTTTCTGAAAATGCGCGCAAACGCTTAGTTTAGAGGAGCTGCGTCGCCCTATCGAGTCAAAACCTCGGTCAGATGGCTGGTTCGCGAAATAGCCCTCTCAGATTCGACCTTGTTTTACTCTATGGACGTGACGAACCTATATGTCAGTGACCGGGGGCCTTAGCGTGGCATACCAAGCGCATAGTATCACCTACTCACGAGCTGCTCTCACGGGAACGGGAACGAGGCACGGGAACGGGAACGAGGATTTGGAGCTTCCATCTTCGGTGCCAGCGATGAACGGGGCTCAAGGCTTTGCTGTCAGGTCGCATTGGCACACTGGCATGTATCTGCGATAAGCGTGGTTGCATGTCAGACGTGTTCAAGTTGTCGGACGGGACTAACCGACCGCCGAACCTGTCCGTTCTTGACTCTCAAGCGCAGCTTAGACTGGGGTTTAGCTGCACAGCCTATTATCAGAAGAAACAAGGAAGCCGGCCGCAGGTAAACGGGACCAGACGGGATGTCTGGATCTTCAGCTGGGACCCCTGGCATACAATTTAACTTGACATTGTATTTCGTGACGGTGACACGAACGGACGAGAATGGCCATTAAACCGATGGTTTTCTGGAGTCGAAGGTACCAGCGGCCGGGTCGGCGGGCAGGTACTTGGGCTACCGACAAGGGACGGGTGATGGCGACGAGTGGGCAACTGCAAGACGTTTGGATCCTCTCACCAGTGCGTACTGAAGCATGTTCGACCGCAATCCTTTTTTCTGTGACCTCTTTCGTGTGTGTTGTTATATCGTGTACTCCTGTATGCTGCAAAATAATCTCATACGGAGTTGATCGAGGTTAAGCTTACTCAGGATGCAGTGAAAGAACCTTTTGATGTCTGACAGTTTGCTCAACTCGCAGTCAGGCAGTCGGATAGAATATTGTGTCTGCACAATGGAGTGAACATAGCTAGCGGATGTAGACCGCATTTTGCTATCTTGCCGAATCTTCCCGTTTTTCGGACGATAGTTAACTCAATCGAGTACTTAGCTATTGCAGACGTCGGTCCAACGTCGGTCTAGCGGGTCCGGAGTCACGCAATCATCTTTCGAATTTCTCGATAACCGACATCCCGTTCGTAGCACGGGTATCTGCTAGTACTAAACATGCTGAAATGTTGATTTGTCACGATACACGATCTGTGAGTTCCCTGCTCGAAAAGAAGGAAGTGATGGTTTTGGTACGTCAATCCGAAAGCGAGTACGCTCGTTGCAAATGCAATTCCTCCCTACAAACTTATGTTTGAGATGATAAGGATGAAGGAGCACGTACGTTGGCCATTGTAAGGAACACCATCAGGCCGAAAACGAGCCGAGACTTGGACAGACGGAGGACTCGATAAGCCATGAATATCTGAACGGGACAGGCCGATCTGAATATTACGATGGTACTGAGAGAGCTCGACGGAAGAGGCGGCTTGCTTACAACCCCGACAGCAGGGGAACCGCCGTAAGTGGCCATGGTGCGGAAGCCAAGAACGATGGGTTGAAGTAGTTATCGACGAGGTAGAACCATATGAAGTAAACCGAAACCGCAGCGCAGAATATGCTGAGGAACAACTACCAGGAGGCTAGAATGATGGAGAATTTCATTCAGTTTGAACAAGACGATGGCGGTAGCGCATGGACTGACTGTATGGTCAAGTTATCCTGCTTCCTGCGCGGCGATGAGAAATAAGTTGTACATTGTCCGGCGCAAACCCCGAATAAACATACGCTGAGCTGGTTCGGGATGTCAATTGGCTGAGATCTTTTTTTTTTTTGTTTTTCGGAAAAAAGGACTCACAACAGTCCCAACGTATATACATAGGCCCAAGTAGCAGTTTCGCGCTTTCTATGGTGGTGGCTGCCATGAGGGAGAAGGCGGTCGTTGTCCAGGGCCAGGGTTGTAAGTATTGAAGAACTAGACTCCGACCGATCATTCGAACGACGGCAGTTGCCAAGACTGCTTTTAAGTGCCGTCACCTATGTATCACGAGGCCTGCCGGGGAAATTTTCAAGATAGCCGAAATCGAACCAAATCAGTGGGAATAACTGTATCGAGCTCGCTTTGCAGGTAATTTGATTCCCGTGTGCCTGTGGGCTGCGCAGGGTAGGGCTGGGTATGATAAGATTTCGGCTCGGTATTACTCGTATACACGGCCGCGCAGCGGCCTTCAGGTATTGAAATACAGGCCTGTATTTTACGTATAATACGGGCGCCGCAGGCGAAAAATTTTTGGGTATAATACATAATATACATGTATTTTCTTGCTGTATTTACAGCAATTCCTGAAAATCATGGCAAACACCAATTTTTTTTCGAGCGTTTCCCGAAAAGGAAATTTGGGCTCTGTCTCTTCCTTTCGCTGCGTTTTGCAGTCTCAGCTGCCTCTGTGACTCTCCAGTCGACACCTAAGGCTTCTCATTCGCTGAATAACCGGTTCTGGGCCGCTTCGACGCCAATTTCTTCGCTTGGAGTCCCTGCGACTCCAGCCCTGACCAAATCTGATTCTCAGCGATACTTCATCTTTTGGTCCACATACCGCGTCCGGTGGCCTTTGCAAGATGAATAGAGTGCGCCGGCGGGAGGCTCAAAGCCAGCTCATTGTCTGATAGAGCGGAACTTGTCAAGTTGTGTGGTTTGTGTGGTGCCATCATCGTCGCGGGGAATGGATGCTGGATACTGGACTGTCGTGCGTGTCGCTCATACTCTGGCTCCCTCAATATGAAGTAGCTACTCTATACAAATTCTTGTGCTTCATACGGCCCAGCGCCGGCTTTCCCCCGTTGTCTTGCCCTCCAATCGGCGGCGATTCTCAATACCAAGACTGAAATTGGTGGCTCACATCCAAGGCTGGCACGACAACAACAACATGTCGCTGCCTGACAGTCCCGGCAATAGCTCCGCGGCTCCGGGTTTTGGTTGTGTTCCGTCAATCAGACGTCTCCAGTTCTATCTCTACCCTCCGCGCGTCGCAAAGTGTGCGGCATTGGCATTCGTAGTGTGTACACGATGTATTGTAACTCATACAACCAAATGCACTTCAAAGCACCTTTCCAAACTGCTTGAATACAAGAGAAGAACAGTCTACACCATTCAAAAGGCAATCAGGATCTCGTTATATCGCCAGAAACGCGAGAAGGAGTCTGAGGAGCCCAAATTTCCTTTTCGGGAAACGCTTGAAAAAAAATTGGTGTTTGCCATTATTTTCAGGAATTGCTGTAATGTATTTTGAGTATTGAAAGGACCTCCTCCGAACCCCGAAGACCATCTGTCCCGGTACACCTGGACTGATTGGTAGAAGGAGCTGATGGGTTGTACACTCAATGTCAGACTGGAAACAAAGGCTGAGATCCCCCTCCCGGAGGGCCGACATTGACTGAAGTGGACGCTACAATCATACATTTAATACCTCGATTTCTAGGGCCCTCTGGTATCGAATGAATCATACAGTATAATACGCTGTATAATACGGCTTGTATTATACATTGGCTTTCCATACCCGGCACTAGCGCAGGGTGTGGTGGTGGTAGCAGCTCGTTTGTCCCTGTGTCGTAGTTAAATAAATCGATGTTTTTTTACTACGTTTTGGGTGAACAAGGAGCAAATAAGTAAGATAGACGTCACCCGGATCCGGCACGTCTTACCTAAGCCAAATCAAGCCGTGAACAAACTCGTTATAACTGGTTCCGCAAAATGACATTGACAATTGTAAGCACACCAAACTGTAGCTAGGAAGCATACCTTCGATTTGGTGTCGGGGATTTGGCTAATTCCTCTCCATTACAAAGTTATAAGGTCATCTTTCCAAAAAAGGTAATATCTTCTTCCAAACTCATTTTCAGCACGCGTTTGAGACGATGTTGCACAAAACACCAAGCAAGATTTGGCACAGTACGTAAGCTTACGTACGCATAACACGTGATATATCCGTGACTCCCGACGCGTCGCGTCGCGTCAAATACAACCAAGAGAATCACTGTGTGCGCTACTTTGGGGGATGGGCGGAAGGAGAGCACATTCAGCGCGGAGAGTAGCAGATACATGGGTACTGGTATCTCAATGCGGCTTATAGAACACCCTGAGGCTCCTCAGTGACGAACCAACCGCGCGCTGGGGCACGGAAAGGATCTGAATGTGCGAATGGGCTCAAGCAAAGCTCCAGAGCAGGTGCTGGGTGTGAGGCAGCGACGAGGGCCTACAGAAAAACGAGGGGACCGAAGCGGAGGGGAAACGGAGGGCGAACGGAGGGCGGAAAAGTCAGAAAAAGTCTCATAATCAAATGTAAGGTACAGGCTATAAGGTAAATACAAGAATCACATGCAAAACACAAATGAGTCATGTAGTAAAGTGAACCGTATGGAAAGAGGCAGTGAAAGGAACAACGATCAGATATACCAGGTACGGGATCAGCGCGGCAGCGTGCGCGTCATCAGGCTCAACCTGAAGTCTTGGCACTTAGAAACTAGCAACGAGCCTGATGTTTTGCACAATTACTGCCAAAATTGCAAGGGTTTTCAGTATCAGCATGTTAGTAAATTAGTTCCAAAGTTTCAATTTTTCTTCTCCGGCGTCCACAGAGCGAAAATTGCAACTTTTCATTTTTCATCCCTCGAGATTTGGCGGGTGGCTGTGCAAACGTAATGCTTATATAAGGGTGCCGCATTGGGGTGACGTCTATCTTAGTCCATAATGCGAAATAATGGCGTGCAAGCCCAGGAATCCAATGTAATTGTCGCAAATTTCTTTTTCTTGTCATCGGGCCCGGTCGAGCCCGATCGTGTGTTATCGCGAGGCGTCGGGCCATCGGCCCGACCGTTGCCTCATCGAAGGGGCTCGGGCGACCGCCCGACTGCCCGATCGTGTGTTATAGGGCACGGTCGGGGAGAGCCTGCAATTTAATGAAAAATTCTATTTGTTACTTGCCTTGCATTTTGAAGCCGGGTTGTATTGACTCTCAACAGCACCGCGGGGAACGTGGCTCGCTAAAATATCATTAAATTTATTTTTAAATCCATTTTCTCATGGTCGACAAGACCACTGAAATTGACAGCGCAGACATGGTGTCTCAAGTGGAAGGCAGGTGGAGGTCTCCAGATGTGCATTTGGAAGCATTTGAACAACTTCTGCATGCGCCAACAAGTGTTGAATGAAATCGTCCTGAGCCGCGGCTGAGCCGGCTCCGAGCCGGCTTGAGCCTGAGCCGAGTCGCAGTGAGCTGCCCTGGCAACGGCTGGCTCAGCTCAGCTTAAAATAGCTCGGCTCAATCGGCTAGCCAGAGCCGAGCCGAGCCGCGGCAACACTATATATAAGGTTAGTTGGTTAGGGTTTGATTAGGGTTGGTTAAAGTTAGTTGGTTAGCGGCTCGGTGATGCCGGGATGGCCAGAATGATGGGATGATGGCCATGAAAGAATTACTGTTTATAAAACAAGGCACATTCCCATTGATGTGCCGGGTTTGCCCTCAATGTGACTGCTTTGTCAATGTATGTGCTGTACTAGTTTGGTATATCCTCGCGATGCTCTGAGCAAGTTCCGCCGTGGAAGCCGCGTCCTCCTGGGCCTCGACTCCAACTCGCATCACCCTTAGTGGGACCTCCTCACCAAGACTCCAATGTGTGAGGTTGACATCAAACTGCATGACTTGCTCTTGTCTTTTGGCTTCGTTCTTGTAACGCCTCCAGACGTTCCCACGCACTCCTCTGGCAATGTTATCGACCTTGGCTTCTGCTCGGCCTCCCTTTATATGTCAGTCAGCACCACTGTCGAGTAGCGATCACCTCCCCATCATCTATTCTCTGGACTTCGAAGCTGCTAGATTCAAGCCCACCAGGCTCAACGCTGACAAGATGGACATGGATCTGTTCCTTGGCACCTTGCGACATGAACACGATCTGCTTCCGGTCCTTGTGATCTCGACCCTCGATGAACTCGATTAAGCAGCATCTCTCTCTCCTTAACAGGATCCACCTGACAGCGCTAGAGACTTCGGCGCCTTTTCACTCACCGTCTTAGATGGCTAAGCGGTGGTGGAAATCTGGGCTTACGCATCTCCGCTCCTGTATGCGCAACCGTCGTCGCACGTACCAGCGCACTCGTCTCAAGTCAGCGTGGACTTTGTGGCTAGAGGCTTGACGGGACTTCTCTCGGGCGATCGCCGAAGCTAAGCGCGAAGTCTGGGCAAGATTTCTGCAGGAGCTAGAATGAGTTGACATCTACAAAGCGCTAACCCGGCGCTTTGACGGGCGTCTTTCGTCAGTGTCGCTGGCGTAGTCCTCGCTGTTAGACTGATTTTTCTCTCCTCTATCAGTGCTCGCCTCTTCTCCGCGCGCTCGCACCCTCCTCGCTCCTCGCTTCTTTGCCGCTTCCTGGTCCCGAGTCCATTGCTCGCACATGTCGATGTACGGAGCCTTGAAGGATTCCATTGCGCTTTCGGAGGAAGCGGGTGAAGAAGGTACCTCACCGGGTTCTGAAGTGGGGGATTCTGAGAAGATGCGGTTGAGAGCGAGAGTGGTCGCGGTGTGCGTGAGTTTTCCGTCTCGGGAGGATTGAGCAACGGGGAGGATTGAGAAAGATCATCTTGCATTTGAGCGGAGCGATGGGAGACGGGCAAAGGGTTCGTTGAGTATAATAGTCACAAAATCTAGTGACGCGTGAAGATAAGGGAGGGAGCAGCGGGTGTTCTCGCGAGAGCAAAGTGCGAGATTTGCTGGGAAACACCGTACGACAGGATTCCGCGAGAATAACTGGATGAACGCCGGGAGGAAGGAGGGTATAGGGCCTTCTTTCAATCCTTCAAGGGTTTGTTTTCAGTCTGGGTTACCGAGAGAGTCACACTGTACGATACAGCATATGGAAGTCCTAAGTATTACTGTCCTCCGCCACTCACGCATGGGAGCTCTCAGCCCGCAAGCGCGAGCTCCACCTGACGCCGCTACAGATAGTGATATCCCTCTCATGCTCCTGCATCTTATCTATACCATCCTCATCCCGCATTGCTCTCGCTCGCTCAATGAGCTCCTTCGAACGCTGTTTACTATGCTTCCGGTGATACTCGTAGCAGGCGCGGCAAACCCAGCCACTGAGCGGGTCAAGCATGTTGTGGTAGCGTTTGCCGTTGAGTGGGGACAAGCAGATAGTGCATTCGCTGGCGGCAGAGCTACAGCTCGAACTGGCAGCGATCACTGAGACTCGCGTTTTCCGCCAGAGCTCGAGCCCAACTGGGCGTGGCCGACGCTGACGGAGCTCGAATGAATAACACGCGCCACAGCGGAGCGCACCGGAGACGATTGAGCTGGCATGATAGCGGGCACTGGTGGTGCTGTTGCAACGGGAGCAGGTGCGCTTGAGCTGGACAGTGACGGCTGGTGAAGCAGAAGAAGCCGAAGGAGACTTAGAGGTTGAACTATGCGAGTCGATCCCAGTAGCTGAAACTGTGTGTTAGCTGGCAGACGCAGGCCCTGAACGGAAATTTCTGTGCCTGTGGAGTCTATCTTCATTGGTACCACAAGAGGGCAGGTTTTTCTTGATTTCTTCCTCCCCTTCTTCCTCTCCATGTCTTTCTTCCGCTGAGAAGCCTCCGTGGCCTCATAATCCTCGTGCAAGACGTCGAGATACGCCCCAATATCTTTTTCCTTCAATTCGCGAAGGAAGGCGGGGTAGTCGCTTTCGCGAAGACGCCTCAGCTCTGGACCGTAGTCGGCGATGAAATTCATGAAAGTGGGGGACGGTGGGGAACGCACACGAGTCTGAGTACGTAAATCCTTTTTAAAATGTATTACATAACGTAACGCAGATGGAAGCCTTTGATTGATTAACAGTCTGCGGTATGTACTTACATAATGCATAGGTAAGGTATGTACAACAGGTTACAGTTCGCGTCATCACTTCCTTGCAACTGCTGCCGGGAGTTATCCGAAGAGAAGTAGACCTTGGGACCAGAATTTTAGCCACGAAACCCTTGAAAAGAATGCGAATGACACTATAACCTGTTTTTCTTACGTAATCGGTCACTTTTCCCGCCTGACACTTCACTTTTACCTCGATTTTTTCACCTTTTCCGCGGTTCTGGGCACTCGAATACCCTCCAAAGATGCATTGTGCGTAAAAACGTCACTGAATTTACCCTAGGCGATGCCCTGGAGGCCGGCTATCGCTGTGTGGCTGTGCAATCGGTCACTTTTCTCGGGTCGGAATTTGAAAATTGAAAATTGATCCTAGGCTTTAACCCTTTATAACCCAGATGGCTACAATCAATACAAGTCGTTTGGCACACTTTTTGAGAAAATCAGGGTATTCGCCCGGCCCGAGAAAGGTTTTTAATGTTGCCGTCAATCACCACCAAAAGCGGTAGTTGGGAAGTGGTGACGCGAACTGTCTAACAGGTTGCACCATCGGGTGTTCTTTCCGCCGAGGTGGAGCATGTGTGAAGTGCCGACGGAATAACATCAAATCCGACTTGATTGGCTCGCACAAATCTCGCAAGACCCACATTCGGCGATGCCGGGCAGGAGGCAGTGGGTTTATGGTGCTGCTTGGGTGCTGCTCACTTAGTCACCGGGTATGATCATGCGACCGTTACAGTAGCCCAAATTGGGCCGGGGTCGTAAGCACACGTGAGTGATTGATTGATTGCATCAGTGATATCTCAAATGGCGGCGAAGAAGTGAGTTTTGAGCGGATGGAGCTTTGCTACCGTGATTTACTTTGCTACCTAATCGGAGTGTTTTGCAACAAAGGATCAGTCGTGGGAACCTTCTGATCAGGTGCGATTCAGTAGAAACCAGCGCAAAGACTGGTACTAATGTTGGTCGGTGATGGTCAACACTAAGTAACCAGTGCGTTTGCTCATCATAGGCAGGTGCCGCATTCAAGCTATGCTTGAGAGAAATCGAGAGGCATACTGCTGAATAATATTCGAGACACGAAATCCGTGTCCCGCATAGTCCATTTTTAAGGTCACTGCAGCGTGTCAACGATAAAACGTTATTATGTAATCATTCTCCTGCCCTTTCTCGTGTGTCTGCGGCGGAAATTAGTATCGGGGACGCTTCAATACGCATATGGTATGATATTTGGCGCTTGAATTCGCTTGAATCTCGCCGGGGTACCGCGGCAAGTGGTTGAACAAGTACGTGACTATTGTATCACAGGGGTCACAGAACGCAGCAAGAGGTCAATGCGAAGGCACAGTAGAAGCATATTACACGGATTTTTTTGCCCAGCAAGATAGATATGCATCTAGATAAGCGTCTCATCCAGAATTTATGTAGGTGTATATATGCCTGAGGGAAGGTGCAATGAGGAAAGTCAAGTAAATTGCCGTAATTGAGCACAGCCACAAAGATTATATAATAAAATTCTATCGTTGACAGGCCCTGAGGCTCGGTCATATCCCTCAAGGCTCAAGTTCAGGTCCATTGATAGCAAAGAGACTCCTCTTTTGAGCAATTCTTACCAATATTGCAAGGGTTCTCAGTAGCAGCATGTTAGGAAATGAACTTTAAAAAGTTTCAAATATTTTCTCCAGCGTCCACAGAGCGAAAATCGCAACTTTTTTTTTTCACCCTTCGAGATTTGGCGGGTGACTGTGCAAACGTGATGCTTATATAAGGGTGCCGCATCGGGGTGACGTCTATCTTAGACGTCGTCTCGTTCTTTTTGCTCGTGCGTAACGGTGCGTCTCACAGCAAATTGTTGATATTGACGCAACTATGGTGCGCTCGGCCTAAACACCACCAATCAGGTCCCATCAATGATGCAATCACTGATGTCTCAAATCGACTGAAGGACCTTTTTCTTCTGTTTCTGTGGCCTTTGGAGGATAGAAATGTTTACTACAGCCCTGAAAGCAGTGTTGGCACTGACCCGGTATACAGTGGCGGCGAGAGCACTTTGCTCGTCTTTTTAGAAAATCCCCATCAAACCTCACCTTTTCGCTAACAGAACAGATTGAAGGCATAGTTCAGGTGGGGCGAAATACTCAGAGGCGCAAATCCGTCTCTATTGTGCACTTTTTCGACACAGTTTCAGCTAATATGTACCACATAAGTGAAACAGTTTAATTTTTACATGATGACATATTGAGCCAAAAACAGACGGAAAGTCGCCAAGTTTTCTACATAGAACATTGTACTCTTAGTTGTAGAGGCCACCCACATAGTTTGGCCTCTCAGAATACGTCGTTTTTGCATGGTTTGGCCGAGTTTGATGCGAATTACTATAAAAGGCAAGCAAAGTGATCTCGTATACCTGTCAGTCAAAGGGGTCAAGCCATCTGTCAATCCATTGGCCGAACGGTCAATGACCCCTCCCCTGCGCCAGGAGGAGCAGTCAGTCCATGACGGCATTGATGTTTCGGAGGAAATCGGAGTTGGTCCAAACCCGATCCCCGAGATGTCAAAAAGGCCGTTACGTGGGGGGGTCGAACCAGTCATTGACTGGGTCATAGGGATCGGCACCGTACCGTATACGGTACGGGCCGTAAGAATACGGCCGTAAAATTTCGCGATTTTGGGGCCATACGGGACGGCTACGGTACGGCGACCAACACCCGTATGCAACCGTAATACGGTTCTTCCGACGACGAGTACGACTCTGTGACGAGGTGAGGGGGGTGTAAATCGATGAATAGTGAGGTATTTTACCATTTCCACTCCAACTTCACCGCTGGTATCACTCACAGAGCCCAGGATATTGAGATCAGTATGTGTCCGTACCGTACCGTATTTTACGGGAGGCGAAAATGGCCCTGTACGGGACGGTTACGGGTACCGTACAGTACGGGCCGTATTGCCGTATTGTACGGTTACGGTGCCGATCCCTACTGGGTCATTGACCGGGTCAGTCAATGTTTGTTGACCACCCTTTGACTCCATTGACTTGACCCTGCCAACACTGCCTGAAAGCACTAAAAACAAGTGATCCAGTTTCACATGCGCTGGTGTAAACGGTGGTGGTGGAGAGAAACAAGAGCCGAATCAAAACCAAACAAGAGTTGTGTGGCAAATGATGGCCTTGATGGCCGAGGGTTCCCAATTAGGAAGGTCCGTGTGTGGGCTTACATTCCCGCGCAAGCCTGCTCATCACCAGCCTCATGTGCCCGTGGCTGCACAGGGGGCTCATCGCGAATGTCATGGCCTCTATCGTGGGGCCACTTACTCTCTTCTCTCGTCTGCTGTTCAGAGCAGACGATGCTCTATCATAGCCCATCGCAGAGGCCATGGAAGGGGAGTCTCTTGCTGACATCTTCCAGGACTATATAATACGTTCAGAGGTAGTTGGAAAGTAGTATAGTAGTAAAGTATCGTGTACCATAGCCGCTTGCAGCGGCTGAAGCACGTTAATGGATCTCATCATCATCATCATTGTGCCAACCGACGACCGTGCAGACTGAAGTAAAATGATGCGCAAGAGGCCGCCATTCTTACGTAATTTAGGGACGAAATTGTGTGGGAATGTTCTGGGCCCAAAATTCTGAGGGATTCTGAGGCTCAGGGCCTCGCTTAACTAAGACTTAGTTCGGAAATTAGTTAGTAATTGACACCCATCATTGACGTTTGGTTAGTTCTCACGGGGTACTTAGCGTATCATCGAAAGGCGAGTTTGAGTTTTTCAGGTTACCTACGGCCTCAAATTTTTCAGATGAGAGGTTCTAGCACCACTAGAAGTCATATCCAAGTTGTACCCGGGTATAATATGGATTTACAGCCGATCCGGAAAGTAATGAGAATGTCAAAAAATTTTCCGCCGTTCCCGGAAAGGAAATCACCCCTCAACGTTCGTCATGTCCAAATTTGGCTTCCCTTCGACTCCCCTCTCAAATAACAGGGGATTTCCTTTTTGAGAAGCGTCAAAAAAAAGTTGACTTTCTCATTACTTTCCGGATCGGCTGTAAGGTGAGGAATGGAGTTTCCGACTGAGCGATCACTAGGATTTGCCTTTTTAGTCGTCTAATTGAAATTTTCAACCTCTATCAAAGTTGTCCTAACGATAAGCATCATTGCTTAGTGGGTTGTGGTGGCCACATCCGTAATTCACTGATTTAGGTGAGCTGAAGTGAACCATCGGCCATCTCGGACATCCCGCTTGGGCAGCCTGGTAAGTGGTAGAACGAGCGAAGCCAGGAGATTCTGAGGAGAACAAACTCAATAGGTCACACCAAAGGACTACGAGCAGGACATGTCCTGAAGTCAACACCCTTCAGGTCTGCATGGACTCGAGCCGGGTGAAGAGGGTGTTATCTATTTGCTCAGTTGGCTTTGATTTTGTTGGTCTGATTGATATCCTGGTAGCTGCGACAGGCTGGCAGAGAAGCCGACCGACTGAAAACGGGCAAGGATACATTCCAGAGACATTAGTGTGATGCCCGAGATAGCCGAGGCTTCACTCCGACTCGGGAAAATAGTCAACTACCGTTCGACTACGTATCTGCTCCCCCGATCTCGCCAAGGAGTGGTGTCTCATGCCAATTGGAACCATTTTATCGGAAATTTCAAGTTTATATATATATCTCAACTTTGTATTTGGGGGAATTTGCAGATTTCCCCGAAAATCTATATAAGAAAAGCCGCGTTTGTCTAGACAAAAGTGGAGCTGGAGTGCCAGAGTGGAGCAGTCCAATAGCGAACCCGGGTTCTCCCGGCAGTAAACCGGATTCGACCGGACGTTGATCCCACTCCACAGCGATGTTGAGATGTTGATTTGTGGACAATTTACTGAGCCAGAATATATCTGCGGCCTTTCATCTTTGTGGGGGGAACTACGTCAAAACCCCATTTATATAGGGGTTCGGCCGAAAACATTTATATTTGGGCTCCGTATGTATATCATGACAGAATCACACTCTTAAATTGATGTGCGCGCAGCGCGTTTTTTTTTTTTTTTTTTTTTTTTTTTTTTCCTTGGAAAAAGACCTGAAATTCACCAACAACATGTACTCAATGGTCCCTTTGTTAGCACCTCTTCACACATACATAATTGTTAGTTTTCTTATCCAGACAATTCGTCATCTGAACTGAAGGCGGCTCCCTATGTAGTTTTCCAAGTGTCTAAGAACCTTCAAGTTATAAAAAGTCAGACGAGAGTCCGGTTCAGACACTTAAGTGAGAGAGAACCTCAATGGCCTTGGACGAGCTATACTCCCTTTGGCTCCGGGGATCCGATCATGCGTGCAATCCTTCAGCCAGAGCTTAATCAGGGTAGAGAGCTGTAGTCGATGCAGTTGTTTCCCGTCCAATTCGTAGAATATGAGGTGCTTCTCGCTCAAGCAGGTTAAGGCTCCACTGTCGACTGAAAGGCTCGAGATTCCTTCACCAGTGGGCTTGATCAATGTTTCTAGTTGAATTGATGATGCATGCTGTTCAATACGTTAAAGAGAGTTTTTCTCAGCACAGACCGCTCACATTGCTATCGTCCGGTGACAAAACGATCGTCCCAACGGAACCGTCTCCGAAGCCTAAGTACGTTGATTTGCTTTCTCTATCCCACAACTGTGCGGTGACTGGAGACTGAACCTGAAAGGTTGCAAGAGGACGAGAGGGGTTGCTCTCAGGCCCTTGCCAGATGCGCAGAGTGAACGTTGTTCGATTGGAGTTGGGGCGAGTCTTGGCGTAGTATCTGTCAAAATCCATTGAGATAGATCAGTGAGCATTGGCCGTTTGCACTTATATGGCCACGGGCCCGCGTTGACGCTTCCATCTTTGTTGACATGATGGTGATATTGTCAATACAGAGATGTTGACAATTTAAAACAAAGGTGTTGACAATAGCGGGTTTGTGCAAAGCGACCCGGGTCGCTTTGCGACCGCTCAGATCTCCACAACGAGCAGCCTCAGGTGTGAGGTCCCAGCGACCTAGGAATGCCCCAGGGCGATACTCTCCTAGGTCGCTTGGAGCTCATACCTGGTATCTGTTGTTGCGGAGATCTGAGCGATTGAAAAGCGACCTGGGTCGCTCGCACAAACTCCCTAATATCTTATCTCGTCGTCGCGGAGAGATGATGCCGACCACGTCTCGGCTGTGAGGTGATATGGAGAGGATCTAGTGCTGGAGGAGGCATGGATGAGGGCCCCAATAATCCTTCAATTCGAAGCAATCTATTATACAAATAAGCAATCTATTATACAAATGAAGGAGGCCTGTCGATTTGTTTGTAACGGCCTGTGATCAGATACAAGGCGTTACAATGTCGTAAGCCTAACTGTGCAGTTGGGAAAATCGGTCATTTCGAGGGTCCAGGTACGATACTCGGTGTCACGGAAAGTGATGGCGTCGCTTCTTTTTTGGATTTCTGGACACTGAATGGAGGCTTTATTTCGCCGAAATAGCCTCAGATTGAGGGCTTTACTTGCCGGGGCCATCGGTTTTACTCGGTCGCCAGACCGATGAGCCATCACCCTTGGAATGGCGGGGTTCGTCGTCGCTCCTCCTCCTCGGAGGCTTAGTCTTGTAACCATCCTCTTATGATCTCTCAGAGGGTCCGCCGCTCCCATCTTAGCCCCTTCCAAATTTCCGGACTCTCTTTTGACTTCACCCCATTCTTATCCTTTTGACTACCCTCATTCTCATCGCTCGTTAGCACCGCCGCAAGAGTTATTGATTACAAAACTTAGCATGAAAAACGCAATCCTAATAAAATCGTATTATCGTCATAATTTGTGAAAATTGAGGCAAGATGGGCACTTGAGACTCTTGAATACCACAAAGCTATCATTCACTTTCTGAGTCGAAATGGGCGGTCGGCCGACCCAGAGGGTCGAGAAACGCGAGAAGGAGTGGGAGGAGACAGAATTTCCTTTTTGGGAAAAGCGCAAAAATTCACAGAATGTATCCGGGGAAGAAGGCGGGGGCGATTGAACACCGCACCCTCGTGAAATAAGGCCGGAAGAGGGTAGGTACTGTAGGCAATGGGGTCTCGCCCAGAAATGTTGCGGGTACTCGTTTTCCGGAGGGATGGAAAGGGAATACGGAAACCCATAAATACTCGTAGGGCTTCGACCCGTCCCCGTCACTGACGGAGACGGAACCCGGCCGTAGAGCTCTGACGGCCGGGTTGTGACGGGGCAGACCCGTCGTCGACGGTACACTCGTCCCCGGCCGTCGACGGGTGACGGGTGATCAACCAGATCCGGCTTGGAGTGCTCGGCAACGCGGCACTGGGACGACCAGTGTTGCGGGAAGGCGTTGTGAAATTGCGGGGAAGGTTGCCGACTCACCATTTGGGCATAAGACCGGCGGATCGGATCACACTCGAATCGTTGCCCCAAATTTCTTATCATTTATGTCAAAACTCGGAATAACCCGAAATATAGATAAGATAACCCGCCCATAGGGAATGGTCACACTAAGAACGTCTGGGCCAGATCGTTGCCCCTCATTTATGTCAAAACTCGGAACAACCCGAAATATAGATAAGTCTCTATTGTATATGGTGGTGGTGCATGGTTTACCCTTGGCTCCGTCAATATGATGTTTGAATATGTATCAGCCAAGGTCACAGTCGCCAATTGCAAGCCCGGGCCCACAGGAGTATATAACCCAGTGACTCGCATACAGTTTTTCCCCAGATGATTCGCTGTAACAATTGCTTTTACTTGAATCAAGAGGTCAGTGACTTCTTAAGCTGTCCCACATCACCCTCAATACCCTTCCAGTGCCATAACGGCGGGGCAACCGCACAATGCAGAGAGTGCAGGTTGCTGCACATTAACTGTCGATACGGAAGCCTGAGTCTGCCAGCCACTCCCCCCCAAAGTCCAACGGTACCTTTGATAAACCCGTATCCAGGCACATTCCAAAGTACGTACTGTACTTAATTTGCATAGTAACATTGATCGATCGTGTATTCCCTTTGTTCCAGTGCCTCATACTTTCGCCAGCAGCCCTGCTACGGCCTCGCATCCTTACATTGCGCCGTCTGCTCCAGTTTTAATTATTAGTCCCATACAGGCTGAGGTTTCTGCACCGGCACATACTCACAAGGGGAAGCCAGGGGCCAGGTTTGCAGACCAGGATACTGGATGTCCAACCGGGAAAAACGCGCAAAACCCCAAAAACAAATAGAACAAAGGGAACTCTTAAAACTTCAATAGAGATAATACTCGGTGTCGCAAAAAGTAACCGATAATTTGGTCATTCACGACCACGAGATCCTTTGGCAAGATTTTGCGACACAGATACACCTACAGGTCCCAGCATTTGCTTGTCTGAAGCTTTCAGTATTCAACATAAAAACTGGATTATCAAAATTTGCCAGCGGCTAGAACAAACCCCACAGAATTTTGAAAAGGGGCGAACAACAAATGTTCAATGAATTTTTTTGAGCTGGATCCTGTTGGTAGGATACATTAATATTAAAATAGCTGAAGACCAAAAATACCAAATGGTTCGATAATCAGCAACCCAGCTCCTACGCTTAATTTGGTCTTGTTGGCAATCCTCGGGGATGGGGAGTCCAGAGAATGATAAGCTGCCACCCTGAATGAGTTCTTGGTAGTCCTATGGCACTGGAAAGATACAAAATCTTCCAGTTATACGCTGTTTCCATATGAATTCTGAGTAACCAGAGTGGTACAGTAGAGTCTTTCATATGGAATATCGTCATGTGGAATAACCGCAATATGGAATAGCTTTTTGGCCTCTCCGGGCTCGGGAGAAGGTAATATTCCACTTTCCGCAGTCTGGAATATGGAATACAGGTTTGGAGGCTTTTTTGCTGGATATTCCATTGTACGGGCGGTGGGCAAGGTCTGGGGACTATTTTTTCCCTATCGTTCGTGACCATAATGGGTGTAAATTGTGCCTTATAACAGGTCATTACCATTCAACCCTTCATCTGGGACTTGGACTGCGAAACAGCCCAGGATTCAGCCACTGTTCCCTGGTAAGCCAAGAAATTCGTACGAAAAGAAATTGATTCTTTTAAATTATTTTTAAATCGATTTTTTAATATGGAATAGCCGTAATATGGAATAGCCTTTTGGCCTCTCCCAACTGTATTCCATATGACAGATTATACTGTATCTAGTTTTGAAACTGGCCTTGATCTGCATGACGGAATTCCAAAGGCGGAAATTCCCTCAATCACATAATTTCCAAAGGCCAAAGTCTCTCGGTGCATAGCCGGGTATGGAAATAGCAACATAGGGTCTTGAAAACAATCGCTCAACGTGACAGACTGGGAACATTGAGCTTTCGTCCGAAAAAGGCAATCTGTGTATTCCCAAAATGAACTGACTCGTACGATGGATTCAAGAGTCCATTTCCCTCAAACACTGTGGCAATCGGGTGCGTCGCACCCCAACCGATACTGCTAAGATAGACGTCACCCGGATCCGGCATCTCTTACATAAGCCAAATCAGGGCGTCAACAAACCCGTTATTGACAATTATAAGCACACCAAAGGGGATGTAGTAAGTGCGACACTCTCATACTCAGACTCGTGGCGGTGCGCCCGCGAGTTGCGACACAGTCACTCGAGTGTGGCGCAAGTTGAAGACTTGCGACACTGTCGTTGGGCCATCGGCAAATTCTTCGGGGACTTGGCAACGTATCTCGTAATCGCTCTCTCCACCCTTTCCTCTCTACCACCATCGCCACGACTCACCGCCCACAATGAACTAGTGCGATGCATGTCTCGCGTGCGCGGCGTGCTGCGGCCACCAACCTTCTCAATTCCTCCGCTTTAATGGTTCTGGATTCCACGCGCGGAGCATACGACTCGGATGATGACAATACCTACGCGGTTCGAATGAAACGATGTGGAGCAATGTTAGTGGTGAGCCGTTACAAGTATTCAGTCTCCTCTGCGAGCAGCGAGTCGAAGTGTGGGCTGAGCACTAACACCCTGGGATATACTAGCGACTGAAGTCGCTGTTGAGACAGCAGCAAGAGGGATCGCGACTGAGCCGGCAGAGACACCAAGTATTCCGAGCACTTCCATAGTCGTCGTCGTTCGTTATGTGTTAGGCGCGAGATGGTTTTGGGGAAAAGCAAAATATAAGGAATAACAAACGATGTCATGATGCCGAAAAGCAAGTCTCGGTGGAGATTCTGATTACGTAGATGGAGGACTCAAAGTATGTCTTCAGTATTGTTTTCTCGTTCGTTCCACAACCAATTTATGTGAGAAACAGTGGCGCAGAACATTCAGCAATCTAAGTGCATCCTTTGACAGTTCACATTCAAAATCCTTTCGAATTTTTTTTGGAATCCAAATTGCCTGTGGTTCCATTGGGTCAAATGATGGTAGACTAAGCAGCGTCAATGTCTTGGACGAGCAGTAGTTAGACCTTTTCATGTATGTACTTCGAAATCTTACGGTAATCGTTGAAGTTTTCCACCTTGAGTGCTTTATAAAGTATTTTGGTTGCTTTGAGTCGAGTTGATGGATAAGGTGGCTCCATGAATTCAGTGATGTTCATGCCGCACATACTTGTTCGATGCCTTCGATGTTCATTTTCCGGCGAACTCGGGGATGTTGCAACGCCGGCACGTCGGCTACGGCAATACCCGAGAGTGTCGTAGGTGGCTGACTTGCGCCGCACTGGGTTGACTGTGTCGCAGCTCGCGCGACACCGCCACGAGTCTGAGTTTGACAGTGTCGCAGTTGGGGGATCCCCCACACCAAACTGTAGCTAGGAAGCAAACCTTTGATTTCGGTGTAGCGGATTTGGCTGATTCCTCTCTGTTACAATCCTCGGATTCTTTTGTCTTTGTTGGGGGGGGGGGGGGGGGTATATTATACTCGCGTGGTCCAAATGCCTGAACAACGAGTTTACGGAAGACAAATAGTTAGTTACTGTAGAGGTGGCTATCTCTACATGTCGCTAAAAACTGCCAACCGAGCACACACAAATTCCAGGGGTTAGATCATGCAACTAACCTCCGGCTAAAACCCTGTGGGACCTGGGTCGAGTTCTTTCTTCCCAGGTAAAAATCCCCGGTATCCACCAGTACACCGATGCTGTCGCATGTCGTCCCTTTGCAGTGTGCATGCGCACCATCCCGTTTCATACAAAACGAGCCCACGGACTTATGGGCTGGCGTTGGCCAGAGCTGGGTAATAAAACAGATGGAAGTCTTTTATAAGGGTAGAGGCGCGCTACCATGAGCTTGCGGAGAACTTGGACTTGAGCGCGGACAAAACAAACTTGAAATGGAGGGCTAGAACGGCCCCGCATGGTGCCTCGGTCTCCGAACAGTGAAGTCTTCGTGCCACGAGGGCATCTTCGGCCCCCTTGTAGCAAGTTCACCAAACAAGTTGTTCACCGGACGGCAATCACATCAAAATTACCTTATATGGTGCGACGGCAGCTCTCGGCAGCTGCCGGCCGAGAAAATTTTCCCGTTTTCGGCCCAAAAACCCGCCGTTACCCGTCACGGTGCTCAAATTTGTTCAGTTCACGACCATCCGTTACGTGTTATGTGAACAAGTGGTCGTAATAGTACAGTATTTAAAATTCGTAACGCGTAACGGGGCAGAAAATTGACCGGCAAAATGCGAAACATCGCCCAGAAAGGCAATTCCATCAAAGTTGAATGATGGGGAAAGTGGGTTGTTGGTGTCACAAAAAAACGGGCTGAAGTTAAGGTATTAGACGACATGGACGATTCACTCATGTCACATGCTTTTGACACTGCCAAATGATTTGTATCAGTCGGCTTTTCTGTCGACTCTAGGCTCAATGGCGCCTTGTTCCGGACAAAATCACAAAATCTGATCGCACAGAAAGTTTTGTACGGATCTTTCCTCAAACTCTGTGAGGCTAGATTTCCGGATTTGGCCCAGAAAAAAGCGCCATTCAGCTTTTGATCCAGAATTGGCCAAAACACGTGATATGAATGAATCGTCCATGTCGTCTACCTTACGGTCGAAGTATGGTGCCCTAACACCAATCACGCAGTTACTATGTCGGAAAATCTGAAATTGGTTGACATGGTCATATATAGTCGTATCAAGCCATATCATCAAGAAATTAATATTGGGGGTTGATAAAGTCCAGAAAAGCGTTATAATGGGCTCATGTACTATGTCTGTGGTTGTGAGGGGAAAAATCGCGTTTTTTCACAACGAAAAAAGGGAGAAAGAGGGGACAAGAGAGGGACATTCAGAGATTTATTCGGAACCCGTGTGCCTTATTTTGTAGCTCAATGCGTGCTGGAACGGTGAAAACGACGTGTTTTTCGCTTTGATTTGGCTATCGATGCCGTCCGTTCCGTGAAAATTCCTCTGATATGTCTTTCGGAGATAAAGACATAGGTTCATTCACTTCTCTCACGTCACCGCCGGCAACTCGGCGAAGGCGTTGCAAACTGGACCAAATGACGCGACCGCCACTCGTTCCCCTTCCCTTTCCTCCCCTCCGCTGGCTGTCAAACTATCCAGTCGACATGTAATCTTCAGTATTTGCTCGCCCTGATGCTAAATCAAGATGCCCCGGTCAATAAATCAAGAACTTTGAGGCAATTTCGCGCTGGTAACACAGACCTAAGTTGGAGCTGTGGTCAAGCTTTCTGGTGTCGGTAAGTGATTTCATAAAACTCTTTGATTGTATGGACACTGCACAGCTCGAAATGTACTCGCGAAACAATGGATACAGCGCTATCATATGACTTTGGTATAACTTACCTGCAAATTTGATTCAGAGGGCTCACAAGATTTACAAAAAGTGACTAATCTGTATATTCCAGTACTGTATCTTTCTACTCGAATCTCTCAGTTTCACTCAACCAGACTTGCCGTGTAAAACTGTAGGTGATTTCACCCCACATCATTTTAAATTCCAGTTCTCTATGCTAATCTCACTCTAGCTGTGCTGCCACACCTCCTGTTTAACTTCGAAACCTTGCCCCAGACCACCTTCCATGGCGAAAAATCTCGCGCTGCGCGCGATCTACTTTCATTCCTTCGCATGCCCAACCCGCGGCGCATTTATGCTGATTTGATGTATTCTGGCGGCGTAAATCCTTTCCAAGTTGTTGTTTCGAACTATCGCTGATTAACCTATTAGGTGGCGACCGGGTACCACGCTGATCTGGACTCCTTCAGTTTGACATCTGTAGGCAACAAATAGCTGCGAGAGACCGATTTCTAATTTAAATACAACCAATAGAGAGTTTGCGGTGAGCCGCCAGAAGCCACCTGGTGGCTCCGACGGCATGCGGATTGGAGCGGCTACGTCATGTGGCGGCTCGTTCAGCGGCTCATCGCGCGCGGTCCTTAGCACAATTTTGGGGTTGGGTACCTTGCATACTTGACTATACCTTCAGCCAATGAGAGTTCGTTGTCCAAACGTGCATAATTGTTTTGAATTGAAGCAATTTCCAGCGTCAACCGAAGTCTTCGGCTCGAATGTGCGATAGCGTCAGATTTTCAGATCCAATTTTCTTCGTGTGTGTATGGTTCAATATGTAGATGACTAAGTACTAAGAATACACTCACAAAACCAAATTTGAACCAGTCTTACCAGCCGCCAAACGAGCCGCCAGACAGCATAGCCGCTCCAATCCGCATGCCATTAGAGCCGCCAGGTGGCTTCTGGCGGCTCACCGCAAACTCTCTAATGAAATAAAATATTTCCTTCAAAGTACTAGCCATAAGTCTTGGTATATGTTATCTATATGTACTTTTAGAAACTATTCCTCAGGTGAGATGGGGCTTGCAAGTGTGCCGGGAGCGCGATTCAAAATTTTTCAACGTTCGCTCAACTGTTCGGGCTTATCGGCCTTAATCGGCGTTGCCTATGCCAGGATCAAACGAGACCCGCGGCCATCTGTCAATCAACACGGGTGCAGACCTATGTACATAGGTAACCACAGACATGGGGGAGAAATATTATATGGTTCAATTCAGGCTTGAACAGCATATTTATCATCTACCTCAGTCCATTTGCGCACGCGAAACAGCGTTACGGCGCACTACAACTATGAAGTGTAGGGCTCGTGTAATACATTACTGGCAGTCGGCAGCTACGTTTGCTTGCGGTAATTCAAATTTAATTCGGGCCTCACTGGTTGAAAGCATTTTCTTGCACGAGAGCAATAGTCTGACCCGGGTACGTACTTCTGCGTGCGTTCAGAAATCCGAAAACGCCGCAGGAATCAATTCATGAGGTTTCCGCTATCCTTGATAATTGACATCCCGTGCGTAGCACGGGTATCTGCTAGTTTTTTGGAATACATAAGTGTCCTTTCAGATAGCTCTGAGTCTGAGCAAACTCTCTAATAAAGTTTTGCGATACCCATCTGAAAGAGAACATACATCCAAACGATTAAGACTAATGTCAACAGCATCCCTTCCAATGTCGGTAACAGTATATCATTAGGTCGCAGCCCAGAGCTACGCCACGCTGCACGAGCATACGGGTTGGGAGGAGTGCCTTGCCAGACTATATCACCTAAATGGTGGGCATTTTGCAACGCTGAAATTCTAGGATGGCGCAAGCCCTCAGAACCGAGGGGAGCTGACTCATCAGACGAGCGATGAGACTGGTTCTCCCAAACTATGCACTCGACAGGACTTACCCTTGATAGTACATGTCTTCACCTGTCCCCGCCCATGCCTATGGGATATTTTCTGCGTTGTGGAAGGGGCTCCACCCGTAAACTTGAATGAATGTGGTTGCCGGCCAGCGGCGGGGGACAATTGTGACATGTTCTCCCTCGCCCATGTCCTTGCTTTCGTTTATGTTATGCAGTGGCCGTTCGGGCCCGATTAGATGTCATGGAAGGTCACGCAGTGCTCAAAGGGCAAAGGTATAGGCCTATACGTGAGCCCAACCCATCACGCACTCACCGTTCGATGCGCCGTTAAAACGAGGAATTTTACATTGCCATACCTATGCTAATCGTCGACTTCCGTAAATTAATGTATGTTGAAACCAGCTAGCGTCGGCATCGGGGTCTTTCTGCCTACCAAAAAGGTCTATCAGACTGTTTAACATAAGTAACTACTGGCATTTCAATGGGTATGACAAATCTACCTTAGTATCGGTAGCAGAAGTACAGTGCCGGACAGCCAAGTACGACAAATTTGATGGTCCATTTATGGAAGGTGTGACACACCCCCAGGTGGCTTGTTTTATGTATAAATGAGCCGCTACGGAATCAAAGAACAGTTTTGCACGAGCCGATTGTCGAAAAATACAAATAGGGTTCAACACGGGTTCACCGCGGGTACCCAAACACCAACCCGTACCCGCACCCGCGAATACCGTACCCGCAGAAGACCCGACCCGCAAACCCGTACGGGTCACCCGCGGGTCGGCATCTTACCCGCGGTTTCGCATAACCGCGGGTCCCTTCGGCAACTCACCTAAAACAACGAAAATCAGCACAACATCAAAGAGTATGTCTATGCCGACAACTCACGGAGTCCCCTCGGAGCAAGAATGTCGTCTCCGAGGCTCGGCAGCTGGTATCATGGCATCAAAATGCGCTCGGCTTTGCCTCGGCCGATGATGCCGAGTCCCCGCGGGTCTGACGGGTCTACCCGAACGGGTACGCGGTATTGCGCGGGTCGACAAAGAGCTGACCCGGACCCGGACCCGGGCGACCCTCGGGTACAGTGCCGGACACGCAAAATCGACAACTTTGATCTTCCCTTTATGGAAGGTGTGACATACCCCCAGATGTCTAGATTTTTGTGTAAAACAGTCGCGAAGCATCCAAAGAACAGTTTTGCACGAGCCGATTGTCAAAAAAAACGGAAAATCATGAAATGATAGCCGAAAATTTGGCCGTAACCTCAAAATTGATGGAAAAACCTCGAACATAGCGCAATCGACTCCTTTCGTTGAGTAAGTTATGATTCTGATAAAATAAAGAAAATTCCACGAGCGGTTTCTGAGAAATCTGCCTCTGCCTCTCTTTGACCGGATTTGGCAATTCCGAGTCACGTTACATGTTACTGTCAAGGATAAGTTAATCTGATAAGATTGTACGAGCTTTAGCCCCCTGCCTTCGGCACGGCCGACTCGCTCCGCTCGCGGCCTGCCTGTGGCTCATTTACAAGCTGCCTAGTTGATCTTTTTCAGTGGTAGAGATGGAGATGGTACAGAAATATTCGAGAGTGCAATTCGGGGGAGGGTTTATCTGCCGAGGCACATTGGCAAGACGAAGAACTCCACAGAATAAGCACACACCTTGAGGAGAAAGATCCAAATATAATTTTGCAATAAGCTCGAAGTATCCCAGTATCGGAGACAAGCGGCAACACAGCCAGATGAGCAGAACTTTCAACTTGAAAGGATTGTCGCGTCGTTTGGACATGTTCACCTAGCGAGGCAAGAACAGAGTCAAATGTTTAGCGGAGATATCAAGTCGGCAGGGAGGTATCGACGCCCGCACACTGGGACGATGTGGGTGAGCAGGGAGAAGATGGAAAGTCGTCGAAGAGCGTCGAAGAGAAGCCAGCAACCAGTACGCCAGCTCATCCGAGGGACCGAGTCAGAGTCATTGATTTGACAGAAATTGATCTCGATAGCGATAAGATCAAACGTTTGATTTTCATTGGCTATGTCCTAAGTCTAGCCGAGGCTTTTGAGGCAAGTCCTTTACATGGGTCCTACCATCAATCAGCATCAACGCAGCCGAGACTTGGGTCTTAACGCTTGATTTGACTTCCTACCGCATCCAACAGGATATCTGCCCTTGGAAAGCAACGGTAGAGGTGCGGCGTAAGCTAATGAAATCCCTCCCTTTTTCTCCCTTTTTTTCTCTTTTTTCCTTCCTTTTCTTTTTCTTTTTCTCGCCCGTCTCCACCGACATGGGACATGGGCCTTTTTTTGGGGGTCGGCAATGCCAGTAGTGGTGATGGCCCATCATTTGTCGATATTGCCCTTGGCTTAAGTATGGAATAGCATCTGGGTATCACTATGTGAGGTCCCCACAACTCTGAGATTTTAATCGACTTTATTTCCTGTTACTGTGTCGTGACAATGTAGCTCGACTCGCTGCCGGCGTGCCGCTCCGCAACTAGCTGGCCATGAATATCAGTACATGCTTTTCTTGTGCGCCGAATGAAGATTGAGGCTACTTCAAGGCAAGATGAGGCAAGATACTATCAATGTGCTCGGTTGAGATCGCTTGTGCCAAAGGCTCGGCGAACACTGTCTCGACATCATCCAAGGCGAAGAAAACTCACGTTGCGGACACATAAACAGGCCGTTGCGTCAACCATTCCCCAAGGTGATGTGTGGTCCATACAGTCTTGACTTGGCACAAGGAACCAGCAAGGAACAGCGAAGATGGTCTTGCCGACGAAACCGTGGCGCATGCTATTTGATGCAATCGCACAACGTAAGTGGGTTTCTGTTTGGTTTCTGTCCAGAATTCATCAAACTTTGCGTGGGGGGTTTCTGCAATATTACCATACTCGGTGTTCCCAAAAGTAACCGGAAATTCAATCATTCTGCGAGAAATGTGTTGTATCTTGGGATTAAAACTATGCAGGCATTCAATTTTCTATCTTTTAAACTAGGAGTGAAGGTTTGTTTTGCTCAAAGCCGTCCGGAATTCACTGAACAACGAGAGCAAAGAGATGGGTCGTAATTTGATGGAAATCAGGAAATCCGGTCCGTCCCGAGTGCCTCCCAGCAAGAAGTTGTATAATTTGTGTCGTGATCTTATGCACAGATTAAAATTCTCCAATCTGCACCTGAAAACTATCTTGGAAAACCCCCGGAGGCAAACACAACTGCATTCATTCTGTTTGTCTTCAGTTGAGGTAAACACGGAATTGATCAAACATAAAGGAATAAAGGCCCACATAATGATACTGGGAGGGAAAACATCTGAAAAAGCTGAAGATTAGTCATTATGGTGCCGCGCAGCGGAAGAAAACAGGAAAAACCATCCCATTGAACCCCGGATGCGGTGTAAATTGTCAATGAAACACACCCCGGCTCAACATTTCGCTCGCTTGAACACAAACCATTGAAGTGTAGTAACGGTGCTTTGACTTCGACAAGGACAGCTGCAGCGGGGGGAAGAAACTCCGGGATATCAAGCCGGGTGGAGGTGAAGCAGAAGAAAAATATACTTACTGAAACCCGCGCTAGAAATGTCGCTCGGGCGACGCATTAATTTTGAATTTGTTCAGTCGAGGTGTGGCTTCATCGCTCAGCAAAGATGCCCGTGGCGCGAAGATTTTTTTAAATATCAGGAATCAGCATCTGAGTTCAGAGCCTTATGAACTTGCTTTGGAACTTCGGCGGCGGTGCGAGAACGAACGACACTTGCAACGCAACACGTGGAATCACGCGCACAGAACAAGTGTGGCTCATTTGCAAGCTCCCTTGCCGATCATCTTCACGAGCGGTGGGGGTGGGGATGATAAAAAAATTCCAGAGAGTGAATATTCAAGGTAAAGGGTCTATATGCCGAAGCAAGATTAGAAAGACGAAGAACTCGACAGAAGAAACACGCACCGTTGGAAGCAAGATCCACAGAGAATGTGTTAATGAGCTCGAGACATCCCACTACGCAGCGACACGCAGTGAAATGAACAGAAGGATCGAGGAATGTCGCCTAGCTTCCAAGTCATACAGACACGTACACGTCGACCCAGCGCAGCAGTCTTAAGTGAAGAGATGCAGGTGAAGAGCTCGAGGAGAGATCAAGTGGAGGACCGCACGCTGGGACGATGTTGGCGAGCAGGCAGAGCTGGAAACTTGCGGAAAGTGCAAGGAAAGTGGTGTCGCCGTCGTGACAGCTCATCGTGTGAAGCAAAAGATGTGACAAAAATGATCTCGATAGCGATAAGATCAAACGTTTGATTTTCATTGGTTAAGTCCCTAGTCTAGCCGAGGCATATGAGGCAAGTCCTTTACATGGACATGGGCCCTCGCATCAATCAGCATCAGCCATGGGTCTTCAACCTTGATTTCGCTATTGTGGTGTATTCAACAAGGTGTATAGGCGCGGAAAATGGCCGTACATGTTTTTGGTAGGTAATAGAATTCTCTCCCTTTTTCCTCCTTTTTTTCTCTTTTTTTCTTCCTTTTCTTTTCTTTTTTTCCGATCGATCGGCTCCACCGACATGGGACATGGGCCGAATTACAGATTGGGAAAGGATGTGCTATTGTAATGCCGGTGCCCGGCTTACAGAGAAGGGGGAGCTTGCGCGATTCCGAGTCCTGTCACAGCGCCTGTCTCGGTAACCCAGACGTTCTGAAGAGCAGCTGCGCGCGCTACGCGCGCATGGCGGACCTACGGTCCGCATTTGATCCTTGCCACGCGAGTTCAGGTAAAATTGATGTGCTGCAGCTCATCCGTCCATCAAATTTACCCGACCTCGCGTGGTAACTTGTAAGGATCAATCGCGGACCGCAGGTCCGCTGTGCTCTCAGAACGTCTGGATTACCGAGACAGTCACAGCGCCCGTTCCGCAATTCACCCGCCAAAGAAGTTAACTGGTTCAGAAACCTGATATATCTCGAAGAAATTACAGTACCCTCCCAAGAAACCAGTGGGCTTGAGAGGTTAAGATTGATTTAAAGTAGGGATAAACCTATCAAGAGATCTCACAAATCTGAACTAACTTCTGAAGCCAAGAAATTGAGTAAACGGCGCTGTGTGTTACGCCTGCCGTAACACTCAGTCCTGAATGACCATGCTTGCGATTAGATAATTCAAGTTCAGGATTGCCAGTTGAATCGGGGCCTCAGACAGTTTAATTGGTACCTCAGACGAAGCAATTTTTTGACGCAATCCTACTCAGAATTTTTAAACCGCCGTTCCAACGGGAGAGGATTTGTTTGTTCGATATTTTTGAGGGAGCAAAGGTTGGTCATTCCTGGTGATTTGCGGATTGGGGGAGAAGGGAGAAGCTCGCAACTTCAGCTGGGGTTTGAGGAATTTTTCCTTGACGTTGCTGGTACTCCCACTGAGTTTTTATGCTGCATTTCTTTGGCAGAGCCGTTGGGCATCAATTTTGATGGTGCCCCCGTGGGAGATCACAGCTGATGGTGCCCCCGTGGGAGATCAGGCTCAAGTTTCCCAGGCACTTTACACAGCCATACGGATTTCGACCACCCCAGACAAAAGGGGGAGCAAGCTCCCCCAATTAGATGAATATAGTAGGGTAACGAGGGGAGAGAGAATGAGAAAAATAAGAAAATAGAGACGACTTAATTGAAACGCCCGGTGCGATGTATGAATTCAATTAACACCTTGATGAGTTTCGGGTGATTGAGGATCGTGCGGATGTCTACAGCTCCAAGAATACCAGCCGAGTAAGACGCAACCTGGATGTGACGACGAAGCGATAACAACATGAGCACTAAACCATACTATGACGGCCTATGGCGAGCAGACACTGGCGCAGGATCCAAAAGTCAACGAAGCTGGAGGGTTCTGATTCTTGGCTGTAGCTGACGCTCGCAAGCTGGATTAAGTAGTCGATAGGGTAGCCCATTGAACGAGTGCAGGTTCGGAAGCAGATACAGTAGTACCCGCATCTGCATAGAGTTGATTTTCCTCAAGAGCGTAGGCGCCATCGTTTGTTGAGATAGGGCCAATCTGTGAGCCCAATCAGTGTAAGGAATGAAGGTGAATACATGAACTCACGTCAATTGCGTCGGACCCCAAGTCAACAAAAGGTGAACCTGTGGCTGCCCAAGCTACGATCTGGCCGCGAAAACCAGGTGATTCAATGCGGGATAAATCCACAATAGACGGGAATGCTCCCACTGTCTCTGCAAAACGGTTGCGGCAGGGTATACCCCTCCCACGAAGAAAATGCTGGATTGCCCCTTCGCAAGTGAATTGCGGATCTGCAGTGAGGGTGCGAAGGTGGGTGGTCAACTGCGAAATTCGCGTAGGCGTGAGGAACTTGACCGCGTCGAGCAGAACATTTGGATCGGAGATGAACGATGTGTTGCAGATGGACAAGAAACCTTTGGATCCTCCTTGAAATAGTCTTATATTATCATCTGGGTTTTAGCCTCTGGTATAAGTGGGAAGCGCACAGGCACCAATGTTTGCGAATGTAAACCCGTTCCTGGGGCATCTCAACTCAAATCCTTCTTGAAAAGCAGCCCAGTATGTATGCACGACTCGCAGTCCCGAACGTCGAATAGTATAAAAGCATGGGAGCGATAGCAGAATGAGTGGCCAAATCACGCCCACGGAATGCAGCAGCCTGTCAAGTGTCAGTGGATGGAAAATAAAAGCGGAGCAACGAGCACGTACCGTACTGTCGTCAGGCTCCAGTAGCCCAGTTATGAGCTACAATCCGCATTTTACGGAAGCTACCTGCCCAAGGACCGAGAGAAACTGGTGAAGATACAGTAACAAAGCTGTTTGGTGTAGGTTTGTTTGGAACTTGTACCAAGTTTCCTGCTATTTTCCTTCCGAATATCCACCCCTTTACCCGTTGTTTCAAGGTGTTTCTGCACCCACCTTCCATATATGGTAATGCAAGTATGTATTTTGGCCGCAACTGTACATCTCATACCGCGGGAGGGAAATTCACGAGGCTCAGGCTCTTTGAAATAAGTATAGGATGTATAATCACCATGGTCATTGAGTTGTTATTGTATCCTAAGCCGGAAGCTGAGAGAGCTCTCTATGAACTACTGTACATGCCGCAAGAGATACATCCCTAGCTTACAGTACTTCAATGAATTGAATCCCGGGAAAAGCTGTGCGATACGTAGTTTCAGACATGTTTGCATCCACAATTCTTAGCTCGTGAAGACTACAGCCCGATATTGTGATGAACTCCTGGAGTGAGCAAATACGTTCAGATGTGCCCCCACCCAGAATATGTTCTGAAATATGCAAGGTGCGTAGAGCCGGAGCACTGATCGTCATGAGGTGGAAGAGTCCGTGCTGGGCCCAGTACGGAACGATCTGCAGTGTTTTCAAGAAACTGAAGACAAGCGTAGCTCCGCCGGATTGAAAGGGAGAGTGATATATATCAAGCTTGAGCGTTATAAGGGCCTCTGCCTGTTCAAAAGCGACTAGAGCGTCATCAAAACTGATCCCTCCTAGCTCCAGACTCGTCAATTGGTGCCAGGGAAGCGTAATACTCATGGGTTCAATAAACACCAGGTGAACCGAGTGTAGCTGAGGAAGATTGCAACTGTGAAGCGCAACAGTGGTCGTTGGCACTGTACTTCCCGGAACCCGACGAGCGCATACCAGGGTCAGCGTGCGAATCAGAGGCAAGGGTGCGCTGATTGCATCTAGCTGTCGTAAATCACCCTGGTAGAGCACAAGATGCTCCCAGCGAGAGCGATACTGTACAAGGGTGGCGAGGAGGCCTCCGTCCAACGAGTCCTGCATAGCTTCATAGTGGCAATCGTATTTCAATGAGATGGGCAGGCATCCAGAAGAATCCAGCCAGATTGGTCCCCCCAATGCTGCATCTTTGCCGGCGCGTTGGTGGAGTAAAAAAACCAAGTTAATCGCTCGCCACAGCTCCGGTGTCGCGCGCGCAATCTCACGCAGACGGTGGCAGATGTGGGTAAGGACAATTGGTGAGTAGCGGCCCGCCAATGGCGGGGGTTCCGGATATAATGGCAGAAAACGGATGAAGATTTCGGAGATGGTTTCGTCGGGGAGGGAAAGAAGTGGACGTTTGTGCGATGGGACATCGTCTTGTGGGCGCTTTCGCATAACACCTCCTGCCAAAGCCTGCTCCGTGCAGTAAAGGACGCTGACATCTGTACGCTGCACGGGCGTCACGTGTAGCATATCGACAGGTAAAGGACAGACCGAAGGGATTGGCTAAAGCGATCACCCATCAGTCACGTGTCTCCTCATTCTTTTCGTCTCGCCCGCCTCCGCATCGCGCCTTTGGCTCGGTGACTCCGTCTCTTTGAGACCTTCTCTTCTCCAGCCCCTCCCCCTCCATGACCTCGAGTCTCCTTCCCCGCTTCTAGTCTTGTCCCCCCGTCGCCGTCATACCCTCTTTTTTTCGTGTTTTCCCTTCCTTTCTGGGTGCTTCCGCTGCCATCTCATCCTCTCCCCCGCCTTCGGCTGGTCGACTTCGATGCCTCCTCTTCGGCCTATCCCCAGACTCATTCAAGTTGATGGAGTTCTTCGCTTTGGTGTTCCCGACCGAGGACCATGGACACCGCCAGATGATGGAAGAATTTTGATGACTGCTGGGACTCGGGTGCGCTCTCAGATATGCTGGGGCCATAATCGCGTTGGAGGGTGTTGGGATGGTCGACGCCGGTGTCCCCGTCGTCATGTTTGCTCCCATTGCGGTGACCGTGCTCACACTGCGGCTTTCTGCGCACGTCGTTCGTCAAAACCCCCAGATGTAGCTCGGCCTACTCCGCCTCAGGAAAATCCCCCTGTTGGTGTGTTAATGAAGCCGGGTGAGCGAGGGGGAGATGCTTCTGGCTCTCCCTGCTCAATGAGCAGGAAAGTCTCATCTCCCCTGTCATCTACCAGCGTCGTCGAATCTGACCATGCTCCCATTCTTTCCGAGATACCCCCAATGCCTCCTTTTCCCCCGGCTCGCCCAAACACCAATCTGCTCTTCCCCCTCACATCTCCCCATTCAAAGTCAATGCCGCCCACGAAGCTACATCCTGACGCTTGGGCCAGTGCGCTGATTGATTATCCAGACCGTCAGTTTGCGGACACCCTTGTGTCTGCTATTCGCTATGGTGTTCTTCTTGGTGTGGATCCTGCACGTATGCCTTCCCCCTCCTCTTCGGCCCCTGCACCCCTTCCCTCTGCACTTGCGTTTCCCGAGACGGTGGACAAGGATATTGCCCATGAGGTTTCTCTTGGGCGTATCATTGATATCACGGACATGGCTGATACTGTCAAGCCTGTCCTTTCTCCGCTGGGTTCTGTACCCAAGAAATATAGCGAGAAACTTCACCATCTCTCGTATCCCCATGGATCCTCTGTCAATGACGCAATCCCAGCTGAGTATGGCCATCTGGTCTACGAGGCTGTTATGGGGGCAATTGATCGCATACGGGAAGCTGGCCCTGGATCCTTCCTTTATAAGGCAGATCTGGAGGCTGCATTCAGGCATATTCCGATTCACCCTGACCATTGCATCTGATGGGTTTCGAGTGGAAGTTGCGCCTGTTCCTTGACATCTTCCTACCGTTTGGTGTTCGTACAGGCCCCCGCCTGTACAACTACTTTGCGGAGGCTCATCACTGGATTTTGCTCTGCCGTGATGATGTCATGAAGCTCATTCAGCACTACCTGGATGATTGGTTCAACGTTACTCCTGCTGCGAAGGGGGTGGAGTACGCTCGTCATGGTCGTGCAGTCTTCCGGACCGTTGCTGCCGAGTTGGGCTTTTCAATCTCCAGTGACAAGGAGCAGGGTCCGACTCACTGCCTCGAGTTCCTCGGCATTGAGCTGGACAGTATTGCTATGCAGGCTCGTCTTCCTCAGGACAAGCTTGCTCGCCTCCTTGTTCTTCTGGATGGGTGCCTGTCCCGTCGATCTGCGAGCCACTACGACCTCGAGCAGCTCTGCGGCCATCTCGTCTTTGCTCAGTCGGTAATTCCGGTTGGTCGATTCTTCACTCGCCGTATTCGGGACTTCATGCGCCGCCTTTCCCTCCTTCCCCGCCACCACCGCCGCCGTCTTCCTTCCTCTGCCCGCCTCGACATTGCATGGTGGAATACCTTCCTCCCGTCTTTCAATGGCATTTTTGCTATTGGACCTCCACGTCCCACTGTCGAAATCTTTACAGATGCGAGTGGTAAGCTAGGTCTGGGTGGCCATTGGGGTAGCGGCGATCTGTTCTTCACTGAGCCTGTACCAGCAAAGTATGCACGTCATCCGATCCATTGGAAGGAAATGTGTGCTGTGTTGAGGGCTGCGGAGCTCTGGGGCCACTGTTGGGCTGGGTTGGAGGTGGTGTTTCGTATTGATAACGAGGCCATCTCGACCTGCTTGCAGTCTGGCTCTATTGACCATCCGCCTACGCAAGCTCTCTTCCGCCAGTTCGCTCTCCTGGCCGTTCAACAGGACTTCACTTTTCGCCCAGTTTGGATCTCAACGAACGAGAATTCTGTTGCTGATGCGCTTTCCCGCTTCCGCTGGCTCACACTTTCAAAGTTGTATCCGCACTGGCCCCTCCCCAAGTCTGGTACCCGTCCTGCCCGCGTCGCTGTCTCTCTCCCCTCTGTCGTCATTGTGCGTTCCTAGCACCCCTTCCTCCCCCTCCCCCTCCCTCCCCTCTCGCCTCCCCATTGCTGTCCATCTCCTTCCTGTTTTTGTGGAGCCTGTGGCGCTTCCCCCTGTATTTTGCCCACCTTTGGCTGCTTCAGGGTGAGCTGTTGGTTTTGGGCTGCCTCGGCTCCTTCGTCTTCGGGCGGAGTGCAGCGAGCTCCATTTCGGAGTTCACGCCCAATATATCAATGGCTTGCTTACTCATCTCTCCCTCTCGAGAACTCAGGCCAATCCTCAAACATACCAAAGATGGAAATTAAAAATCAATCGCGGCCTTTTAATCACACATAATAGGTGGTGCAGTGGACTGAGGGGTCGCTGGAACCTCGTTGTCATCTTCGGGGAGTGGCAGACCGGAGGAGGCCTTTTTTTCTTGGCAGCTTGGAAGCCAGCGGCGATGTAGGAGATTTTTCCGGGTAAACAGCTTTTTTCCTCTTGCCTTCTTTATTCGACGACCGCTTTCGGTTTAAGCGACCAAAGCCAGATACGGTGCCCGCCATGTCCGTTGCGGAAGGCCCAGAGGAGGCACCTTGGGTCGCACAACCTCCGCTCGGTATTCAGATCGCACAACCTCCGCTCGGTATTCACTATCAGGGGAACTTCTCCATTCCGAGGGTGATGGCAAAACGGTCGAGATTCCCACGGTGGGTCCTTCTCCAAGGGGAAATCCCTCGGCCGGTAAAACGCGTTTTCGGCACAAAAGCCTCGGAATGACCGATTTTTCGAGGGTGAGGAGGTGCGGGAAAACGTGCTCCATGAACACATCCTGGCAATGCCAGCCCTTACGAGTTTGCGCAATGTGGTGTGAGTTGGAAGCGGTCCGCGCGACTCGTGTTTCGCTAAAGATTAGCTAATGATGTCACATTCGCGAAAAGCAGATACTATAATTCCATCCTAGTCTCCCTAGTCAGACCCTATATCCCGAGGTTATTTTTTTTAGAATTTTGGGACGGGAAAAATAACCTGATATAGGGTCTGATTCCACATGTCACCCATTAGCCGTAGGTCAGCGTTCCGGATTAGGAAAGACCCAAAATGGAAGTCCCCTACTTGAATCTGCGCAACGTCTGGGGAAGCTACATATTGTCTTGGTCCGCTGAAGTAGTCAATTCTGTATCCTCAAGCTTTCTGGGTACCATAAAGTAGTATTGGGCGCTAAGATTTGCTATTTTGAGCCTTGCTTCAATTGTGGCTGTGCTGCTTGTCCGAAAATGTCGAGCTTTGATTTCCTCTCCTCGATGCTGCGACGACAAGAAAGAAAAAAAGTGAAGAGACAAAGTTTGAGTTTGGAAGGCAAGGTATCTTTCCTGACAGAAATTTTACGCATTTTTCTCTGTTTTCGGTGTAAAACAAGCCTCACGATCGAACTGTGACCTACGGCTAACGCGTGACAACCAAAACTAGACTAATTCCATCCAGAGTCAAAGATGTTAATGATTTCCATGGAGCCATGAATTTACTTGGCGCTATTGACCCAGTGACAGTTCACGGGCACGTGATCTGGCCGCGGGCGGCGGCGGTGAATCCAAGAAAGCAGCGCGTATGAGTGTCACGGATGGCGATGGCCATGCGAGCTTGATACTAATGTTCGACCTATCATGCAGGTACCATATCAGAAGCCCCATACTCTCAAATTGTGAAGGAAATTGGGAATCAAAGATTTTCCAAAAAAGGAAGTTTTCTGTAAGTAGAGTTGACAAGGGTTCATGTTGTACCCGGGCTTATATTCAGCAACATAATGTACCATATCGTCGGAAGAGGTGTTATAACACAGTACGTTCAAAAACCAACAATAATCATTTGTCTGAGCAGAGACTTCAAATTGAACTATTGAACGGTTGTATATTTCTCGGCATTATCTTAACAAAATTGCACGCCACGCAATGTGCATACAGGGAAAAGTGTAGAGTACGATAGTGATATCGAGCCTCGGAAAAGGAGGATGGGAAAAAGAAACTAAAATGAAAAAGAGAAAAATCAAGATCGTGCGTCCAGGTTCGAACCCAGAAGGGTTCACAACACAGGATGCACGCAGCATAGGACATTACCACTAAACCAACACAGGCATTGAGGATATTGCAACGGCTGCAAATATACTGACGTATAGCTTAGGCGGCGGGAAGCAGGCGCGGGAAGTCACGTGCACGTGAAATGTCACTGGGTCAATTGCCCAGACTCATGAATTTGTATAGTCTCTTATAAACAGACGCTACAATTCAAAAGGTCCTCGTGCCTGCGGTGTATTGTAGTCTGTCACTTCCCTCCGATCAGTGATTGGAGGCTCAGGCTATTATGTGGTACGGGTGCGGTGCCGGTGTCGAGGCCGGTGATGGTGTCGGAAAAGAGCAAGATCGACAATGGAGGTATTGATGACCTCGCGTAACGGAGACGGGACGACGGAGTTGCGAGCGTGCCGAGTGGTGTCGAAAGTGAGGGACAGCAACAACCGAGTGAAGGTGCGACCGGGTCTGTCGGTGGATGTCAGAGCTGAGGATAGACGTATGAATAGAGGGATTGCATACGGCGAGCATTGCTCGTGTGCACAGTGATAGACATGTGAACCTGGAACTCGGACATGAGCAAGATAGAAAGCAGCATAACATATGCTAGACAGAGAGGGCATACTGTACATTTCGTCGAGAGGTGCAATGACAGCAACCTCATTATCATTTTTCTGGTGAAGTTGTTGAGTTATGTATATGGGTGAGCAGAAACGAGATAGCTTACCTCGACCAAAAGGCCACTCTCTGAATAGATTCGGATTGCCGATTTGCTGCTGCCCGCGTTACTTCTTGGCGCAGAGGGAGGCGAAATTGATTGGCAAAACCCAAGAGATGATGATCATCGTTGAACGTTGGACTTAGACTCAGAGATCTGAGGTTGTTATGTTGAATCGACGGTTCCGCAAAGAAGTTGAATGGATACACACAGGTGCTAGTCGAACTGAAGGGTTCGAGATCATGGAGAGTCGACTAATGAACCTTTGGGATGGAGACGTGCATTGGGCGGTTGATTGGCAGTTGACTGCGGCATGCAACGAATATTTCTTCCGTTATCCATTATGTAGCATGAACACCGAAGATGTTACGACCTCCAGTCTCCAGAATTCAACAGAACCGTTTCAACTTTCCAGATTTCGCAAGTGTGACTCCGAGTCGGATTTTTCGTCAATTTTTCGTGGAGACCCTGAGATAGAAAGACACAGCAGTTCAATGGGCGGTAGACGGAGTGATCCAGGAATGTCGCACAATTGCGACCATAGATTTCCTGATTCAGTCTCCCTGTTCAGGACTCCTGAACAGGGAGACTGTAGCTGAGCGGCCTCAGCCTGAGCGTTGAGTTGGCGTTGAGTGCTGATTCGGCTTGATTCGGGCTTTGATGAGATCAATATTTGGGAGCGTTTGGAAAGCTGTGTATCGGGAGAAAACGGGCATCAATGGGTTACATCCGATGTGCTGCTTAGCTAATTATGAGGGTGGAGAGACCAGGTAACTCTGTGAATTCCACTACGAAGTTGTGAATCAGAAATTTCACGGATAAATTTTCACTGGGTCCAACTATGTGAATGGGACATTCCACGGTGTTCATTCACATGGTTTTGATATCCACCACATATTCTGATGAAAACTCTTTCACGGCGTTGGATTCCCTTCCAATATTCTAGTCTCGGAAACCCAGGGCTTCCTGCGTAGTCCTAGTGGGCGAAGTGCAGGATATGTTTCCTAATGGTAATACTAATGACAGCTTTTGACATTTGATCGATTTTGGTCATGATGGGAGCGGGGACTTATGGTGCGCGCGGCCTAAACACCACCAAACAGGAACAAAATTTATTGCACCAGAACTTTTTTTTTGTATCAGCATTTCTATACCGCAACAAGTAAACCAACTACTGAGACGCGGTGCCCGGAGGGCGATAAATAAGTAAAAAGTAATTCTAGTGAGGATTCAACCGTGGTTGGTAGAGTATAGTCTTGGAGTAGGTGGGTGAGCGCTTCCATCGACGGTGAGAACGATAACTCGACATAGGAACCATAGGTGAAGAAAAAATGGGGCATAAGTGGCAGTCAGCCATTACCTCGGAGGGCGCCGTCCGCTTGGAGCCCGAGCTTTGTACGGGGTGGCCCGACAATGTGATCCATAGAGAAAGATGCCGCCACGTAAGAAGCGACGCGCATCCTCCTCCTCGATGAAGTCCACGCGAACAGACACTTCCGACTGGGGGATACTATCCCGCTTGTGAAGGAAACAGACATTACCAATTGATACTGTGCACCTGGAAGTTGGTTGCGCTTCGCCAGCTCGCGCACAAAGTCGCGAGAGTGCGGAAGCCCTCCCTCCTCCAAGATTGGCACTCGGTGGAAAACCACCTTGTGCCATGGGTCTGCGGGGTAGATGGGTGGCTCAGCATCGGGGGCGCATCCCAGAAGTGGAGCAATGGTCCTCCATAGCAGCGAGCGGTGAGCAGCGAGCGCCTGGGCTGAGCAAGCTGGCGCAGTTCCGTGGAGAACGAGGTTGCCACTCTGGAACATGGAGGTGGCGCTAACCGCTAGCCGACCATCTAGGACGCTGTTGATGGCCCTGCATAGTGAATCGGGGTGTGGTTTCTTCGTGGGGTGGGCGTTGGACAGGTCAATGATCAACCGCGTGGATGGAATCGTCGGTTTGGGACACCATTGGGCTCCGTTTAGGAGCGGGACGTGAGGGGCGCTTCGGCTGGGAGGTATGTGGGTGCACAGGTTTTGCCTTGACGGCCTCTGCAAATGTGGTGGGGCTGGGTGGGCTAACAGGAGCCATGCTGGGTTCCGGGTCGGGTTCGGGAGCGACGAAGCGCTTGTACATTAATATCCAAGGTTCAAGAGTTTCAGTGATCTCGATAAACACGGGGAGGAGGGCTACAAGGTTGTCCTCCGTGCCTTGGGGAAACTCCTCAGGATTATGTCTGAAATTGTCGATTGCGCATTGTTGGAAGTCACAAACTCGCTCCAGTAGAGCTTTTACTTCCGTTTTTAGCTTGGTAGACAGGTGGTCGATCGTTGTGTGGGACTGAGGGACGGCGGCCTGCGGGGGCGCTGAGTTTGGGGCGTGGTCATGGCGAGGGGTGGGGTGGGGTTGACTGGTTGGTTGGTCGTGGTGCCGCTGGAGACGGTGGCGGGTGTTGCGTCAGGACCATCAGCTCGGACTTTCTTGATTACGCGGGACGAATGTGGGGACTTCGTGATTGAATTGTTTCGAGTTTTCGGGACGGAAGGGGGAGGGGAGTCCGGTGGCCTTGGGCGCCGAAGGCCCGTAGCTGGGGGGCGGGGAGTCGAACGCTCGCCTTGCATCCCAGCAAATTTTGGCCGTGGGAAAAATCGTGACGGTGATGGTTCCGGTCCACCTGATCAGAACCTTCTCATGACTGATCCTCTGGTGAAAACACTCCGATTAGGTAGTAGACTTATATAATCCCTCTAAAGGAATTCTCTGTCCCCTCAAAACTCGCAATAAATACTGGCGGATTTGAGACATCAGTGATGCGATCAATCAATCAGTCATGTGAGCTTACGGAATATGCCCAATTTAAGTTCCGACTCTGGTTTCATATGCTCTCAGAGAGGTCCATGAGCTACATACCACACTAACTAATATAGCTGGGGAGTGTGTTCTGAGTCTGCTCCAACCTTGTTTTGCAGCAAGAGATGCAATTTATATTCGAAATTTTTCCGGTCGATTTGGGACATCACCGATGGCATCAATGATGGGACCTATTTGGTGGTGTTTAGGCCGAGCGCACCATAGGAAGGTCTGGGCCAGTTTCCTTAGGCGACCTCACTGCGTTTAGCGGCCACGGCACTTGGCCGACTTTGTCCGATCATGGGCGATCCCCGTCGGCAAGGCTGTAGACGTGGGATCGATCAAAATCTGCGGATTTTCGGGCGACATGGGCCGATCATGGCCGATCTTGAGCGCCTGGCAAACGCCGGCAAGAGGGTCCCAGCCGTATGACCGCCGAGAAACCGATGTCTGGGGTTTTTCAGGCCGCTGAGAAACCCTGGACAAAAATTTGAGCCCATAGAATGACGCTATAGTGTGTTATAGTAGTGACCCAGTGTTGGAATTTAAGGGGTTAATAAGGGTAAAATTTGAAGCTAAGACCTTAACCTTAACTAGGGCTTAATAATAAGGGCAAATTAAGGGTCAAGTTAAGGGCTGATTAATTTTTTTCTGCGCGAGCCAGGACCGCCTCCAGGTGTACAAAATGCAAGTCTTTCCCTCTCAGATTCCCTGAAACTTCCCGGGGACCTTCATTCACGCTCTGGGTCTCAAATCATTCATCACTAAAATTTCAACCAATACAGCCGTTTTGGAAACAATATACGGGTTTTGATTGAGTGGTGCTCGTTCGTTTGTGCTTACGTCTGTTGACGATTCTGTCATCGGCAAAGCCGGGAGCACCACTTTGTGGGGCGCTGCCGTACCACATCAAGTGCCGCTGGTCCCTTGTTTCGGCCCTTGCTAGTGTTGCCGGGAGCTGAGTTGGAGCTGAACTCGAGTTGATTGCCCATCAGCTCGCTGTCAGCTCGAGTTGACCGGAGCTGGCTCAGAGCTGATACCGGATATGGGAATCTAGTGTCCCAGGGTTCATCTTTCCACCCGAAGGGCAAAATTTTAGGGGAGAATGGACCAAATTCTCATGTGGAAGGTTTTCCTGAGCTCTCTTCAAGCTCAAACTGCTTTTTATACGTCGAAAACGGCCAAGAAACGGCCAATACAGAAACTGGGGAGGGAGTGTGATGTCACTCAGTTACACCACCAGAAATGTCACATCGTCCGCTTTGGGTGACGAGGGTGGAGTCGAGGCGAGCTGGCATCACCTCGAGGTGCCGCTTTTGGGAAGGGGTCGAGTTGGAGTTGAACTCAGCTCGGAGCTAGCTCCAGCTTCCGGCAACACTAGCCCTTGCTCGCAAGTCATGGCCGTGTCGAGCTTTGGGCAAATAGCAGCTGAGTCTTAATCCTAAGTTCTGTTAGGCTCCTGTTTTTTCCTGGTGTTCTCTGGGTGGCGGAAGCAAAGCCGAAGTGGAGCTGGTGATGGGAAGCACAACAAAGGTAAGCACAAACGAGTGAGCACCAGTTGATCAAAACCCGTATATTGTTTCCAAAACGGCTGTAAATTGAGACTGTTTTGTATATTTACAATGTGTTTTCAAATGTTTCCTCGCAAACCAAAAGGCTCTTTAGAGCCTTCTCAGCTCAAGTTGGTTTAACTGGTGAGATAATGGCGCGAAGAAATGTTACATAATCGATCATTAACCCTTAATTAAGGCTTAAGACCGTCGACAATTGAAGCTAAGGCCTGAACTTAAGGGAAAATTAAGGCTTAACTTAACTTAAGGGTTAACCCTTAATTCCAACACTGTGTTATACCCTTCACAAACTTCGGGTTGTGGACGGGGGTCGCACAATATTCTGCAGACGACCCCCTTAAACCCCCTCCGCTCGCGTGTTTTTGACTCTGGAAGGTGCATGTTCTTTCAACGCATAGTTAAAATGTTATTCAGCATCTTGTTACATCCGTATGCCCTATAATCTCGCGTGTAAGTTGTGACCTGTATTTAGCTGTATTCCGTGCCTGCTCGCCGCCCCGCATCGTCCAGGAGCTGTTGAGAGTGCTTGTGGAGGTCAGGGTGACGGTCATCACCATCCAGAGGCATGGTCCTGTGAATGGCGGCGGACCCGAGCGAAAATGTGCAGGGCCGGCCCGGGGGTTATGGTAGGTGCTCCAATGGAAGTGGCCCAGACGTTTATACGCGTTTTTTCCCATCACCCTTCAAAATCAATCAAACGTACTAGCTGTCATTAGAATTACAGATTAGGAAGGAGCTCCGCGCCCTCACGACGACATTGCCTTCGATTTGGCGGAGACTGCCTGAGAAGGCATGTCTGTACTGAGGTGCTTATTGACAGAATATGTTACTACAAGTCTTCACCGACAACTACTCAGTTACGTTACTGAATTGACTATGTTACTGCATAAGGAACACAACCAGTACTGGTGACCAGAACCATGTACCGTGTTCCGTATAAATTCATTTTTCAGTAAATATTCTAGTTTCAACCAAAAAGGAAGCTGAGATCGTAGTTTTCGGGGTGGTCTACCCCTTGGTTAAGTTTTGACCCCATTTCAACTTCCCACCCGAAGTTTTCCAAAACTGGCAATTGAAGCGGAAGTTGAACTTGTAGTTGAAGTTGAACTTGAATGAAGTTTGGCATCAATCATATGAAGATTTACTTGATTCTCAATTAGACTGCTGTGAGGTCAGATATAGCCAGAGGTTTGAATCATCCTTCCACGTAGTTTGAGCAGCGTTGAATCAATCAGTCATCATGCCGCCGCTCGGCAGCTGCAACTCTCTTGATCCGCTTGATGGCATCATGATCGCTTTCTGAACAACATTGAGAAGTTGTTTGTTGATCATGTATCCGCCTTTGCTGGCTGTAGGTTCTTTCCTTTGTCCTCTCCCTCCCTTTACCTTAGTATTTGATTTATTCCCAGGTTGGTCAACGTCACACCAATTTTCTGACTCTTTGGTCTACTTCCGTTGAGAGTGTCAACTGAAGTGTGCGGATACTGAGCTCACGCTCCCTAGGAGGCTTGACACATTTATAATTTTGCTAGTAGCCTTGGCAGAGACATGCATATCTATCAGTATCAATGGCCCTTAGCTACCCTATCACATGCTCTCAACAAGTTAAAGCCTGCATCACATAGCATGTGTCGTTTGTAGGGATCTACCTATCATTCCGAGTTGCATTAATCAGTATTGCTTCTCAACTTTGAACGGAAAGAGTCTTACTTGAAACGAAGTCCACCAGTAGTGTTTTTCCGGCCTTGGCTTGGCCTGAAAGCCATGGCTTTGGCCCGCTTTGGGCCCGCTTTGAGGTGGCTTTGGCTTCTTCAAACCCAAGGCCGGGCCAAACCCCACGGCTTTGGCTTGGCCCGGCCTGGCTTTGGCTTAAGCCATGGCCTTCGGCTGCCGCTTCCGACTGCTTTCTGTGGGTTGAAAAAAAGCATAAGTCGCTCTAAATATGGTATCAATATCGTGTAGAAACTTATCTGACCTTCAGAATGCCCAGCACACTTAGCCGGGGTCCACAAAGCCGTGGCTTTTTGGCCTGGCTTTGGCTTGCGAGATCGTCGAGCCGGGCCAAAAGCCGTCAAAAGCCAAAGGTTTGGCTTGGCTTTGGCCTTGGTACCAAAGCCAAAAAGCCGGGGCTTTTTGGCCTGAGGCCAAAGCCGGAGAAACACTATCCACCAGCAGCCTAGAAAATACGAGTCCGAGACAGCAAACCTGTGTAAAGTCTGAATCAATGTCAAGTGAACACATACATAAGAATACTTTGACATCCGCAATATAATCTCAAGTATAATCAACGGAAAGGCATAATCAATCCAATACCAAGCAGTTGATTAAAATAAATGCTCACCACATTTGCATAGTTCAAATGATCAAATGACGAAATATTCTAACTGCTTACAGAGTCACCCAGCGGTGTAGAAAAAAAGTCAGGAGCACAAGGAGCAAAAGAGAGGAAGAAATGCAAACAAGACGACTTCAGCGTTCAATATGAGATAGTTTAGTCAACGGAAATATGAGAAGGCAAAGACTTGAAAAAACAGAAGTTTCATAGGAGCAGAGTTGCGGGGAAATAGATTCGTTGGGCAAAGACATCTGTGGGCGAGATAGAAGCATATTCAACAGGGTTCTGGTAAGCTGTAAGTAGAACCACTAGCGGACTCGGAGGGTCTTGGAAGTACAAAACTGAGGTTGTCGGCCGCCTTCACTCTGTGCTGACGCACAAATTGAACTTGAGACATGTCAAAGGTAATATATTCTTTGAAGTAGATTAATAGGAAATGTACCTGCGCAGAATTTAGTCCCTTTGAATTCAATATAAGCATAGTTGAGAAAGAGTATACTTCATCAATGTTTAATTCATGGCACAGCGGTCATCCCCTAAGGTTGACCACGCGCACATTGCCAAGGTCGCAGGTTCGAATCCTGCAGCCCCCACCCTCGGAGAAACAATTTAGACACTCCGAGATTCCGCCGCGCCGATTTCGGCCAACCGACCTCATGACCACACTGGCACGTGATCGCCCCACGATCGTGTCACTCACGCCAAGCGGTAGTGCGCCACCGACAACCCCGTTTGGAGAAACACAGCCCCTCGTTGCAGGAATCATTGCAGAGAGTTTGAAGGATCAAGGGCAGCCGAATGATTACCAATTAGTGATACAGTCAATGTACTGCTAGACTCCGACATGGGCCGATAAACGGCCCGCAGTGAGGATAATGGAATATTGATTGATTGATAATTCCTATGACAGAAATCGAAAATCAAAATCAACCGCGGCCTTCCCGATGAATAGCGGGGACGCTTCTGTTGATGAGCTTCAAGCGCTAATCGAAACTCCTCGGGAGGAAGCCTTCCGTTGGGTGCCTGACGAGTTTGCAGCACTTGCATTCGAAGTTTATATCCATTTGGGCTCTCCAACGATAGAAGCGTTGTCTGGATGGGCTATATTCAATGCCATGGCACCGCTGATCCGTGAGCAGGTTGAAATGCGAGGCTTGTACGAGGCAATCTCTGGTTGAGTAAGGTACACCCCATCCACCCTCGACGAACATCACATTTTTCGGCGGACTTCAGTAAAACCCCTCCGTTCCATACCTTGTAGTGCGAATTTAGCAAAACCCTTCGACCAAATCCTCCATTTTGTTCCTATCTTTATTTCTTTCACTTGTGTCTAGATGATTTACGAGGTATTGAAAGACGAGTTCCCGATTCAATGACACTGATGCCAAAGGTGACTTGAGAGTGACTCTGATTGCGACACAGGGTAAGTAACGGAATCTTGTTTGTGGAACTCGACCTCAGAAAGCGGTGTTCGAACGCTAAAAGCAAACAATTATAGTCTTATTCAGAGCCCAAAACAGTCAAAATCGAACTCAACAGTAGTTGCCGCACATACCGAGGCGCCCGGCACTGCGGGGCAATCATCTACCCAAAATGGAAAAATCTTTGAACCCTGGGTTTCTGCACAAAGGTTAACCGGGGTTTCTGAATAGAATTATCCCAGCCGATGACAGAAATCAAAAGTCAAAGTCAACTGCGGCCTTCCGGCCAACCGTACTACTGTACCTCCCTGTATGGGAGCAACCGTCACGGTAACGGTGGGGTCGGTTGTGTTGCCTCTTTTTGAGGTGGTCATGGTCACGGTTGAGGCCGATGCCTTGAAAAAATCGTGACACAGCACGAAGAAAAAGTTTTCTGCCTGGGAACATACGTCACAGTTGAGTCTGTGCTTACCTTGTGTGCTGTAGTGAATTCGACAATTTGTCTTCCCGAGTTTTTTGAGCGAGATGGTTGCCTCCTTTGGCAACGGTCACGGCTCATCAGCAGATTGACAACATCTTTTTGAGCGGCTTTTCGAGTCTTTTTGTCTTTTCGACTTTTTTCACAACTTTTTCCATGTCTTCTCAAACAAGAGAATGTCTTTTCTAGCTTTTTTGACTTTTTGACTTTTTCTACTACTTTCTGCCTGCACGGGAATCCATATCAGAGACACCTCGAATCATGTAGATTCTGGATAAACAATCCATATACGCACCAATGCGATCCAACTTGAGGATGATATCGTGCATATTTGCTAATTATTGATATATTGAAGCACACTTCACTGAGTTGGACCGCGGCCAGACTTGGGTAGGGTAGATTCAATTGCTACATCCCAAAACTCCCGAACACAGAGGCGGTTATCGAGGCTGCACGGATATCGATATCGTTGAAACCTGCGAACACAAGCAAAAGATACAAGTCATTCAATCTCCGATGATCCCATCACGAGATGATGGTTACCGTTTGGCAGATCGCAACGGATGGCGTGATTTTTGTTCGTTGGCTCTTGTCCTCTTCCCTCATCTCCCTCCTCCCCCTCCCCTGCTCGGCGCCGTTTTTGTCAACATCCCGATCCCTCAAGGCCTCAAATACTCATCTAGATTTTTCCCAAGCCATATCCGCCTCCTCAAGCCATCGCAGCAGCCACGTCAAACAGTAGGCTCCATCGCCCGACCTGGATTCGGGTCATCCAGCTGCCCGCCAAGATCTCAAAATGCTCAAGTCGTCCTCAAGATACCCAAGATGCTCCTTTCTTCAAGCCGTCAAGAGCCGCTCCTCCTCGCATCATCAACACCTACCAGTCCTTCTTCAAGCCGTCACTGCCCCTCCCCTTCTCAGAGTCGTCAAGGCATTCTTCAAGTTTCAAGTATTCTTCAAGTCGGCACCTCCTCAAGCCTTGCCCTCCTTCAAGTTGCGACCATATCTTAGGCTGGACGCGATGGACAATGGCAGCCAGGGATCGGGTATAATGAGGATGCGTGGTTGGCCTTGTGTGTTTTGTTTCGCATTCGGTAAGTTCCAAGATTATTGCTTGCCTACCGTCTGAATACTATATATATTACCTGTGTACTCCAGTAATTGCTTCAATATACATTGATTTTATCTCATTTACATCGGGATTTGACCCCTTTCGATGTCTTTTGAAAGAGCTTTTCAGTGGGCTTTTCGTGTCTTTTCAGTGTCTTTCTGACTTTTCAAAGCTAAGGGACCCAACTTTGAAAAGACGCCGAAAAGGTGACTTGACATTTTGCTGATGCTCACGGCGGGTCGGTTGCCTGAAAACAAGGCAACCGTTTTGTCACGGTCCCTCGACGGTTGCTTCCATACAGGGAGGTACAGTACGGCACGTGGCTGTCATTGCGGGGGGAGTGGGGGGGAGGGCAGAGGGCTTTCCTCGAGCAAGACCGGATTTGGCGGACTAGTACTGGGTGTCACCCGTCACCCAAATTGTTCACTGGACAAGTTGTTCACAACACGTCAATCACATCAAAATTACCATATATGGTAGGCCGGCATTGCTCGGCAGATGCCGGCCGGATATTTTTTCGATTTCTTGCCCTTTTTGGGCGTCCCCGTCACCCGTCACCCTGTTCAAAATTGTTCAGTTCACAACCCGGCGTCACGCATAACGTGAACAACCGGTCGGATTAGTACAGTAACCTTAAGTATAGTCTCTCTAGACAGACGCTATAACTTGCAGCTCGTTCCTCTATACCTTAAGTACAGTGCGGCGGGGTCTGATGCCACCCCCAAAAAAAAAGAACAGCCCATTTCTGGAACTTTTGATGCAAGTTGAGTACTACAGAGTAGAGTTTGGATTAGGGCCCCATCATTTTTTGGGGGGTGGCCCGAGGGTGGCCCGGCAAGACGTATTGATCACGTGTCAGTGACAAGAGTTGAACCATCCAAGAACCATCGCATGTCGTCTTTCGTGAACCCCCTCGCCGACTTTGCGGTGCAATGGAAGTCGTTGTCGAAGACAATCCAGGATCCCGCATGTTCCGCCATGGGCCGGACCCTTGATCAACTTATTGATATCGCAAACCGCGTTGAACCTGACTCTTTGCAACCGAGGCCCGAGGAGCTGATGCCCACAACCATGCCAGCACTCGTAGCCTTCCACGCCGTTTTTCACGAACTGCCCGGCTGTCTTGGCACTGCTCGGCGATTTTGCGAGTTATATGACACTTGGCTCGCCCAAGGCACCGAATTCTGTGCTGCAGTCAGACCTCATTTGCTAATTATCCTACATAATTGGTTCAACGATCACTGCAGTGCCGCACACAACACCACTTGAAAACATGCTCAAAATGCAAAGCAGTATATTACTGTGGCGTGGAATGCCAGAGGGAAGATTGGGTAAAACAGCATAGGCGAGAGTGTGAAGTGCTAAAAGGTTATGTATCATCATCAGCGGTGAAATGGTTGCGTGTTCTTTCTTGTTCACTAACTTTGATTCACAGGATTAAGACGCCAGTCGATGATACAGATGGACGGTTGAATGCACGCAACCATTAGTCTCTAGTCTCGTAAACCCAGACGTTCCTGCGTACTTAATCCTTGCTTAATCCGAGCCGTATATAGTTCGCCCTTAATCACCTCCGTCCAGCTACGACCCAACTTGCGACGTCCAGCCCACCCAGCGCTCCTCCATCACATAAGCGACCCCGCCTTTATCACGACGCGTGTGTCGGGAGCGACACCCCGCTCGGTCGGCCAGACTCGCCCCTCATCCATCGCAGCTCCCTGCTTCTCAGTACTCCCGAAAGGGAGGCAATGAGCCGGGAGATGGATGAGATGCTCCGTGAGGGCCCTCGAAGCTCAGCTTCGGCAGCTGCCAATGTACACATCAGGCAGCGAGAACATCCCCCCGACACCCTCCGCCCCACGCAAGCGCTTGACGAGAAGATTGCAATTAAAACTCGTTCTTTTAAAAATAACAATACATTTTTTTCCACAGCTCCATTATTTGAGTGATCTACTAGTACTGGTCCTCGTCACCCTCTTCTTCGCCATTTCCCGCGTTTCCGGTATTATCAGCACCGCCCATCTCAACGTCCTGCTCGACCTCAGCATTCCTGATTGCGTCCAACGCCGCATTCAGGTCCCCAGCACTCGCACCGACATCCATCTCTTTCACAGCACCGAGGCTCGTTTCGCTCTCTGGGAAGATTTCTTCGTCCCATTCCCTGAAAAGCGCGAGAACGGGCTTAGAGCGACTACGAAGCCCCTCGAGAAGGTAACGAAGAATCGATTCTTAGCAAGAATAAGTATGACGGTATTTATCGTCAAAAATTATTCACGTAACTTTTGTGCACAATACACATTGCACCACGCATGATTATTGGCCCGTGTGCACAGCTCCCAGCACGATTTGCTGGTGAACTTACCAGTGTTGACTTCTCAAGATCATCATTTTGAGGGCTACAAGCCCCAAATTAATGCTTCATGACAGTAGAGCCGGCACCGGCAATCCATCAGCGGAGTTTAAGTATTCTCGGCATTCCTTTGCAGAAGAAACTATTGCATCTTTTACTTACCTCCGGGAGCCAATAAATGAGCGATGAACTGTATACGATTAATATTGTCGGCGATAGTATGTCAGAAATAGTTGTGTTTCTCAGAGCCGGGTGATTTGGTCCAATGCACCGCTCCCATGTTCTCTCATGATTGCCAGTGATCTCTATACAGTTGTATTATGTAGCTCCAGACAGTCGGTCGTTACTCCGAGTAGGAATATTGCTAAAACAATGTCAGAAAAAACAACAAAACGTTCAAACGACTCATTGTCGGGATATCCCGGCAGATTCCCACAATTTGGAAATGTTTCTGAGGGTCATATAAAATTTATATTGTTTGGGATGACCACGGAACTGGCACTGGGAGTATGTGCAGTGTGGCTGGCTGCAGGTTGAAAATCATTTACCTGTGCGCAAATGACATCCCGCTGTGCATTCCAAGTGCGCTCGTGGGTTGTGAGTTGTACATTTCGCAAAGTGAATATTATTTGACGAAAAATACAGTTATAAATAAGCCTATCAGTTAATTCCGGTTTGCTGGCCTCGCTTCTTGAGCTCGACGTCCATATGTCTTTTCATAGAGGTAACTGAGCGCTCAGCTTTCAATAGCATTCGGACTCACAATACTACCAGCGCGATGAAACCTGGCGTAAAATTCGAGATATTGTGAATTTCCCTCATGCAACGTGGACCGGAGGAGCACGGTTGATTTCTCGCCATCTTGTTGGCCTTTTTCTTTCCGTAAATGATGGCGACAGCGATCTAAAGAGTGAGTTTGGGCGTGCTACAATTTCGACGACGCTTACATGCATAACCAGTTTATGATTCAGGAATGTGTCGACATTGAGGCGGTCCGCGCCGTCACTATGCAGAGCCGGCGCGTCAAATAAATGAAAGGGTACAGTATATCCAGGCCATCCTTTACACGGGGGTGAAATGTGCAACGAATACAGCTCCGATGTCGTTGCGGATGCGACTGGAGGTATTGGACCACTGCCTATCCATTGCTGAATTGAACTGACCCGAAGTTTTAGCGTTACGCGAGAGATAAAAAATGTGCACGTACCGTATGCATAAACCATATACTGTGCAAAAATTATGAGTGATTACAACTTGATTGAAAACAGGGTTTTTGGTCGCAACTTACTGCTACTTACAACTTTTTCATGCAACTTGCAAGCTTATGGCTGCAACTTACAACTATGTTGCGAGGTTGGGTACAACTTCATTGGTGGATACATCTTGCTGGACATATTATCGGCTACCAAATTGTCATCTGTTTGGCAAATTATCCGTGAATTTACTGACCTCTTGCTGATCTCCAAGTTTCGCTAATGATCGCGGTCGTGCCGATATCGACGGCATCACTGGCAGGCTCGGCGAATGTGGAAGATTGAGACTAATCAAGCGGTTTGATTTGGTACAATGCCTGGGCGTAAACTGGAGGAGAGCGAAGGAGAGTTTTGAAATGTCTCCTCTCAGAAAACGAAGCACATTTTCTTTGATTTTCAGAGTCAGAGAGTCCATGTTCATCTTTGTGCAGAGACAGGATTTCCACCGCCTTTCCTTTACAGATTCCCTCAAAATTTATTCCCCAAACTAGTAAATGGAGACCTGTGCTTGCCTGAACATTTGCGGGCCGTTCCATAGTTTATCAAAACTCACCCCGAAATTACTGTTCGACTAGCCGAATCCAGTGATCACACTCTGATGGCCGATCATTTTACCTCCGCAATGCCAAGCCTTCGCGGAGACAACCGTGAGATGCAACCAACTTGGAGATGTATGGTGCGCGTCACTTAGTCACCGCCTCTCCGTGACAACGCTCACTGTGACCCCAGTTTTTGCCTTGATTTTTATTCGTCTTGCAAAAGGGCTTCTTTTTAACAGAGGAACAACTTCCCAAGAGGGATTTCCAAAATTTAAATAATTGAAGGAGCTATAAATTTCAACCCCACCCAATTTGGCAGTATACACCAATTTCGATCTTGCTGGCCTCCAGAACCCTCAATACGAGGGATATCAAACACCACTCCTATGCCATTGCTCAATAAACCCAAATCGCACCCGTAGATGCGTCAAAAGTCCACTCAAAAAGTCCCCAAATCGGTTGAAATCCAGCCTTCAATAGGGTGTTTCTGAATTCTGACAAAATTTCGGCCTCCGGCCGATTTGGCAGTAGTGCAAAGGGGGCGGTGACTAAGTGACGCGCACCATAAGTAAGATGCAACCAAGATAGGAGATGCAACCAACATGGAGATGCAAGTAGATAAAGATGCCGCCAGAGATGTAAGTTGTGTTCAAAAACCCTGCAAACAGAGGTTAATTATTGCACAGTATATCGCCCATATATGGCACATATACTGTATAAAAATTCAAAATCGACAACTTGACCTTTTTTTGAGTAAATTAGCGGCAACTAGGACATTTTGAAGACAAAATATTGGCAATTCAAAGGGTTAACAACTTTGAGGGCACACAACCGACTTGACCACAACTTGGATGGAGCGCAACATCTGAGATTACAACTTTCCAAGGTGACAACTGCGAAATGTCAGGTTGACAACATTGGAAGGGTAGGCAAGCAACTACAACTTCCCTAGGGAGCAACTAAATTAGGTACAAGTTTCCGGACTACAACTCTAGCCAGCAACAATGTTTTGAGGCTGACAACGCTAAAATGTACCAACCGCTCAACGACGGCAACTTGTTCAGACCGGGTGCCGTAACTTGATTGACAGCGCGAATCAACACGTGATGTTTGTTGATCTTCTCTCTTGTCGCCGCTGCTCGTCGTCCAATCAACGTAAGTAGGACCCCCGGCAACCACCTATGATGCCTGCCCGCGAAAAAAAAAAAAATCGGATAAAACAAGCGCAAAATTGGCCGGCAGCCTCCCCGGATTCGGATAAGAAACCCAACTTTCGGAAGCCAGGTCAGGTCGAAAATTCGGATAAAACATGGGGTCCGCCAACCAACCCTGTCAGTCGGAAAAATCAAAAAAGGGTTGTTGGGCCTGGGCAGGCCTTGTAAGGTCTAATAAGGCCGTTGGGGAAAAGGAGGGTTACAAGGTTTAAATACGTACCAAATACTACATACAGGGCCTTATAACACATAATGGACCTTATAGGGCCTAATGAGGCTTGTAAGGCCTTACAAGGCATGTTCGGCGGGGTTAAGCAAAAGTATTACCACTTCACCTTTGTAAGGTGTCTCCTGGTACCTTGTCTTGACTTTCTAATATACACTTACACTATCTATTTCTATTATATTATACAATACTGACTCTAACAATTAATTACTGGTTGCTTGCGAGAATCGAACGCTCGACCTCAGCAGTGCGAATAAAACAATGACAATGTGTAATACTGCTATGCTAAGAGAGCTTTGCAAATATAGAAATTTTGTTCCATATATGGCGTAGCTCTCGGATACCTGTACAATTTCCCCATAACACAACAACTCAAGATATTGCTCGTACATTGACTGGTGATTCACTACACATGAGTATATGCTCCCCTACATACTTTGAAATTCAAATCAGCCATCTTGGCATACAATCACAGCACAAATTATCAAAAACAATATAACTCTGAATTTTCGGCCGAAAAAGATGCAACAAAACCACACCTACCATGTCTCTAACAACCCCAACTCAGTTTTGTAACCTCCGGGAAGTCAGCCTGGGAAGACCTAACCAGACCTTATCACGCCTTATAAGGTCACCCCTCGAACCTTATTAGGCCTTATAAGGCCGTTAGGTGCTCCAAGGCCTTATCAGGCTTTTTCAATTTTTCCGACCAATGGTTGGGATCCGGATAAAACTCGCCCGAGTTTGATGAAGTGAGAGCGATTGATAGTCTCTCCTAGACAGACGCTCTATGTACTTGAGCTCGGTGCCCTTGTCGCAAATTTCTTTTTTTCACGACCGGGCCCGATAGTGCCCGATTGCGCCCGAGTCCCTTTGATAACACATTACGCCCCCTTATAGTGCCCGATGGTAAGATGGAGACCAGAAATAAGTTGGATGTAGATCATCCTGAAATATTGTCGGGCACTATCGAAGGGGCTCGGGCGCAATCGGGCACTATCGGGCCCGGTCGTGAAAAAAAGAAATTTGCGAGACTCGCTACATAGAGTCTGTTGTTTACCGATGATCGTGTACTGATTGTATTATCTAATATCATGTAAGCCGGCAATGTCCGAAATTCGTTCCAACGCTTCCTTCCTCCCGATACAAACACTATTACAAGCTCGGATGCTCCAATGAGGATCTGAATAGGGCTTTGAAGCATCCTTTGAGATATCTACCGCACGGTTTGGTGTAAGGCAGGTTGTCAGTATGTTTTTGGGCCGTCGGGTCCGGTTCGGCCGAAGACCCCACACCGAAAACACGCGTGTTCTGCACAAGGCATTGCGACAGCCCTTTCAAGATTTTGAAGCACCAGAATGATAGCTTGACTCATGTAGAATAGAATTCCCACCAAATATTTACCGAAATCGCGTTGCTTAGAGGAAATTCACGCGACTCGAAGTCTGCTTACATGATATTACATAATACTCTGGCTACATGGTCAGACCCCCGCGGTAAACACAAGACTAAGCGATTGACCTATCTGCAGCCAAATCTCGTCGAAATCAACTAACTCAGAGCAAATCAGGCCTATTCTCACACTTGATTTTTGGCAGAATTGATGTTAAATCAACGGGGATGTCCCGTTTGCAGGGTAAATCCTGGGAAATATGACTTCGGCAATCCAAACCCAGCGTTTCCGCTGTCAAGCGACCGAAAATGACCTGGGAGCAATTTTCCCATTTTTCCCTGTTTTTAGCTGATTTTGGTGATTTTCCGAGGCCTGGTGCGCAAATCGGATAAAACGCCGGCCTGGCTGAGGCCTGGGTCAAATTCGGATAAGAATTGCCCGATTTGGGGTCCGGATAAGAAAGCACAAAATCCAGGATTTCGTGGGCAGGCATCATAGGTGGTTGCCGGGGGTCCTATCAACGTCCAATGCCCGAGGCCAGAGAAGCCAAATGCTCATTCATCATCTGTGACGAATACTTTGGGCCTATTCTCGTCAAAGATGGTGCTTTACCGCTCGAACGGATCGACATCGACGCCACGGAGAAGGAGCAGAAACGGTTCCCAAAGCCTCATCCTGCTCATCAAGGCCTTCCCTATGCCATCGACTCCTCGTGCACGGCCAAGCGCGGCACCAACAAGTCTCAGGGCTCTGTCTACCCCCCCCCCCCCCATGTGGCGCACCACTGGGAAGAAGAAGGCTACAAATCGTCTCGGGGAGTTGGCTTTGGTCGGGATGGAATACACTTATAGAGGGATAATCTTGAATCTAGGGGGTCTGTTCTTAATGTTATTTTGTCTCTCTTGTCTCTCTTGTCTTCCTTCCCATTGCTTTCAGATTCAATTCTTGACCCACACCTCGGCGCATCCGATGTCTCGGGCCGCATACGAATCATCGATTAAGGTGGTGAATAAAGAGGTAAATATGGTCTGGTTCATCACTTTCATAGACTCAATCTTCGCTGAGACGCGAAGGCAGAGCATATTAAAGAACGCGCTAGGATAGACGAAGACTTCTGCCTCATCATTGCCAGCTTGGTGCGTCATCGCTAACTTACACTGCTACTTGGTCTGACATACACATCATAAAGATCTTTCCTCGCGTCGCCATCCTCCGTAACGACATCGTCAAATTCATCACCCCAAAGACGGACGACTATTTCAAACTCACCGGCTCCAGCTCAACAAAGAAGGACAACCGCGAGCGCGTCGAAAAAGCACTCCAGGACTACCACTTCATCTTCCCTGTGGTGTGGAAGAAAGCTGCCGCTGCTGCCGACGGCGCCGCCGACGATGCTGCTAATCCTAAACTCGAGGTATGGCCATCGTTTTTCTGTTATTTATTTCAGCATTCATTCGATCTTTCAGATAAAATTTCAGGCCAATCTTCCCTTCCATTCAGGGCCAATCATCGACACCATTAACGAAAAATTCTTTTCAAAGCCACGCTGCCTCGGTCGCAAGTACAAGAAGCTTTTCAAAGGGCCTGACAGCCATCCAAATGAATTTGAACTCCCAGATACCATGGTGGCCCTTGTCGCTGTCTACGTAAGTCTCTTTTAGATCATACATGCTACTTTCATTTATATCCTGCCTCTAGGTTTGAGCCCGACTACACGTGGCCGTTACGTTGACGCCGGCGGGTACACCCAAGCACGCCTTGAAACAACGTACAGGGGCCTTCTGAAGTTCATCACTGACATGCGGAACGACGACGAAGAACAAGCACACCGGGTGCTCCACAAACTGTACTTTGCAGTCGGGTGAGCATCTATATTATATTGTGTCGGTATTCTATTAATTTCGCGCTGCAGTGCCGATCAGGCGCCCGTGGCAGCTCTAACAACTGGCTCGGCGATGAAGGTATTGCAGCTTGGGGTGGCTGACGAGGACGCTCTCGTGTAAATGCTTCATTGTTAATCCACTTATTTTTACCGTACATAAACATGCACTACTTTATTTTTTCAAGTTAATGTTGAGCGCGCTCGACGGACACACAAGCGCCCATACGGCATCCACCATCTGTTTTTCGGCATCTTCCGAGACAAACTGATCTTGCTTCCTTCCACCACCTCGCCTCTCGACTCACCTCATTTTCACGTTCCATTCTATTCTATATCTCCTCGCGTCACTTATGACCTCAAGTCTGATCATTCTCACTGCTTTTCACCACCCTCTTCCGCCTTTCCGCTAGTCTCGTGACCAGACTCTTAAGGGAACCCTGTCATAAGAGTCTGGAACAATCAGCGGCCACATAACCGTACCATGGCTCTATCAAAATTGATGGAGTTTTCCCACAGTATGTGGACTTTACTACCCCTCGTTTTGCTTGCTTCTACAGCGGAACTTGACAACATTTGGGCAGAGTCTACTTCTATAATGCAGTTCAAGTCTATCTGTGCAGTTCAAGCCACATTTCTGCGTCAAATATCAGTGCTTTAAGACGGCCCTCAGAAAACTTTCTCATTTACATTTTACAATGTGATTGGAGAGACTTGGGAACAGTGGAAAACGAATTTAGTATGCTCTGGGCATCCTCTGATTCAACAGCTAAGCAATCAGCCAAGATTTGGTGTTTAGAGGGTCGAAAAAGTGAAACAGGCGTGGGAAAGTCATTCGGCAGCCACCGGCATCATTCAGAAACGCAAGAAAACGACTCGGATGTATCTATGAGTTGTCTATAAGAGTGTTTTGAGGTCGACCTCTCTCGCGGCCCTGGAATGGACGCATGGATGTCAGGACTCACGGAGAAAGACGTAGTTGAGAAGGCACGCATCGCATCGACCTTGATGGTCGCGCAAGGAGCCAGCGCACCTCCGTCCGACGCGCGTTTCCTTGGTGCGAGGAGGAGCATGGATACTCCACCTCAACACTACCGCTGCTGCTCGTTGGGTCAAGGCTGAAATGAAAAATTTTCTATCGGCACTGGGGGGTACGTCTACTTTTAAGGATCGTCTTTTAAACGTCGTCGTACAATTTGTCCCTGTATCCTTCGACCCGGAACAGCAGGGAGCTCGTCAAGTCATTGAGAATGACAACTCCCTTCCGGCAGGATCTTTCTGTAACGCTCGGTGGATAAAATCGCCTCAGCGCAGAAACGACGGTCAACGCGTCGCGCACGCCGTCTTTGGTTTCAATGACCCCCTCGCTGCGAATCGCTTCATTCGTGACGGGGGATGGGTCGAGGGCAGCCATGTCTTCGGCCACAAGTTCCTCCCTGAACCTGTCCGCTGCTTAAAGTGTCAGGGGCTCGGACATATTGCGTCCGCCTGCACCTCTATTCACCCTGCGTGTGCCCGCTGTGGCGACATGCACCTCACCGAGGATTGTAAAGCCTCAGACAACGAACGCGCTTGCGCCAACTGCCGCAACACAAGTCGACCCCATACGGGTCATGGTGCTGCTGACCGGAACTGCCCCATTTTTCAGGACAGGCTACAATTTGCACACGAGCGCAACCCGCGGATGCAAAATATTCGTACTTTCTGGTACCTGACGATCCTTCCACCTGGGTAACGCACGACGATCTCTCAAACGACTTCGCGACGCGCCGCGGTCCGCCTACCTGGTACACTGCCCAGGCTGCTCGCAAGTCGAGGGGTCCGGGTCCCTCGCCGGAGACGGCGGCGAATCTGAGAACAGCGAGTACTCGTCGTTTCGCCGCCCCTCCACGCCCGCCCGACGCTTCGCAATCCACCATCCCGGCATACTTCCAGCCTCAGACCGACTCCGACAATCAACAGCACCTCGACGATGACCAAGTTTCACAATTCAAGCTCTGACCGCCACCGTCAAGACAGGATTCAACGACGCGCGGCCAGGGAACCGATTAACATGAACATCAAGCTTCACGATGATCAGGTTGACCCCGTTTCGACTGAGCACAGCGCTGGCTCGCACTCGTTGCGGCCCCTGAGCAATGATGAAGTTGACGTTGCAATTGAGGACGGCCGACTATTGAAGCCCCCCGGTCGGGTGGACGGCCCTCATGTCGTGTTGTAAATAAAAGCGGGGAGGGCGAGATCAGAAGTAGAGGTAGAATATGATTGCAATAGCAATGTTGGTTGGAATGCTGCTTTAGAGCAATCAGATGCTCTAGCAGGAAGTACAGGCGGGTTTATATACTACTGACTAAAGTATCTAGAATATTCTACAAGTATCTACAGAATACCTGCAATGTCCATTGTGAGTCAAGACTGAGTAAGCACGCCCGAAGGCCGAAGCTGTATCTCTAATCAATAATTACAACACTCTCCCTCAGCGAGGTCTTCGAAATGAGTTCCAAAGTTTCCAAATAAATTCCTGGTTCCGTGCTCGATGGTTTCAAATGATGATGCTCACATGGCATCCGCGTCACTCTGCCAAAGAACTCTGTTTGAAGCTTGAACGATGATGATCCTTTAACAGGCAATGGGCTCTGCGGCAAATAATGGGCAGACACGAGCAATGTGCCCCGTGGCTTTGCATTTGCGGCAAGTGGCGCTCTTCCACTTTGGGGATGATGTGGACGGCACGGAAATAGGGTGAGCATGATGGGGCAGTCCGGAGTGATGATTGGTGTGATCCGGGGGACGAGGGTAGTAGGTAACGAAGCGACTCTGACTTCACAACAGGAGCAAAAGACATCGAAAAATCGATACCTGGGCGCTGGGGTGTACCCTGAGCACATAGACGAGCTTTGTACCGAGTGATGGCACCAGTACTGTTGTGCTTCAAGGCATAGACCCAGAGCGAACCAAGCGGAGTGACACCGGGAGGTGGTGGGACAAGTTCCCATATACCCATCCTTGCAATGCTATCGAGCTCGACTTCCATCGCGCTCTCTCACTCAGAACGATCGGGCGGTTCCATCGCTTCCTTGTAGTTGCGAGGAACTTCGCCGGGACCAATGATATGAGCGTACTCTCGTCCCAGGATTCCGCGAAAGCAGAATCTTCCGGCGCACGGTCAGGGTCCTCTGGAGCTGGCGCTGCTGCTAAGCCTGAATTAAGGTTTGCGGCGGCGGCCTTGAGCTCAGCGGCTTCCCGGATACGGGTAGATGCGTCGCGCGGAGGTGGTAGAGGACGAGGTTGACGAGGTGCCCGGGGTTTAGGTTGTGACACGACATCCGCAGGTCCAGCCGGAGCAGGAGGGGATGGTGCACGAGGAGGTACCGGATTGGCAGTTGGAGGCGTAGAAGTGGAGGAAGGAGGGCTGTAATCATCATCATCAGCTTCGGTGGAAGACGATTTGAGAGAAGAATATTTGTATGAGTGTATGGTCTGGGAGGATGACGTCAGAGGTGTAGCCGGAATGCTCTCATCACGCAGGGAGTAAGAGGAGGAGAAGTCGGCCACGGAGGCCATTAAGCATTTCTCGAAGCGTACATTATTGGATTTTTCGTCTCCCCCTCCATCCGTATTGTGGGCCTTCTCCTTGCCCTTACCCCTCTTCCCCTTCTTTTTATGCTGCTGCTGCTTCGGGCCCTGACCGGCCTTACCGCCACCCGGTTGCCAGCAGTTGTCCGCGATATAACCTTCATGCTTGCAGTTACGACAGAATTTCGTACCGCGAGCGATGGCAGCGTGCTCCAACGCTGCGAGGGCAGACTCCTGCGACTGACCCTCGGTCTTCGGGGACTTTCTGCGGCGACGGGAATCGAGGACACCCTGGATCGCAGAGACCAGAGTAGTCGTGTCGTCAATCTTGGCGCTCTGGACAAGGGAATAGTAGGATCTGGGGTCGTCTGGATCAGAGGGAAGAGTGGAGAGGAAGATGGCGCTAACGATAGGACCGGGGATACTGAATCCGGCCTTCGTAAGATGAGTCTGCGCTTTCTGGAAGTCCTTCACATGCTGATCGAGTGCGAGCGTGTCATCGTCAAGGAGGGGACGAGTGAGCTGACGGAACCAGAGCATAATACCCCCAGTCCCAGTCTGCCCAAACTCGGTCTCGAGAGCGGTCCAAGCTTGGTGGACAGTGTCATAGTCTGAGACTTTGACGACGAGCTCGCTGTCGACAGAAGACAGCAAATATGAGAGTGCGGACCTGTCCTTCTTCTTCCAAATCCTGTGCTCCTCCGCAGACGCCTTGTCTCCCGGCTTAGATACCGTGGAAACAATATCCCAGATTTCGATTGTCTCGTACGCTGACTTCATCCGTTTGGACCACGGGAAGTACCCGGTTTCGTCCTTGAGGCGGTCCTCCCCGCGCGGAAAGAAAGTCCCAGCGCCGTGGGGTAAATCCCAGGAAGAAGCCGTCGAAGTTTTGGTGTCCGCGCCCGCCTTCCGAATCGCAGACAGCCGCCATTGTGGCCAGCGGGCGTAAGCCAAAATGTGCCGGTTCTGTATATTTCCTTCTCCAGTCACGCGAAAAGGTCGATCTTGCGCTCTCACGCGGCCGCATCATCCTGTGTTCCACTAGTCCCACCGTCGCTCGTGGCTTCCCGCATCTTCGCATCTCCCAGTGCTGGGGATGTCACAAATACGGACACACCAAGGATCGATGCAACGTCAAGAAGCCATCTTGCTATACCTGCCCGCGTCGGAAAGAGTTGGCGGTAACTCTGGCGGAGCGCATGAAGGACCTTCACGAGGCTTTAGATAAGTCGCCCTATGTCTCCCTCTTCCCCTTCCTTCCCGTTCCATCTCAAATATTTGATACTGTTACTCCTCAACCTTTCATTCCCTTGCGCGATACTTAACCTTCTTTTCCTCTCTCGTTATACTCGCGGTTACCAAAAGTAACCGAATTTGGGATTTTTGCCCGCAAATTATGATGTTTAAAAAACTTTGAGTGACAGAGGGCTCATCTATATCATGTTTGCTACAACTTTCGTGATATAAACTTGGGGTCAGATATCACACAGTGAGTGAACGAATTAATCTTCAAAATACCATCTATTTGGCAGTGTTTGCCTTTTTTGGAACACAGTGTTCAGGATTTCAGGTAGGCCAGTACCTTGAAAATAGGTTTACTATCTCACGAGTCTGTATATGATAGCTCAGGGCTTTCTGGGCCTTCCTCATCTTTCAATGAGAGTGCTAAAACAGAGCAATAAATTGTTGATTCGAGACGCAGACAAATAAACATTGAACATCAGCACAGGGAAAGCCCAATAAGTTCTGCTTGTGCCGTGAGCAATAGCATATGACCACCCCCTGCCTATCCCACCAGTTGGACCAACCGCCAACTCTACTAGCTGGTCGCGTGTAAGACATTTCTAAATTCGGTTACTTTTGGTAATGCCGAGTAGTCTATATTACCGTTTCCAAACTACCTACTATATGAAATCCCCGCCAACCCTTACCGTACTGCTGCATAGCTCTTCCGTAGCCAGGTACAGCATATATTAGAACTTCAAATCAAATCAAATCAAACTGGTGCTGTGGGCAAATACTGCAGTAATAGTGATGATTATGTAAGAATCAGGCCGTTTTGGGAATTCCGTGATCTTCCGTGCAATCCGGGTTCAATTTTCAGTTCGATAAACAGATCTCCGTTGTTCTCTCAATCTGGTCGCAATTTTCACTTCTTACATAGTATGTACAGTGGTGGCAAATAGAAATTGCCGTGGCTTTTTGACCAAAATCTTGCTGTATACTTCACCGAATGACCTCAAATAAAATGTAGAGATGGGTATGTGATACTTCTGTACCTCTTAGACCACTCAGCAATATATCATGCCCTGAGAATGCATCAATCATAGGATGATTTCCGATTTTTGCCATATCCGGAAAAACACAATGAACGCTCAGCGAAAAGGTGTCATAATAGGATGAAAGTACTTGAAAAACAGTCCTAGCTTCCACTTTATTTCAATGGAATTGACCCTCATTTGAGCTCACAGCAGCCGCTCAAAGTTGGCTATTTTCACACAAAATAGCCGAAAATGCAGAGAAAATAGCTAGAAGGACCAACTTCTAGCAGCCGTTGTGAGCTCAAATTTCAGTCAATCAAAGTGAGAACTAGCATTGTTTCTCAAGTCCTTTCATCCTATTATGACACTTTTTTGCTGAGGATACATTGAGCTTTTCCAGATATGGCAATAATCAGAAACTGTCCTGTTATTGATGCATTGTCAGAGCATAATATATAGCTGAGTGTTCTAAGTGGTACAGTAGTATCATATATTTATCTCTACATCTCATTTCAGGTCATTCGGTGAAGTATACAGCAAGATTTTGGCCAAAAAGCCACGGCAATTTCTATTTGCCACCACTGTATCAGGCTACAGTGAACATAGTCTCCCTAGTCAGACCCTATATCCCGAGGTCATTTTTTTTTAGAATTTTAGGACGGGAAAAATAACCTGATATAGGGTCTGATTCTACATGTCACCCTAGCCGTAGGTCAGCGTTCCGGATTAGGAAAGACCCAAAATGGAAGTCCCCTACTTGAATTTGCGCAACGTCTGGGGAAGCTGCATATTGTCTTGGTCTGCTGAAGTAGTCAATTCTGTATCCTCAAGCTTTCTGGGTACCATAAAGTAGCATTGGGCGCTGAGATTTGCAATTTTGAGCCTTGCTTCAATTGTGGCTGTGCTGCTTGTCCGAAAATGTCGATCTTTGATTTCCTCTCCTCGATGCTGCCACGACAAGAAAGAAAAAAAGTGAAGAGACAAAGTTTGAGTTTGGAAGGCAACGTATCTGTCCTGACAGAAATTTTACACATCTTTGTTTGTTTTCGGTGTAAAACAAGCCTCACGATCGAACTGTGACCTACGGCTAACGCGTGACAACCAAAACTAGACTACAGTCACAGTGAACATGTATTCTACAAAAAATTAGCAGCAGCCGGCATCAGACACAGTACCAGTACTAATTCCGTGGGTAATTCAAGGGTTGTATTGATTTCGGGGCATAGTGACAATTAAGATGCCTTTGACGCGCTACAAAGTCTCAGAGGTTGATACAAGAAACGGTGCTGAGTACATCAACGCAAACAGCCGGGTAAGCAGTTGGCGGTGTTTTGGGGGCACCAGGCATCACAACGCTGCATCCAAACAATCGGGGAGTACAGGTCAGTTGAGACTCACTTGGAACTTTTTTTGACCCCGCAAATTTTGCTCAAACAGCCTCCAGCAACGCGTTTCGATTAAGATGATGGGTTTGATTTGGTGTCACATAGAGTGACTTATGTGACTTTCGCTGTTTGCCGGCCTTAATAAACCATTTTGCTATTTTGCATCGGCGGGGTAGCAATGTTCTGGTTGCCAGTTGGCTATGACCCAAGGCAGATCTTGTTTCTCCGAGATATTTCTCCGCTCATCGGATTTTTATTGCAGACCGCCCCGAAGATCTGGATTTACTGGCAGCATATCTGCCGGATTTGACCAATGCCCGTGGTTGGTTGGATGTTATCTATATCTCCTCCTTGGTTGTCCTTCTTCCCGCTATCGACCACCGCCGTTACAAGGAGGAAGACGCACCTGAGATCGAAATCATTGAAGCGGAAGCAGTTTGCGGAAAGTACAAGGTATTCTCGGTGAGTGTAAGACGGTTATGGGTCAATCTGTGTATCTGAGTAGTTTCTGTAGCCCATTCTCTTGAACCTCGCTTTAGCTCTTTGGACCTATCATCAAGACGCTTACCTCAAGTCACCCGCTGCGGAGGTATTCCAGTATCTGACTCCGAACGAGTTTTGTGAACGTTTACATGAGTCGGTGAGCCAGTACGACGAGGAATTGGGGAGCTTGTTCGAAAGTCAGGTTCAGGCGGAGAAACGGCGCGAGTCATTCTTCCTGTTTGATGGGAAGGAGCTTTCCTTGCTTTGTTTAGCGTAGAAACTGTAACCTTGTGTTGATTGTGTATTGAATCTTGTAGATTTCCGAATTTTGAAGAGAATTAAATTAATAGCAATAAAAAAAACCGATCAATACAGGTAAGGAAAGTCTTGTGTCAAAGTTTCATGCCGGGATTGTTTGGCTTCACGATAACCCACCTCGGCCGCCGTTGCACACCTTCTTTGGACTTATTCTGACCCGGGTACGAGCCCTAGCCCTAATATTTAGCCTAAATATCATGTACCTAGCCACGACCCCCATTGTCTGTACAGTCATAAACTAGGAAGCGCAACGTAACGTAGAAGAGCAACGCGCATATTCCGTCGCCGCAGACGCTTTCGCGAGAAAGACTTTCCACCCAACTAGCATTTTTGAGGTCGCTGAATTCAATGGAACAGTTTTTGGAGCTCAAAAATTACTTCCCTGGGCAGTGGGAGCGCAATTTGTTGAAAATGCCCAATTTTGGAAGGAATTTTGTGATTTTCCCAGATATTTGAACGTCTCCAGGGAGTTTGGGGAGCTCAAGATACAGTCACAAGCTAAACTTCCCACCAGCAGCAAGTTTGGACTGAATAGCGCTTTTAAAGGACTAGAACAAGCTGATTTATTGCTGATTTTTGATGTTTTCAGCTGAGTTGGGAATTTTGCCTTGTAATATAGACACTTCCTGGTGTTCCTGAGCATGCTTAATTTGTGGTATAATATTTGTAGGACCAGAGTATGCATACTCTATGTTGTCGCGACCTGCGTGGACGGATTCTGGGTTTGTTTACTGTTGTTGCTCTTCTACGTTATTCGGCTCATTTGGGTGTAGCCAAAGTTTGGCCTCTGAACTCGCTCAAAACAGGCTAAGATAGACGTCACTCCAATCCGGCACCCTTATATAAGCATTACGTTTGCACAGCCACCCGCCAAATCCTGAAGGTTTGAAAAATCAACTTACTCCGTTTGCGATTTTGAGTAAAAAAAGTGAGGTTCACAGCTTAAGTAAGAAACTGGAGGCTCTCGGGCCACTGGCCGCCCAACCCATTAAGTAAATACATATGTGTTGCATATGTCTGACTCTAAGTTTGAATCCTAGTTCAAATCCGCAGTCTGACCTCTGTTGGGGGGAAGGTACACAGAGGATACAGTAGATGACTAAGTCCTGGTGCTGGTCTAGCATATCTGAGAGGGAGGGCCGAGTCATACTTTCCTCACACTAAACAGTGTATTCCAAAGCTTACATGGCGCGTCGCGTCGCGTCTATGATCGCGGATATATCACGTGTACTGTGTATGTAAGCTTATGTAATCCGTCAAATGTTGGAAGGATTGTTCGCAAGATGGGCCTAAACACGTCGAAAATGAGTTTGGAAGCTTTTTAGAATGGGTTGCCTTTTTTGGAAAGATCACCTGATAACTTTTCAACAAGGAATTATTGGCTGAATCCGTTCCATCAAATCGTAGATAGACCTCTTAGCTACAGTTTGGTGGTCTTAGAATTATCAATATGTTGTTGCGCCCAGAGTTATAAGGACTTTGTTGACATGATGTTTCGGCTTACATAACCACGTGCCGGATCGGGGTGACGTCTATCTTATATCGACCCAGTATTTTTGAGAATTTTGCAGAATGGATGCGGGGCTATTATCCTAGCACAAAAGACTGGCAGTTTTGGTGTGTTTTACATCGAATAATCAGCGTGGAACACTAATCGTTGCGCTTCCCGGTTTATTACTGTAACCCCGAACCTACTTACCCAACTGCTTGGCTGGCTTCATAAATCGTGTTTCCTACCCCTTTTGGCGCGTTGGAGGGGGGTTTTGCTTCTGTATATTTACATTTTGATTCACTGTATTTACGGCTCGTTATCCTTCTTTTTGATGGACATCTTTTGGGTCACATCAGTCGTGCATCCGCATTTGGCGGTTGCTACCGTCTCCCATATGGAGACCTCGCTTTCCCTTCATCATCCGAATCTCGAGCCTGTTTCGCCCGATCACGTCGGGACCAATGCCCGCTTCCCGCTCCCCGCCGTAGGCGGGGCATCTTTGCTGGCACCACGCGTCACAGCTGTCACACTCCTTCTCACCTCCCTTGTCCTCCAGCTGGGCGCGCCGGCGCTGCTCGCTGCCCGGGAAGGCGGCGCTTGGTACAGCTACATTCAGTGCCTTCTCAGTAAAGTGATTCCACTCTATCTTGGACCCTGCGACCAGTTACCCCGATCGACCAGAAATACCCAAAATTTGCGCTGGTGCTTGCTTGTTGCTTACAGCGCATCCGTTTTCTGCTGGAGATCATAGACCAACATAGTGCCAGCACAAATCATCTCAATTCTCTGCTTTTCACGGTCTAGCATCGTGAAATTGCCGTTCCGCCCTCGGCGCTTCCCTTACTCGATTCGCAGCATTACCAGTTTCAATCGTCACGGAGCTTGTAGGAACGGTTCTCATGGTGCGTTTCTACGACCCTCAATACTCACCGCTGTCGGATGCTGCTTCATGGCGTTGATTTGGACCTCCTTCATTTGTGCGGCGTGCCGGTAATTTGCCGCGCTGCGTTGCGCCGCCCGTGGTTGAATCCCTTGTGCGATTCAGCCATCAACTTGGGTATACTGTGCATGCTTATCTGCTAACTCTTCCCCACCCCACTGTTGATGTTTCGGCCAGAACATTTTTCGCCGGTTCCTTAGCCAATTTTCATTTATTTTCATTGTTGTATGCATATCCTTGGACATGTTAGGCTTGTCGGCTGTCGTCAGAAACAATATACAACTCTATTTTTTGTGCTTGCCCTGTTGAGCTGTCTGCTGGGTGGAAATCAACGGGCAGATTTTGTGGCGAGTTCGCGAACTCACCACTCGGCCGATACGTCGGGTTAATCGGAATGTGTTCTCATTGGCTGGACTTCCGGTCCGATGAGCGGACAACATGGGCGTTTACTGTTGAAAATTTGAGCGTCTAATTTTTTTTTTGCCCCGTTCTCATCTGTGGGGGTCGGCAAAAATCTCTGGTAAAGAATATAGGGCCTAGCTATGAGAATGCGTCGATTTGAACCAAAATTACACCACCCTGACCACGCGAATGTGCATTCTTCGAAACTCGTTCCGTCGAACACTGTCTGAAACCGAAAACCCAGTGTATAACTCAGGTTCAGATTCCGGGATTTGAAAACATCAGACTAAAAATCAATGTAACTGCCAGACCTTTGACATTTTCCTATTTGTTTGACTCTGAGGATTCGTTTTAGAAGTAAATGATCCTCCTCCAACGCTCCTAGCGGCCCCAATTTGCCTAAATATTGAAAAAGAGTTGATTTTTGAAAGTCTGAAATCCAATACAGTATATACTCCAGGCTTTAGATGCACATTTTGGGATACCGTGGTGAGGATATGAGTCCATTGGCTAAGCTCTAAAGCACACAATGACACTCACACGCTCAGCGTCAATTTATCTTTGATGCAAAGAATGCTGTGTTCTAGGCCGTATGCTGTAGCCTGACAGCACTTCAATCTGTATTCAATTTGAATGCTCACATTTTGATACGCAAACTACACCAAAATACCGCACTACAGTCAGAATGGCGAAATGACATGGAATAGGACCAAAAACCTGAAATAAAATGAATGAATCACGAATTCTGCTTCTGGGTAGTCCTAAGAGCACTAAAAGTTAACATACTCACTATAGGCAGCACTACATGCAACCCAGAAATCCAGCAACTCGAATTCTGTTGGTTTTGATTGGAGAATTACCATATTAAGATGCTGGCGTTCAGTATCGAGTCAATCGGAATCACTGCCGAATGTGTGAGTCACGCAGTCACAACTGCCAGCTCACGACTTTCTCTTTGCTTCTCCTTCTGCTTCTTGCCTCAGGTACCTCTCGTCTTCGTCGTCATCGTCAATACTGTATATCCTCCGCTCTGACTGGGACCACCAACACTCTACTTCCACCTATGTTTCACGGCTTCTACCGAAGTACTTATAACACCTGGCTGCAATCGGCTCGTGCAAAACCATTCTTTGGGTCCATAACATCGTGTTTACACAAAAAACTAGCCACCTGGGCATGTGTAACACCTTCCATAAATGGAAGATCAAAGTTGTCGACTTTGCGTGTCCGGTACTGTACGTTTGAAGATATCGTTGCTATGCTCATCCACAACCGGTGGCGCATAGTGTGGAAACACAACACGGGAAATCAAGTCCTCATCCTCCACCTCTTCTACTGTCACTTGGCGTGCCGTGGCCATCAAGACACGATAGACAGGTGTCTCCTCTGCACCTGCCTGTTTTGCCTGAGGTCGGTTCCTTCCGAAATTCGGTGGAAACTGACCCTCCTTTCCTCCCCCAGGCCAATAGCAATTTTCGATCGTGTGGCCGGTTTTGTTAACTGCCTTGCACCCGGGATTGGTGCAACGGCGCTTGGGGGCGAAGGTGTTGAGCGCGGCGGTCGTGGTGACGGCGGTATCATGCTCAGGCATGCCGGAGTTGATGGCAACGGTCTTGATCATCTGGAAAACCTGAGCATGTTATACAGCGCTTCATAACCGCCATAACTCTCATAACTACATGGCTGTAATGCAGCAGTTATAAAAACATGACGTACCACTGTGGTAGTTATGCAGGAGCTTCAGTTGTATAACACTTCGCCCCATTCGGTCCTCAGGCACCGCGATGCGCCGCCATCGCGATGCGCTATCTTCAAACCGCCATCACGATGCGCCGTTTCACCGCTATTGTGATGCGCTATTTCTTTTTCACACGTCATCTAATTTGGTCATCACAATCATGTATTATTATCACTGGTCGTTACGAATATAGAACAAAAACAAAAACAGGCGCAATCCTAGCCACTAGGCCCATCCCCTGCCGGTGCGGGAGCAGGAGAAACCTGGACTCCGGGTGCGGGAGCAGAAGCAGCTCCGGCGGGAGCAGGAACAGAAGCACTGAGGTTGCGTCAGAACAAGAATCAAGAGAAAATAAGATTACTCACTAGACCCATCCCCCTGCCGGTGCGGGAGCAGGAGCGACCTGAGCTCCGGGTGCGGGAGCAGATGCAGCCTGAACTCCGATTGCGGGAGCAGGAATAGAAGCACTGAGGTTGCGTCAGAACAAGAATCAAGAGAAAATAAGATTACTCACTAGTAGGCCCATCCCCCTGCCGGTGCGGGAGCAGGAGCGACCTGAACTCCGAGTGCGGGAGCAGAAGCAGCCTGAACTCCGATTGCGGGAGCAGGAATAAAAGCGCTGAGGTTGCGTCAGAACAAAAACCAAAAGAAAATATGATTACTCACTTGGCCCATCCCCCTGCCGGTGCGGGAGCAGGAGCGACCTGAAGTCCGAGTGCGGGAGCAGAAGCAGCATGAACTCCGATTGCGGGAGCAGGAGCAGAAGGGCTGAGGTTGCGTCAGACCAAGAACCAAGAGGCAATAAGATTACTCACGTTTTCGTCGTCCACGACGCCAGCATTGCGCGATAAGTAGGGCCATAGTCCGTCGCAACGAACTCCCGAAGAGCCTTCAGCAGCTTATTGTATTCCACCGCGTCGGTAGGTGCATTGAGGCTGTTATTCGCTCGAGTGCTCCCCGTCTCAAATTCTTTGATGCAGTGGCGTGTCTGGAGGCGAGAGATTTAGAGAAGGTACTGTCCAATGAAAAAACATACCATGATTCCAGTTAACGCAACTGTCTCCAACGGCACGGCGGCCATAAATACTCCAGGGAACTGCGAGGCTACGCTGTTTGGAGCTGGAAAATAGCTGTTGGCCTCATACCCATAAATGTGGTTCTGTATGACGCGTTCAAGGTGGGGATTATTGAACTTTTTTTCCGGCGGCTACAGAAGAATGAAAGGAGTGTATATCTGGCGAAACACAAATGAAATGCAACTTACCACTGGGTCGTTCGGCGTTTCGTGATGATCCTGATGCATGTACCGAAATTTGCCCTCAGCCAAAAGATGCTGTACGCGGTTGATGACGTAGATTTCTATATCGGCCTTGGTCCAAGGTAAGATGGAGAGCGTGGGAACCCCGCACCCTGATGTAAGCAGCCCATGTGACCGTGGGAGGTTCCAAATCTCGAGGTTCGCAACGAAAAATTATTTATTTTAGCCTTTTTTGAGGGCTGGGAGCCCTTATCCCTACCTACAACCCTGCTGAGATCTTCGAAACGGTCCTTACTGTGCATACTACACCACTAGACTCCCCTTTGTTGCTGCCGAGCTGCCCACAACATGACCAAAGCATGGGCCGGGGCGGGCCGAGGTGGCAGTGCTGTGGCAGTGCATTCCAAATCTTTCGACAGATTTTTGGAAAACGCGCCAACTTGACGGGAAAACACGATTGCAACACTTCCTTGAAAATGTCACACTAATGTCACACCCGGTTATATCCTTTCTCCTGAGGCTTTTTTGGTCAAAACTCTTCATAGAATGTCATCTACTGCTCTGTAACTTCCATTTCTATGAAAAACCTTGGCCCTAAGTGGCCTGTGGCTGACGGTATAAATGCGTGACAGATTACACTGTGACTGCTGACATAAGGGTGCGGGGTTCCCACGCTCTCCATCTTATATCTTGTCCTTGAGCGTCTTTGTTCGGTTGAGACAGATCCGGTAATATCTTGTAGCGCCCGACGAGGCCGACTCTTGCAGCAGTCTTCACCGCTCCGCGGACAGCGGAGTCGCTAATCTTTACCTAGAGCCAAGTCAATGATGTGATTGAGAGACTCCGAGTCTGTGGAGTGGACGTACCGCTGCCGTGTGTTCGGGTTTGCACTCGTAATCTACGACGAAAATTTGTAGAGTCTGAACGGTAGAGACAAAACAAACACCACAAGTAGCGCCATCGCACGCGACCACAAAATTTATATTCTCGCTGCCGCCTCCGTAAGTTGTTAGTCGACCCGTACTTCACCCGCGTCCCGAGCCAGACACCAGTAATCGGATCTACCACCGTCTCCTCGAGCGCGTAGATTCCGCCCCGACACTCCAACAAGTACGGATCGCATTGGAGCAGAACGTTGTGTTTCCGAAACAACGAGATGCGGCCTCTGTATGGCAATCAAAGATGTGTGGGCGTGTGTGGGCGCCAAAAAAAAGTAAGACAAACAAGAATTTCTGGATATATCTTCTCGTTCTTCGATTCACCTTCAACGGTCGCGGTCGCCCGGGAACGACGTTTGCGTTCCTAAGCAAGATTCAGTACGATATGTTGCATTCTGGACATGCCAGACATGGATATGGCCTTCAGAATGAAACTGTGCAAGATTCGGGTCAGTTTTCGCTGCCAAGTACCAGATCAAAACCCACCGAATGCCCCGAGTCGAACGCGCCATGGATTCCAGAGGATAAGCGAGCAGAGGATCTGGGGAATAATAAAGAGGCTGATGTATCTTAATGTTGTGTCGCGTTGTGACGCGATCAACATCCTCTTTTCCCGCCACCACCAGCTTCGCCCACAATCCCGATCCCACTCTCGACACTCAACGCGACTCCACCCTCGGTCTCAGCTCCAACATTTCCTCGAAACCGGACACGTTATCGGACGCGACACAAAACAATGGGCCAAGCGTACACCAACCCATCCGACGCGTTTGGTATCTTCAGTCTCACCATCCGCACTCAAAATCAAGGGGCTGATCTTGACGAAGAGTTTAGTCGATTCAGATGGGTGGAGAAAGTTACCCTCGTCCACGATTGCAAGGTTCGTCGTATCAGTGTTTGGAGCTGAGCATCCCCACTCCGTTCGTTCTCGTAGTTTATTCGACAAGTATCAACTCATATCAATGTCCCAAGTTATCAAGCTTTCCGTCGTCGCAAACGTTTTCCTTCTAATGCTCCTGTTCAAGGTCAGTTCCATTCAGTCTATTCTACGCACTCTGCGCAAGATCATGCGCCGTACGATCGCCCGTCCCACCCACACGCGCCAAATGCCCCTCGAACATCGCGAGACTATCCACCATCAACCGCGTATGCTCATGCTGCCCACTCCCACCACCACCGCTCCCATGCCGCCTCGACGCCACGCTCCCAAACGGACTCGGACTAGGCGCCGCATGCCGTTCCCGCTCTCGATCGTCTCGCAGATTCCGCTCAACAGACATCCCGCGATCCGGATACCGCCCCTGCGCACTCCCAGCGCGCGCTCCCGCCGATTCGAGTACATGCGCACTACTGCAATACGTCCGTAGCAGCGGCGCTGTCCGCGGCTCATCCCCCTCATCGCGATCATACGCCGTATAATACAACGACGTCGCTGCCCTCCCATGCCCATTCCCAAAAGCGCCGCCTTGCCGACTGACGCCCCGACTCCGCTGCCCATCCGCCCACTCCACCCTCGCCGGCGTCCGTTCCTGATGTGGCGAAAACACATCTCCCCCACCCATCCGGTCCACCCGCCCTGTCAACCCCGCCGCCCTCAACCCCTCCCCAATCAAACTTCTTCCACCAACCGCGGTCCCTAACGCACTCTCCGCGCTCCCCTATTTCACAAAAAACGCCGCAGGCTGGACGGACGTACTACCTTCGCCCCGACCTCTCACTCCTTCAAACTCCCTCAACACAACTCACTCGACGCTGCCGGCGACTCTGCTCACACCCCGCGTCTTCCTCGACTCTACGCAAATTGACACCCTCCCCATCCGTCCCCCTTGTCGTTCGCTCACGGTGCGTCTACTTCTCTTTATCTTTACTCTATACTAACTGCACAACTCCTTCTTCCCCAGAATCCCCCTCCAACTCGTCCACTTCGCCGCGTCCACGTCCCGCTATTACCGCCATTCTCTCTCCCGCGCCTTCCTCGGACGCCCTACTTTGTCTCCGCCGACAAGCTCAACCTCGGCCCCAAGGTGTTCTTCATCTGGGGTTCGACGGCCATGCGCTCGACGCTGTTCGCTTACTTCTTCGTCTCTGAGACTAAGGGGTTGAGTTTACCCAAATCAACCCCCGAACGACCCTCCTGGCAACCCAGAGAAGCAGCCAGAATCTGCACCCTCCGCCTCCGACGCACCCGCCGATGCTGCCGCACCTATGGACACGACACCAGACCAACCTCAGGAGGAGACTTGGGCGGATATTCCCGAGGATGTTATAGCTCTCAGCACGGACAACATGCCCGGCGGCGCAGTCGTACTCGGTACCACCGACACAGATCGGATTGAGGCCCCGGTCACTATCAAGACCTACTACCTCATGTGTGTCTTCGCCGCCTTTGGCGGTATTTTCTTCGGCTACGATACAGGTTGGATGGGTGGTGTTCTCGGTATACCATACTTCATCCAGATGTACACCCACAAGCCATACCCTCCCGAACCATTCGACGCTGCCCACCTTCCCGCTGACTTTGCGCTCCCCGCATGGGAGAAGAGTTTGATGACCTCCATCCTCTCCGCCGGCACTTTCTTCGGTGCTCTCGTCGCTGGTGATATCGCTGATGTTGTTGGTCGTCGCCCAACGATCATCATGGGTTGTGTTATCTTCGCCGTTGGCTGTATCCTCGAAATCGCTCCCAAGGACGCCCTCGGAGCTCTTGGCTCGCCTGCTTCAAGGGTTCCCTCTTCGATGGTAGCAGCAAAATTCGTCGTACCATTGTCGGGGAGCACGGACGAGTTCAACGGTGCCCAATTGAAGGCCGTTTGTGTTGAGGCTGGGATGATTGCCTTGAGGGAGGGAGCAACGAAACTTGGACACGAACACTTCCTGAGTGGTGTTGCGGAGGGTACAAGGGGCGACCTGTCAAGCGGCATCAGAAATTGAGCCATTGCAGTATGCTCATGTTTGTCACAGCCATCGATCCCACCCATATACACCCATAACCTTCCATTATGGACTACATAAATTGCGCCAAATCATCCAATATGCTTGTTTTTACTCAAGGAAAGCGTATTGAGGCTTCTTTTATTTCCCTCGAGGGTAACATTTGAGGAGCACGTAGGCTCAGTGAAGTATGTTCGTGTTTGTCACTAGCGTTGATTGTGCACCTCTTCCCTCAATTCTCTCTTTGAATACATAATGTGGTGTCAGTCTGTCCTAATACCATTATGGAGACACTATCCCTCATTTCTGTGCAAGAGCTTCGACGGTAGTGGGCTTCAAGTGAATTGGGTGGGTGGGATCAATGGCTATGACAAACATGATCATACTGCAAGGGCTCGATTTCTGATGGCGCTTGACAGGTCGCCCCTTGGGAGGGTATGTCTTCCGTGCCTTCCGGCCATTGTTTCATTGACGGTTTTCACAGTACAGAGAAGAAGAACGATTTGATATATTTCGCTTAGGTTTGTCCGTAGTTCGCAATTGGTTCGCAATGCACATTCGCCTAGACTGAGCATGTTCGCAGAAAAAACAAAATGTATTCGGATCGGGTGCTCGCATCTATATGGTATCTATATTTCAATATCAAACATTCAGTGGGATGTCCGCCATCCCCTTCAAGGTCACCACCATCTCCTCAAAAACCCCCTTCTCAATGTCCGTGAGGGTTGTGCTGACGAGGTGGCCGGCCTGTGCCATTCGGTCGCGAAGGAGGCGAGAACTGGGCGATTTGTCGATGGGGAGGCTCTGGGTTACGTTGGCGGTGCGGCGGACGGCGCTGGATGCATGGCGGAGGCGACGCTGAATGATCCACACCCGCTCAAGGACCAAACGTGCCTGAATTCGGAGCACGTCATTCTGTAGGTCGAGGAGGGCGTACTCGAGGCGGGTGAATGCACGGTCGTCCTCCTCGATCTTGCACTTGTCGCAAGCGGAAGTGTGGGCGTCGTGGGCGTCGATGGGGGCGAGGGCGACAGCGGCGTCATCGATGGGGGCGAGGGCGGCGTCACCGGCTTCGATGGGGGCGACGGCGGCTTCCATGGGGGCGAGGGCGACAGCGGCGTCATTGATGGGGGCGAGGGCGGCGTCACCGGCTTCGATGGGGGCGACGGCGGCTTCCATGGGGGCGTCGTTGAAGGCGTCGTCGGTGTCCATGTTGGCAGGGATGTCGGATTCGGCGTCACTCATTGCTACATAACAGGTAGGTGTTAACATCTAATAAACCTCAAATGATGCAGGATAACGCACCTGCTAACTCGTCTGGATGGTCTTCCCAATAGGCATTCTGGTGTTGCCACCTTTCCTCGTTGTAAGCTTTTTCCGCAGCTTTTTCCTCGTCGTACGTGCTAAATTCATTTGTCAACTGAAAAATCTCGGGCGAAGAAATGTGTAACGCACCGATCCCAAGTTGAAACCGCGTTCGGCATTTCAGGAGGGTAAAACTGCATCATCACATGGGTAGGAATGTTCAACACCACCCCCTCCTCTTCTGCGCGTATTTTACGGCGGTCCAAGGTGCGCGCCATTTCTTCCAGTTGATTCGGGGCTTGCTCATAATCACTCCCGGCTCGCGAAGACGGTCTGAGCAAGTCGGTGACATCGAAATCAGGTGAAGAGACGCTGAAGTTGATTGTGTCGTCGAACGAAGAAGGTGAAGACGCCATGGTGAGGGATAGAGACGACTCGGAGAGAGAACTTGAAGAGAAAAGAGAGAAGATAGCTGAAAGCTGGTGCAACGACGCGTCGCGTCGCGGTTTAAATGGGAGTTTGGGCATATGTCATCGGTTAGTTATGAAGACGCCAGGAATTGTTCGCCGGTTTTGTTTTAATTGTTATAACTGATTCGCTGGTTATAACGACAAGTTAGACAAGTTATACCAAGATGTGGGAACAAACGCCCCGTCACATGATATTCATAACATTCACAATCAGCATAACAGGTATAACAGAGTTATGAGTGTTGTGAGTGTTATACTCGGTGTCCACAAAAGTAAACGGAAATTCGCTTATTGCTTGCCAAATTTGTAGTATTTTCGGAAGCAAACTAGATAGGTGTAATCCTTGCTTTATTTTGGTCACATATCATACATATCATGTGTAAAGCTGCTCAGGAGAGACCGTTGTAGAGGGACAAATCTATCAGCTGTATTTGATGGTGATCAATAAAGTCAGTGCAACACAGCTTGTTCTGGGAGGAAAATTATGGTTTTGATTTTGCAAGACTCTTCAGCATGGTGTCCTTTTGTGGGCACAAACACTCAATGTTGAAAAGAAACTGTGTACAGTTGATATCTGTAGCGTTTATTTTGACTGTCTCAGTCTGTCACTTTCAACCGAGCGTCAGACAGTTATTTGGGGTGTTTTAAGCAACAATTCAATCAGTTCTGGTGTTGTTCCACCTAATAATGAACACTGATTGTGTTTAAGAGGCCTATTGCTATTGCTGCTGTCTTCAAACTTGCATAAATGTGAGTGCAAAACTGAAATTTAAGCAAAAGGTTGAAAATTCTGGTTTCCACAATTCTGGTCCAATAGTGCATCATTTGGAATGGTTCAAAGGGCTTGAAAGATACCAATAGAGCGCTAACGTAGCATGCATTGTGCAAAAATGGTCAACCATGCTTATTTGAGCAAACAGCAACCAATTTCTTGCACAACGTTGACAACTTGACATTGCCAAACAATAACATCATGAATTCAACTAGCTCTAGAGTGATGTAAAAAGAGAAGATCTCCAAGAAACTTAGGGAATGATCTACTCACATTGAAAGGTATGCAGCCAGGTGCAGAAACCGTGGGAAACTCACGTGATCGCGTCGGAATATCGGCATTTCCGGTTACTTTTGTGGACACCGAGTACATAACCCATGTTTTCCAGATGATGAGTGCGAAAGCTTCGTCAAGATCGCTTGCACCATAGAGCGCACCTTGAAGACCGAGCCAACGCGGATCATCGGGAAGGGATCGAATGAGTACGTTCTTCATCTGCTTATCCTCCGCTGTCCCTCCCATCATTCTAACGCGATTTGCTTTGCTTCGAATGTCGCTCAAGAAAAGGTCGAGGGCATCCCGCGAAGCCCCAGTGAACTTGATGGCCAAGAACTCGCTTTCAGCAAGCGACAGAGCGGCATCACTCTTTTTTGCACACGCATTGGCAACCGAATCCCAGCATTCTTTCGCAGTGCCATCGCGCTTGACACCAAGTCCAATCGGGTCGACTATGTTGGTAACAACCATTGATTTCATGACACCGTCACGATAAAGATACTCCTCGCGAGACGGAGCTCTAGAGAAGATGGGGGTAGGTTCTGGCGCAGTCGCGTCGGAAGGTGTGGTAATGAGCGGGGGTTTCTGGATAGTGCCGTCGAGATAGCCTGACAAGCCTTTGCTTGCAGCATGCTCTTCGATGAGTACTTTGAATGTGGGAAAGTTGGCTTTATTGACCTGTAGTTTCTCGGTCGCGAGTAAGACCGGGAGGTTGATCATTTGAGACGCCATCGACGCTAGTATGACCGTGAGGTGAGTGATTGAGTCGTTTGGATATATATCGTGCTGTTCTTTATGACTGAGCTAGTTAGAAGGCTCGGGGGCCATAACCTAAAGTAAGAACAAAGATGTGAGTACTCAGTCGGGACACGATGGGTGTAGACGACTGAGGTGCAGTACAGGGTGGTAACGGTAATATACATGTGTACTAAAAAGGAACCCTATATGGTGTATGCCGTCCGAAAAGGGTGTATGCTTTTGATCGCGTCCCAAAAAGGTGTATGCCTTGATGATGCATCCAAAAAAGGTGTATGGCAGTGATAACATCACAAGAGACACCAAAATGGGCAATCCGGCGAATGCCGAGACCCCTGATTTACTTTTCCGTTCGTTCTTGACTGAATTCTGCGTCTGAACGCAGTGTAAAAAAATGCAGCGTAGTATCCGAGGCTTGTATTGAAGATGGGGGGAATGCTCTGCAGCAGTGTGGGCCGTGTCTCAATTTATCCTGTGGTTCTGAACATTTAACTGATATTCAACACTCTGCGGATACTCCTGGCAACAATTTTGAGTACTGGATACCTGAGATTATCGATGAATGTGGTGGTTGGCGAGAGAATATTTTTCCTCCCCTAATTTCCTTCCTGCTGTAGTGACAAAACTGCCATCATTTTGGAGTTTACTCGCTCCTTCCATTTTCAACCTGGTAGTTGAACTCAAGTTGAACTATGTCAAGAGGAGACAGGACAGAATCATTGTGTAGCTCAATAACAGGAACTCTCTATTCTCTCAGACAAAATTAAGAGACACTTAGGCGGCAGGGCCCTGTTTTTGATTGAGAATTCCAGCAAAATTTTCTCGTCTGGTGGAGGGCCCTGTCAAGCTCAAGACTGGAGCTCCAGTACAGTTGCTAGTGTTTGCAGCCATGAACTGAGCATTTCTTAGCAAGAAAAAAACGCAAACCGCACTTGATGCTGGAATTTACGCGGGGCACTGCCGGGCCGGCCTTCCCGAGAGTTGCCGCGCAGCGAAGAAAAAATTGAGTTCTACAAGGCTAAATAGGCATGAAATCCTTCGAAATTCTCCCTTTTTCCTCCTTCCTTCTTTCCTTTTTCGGCGATTTTTTTCTTCTCCTTCTGGCCGCCCACAAACATGATTACCGAGCCGCCCAACGGGCATGAACTCACTGAAGTTCTTTAAGCGAAATTCCCCATTCATGACCACGGAATGGCCACGCTTCCTGATGCCGGAGAGTTCTGATTGATCCGGCTTCTCGGGGAAACCTACGGCTTTCGGCGGTCTGCTGTTCTCTCGAGCTACAGTCGAAGCTGTCATAACCCATAGCCCTCGGTAGGGCCAAAAAGCTATGGGATATGACAGATTTATGGGTTATCCCAGCCAAAAACCGGTCAAAAACCCCCAAAAATGTATGGGTTAAGGGAGATTATGGGTTACGGGAGCCAGCTTCGACTGTATATAGTTCAAACTTCAATTGCAGAGAACTGTCTGAGCCCTCAGCACTCTCAAGATGTTACTTAAATTGAATTCCATATTAGTGAGACTGGTTGGCTACCAGTTGAATGTTCGGCTGAATCAGCATTATTAATAGAGTTGATGCAAGCGCTTAGACCTTTGTAGTTTCCGTCCAAGTAATCCGAGCCAATTTACCGAAAAAAAACAGATGAAACAAAATAAGGCTACTTATCAAGCTCCGTAAGGCTCCAACCATTTCCGTTTGTAAACGTTTATACACGGTTATAATCGTTTTCCACTGTGGTCGTAGATCCCCCTGACTTTCCCTTAGTTTTTCCATCCAATCTTGTAGGGAAAGTCACAGGAAAATGCCATGAATTCCACTGAGAGCTTGTGAATTTCACCTAGAAATTTTCACTATGTGAGTGGAACATTCCATCATGTTTTTTCACATAGTTTTGCAGTAGGTACCATCCAGGGTCCTTCGGGAATACCTCAACGACTGGCTGCCCGCATTCTCCAGTCTGCTCCAATTTCGTTTCCCCTCCTACATACGCTGTTGTTGGCTTCAATGTTGGTAATGGCACTTTGGATGCGAGCAATGACTCGTGGGAGAACGACATTTTGGTGCTAGCAGATACGAATGAAGTCGACCACGAGAGTCTGGTCCGAGTTCACTGGATCGGACGCCGTTCCAGCGAGCAGGTTAAGAAATTCTCGTCATTGGTTCTGCACTTCAATGATCGGGATGTGGCGAACTACAGTATTTTGACGCTCCTTTACACACCAAAAATGATTTTGAGATTTGAGTTTCATGTTTTGTTCTTATGCCACATCTGAGTACACAGACCTTTTCCAAGTACCCCACTGAGTGTCCAACAATATTTTTGAGGATTTAGATGAAGAGAGGGTGTCTATGTTCACAGATTTGTAGTGTGTAAACGACCGATTGATGAAAGTTTGCCAAAATTGATGGCACTGATGTCTCACTTTTCGCCAGCTCCCGACCATCTATGGCCAAAACTCGTGCTCAGACATCTAAATGGGGCCTAAATAACTCATATTGAGTATACAGTTACATGATTTGCCCGATTTTCCCCGAATGCGGCCAATAATCAAAGTGTGTAAAGGAATGTCGCTGTGTAAAGCAGCGTCAAAATACTGTACTTCATTACGAATAAGCTCGCTCTTCACGGTCACCTCCATCGCACCGAGAAGTATCGCCCTCAGCCCATGCAGTGCTTTAACTGTTACCGTTTTGGACATATAGCCGCGCAGTGCAAACGATCTTCTGTTTGCGTCCCGGGGAATGGCGACGGCTTACGGATCACCTTCTCAATGTGGAAGGGCTGTTCGATGACAGTGATCTCAGCGTTCATCACATTCTCCTCGGGTGAGGATTGAACCCTCGACCGCCCAGTGGGAATCGGGATAACTTGATTTTTGGCTGGGAAAACCCATAACTCTGCCATACCCGATACCTTTTTGGCTCGACCGAGGCCTATGGGTTACGGCAGCTTAGACGGTACTTACTGGCCCGAAACTCCGGCATCTCCCCTTCAGAGAGCGCAAACAATGTTGGTGGTGGGCAGCGACGGGAATTTGATGGCTCGCTTACTAATCCGGTGACTTAATGTAACCGGTTAATGTGTGGTCCTCACCTCTCGCCGACCTTTCTTCCAGGATTCCAGCCTCAGACACATCCGGAAAACATTCTAATATGAAGTATGTACTCTACACTAATGGAATATATTTAAAATACTGCCAAATCATCCTCAAACATGCCGAAAGTTGCGTCATCACCGTGGTAGAAGTCCCGAACCAAATCTTTGTCTGTCTGCGGCGGCAACTGAGGGCTGAGGTGCTCGTGGAATTGTTCAAGAAGCTTCAGGTGGGCCTGGAATCCATGAAGAAGAGCGGTTTGCTTGTCTCCAAGCTTCGGGATGTGAGACTTCTTGGGGATCACTATCCGTTCTTCAGTTTTTGTGTTCCACCGCTCGCGCAGTTTATCCAGCTGGTCTTGGAGTTTCTCCCTCGTCAACTTGCGCCTCAACGCGTGAAATCAAGACCGTCGCGTCCAAACGGCGTTGAAATTCAGCCGCCTTTGCTGCTGCATCCGCGGCTTTCTGTGCCTTCTCTGCAAGAACCTGTTGGGCTGTCGGAAAAATTGAAAAGCCTGGTAAGGCCTTGGAGCACCTAATGGCCTTATAAGGCCTAACAAGGTTCGAGGGGTGACCTTATAAGGTGTAATAAGGTCTGTTAAGGTCCTCCCAGGCTGCCTTCCCGGAGGTTACAAAATCGAGTTGGGTTCAAGTTGGGTTTGTTAGAGACACAGTTTTGGGACCTTTGTTACATCTTTTTCGGCCGAAAATTCAGAGTTGTGTTGGTTTTGATAATTTGTGCTGTGATTGTATGCCAAGATGGCTGATTTGAACTTCAAAGTATACATATTCATTCTCAGGTGTAGTGAATATTAATCAATTAATCACCAGTCAATGTACAAGTAATGCCTTGAGTTGTTGTGTTACAACTCTGGACAAACGTCAATCAAGTGGTTCCGGGAACACCCGAGAACCCCACCAACGTCATTGGGGGAGCTTGCTCCCCCCTTATCAGAGCCGTCACCGAAAAGCAATAAGCTGTGCTCTTGCACTTTTGATGGGTATCGTAACTTCTGATGTAATTGATGAAGCCGTGATAAATTGCTGTTCCAGTGTAATGCCGCACTGTTCCTGCTGATCTTCCGGCAACACTAGGCTTGATCCTGTCTGATGGAAGCATGTGCTGCACTGATTGACCTACCCTCCATGCACAGGCACTGAGTTCATGGGTTTCTAGCTGTTGAATGTGTACTATTAGAGCAGGGAGGAATACTTTGCCGTATTCATACAGTGGCGGCAAAATCTGATGTCACCCCCAAAAAAGGAAATTCTCATGAATTCAACCCGTTTTCTTCTCTTTTCTGTGGACGGACCTTTCAGAGTGCATTCAACATACATTTGAAACACATGCACCTTTTTCCATCTTAGGATACCTCGAAAATTGACACTTTTTGGGCAAGACTTTCCAACCATCTTTGGCCCAGTTCTCCTCAATGAATGGACCTATCTTTCTCAATCGTCCTTCCACAGGCAGTGTATTTGCTGTGCCAATGGATCTGTGCCCTTGTCGCCCCCAGACGGCGATGGCAAGGGCAGATTAGAGGCGGTTTGATGAAAATTTCCTTTTTTGGGGGTGACATCAGATTTTGCCGCCACTGTAAGTAACCATACCGAGAATTTTACATCAACTCCTTCAAAACTTCTTCCGCCCTGTTCCCGAATTTTTGTACTTCTCTGATTGCAGGATCAGTAGAACTGTAGAACTGTAGAAGAGTCTAACAAGACAGTCTGAATTCGAATTTGCAGCAAAATTAGTTCAACAGTTCGGCCTCAAAAGTATCCCCGTCCGTGATTTGCGCAAGGTCGCCCTACTGTACATAGGCCAGAAAGTGGCATACAAATCATATTCTGTCCCCAGCCAAACAGCTCACCACAACTCCGCTGCCGTCTCGCGTCTTCCGACCTCCGCTCAACCTCCGCTCCACAATGTTTCAGACACGCCCCAGTCGCAATCTATTGTACTGTACACCGTAGCCTCGCCTTCAATAAACGTATTTCTTTAACGCTTCCATGTGATTTCTCCGCGATCTCTTGGTCAACTCAGATGAGACCAACAGAAGACATTAAAGAGCCCGTGAAAATCGTCAACCTCAGCCTCTAACGCAAGCACCTTCCAAACGATCGCTGGCACAGAGGGCGAGAAGGGAACGAGAGCGTGCCGATAAAGCTACAGAAATGGATGTCGGTGCGTTATGGCTTTATTGGTGGTCAAATCTACTTGGGATCCTCTGTCGCCGCAACCATCGCGTCTCTCTGCTGTTTTAATGTCGAAAACTTGGAGTTTCCCCACATTGGCTGCCCTTTGCTTATTTGCGCGCCTTCATTGATGTTTTCAGCCTGCGCGTGAAGTGTACTCTCAGGAGCTTGCTCCTCTCGATTATCATCTGTTGGGAGATATTGTCTCCATTTTCACACCTCTTTGAGCTGACCCCACGTTCAAGATGATTCTTCTCGGACCTCTAGACAGCATCAGCCTCCGCACACACGCGACCGTCAACGTCTGCGGTATTCCAAGCAACATCAATAAGGAAAATTTGGCTCAATTTTTCCGCAACCAGAACTTCGAATAATGTTTCCCCATTCATTGTGTATTCCCTGCGATGCCGAGGTGGGAGAACTTGGAACGTAAATTCATTCCGGGCAAGGGAAAGGGTGTGTCGGTGGCAGGGTTCTTTACAGCTCTTGAGCTAAACCATGACCGCTCGGTGAAGTTGAGAAGGTGACATTCCTTGGCAAGGCCTTCTCGACGGCGCCAAAAGCAGAGGAGAGCACTACTAAAATTAGTTTGTTTTGTTCTCTGTTTTAAGTACTCGAATCTCAAAGCAATTGTAGTTAGCAAGGATACTCCGGCACGCCTCAAGTTCACGGGCTTTTTTTGGAGGGCAGTCCAGCACTGACTCTTCCGAGCTGAATTTGAAGAAGCGCAAGCTTGATTACCACGGAAACGAGCAGGAGGAAAAGGGGGAAGGGACTTCGAGTGGTCGTCGCAATGGTAGACATTATTGAATAAACTAGACTTGAACTCCGATGTATTTGTAACAAAATTGCAAGCAAAAAAATCTTCTCCATTATGTATGTCGTGCTCTGAGTCGGGCCTTTCCTTTGTACCCGGATTACTGTGAGCGGAATTAAAGCAAGGGTGAGCATCCGTGGTCCAGAGATGCACACTAGATACATTAGATATGCTCAGGGAACATATACATTGTGATTCGGAGTGGAAAGAATGCTTGAAGAATGCGGGAGTCTTCAGAGGATGCTGGACGCGACGGAATAACGGCATTATTTGGGACTAGATTTTTGTTTTCATGAAAGCTCTAGATAGATTAGTCAATTATAGCCAACTTTTACCGCAAAAACTAGACGCTATGGGCATTGTGCAAGTCGGAACAGAGTGGAACATAGAAACACGAAAGTTGACTGAGAACAAACAAGCACAAACATGCCGTTTCCGGCAAGGGCCATGCCCGTCATCAGCGATGCATCAGCTCAGATAGCGCCTAGCTCACCCCCTCCCCGAACACATCACGTGATCACGTGGTGTTCGAGGGTTCAATATTTGAACCTTGGCTTCTGTCCAACGATAAACTTCGGACTTCAGCCTCGGCAAACTTCGGACTTCGAACCTCGTATCACCAAAAATAATGTTCGCATCAGAATATGTACAGAAACTTCGAGCTCAAACCACAGCTGGCAGTGTAAAGCTCCGACCTCAACGTTCAAGTTCAAGATTTGAGCATTTGATCCACCATCAAACTGTCATCAAACCCGAGGAAATCCGAGTGTTGGGGCCGGTTTGATCCCCTACATGTGTGACATCAATGTGTGACATACAGCCGTTTTGGAAACAATATACGGGTTTTGATTGAGTGGTGCTCGTTCGTTTGTGCTTACCTTTGTTAACAGAACTGACTCAGCTGCTACTTGCCCAGAGCTTGACACGGCCATGGCTTGCGAGCAAGGGCCAAAACAAGGGACCAGCGACACTTGATGTGGTACGGCAGCGCCCCGCAAAGTGGTGCTTGGCTTTGCCGATGACAGAATCGTCAACAAACGTAAGCACAAACGAAGGAGCACCACTCGATCAAAACCCGTATATTGTTTCCAAAACGGCTGTATCTTTCGGCCCGCCTATCCGGACTGTCCTCGCTGACACTGCTTCTCGCCCTTTTGCTAAGGATTTTGTATGCGACGGGGCTGCTGGGTTCTACATCGTGACTGACGAGGAGTCTGTCATCTTTTTCGATAAAGACGATGAGTTTTTTTTTTGGCGAGCGACTTCTCACGGATTTTCAGCTGGTGTCGTCTTCGCTGAACTCATCGTTCTGCGCGATGTTTTTGGCGAGCAGGGTACGCCCGAGTCGACAGCCATATGCCAGTGGTTTCAAGACGTCATTGACACTGCTGTAAATGAACGCCGCGATGTCCGCGTGAGTCTTCCTTCGTCAAGAGGCCTCAGATCTCTGGATCTGGCCGCCCATCAACAGCACGTGCATCAAAAGGGGGCCAAATATTTATATTTGGTTGGCGTCTGATCTCAACGCGAAAACTTTGAATTTTGGTCGAATAGAGCTCAGAAAAAAGGCTGGGGGATCTCCGACAGTGTCAATGATGAGGAAGAGAGTAAAATCTGGCACAAATCCATCGCACGAAGCGGTTCACATCACCAAGTCACCAAACAAAAATATTTGGCCCCCCTCTAACCGATGTCAAACACGTGCTGTTGATGGGCGGCCAGATCCAGAGATCTGAGGCCTCTTGTCCTTCGTTATCGTTTGAACTGTCGCTGATTTGATTTCATGTAAGCCGAAAAGCGACGGCACCATGGTCCAGCTTGGTTACAATGCTGGACCCAGGAAATGGGTACCAGATCCAGTTCCGTGGCCTTGCTTACTTACAAGTTTCCCACATTCGAGCGAGCTCCTCCCGAGGCAGCCCGAGGCTTACTTTACTTATGGCTACTCCGCGTAAGCATTTGAATCGACTTTTCCATGTTGACACACCTCACATCATCACAGCTCATACCACAAAGACCCATGCTACGTGTCTGGTGTCTGCGGTATCAGCCTTAATGTTGGCCGTACCGTCAACCCTCCTCCTTCCCCGACATTGGCAATGCCAGGTCTACGCCAAACACGATCGCAGACCCGCGCGGGCAGCGCACCTGGTCAAATCGATTCTACTTCTGAAGACTTCAGCAAGTGGCCCGCAAACGGTGGAGGTAATTTTGTCGACATCGTTGTTCATCAGGCTGCTGGCACGCTCTTTGCCTTCAACCCGGCGATGGGTCATGGTACGACTCGACTTTGTGGTGCGACCAACTATCTAGCAGCAATCACCTTTTCCTCGCACATCTACAAGGCCTTTCAGTTGCCGCAAACGGGAAGCATTGAAGCAGGAGATAAAGCTGGGGTTGGAAACTTTGATTAGTTGAATGTAGACTAAGCTGATATGTATCTCTCCAAGATATTCGAATCCATATGCACCTTCGAGTTCTCTAGAATACATCGGAGTGTAGTACACGAACATGTGCGAGAGCAGTGCTCCATGCAGAAATTACAGTTGAACATCTCATAATGCATAGGGTCCGTGGACCCACAAGCGCTATGCATTATGCATTATGAGCAATATGCATTCCTACATACTGTCACACAGTGTGACATGTGTGACATTGTCACGAATTTACTATATACGGAAGTGCGGCAGATGCCGGATTGTCCACCAGTTGTCGTAAAAGCGGTCAAAATCATGTAACAAGTTATAAACTGGTGTTTTTGACGTGAATAGTACCCATATGCGTTAGAAGAGTGACACAAACTGTATCAATTTTGCGATCTCATAATGCATGATGCACTAAAAACTTGCCCCAAACCTTATGCATTATGCAATATGAGAAATGCATAAAACACCAGCCTACCAAGTTGGTGGACCCCGAAACACTATGCAGAATGAGGTTTATGCATTGTGAGCATATGCATTATGAGATGTTCAACTGTATGTCACCTTCACCACTTCCCAAAAAAGCCGAAACGAGTTCATGCAGCGCAATCGCCTCTTCATCGCTAATAAGGCCTGGAGGGGGCTGAACAATAACCTCGCTAAGGTCTGGTGGCGGTCCAACACGTCCAACTCAAGAACTTGAACCCTCACCGAGTGGGTTGTTTCCTCGCGGTGACTCGAGCAGATTGTCGTCGCGGAGACCCTGCCAATCGATTCCGTACACCTCGAGCTCATCAAGATCCAAGCCTTCCTCTTCTGGTGGAAGCTGGTCTCCCCGGACCCCATTGATGTACATGTCAAAAACAAACATGTCAGTAGGAGAACGGTTCGAGCCATTGCGAATCTGGATACGGTGCTGATTCCAGGACTCGGCGAAAAACGCAAGCTGACTGTTGATGGTTGGGAGGAATAAGAAGTGCAGGAGCCAAATGTGTGCAACATTATTGACGTCAAGGCCAAAGCGCACCTCGAGCATGACAAAGAAGTCGCCCCAGGCAGCGCCAACCTGTGCAGTCACATCAACCCAAAGTCGTTCAATACGGACATTATGAACACTTCTATAAATCCTTGAGCAATGTATCAAGCGAAAATAGGACTGCCATACCGCCCCTAGATATACGATCCGCGACGAACTCCCCGGCGTGACTCCATCCATGCTGCAACATAAATATTCTCGGTACCATGATCCCCGCGCAAACGAGATGGAACACCATATATCCGGGCTGCATCCAAGAACAGCTCCAGAACAGTGTCAGCCGTGTTATTGTCACTAGCACGCAGACCTGTAATGAGACGGGAATAACCGTCGATGAATCCGTGGATAACAATGCCCCAACGTATCAGCCCTGATATCTGTCAGAATCTGAGATGAGTAGAGTTTATGATTTTTGTGCACCGTGCTGTCCGTCATGATGCCACAGAGAATTTGGTCCTAGAACACGATAGTCGCGACGACGTATCCGAATGCGCTCAAAGATTCTGCGCACAGGATCAATGCGGAGAAGCGATTCCCGTATACGCTGTGTGGGCACACGATGTCCAAGTCGGCGGAGCATACCACCAAGCATACTTAGCCCTGCTCTCTTATAGTGAGTGCGTAGTCGGAGGAGAAGCATATCCAGCTCATCGTCTGTGATATCTGAGACAGGACCAGTGAAAGAGACTGTCGGCTGGGCAAAATTGCTGATTTCGGGGGGAAACTCTCCCGATTCTGGGATAGGGAGGTTGGGGTCGAGAATATCGTCTTCATCACCAAGAGAGACATTGGTTTGTCCCGACGCAGCCGGGAAAGGATTCGATTGTGGCTGTGCAATGCCCTCTGCAAGCATCGCATTCCGAACAGTAGAGCGGCCGACACCGAGGAATTGTGCGATACTTGCTGTTGACCTATGCCCATATGCCCATCGAAGAAAATCGGGATCTATCTGGATGCGTGGCCGGCTAGGGCCATTAGATGAGAGCGACTCAACAAGTACAGGCCTCCCATGATGCGAGGCATCGACTGCATCTTGATAAGCCAGTCGGACATCGTTTTGCATGGCACTGACACTGGACTGCAGGGTTGTAAATTCATCGGGAGGAAAGACTTCGGGATGCTAGACAAAGAATAGTATCAGGATTCGAGTTTTCTCCGATTGCAAACTTACTTCATGAATAATAGGGGCGCTCAATTCTTAGCTCGTCAGCTAGTCTCGCCCGTAAAATGTCGATTTTGATGAGGGGATCAAAATTTGATGGGAAGTGGAGAGAAATGCGGAGTGGGATCAGCAGCTCATCAGCTCATCATGCAATTAAATAATTTCTGGGACGAGACGAGCCAACGAGCTAAGAATTGAGCGCCCCTAATGGCTGCAAATTCATCAATATCATCGCCCAGTCGAGCAATGACTATAGCATCAGTGAGATTGGTGGAGAGATCGGTGACTGCAGCTGCAAAACGATGATACTGTGTACGAAAGGCATTGAGCGGAATCTCTGCAGGAAAACTTGGAGGGGGAAGATCCATGTAGGATAAGACAGAGGGGAATCCTTGTATGTAAGGTAGACGCCATCCACCCTCGACGAACATCACATGATATTGCCTTTTTCGGCGGACTTCAGTCAAACCCCTCCGTTCCATACCTTGTAGTGTGAATTGAGCAAAATTCCTCGACCAAATCCTGCATTTTGTTCCCCAGTGATTGATCGATAACTCGGGTGATCGCTGACAGACATCTGTCACAGCTGTCACATCTGCTAGCGAAGCAATTTCTCTGCAAGTATTGCGGGGAGCAGAGAGCAGAAGCCATGTGGGAGCCTGATGTGCTAAGTATGTTCAAATACAGTCGAAGCTGTCATAACCCATAGCTCCCATAACCCATAATCTCCCTTAACCCATACATTTTTGGGGGTTTTTGACCGGTTTTTGGCTGGGATAACCCATAAATCTGTCATATCCCATAGCTTTTTGGCTCTACCGAGGGCTATGGGTTATGACAGCGTCGACTGTAGTAACTGTGTTACCTCTGATTAACAGTCTCTTCCGACAGCCACCTTCTCTCTCTTGCCTCAGGCAGAGATCAGCTGTGTTGTTGTTATCAAGGAGCCAGGCAAAGCTGACATTGCAGATATCTTCTCTCGTGTCGCCATTCCAGAGATGTGCTTGGGCCGCCGGGGCGATTCCCTTTCCACGATATCTTCTGCGTTGGCAGCTGGCCTGCACCAGCACATCTCATTGGGGAATCCGGCTCAGCAGAGCATCACAGCTATGCTCTATGGCTCTTGCCTCGCCGGGACTGTAACTCTGGCTACCAGTCGTGTTCCTGATTTCTCTGAGCTAGCATACAGACAGCTTGGGAATGGCTTTCGAGAGCTATGCGACTGGAAAGCATTGATCTCCAGCTCTGACTTGACAGCATTTCTCCCATCAGAACGATTCGACCCCCGTTCTGACATCCCCTCTGTCGACTCCCAAAATCCATCATCTTTGACACTTCTCTGTACATGGCATGCAATGGAGGTCAATGCAGAATCCCTGTTCATCTTGATATTCCTCGTCACACCAACTATTCATTCATCACACCGTGGTCTGGCCCAGTGCACCTCTCTACCAAATTCTTTCCCGGGTTTTTGCTCTGCGCCGGCTGTCGCTGGGGTTCACATTCCCCCGTACCCATCAGTGGACCTACCACTACCAGTCTTGGAGGACCTGGAAGCTTCCTCGTCTTTCCACGGCCATCTGCCCAATCCCCCGATCTCTACAGCGACATTTCTCGGACCAGATGGTTCTGACTCTGCTGTATGTGGCAGTGGTGTCGAGTGGAGCCCCAATTCGGTGATCGTAGATCTGCCCTTCGAATGTGTTCCCAACTATGCTGTGCTTGCGGGGAAAGCAGTATTTGTGCCTAGTCATCGGGGGACTCCACTCATGGTCGCCTCCTGCAGAGTGAAAGGCTCGATACAATTACCATCTATATCCTTCACTGGATAAGACTGGCTGGCGAGATAAGTTAGATATGGCAGAGGAATGCGAGCAGTTCTAAAGCAGGTCCGAAACGAAATCTTTCCCAATGCCATCAGACGACTAGCTGTGGACTCATATGCCGAATCGTTTCCAGCGACCCACAAGAGCTCAATGTGGTGCTGATCACCCGACTCGAGGTGGGGGCTGCCAGTAACAGCCCAGCACAATACGAGACTACGAAAGGCATCACTGTCAATTTTGTCGAATTGAATGAGGCTGCTGAAAGTTTCCTTCACCTCGGTGAAGCGAGAGGGGCATGGGATGCCCTGGCCCGAGAGGAAGGTGTCGACGATAGCTCTAGGGCTCAGCACAATCGGCAGAGCATCAGGGCAGCGAGGCCAGGCATGATGGTGGTCGTACCACCACGAACAGTGAGGTGGGGCTTGAGCAACTCGTAGCTAAGAATCACCGAAGTCCAGGTGTGTGATAGAAAAGTCGAAGAGCCTCCAGGAAACGATGAAATGGCCTTGGAAAGAAAACAGTGAGTCTTTTGAAATATCACTACGAATAACTGCACCTTCAACAAGTCAAGTCCATTTTTGCAGGGAAGGCGAAGGCCGAAGAGAGTGGACTTGATCTCAGTCTGCGAGGGAGGCTGCGAACCGACAAGACTATGGTAGACAATCTTGTGGCCGAGGACCTCGTGCTGAACTGCACTGCGACCACGAAGAGCAGAGTCCTGTGATGCGACAGCAGGCCTAAGCCAAAGAAGGAGCTGAAAGTGGAAATAGCTTACCTGCATGTCAAAGCATGTAGCGAGAATATCACGAAACTCTGTGATGTCGTCTTCGGGACCAAGACTGAGCCACCGATCAAGACGACCACAGAGTTCAGGGCACCATTCCAAAACAAACTCCCGAGTAAGTGAACCAAGATCACAACCATTCGCAGCAAACTGAATGAAGGCAGGACTGAGAGGCTCGGGAGCGATGCCATGGATGAGAAGAAGACCGACCAGACTGCCCAACACAGTCAGGTCCTCCAAACGGTGAGAACTAACAAAAGCCGATGATGCAAGCGACATTGTAGTGGCAATAGAGCACCTCCCATCGTAGCGAGGGGTAAAATATGCCCCCTCGCAATCGGTGAAGATGCGAAAAGCTGTATATATAACCTCCCTCTCAACACCTGCACCGAAAGAAACAGCTGATCCATTTGGCCGAATTCTGGAATGTCGTCAAAGACTTGTGCTTGGAGAAATAAAGGAAGAGATACATTTGGAAAGTGCGATTGGAAGAGAGAACAGACGAGAAGTCACCCGATGGAATAACCCTCCTGATCTCGGAAATCAGATTTTGCGCACATGCCGCGACTGTAAGGCCTTCAACGATGAGCTCGTAAGGGGCTGAGCCACTCGAGGCTGTGTCGAAGATGCTCTTTGTCAAGTCGGCTGTGAGATCAAAAAGACCCGCGAAACGACAGGGCTGAGGAACAAATGGCTCTTGCCATACATTCCCAGCCCTGAGTTTCGGATACACCACCAAGGAGTCATTAGCCTATGATGCTGTGGTCAATGATAGTTTTTTGTAGCGATAATACGACTCACCTCAGCTAGGGTAGTTCTCTGTATTATGAAGCTTCAGCAATATTCTTTTCAGCCATTGAAGAAGCATCTTACCTCGGCTGACGACTCATTGAACTAAGAGACACAGAGATGAGCCTCCAGCAAATACTGCGAAATGAGACCAATCAACTCACCAGAGTATTTCCGACTCCACTCGCTGTCGCAGCAGGAGTCGGTGTCAGGGGAAGATTCTCCATATCAGACTCCTGAGAAGCAAATCGTTAGATTCAGTGTAATGTCAGGAAGAAACGAACTCACAAAGAGGTCCTCCAGCTCCTGATCATCCATTTCGCTATCACCATCACCAGCTTCGCTAGCCCTGCATTTGCACTGAGGAGGAGTCCAATGAGAAATGTCTCGAGCCTTGTCGTTTTCAATGGAGAACAGCGAATGCATGAACTCGGGGAGACAGGTGTGACGAGAAATTGGGCCTTCGCCATCGCGATCTGTAAGAGTACTAATGCCATCTTGGGCGACGACTGAAAAAAAGGTAAGAAATTTTGTCGTTACAATTGGAACTGTCCCTCACCGAATCGGATAATCAGGCGACTGTTGCGAATGCACAGGGAAGGTTTCGCATAGTGGACCTTGTCAGATAGAAGGTCGCTGATGGTGAGAGTGCGGTCGACAGGGTTTTTTCGGGCAGTAATGGCTCCATCAGAACCCCGAGCACAACCTCTGTTGACAAGACCGAGGAGCTGTAGCTCGAGTCGCTCATGAGGGCGAAGAAATCGGAGGATGGGTGGATCCTGAGCACTGCCAAACACCCACTGGCTATCCGAAACCTTCATGTCGCGAACGACAGTCTCGATTAGAGAAATAACAGTCGAATGCTCGGGGAGGGTATAGCAGTAACGAAGATGATGCTTGTCAAGCCAAGCAACGAGTGTATCATACAAGAACTGCACAAGAGGAAATTGCGAGACAGGCTCAGGCTAGACAGTATTCATATTGTCAGCAGAGTGATTATATGTGCTGAAAGAAACTCACTGTCGGGAGAATGACATGAACTTCAACTGCAATCGATTTCTCGTCAGTGAAAGGATCGACCTCGACAGTAGAATCTGGCATCGTGGCAGCACTAGGCAGAGAAGGAGGGGGGCGAGAACCCCACGAGGGCGACGCCTTCCACAGCTGTTTGACGGTTTTGTCCGGTTTCTGATGGAGTGGGGATCTTCAGAAGTTGTTTACCTGTGATTGCTGGTGCGTGGCCTCGCCAAGCAGGCGGCGACAGCTTAACCGCTCCACCGCAGCCCCACTGCATTCACTGGTGGAGCAAAATGCCGAAAATCGCCCAATCTGAGGTCAGAGTGGAGCCATACGGCGACTCGGAGGCATACAGGTGTAAACAAGAAACGAAATGCCCCACTCCATCAAAAACCGGACAAAAACCGTAAAACAGCTGTATTACCAGAGTTCACATGTCAAAGTCGCTTGGATAGTCGGCTAGAATGTGGTTTGATGGTGGTTTCGGCTGGAGGGACCATGGTTGTTTTGTAATTAATATGTAGATTCTGCCAGAGTATAGCTGTAGAACTTCAAGCGACGACCACAGTTATGACCCGACAAAACCTTGGTTCTATGACAGAATGGTCCACTGAGTAAGAATCAAGGCATACGATCCCGAACTTTCCGATCATCACACAATACCTCGGAACACCGGAAAAACCTCGGAGTCAAACCACCGAATGCTGTCAAACCTCGTTCCCCGACTCCAGAACTGTGCGACGATTCGGGAACTGAAGACCCCAACATCGTTCGACGCGATATCATGCATGATCACGACGCGCCGTGGATATCAGACAAGAGCAGATGTGAATAGCAGGAGACGACATTTGGCTGGGTTTCGAAGGCCTGACACAGACGAAGAAGTGGCGGAGGAGGCAAAACGACGTCGACTCGGACGAGGTAGAAGAAGGCAAGAGAGAGTGGATGACGTGGCGGAAAGTGGTGCCACTTTATACTGCCGTTGTACAATAACCGAGTGATGCGGTCGACATGGAAGGTCGCCGTTGGAAGGTCGCCGTTGCCAGACCAATGCCAGACACTGTGATGAGACGAAATGTTTCGAATTCCATTGACGAACAATCTCAAATCATCACTTTTAGTTGCTGCTTTTATCATTCAATCCCAGATCATCTCAAACTATCCGACCGACTTTTGACTGGGTATCATCCTACATAATCGGAATTCCGGAGACGCCCCCATGCAACGCATCTCCGACCTCCACCCTGCATATACCCCGCTATATTTTGTTCTGCTCTTCCCACGCGGCGAACACGGCTGGCATGCAAACTTATCCCTTGACGAGCCAGACAAGACAAAACCCGGCAGCCTCACTCAGACCCGCTTCTACGCCTTCCGTCTCTTTCACCGCGACAGGGAATTCTCTACCATACTGCGTGGTGGTCGGCTCCTTCGACAGTATATGGTTGATGCCTTTGCATCCATCGACCAAAACCGTCTCAACTATTTCCGTCAAAAGCAGAAAAAACTTCGTGCATCCCTGTACAGCGGACTGGAGGACGCCATCTCCAACCGCGACAACGCGGTGGATCTACATGAACTCGGCCGACGTTTGATTCTTCCCTCTTCTTACATTGGAGGTCCTCGACACATGCAACAGCGGTACCAAGATGCTATGGCAATCGCTCGATACTTCAGCAAGGTAAGAATGCTGAATTGTTGTGCTTCTTTTCTTTGCTGAGCATGTACCCGAAGGTTGATCTTTTTATTACTGTTACAGCCAAACCTCAATGGAGCGAAGTCACTCGCGCCCTTCTTCATGGTCAATCATCTTACGATCGACCTGACTTGGTAGCGCGTGTCTTCGAGCTCAAGAAAAAAGCGATCATCAAGGAGATCTACAAATATGGTATCTTTGGGGAGTGCGCGGCCTTCGTATACACCATTGAGTTCCAAAAGCGCGGTCTTCCCCACATGCACCTTCTGGTGTTTCTTCGCCATCCTCATAAGCTCCTTAACCCCGACGACATCGACTCCGCAATCTGGGCGCGGTGGCCCGACCCCGAAACTCGCCGCTCCTGTTTGAAACTGTGCAGAGATGTATGGTTCATGGCCCGTGTGGGGCTCTGAATCCCCGAGCTCCCTGCATGGAAAATGGCCGCTGTACAAAGTTCTTCCCCAAACCGTTCCAGGCACACACGTCAATGGACACCGATGGATACCCCCTCTGCCAGCGTCCCGAAGATGGTCGTGAATACCCTGTGAGACGACACAACGTTGATAACTCCTGGATCGTTCCCTACTCCCCATACCTCTCCGCCAAGTTTGACTGCCATATCAATGTGGAGTGCGCCGTGACGGTCAAGTCCATCAAATATCCGTTCAAGTACATTCACAAGGGAGGCGATCGCGCAACTCTGGAAGTCGATCGAGACGAAATCAAGATCTATATTGACGGTCAATACATAGGACCTCCAGAGGATGATGTGTTTCCCAGTCGACTCCATTTCACAATGGTTTGCAACAATCTTGAATACCTTCGCGTTAACGCAGTCGAGAGAGATTAACCTCCAGGCGAGAGATGGTCAAGATCCTCACTAACGGCGGGACCCTTGCTGAGTTTGCCGATGACGATTTCAACGGTGCCGGGGATTTTTTGAGTCAGTAGCGGCTTCAGGCAGGACGAGACTCGGAGCCCTGAAAATGATCTAGATAGCGTTTGGCTTCGACAGTGTCCAAGAAGCGTAGCGGGAAGTGGACGGGAGGACATCATTGAGGACGGTGGGAAGTCATCGGGCGGTCGTTGCTTCAAGCCATCGGTGCCGTGAGCGGTGACAGCTGGAGTGGTCCGGGTGGTCGGATTGGCGTAAGGCTGGTGGCCGTTGGCAATGTTACTTGAGCACAAGGCTGGATCTAGTACAATGTGACTACTAGGCCGAACCTCATAATCCATGTACCCAACCAGATAATCGCAACGATTTCGTTGCCCTCAGACTAAACACACAGAAAATTCAAAATACTGTACCTCAACGCGGTCAAACCCAACCCAAAACCGTAAGAGCGCGAGCCAAATCTCAAATCGTGCTCGGTATGAACGAAAATCGAAAACGAAAACGCGGCTAGCTGATATTGATCAGGCGGCCTTCCAGGCCATCAAGTCCATCAATTGCGAAACGAAAATGACCGGTTTCAACACGGCAAAGAAGCCGAAAGGACTGGATTGATGTCACAGTCACAATGTACTGGTCTATCGTGCTTGCCGAACGTGTCCGAGTGGCTGTACCAGGTCACGCACACGGCGTGCTTTAGCACTCTAAATTATCAATTGATTTAAGAGTGAAGATCACTCAGTGCAAGACTCAGTGCGCTCTGCACTTCAGAATCATAAAATAGAAATTTTTTACGACACCCATTCCTGGCAAACATGATATAGACGAACACTAAAGGCAAACAGGAAACAAGAATGGACTACATAAAGTAAACAAATATTATTATTTTATATTTTGGTTAATTTGTGTTGGCTGCCGGCAGTAGCTAAGTTGCACGAGCATATCAATTTGCGGGGAAAAACGGCAATTTCGGGTACTTTTGGTAGCTGCGAGTACAAAAGCGGAGCATCGGAACCAACATACAGCCGTTTTGACAATATACGGGTTTTGATTGAGTGGTGACGTGACCGTGACCCTTGGCGTGATGACATCATAGAGCCGACCTTGACTTGTTCCGTGCCGACTGTTTCCATCATTTTCGTTTCTGAACCTGCTGCCGACGGGCACCGCCGGCCATCTATACGCTATTCTATATATAGTCGTTTTCGTTTTCGTTTCTAGTATATACTCGATCGTGGTCCCTTTGAATGCGGCGGTTGAGCCTCGCCCACGAACACGGACGATGTAGGGGGGGGGACGCGGTTGTAAGCGCAGCGGTGTATCAGTTATATACCACGAATGATTTTTTTGGCGTGGTCTTGTAGTAATATAGAATTGAATACACTCGGTGGTGCACGTCGGTACCTGCGAATGGCTGAGCACTACAACGAAGACACGACAAGTTTCGAGCGGGGAGCGGTAAAGACGGTGGTCGACACTGTGCAGAGGGAAGGTTTTGAAATTCATGATGTTGTTCAGGACCTTGTGTTAGGTATTTCATCGTCATTTGTGTTGAATTTCATGATCTTTCGTCGGATTTCATGACGAAACGTTATGATCCGGGGTCTTGAAATTCCTAACGACTGTGGGCCCGTTCCTAACGTTTTTTCATGACATTTTGTCATGAATCATGATCTTTGCAATGATTCGTCCGAAAGTACCACCAAGCTAGCCAGCTATCCCGACGTCTTACTCCTTATGAAACTCCATGGAAGAGGTATAAAACAGGATATATTTCAAGTACTGGACAATACAGTTGCAGTACTACTAGTATAGTAATAATAATACTCTGACCTTCAAAATCTGGCCACCGTCACGATCAGCCGTACTTTAACAGCTTGCGTGGCTCGGAAACACACTACGGAGAATGAAAAAGAGGTAGAGAAGGGAAGCAACTCACCGGGTTAGACAGATCACTGAATGCTCTGTCGTCATCAAAAAGCTAAATTACCACAACATAGAAACGCGCATTAATGAGCTGCAATGCACTCTCGCAGTATCACTCACCATGATACCCTGCCCAACTACTTCATCCCGGCTCATCCTTCGCCACCCCTTAATCCTTTGAGAGTCTTGCGCAGAGAGATCTAGCTCCATATTGGCTCCATACGGCGGTGTGGATTGATCCTAGAGGGCGGTGATGTGGGGAAGGAGGCGTGGTCCGTTACAACAGAGTGTGTTGGCGAGAGTGACGGCGGCGGCGGCGCTCCACGATTGTGACTTGGAGGGAGGTCATGGTGGGGGGAGACAAGAGGCGTCGTGAGCGCCGCAGCATATGTGTGCTGCGGATGTGGAGCAATGCTGTAAGTGACGTCATTGACTCGGAAGCTCGGCCGCAGGACTTGAACAAAAATTTGCTGGTTTTTCGAGGCCGAAATTCGTGATGTTTCGTCGTGAATGCAGGTTCAAGATTTCTATGTCACTTTTTGAAAGAGAATTATATGCATTATCCTGTAATGTGGTCCCACAGTTGAATATGAGTGCGGTATCACACCTTGTAACTTTTAGAAGTTTTGGAGCATCATGAAACCAGTCTTGAAATTCATGACGTGTACTCTAACGAAACGTCAGGAATCTTGAATTTCAAGACGATGATCTTGAATTTCATGACAAATACTTCTCACAGTGCGACGCGTAGACAGATGTTGCGTCTCATCCGGTGTATCGCTCTGTCCGACGAGGCAGTGGGAGCAAGTTACCGGATTCGACGAGTCCATCACAACCTCGGTCGGGTCGCTGTAATGGAAATGAGGTTCGCGCGCTGCCGAAGGTGCGTGAGAAACAAGCTGTCCGACAGCTAAAGAATAATATTTGGTTCAAAATCCCTATAAAACAGCAACGTTCACCACAGAGACGAACCGAACAGCCGAACAGTAAGAGCTAATCTTTACTAGACGCAAACTACGGTAATCACGTAGTTTTTAGGACTGAGGATCTTAGAAATTACCCGCTATGCAAGGTAAGAGACTAAGCTTAGGTGGTAAGGCTCCGAGAGGAAAGCTAGCGCTTCAAGGCGATGATAGATTGCAGATAGTAAGTGTGGTAAATTACAGGATGGGATCGACTCCCTTATATATCGAACTAAGGGAATATTCTACTGTATTCTACACTGTTCCATTTGAGTCAGAGACCTGCAACGAGTCAGAGGTCTGTGAGTCGAAGGTAGTCCAAAGCACAGCCCGAGATTGTATGAAACGGGACCGAGAGGCTATGAACTCAAGTTGAACTTACGGCAGTGCTCGGGGATCTCGGTGAGAGTACGTGCAGGCTCTAAAAATCCCAATATCCATCACATAGCCCCCCCAGACTGCATGTACTCGAGGAAGGAAATTTGCCAGTAAGAAAAGGTGCATGGAAAGGTCATAAAGCATAAAGTGGTGAGCATAAGGGCATAGAGGATGCATGGATGTTGAATTTCTGCCGTTGAAATTCAACTTGAACTTGAATATCCTCCGTTGTCGGCAGAAGAATATCCACTGTGGTCTGAAGTATCGTCTGATACCTCATAATCGGAGTCGTGATGGCCTCCAGAGCTCCTAGAATCCGAAGATTGACGTTGTGAGTGAGACTCGGAATGATAGTCAGACTCAATTTCGGAATCATTGTCGTGATAGGCATTCTCTCCAGAGCCATCAGAGTCTGTACCAACTCGATTAGCTGTTTCAGAATGTCCTTGAGGTGTGTTAGAGCTGTCCGAGTCTGAATCTCGGAAAACACGGCCGACCGTACGCGAATTTGATGCTTGTGTTGAATCTACGGAGTCAGACAATTCGCTGCGAGTGCGAGATCTCCGACCAGATGAGTTAATCGATGGAGTGTACCGTCCACGATCATGAACACCATCGAAATTCAAGTCTTCGCTGTACACAGGGGAAGGAGATTGTGCAGAAGATGCTTGGGTTGGTGAGTGATAGGACCTGCCGCTCGACTGAAGGGAGTAGGATGAGAAGTGTGTGGTAGCCGCAGTACGACGAATACCGTCGTCATTTGTACGGGATGAGATTCCGCGAGACGGTGATGGCTGATATGAAAAAGGTCTGCGGTTTGTGAGGCTGGAATTGTTCGTTCGGAATGTGTTCGGAAGAGCACTGTTGGACGACGATAATATTGATGAACTCCGAGGCCGAGATGGGTGAGTGAAACCGGGAGTGAATCTATCTCGAGGCTGAGATGGTGTGAACTTATTATGCATTGGGGGTTGTTGACTCGGCTGAGCTTTGGCAGTAGGAATGTGTTTGGACCTAGCAAATTCCGCCGCTGCGTGTGCCGTGGATGTGTCTGGTGAACGCGGACAATTACCAATGAAGTCGAATGATTCGTCGATGTGCACGAGGAAATTCTCAACTTCAGCCCTAAAGCAAACTCCCAGAATTTCGAAATCGTTTGCATTATAGAAATGCGCTATGTTTGCATCATCTGCCCAGGAGGGAATACAAGGAACGGCTTTGCCAAGGAGACGAAGGGAATCCTCTGCACGCTTGCGCAAGTTCCAGAGTATACGTAGGAGGAGCAAATAATTAAATTTGTGAACTCGATACGCAAACGACGATGACAAGGGGACGGGGATGTGTTGGATGGTTGAAAGTACGTCTTGGAGTAATTTCAATTCCTTCCCAAAGAGAGAGTCGGAATGGAGACGCCGGGGAGCAACAGACACGTCAGATAAGAATGTTTTATTGATCGCGCTAGAACCGATGCGCAAACATTCAAGACGACGACTCTGAGTGTCAGTAACTTTGCCAATTCGACCTGATGACTGTAGAGTCGGAATATTGACAGACAGAGTTACTGGGAGAACAGATGAACTGAGTTCCTTTCGATCAACTGCACCGTTGTAAGGTTGGAGAGGTAGAATACCAAACTCATGAAGGTCTGAGTTATCTGGCGCAAATTTGTCGAAGGAGGAATGTGTAGATGGAGACGGAGAATACGGAAGAGGAATATGTTGTGGAGAAGAAGGCATCGGAGAGAGAAGAGATGTGGCAATGAAGGAACAAAGGTGTGTCGTGCTGAGCGATGAACAATGCTTAAAGCAAGAGATTCCCAATGTGTCCACCAGTGTAATGGAAATGAGGTTCGCGCGCTGCCGAAGGTGCGTGAGAAACAAGCTGTCCGACAGCTAAAGAATAATATTTGGTTCAAAATCCCTATAAAACAGCAACGTTCACCACAGAGACGAACCGAACAGCCGAACAGTAAGAGCTAATCTTTACTAGACGCAAACTACGGTAATCACGTAGTTTTTAGGACTGAGGATCTTAGAAATTACCCGCTATGCAAGGTAAGAGACTAAGCTTAGGTGGTAAGGCTCCGAGAGGAAAGCTAGTGCTTCAAGGCGATGATAGATTGCAGATAGTAAGTGTGGTAAATTACAGGATGGGATCGACTCCCTTATATATCGAACTAAGGGAATATTCTACTGTATTCTACACTGTTCCATTTGAGTCAGAGACCTGCAACGAGTCAGAGGTCTGTGAGTCGAAGGTAGTCCAAAGCACAGCCCGAGATTGTATGAAACGGGACCGAGAGGCTATGAACTCAAGTTGAACTTACGGCAGTGCTCGGGGATCTCGGTGAGAGTACGTGCAGGCTCTAAAAATCCCAATATCCATCACAGTCGCGCACCTTCGTCTTCACCTTCCCCTGGCAATGCTTCCATCCAACCACAATACCACTCATGCGCTCTTGCTCTAGATCTGAATCTATCGCAGGAACGGCAGGGTGCCCAAGGGGAATTGCGCCGACATTAGAGAAGTGCATATGAGTGGCGGAGACTTGGCTTTGCGGAGAAGATAGGAGTCGGTGGGCTTGAAACCCGTCGCTTGGGAGTGAGTACCTGTCTCGCGCAAACGGCCGGAAGCAGAAGTCATCACACGGCAAAAATAGAAACTCCGAATTACCAGAATACTCGCCAGAAACCATCACTCTCTGGGTCGGTTCCTGGAACCCACCAAAATGGTTTTTGGGCCATTTTCAAAAGCCCGGTCGCAAAACCGGGCTTTTTGCGGTTTCTGTGCGCCCAAAACCAGTGCACTAATCAGTGATGCCGTGGACTCCAGAAACCCCATCGGCTTCTGGAAAGTATTCTGGTACCCCTGAATTTCCATTTTTGCCGTGTGATAGGGGACAAGCATAGGCTCGTTTCCAGCCGTTATCGTAGCAGCACAATGACGAGCAAGCAAAGTATTGTGTACTATAACGGCTGGTGGCACTTAGCCGTAAATTGATAGATGGCAATTTCAAACTCCGACTATACCTTATTAGGAAGTGCCTCCGAGGTTGAAAGTCGTTGGTTTACTTCAGATCCAGTTCAACCTCACCCGAAAGTGTCCCTAATTGATTCTGTAAAGCATGTAATGGCCCAGGTAGCTTTAATTGACTTCATTCCGATAATTGGTACAAGTGATTCCGGAATAACACTGGTTTGAATATTTTCAGCCTCTACCTCCAAGTAACACTGTCAGACACCCTGGGCCGCTTTCATGTTAATGTTAGCTGCAAATTCTATGATTATTCTGGTTGAACTTGGGAGAAGATCACTGGAATCGACAACTTTCAGCGTCGGAGATACTTCCTAAAAAGGGATGATCGGAGTTTGAAAATCCCATCTGTCAAGTTACGGCTAAGTGCCACCAGCCGTTATAGTACGGTATACTCAGCTTGCTCGTCATTCCACCCACTATAACGGCTGGCGACGAGCCTAGGACAAGCAGGACGTTATCCGAGTTTGCGATGTGGATGGCTACCTATGGCTACACAAAAGTCAGAATTCCGGCCCAAAGGCTAACCCCGGTCTTAGCACATTGCGTTGGGTAATGGGGAAGTTGCTTCCCCATTCATCGGTATAGGGCTCCGGAATGCAGATGCTTACAAATCTCCGTCCAAATGCTTTCTATATCCCGAAGCTCAAACATAGCGCGTGAGATGGCCTGTTCACCGAGCGCCGCCGTATTTTGCGTTGCACGAAGGCTCTTGGACAACGTGAGTCTGAGGAAACTCGAAGAGACGATTTGACAACAACTCGTGAGCACGAGCGTCGCGATCCAAATCCACCTTGAGGTTTGCGATTTTAGGAACTGGGGGCGAATCTGGTCCAATAGGGCAGCGCCGCCGGAAAGTAGCCTGAGTAGCCTCGACATCCGAATTGCCTGTTTTTGATGAAGCCAAGCCGGCGTTCTTCAAATATGGATGGTAGGATCTGGAGAACAAGGGCATGAACCAAGACTCGAGATGGTTGGTAGTGGGAATGACGCCGTCAACGTTGATACCCAGGAGCGCTGCGAGGCCAGTTCAACCGTAATCAAACCAGCTTCGCCAGAAATTGTCGGTCGTCCAGTAGGAATCAAGATAATCAATATGCTTCGTCGCTTTTTTCGTCGCTTTGGGGGTGATTCGCTGATAGCTTTAGCATGTCTCGGCGTTCGGCCTCGAGAAGGGCACGCGCATTCGTGATCGTCTCAGTCTGGATCAAAGAGACTTCCAAGCGCGCCATTCGATGCTTGAGATCCACTTCAGCATTTTGTTTCGATGATTTCTCCACGGCTGGCGGAGGTGAAAGCGACATATTACTAACCAGATGTCGGGCCACACCGCCGCCAAGGGCCCTCGCTCCTTCAAGTCAGTGTCCGTGATGGCAGACACTGGTTTGAACACAACTCCTTGGCGCCCAGAGCTTGGTGAGTATTTCGGTGTTATAGCCTGACGCAGAAAATTTATTCCCCGTAGGCGCGGAAAACAAAAGGAATGAGACAGGAACACCCTTCCGGTTCGCATCCACGACCATCACGATGAACTGTCCAGGCCGCACAATTCATCTCGTCTGTGGCAATCGCTGCCTCGGAGCGTTCACCTTTTTGGGTGCGCGCCGAGTAGTGGAAGACGGCATGTGCAAGCGTCGGATTAAAGTTGTCTGATTGCGGATCCAGCCAGTCGTCAATGTTAACTTCCGGGGCCACGGTAACCATGATACCCCCCATTCGATTGAACTGCCGGTATAGCGATGGTGAGTCGTTATGGGTCAGGATCCAACGATATGGTGAGTCTCGCAGGTCGTCTGGGAAGCCCTTATATGCTCTGGCTTTCAACAGATCCTGGTTCTTCTGACGAATGTCCTTGAAAGTTCAGCCGTCACGTAATTGGGTAAGCGCGACAGCGTATACAGCGGGATGGACGGGAATAGGCGGTATACGGCAATACTCAGCCTGAAGCTCATACAGTCAAGAGGTGAGCGATCTTGGTCGATCAGACACAGGGCTCTTTGACAACCCCCCCAAATTAGGCAATCCGATAAATTAGCCGACCAGCTTTTCCTGGCTCGACCGTTCGACTTCGTTCTGTAGCTCAGAACTCGGACCGATAACGCTGAGATTTTGGCTACCCCCCCATTTTGATACTCTAAGAATCGCCTTGTGGTCTCGGAGTATCTCGTTCCCCCACACATTTGCATGTTTGATTGACGCTGATGACATTCGGCAATGATTCGGCAGCCTTCGGTGAAATGTGGACGACGCGAGTTTTCAATTTCATTACATAAATTCATCAGGTCGTTACGCCTTCGTTCCCGCCCTCCTACCGAACCCTCCGCTAACGTCCCATGTGACCAGTCCTCCGACGATCCTCCCCTTACCACCTCTTCCACTCCGCCGGCCGAAATGACGCCAATTCCAGCTGAAGTCGACCCCGGACCCATTGAGGAGGACGAACTCAGCATCCTGCGCGACAACGACAAACTCGTTGCGGAGACGCCCGAGGACGACGACGGCGTGGAGGTCGCCATGCTGGCCAGCCTCAACGCCTTCATTGCCGACAACCCCATCGACGTCGAGTTTCCCAACGACCCACGCAACTACGACGAGGCGATGGCCGCGCCGAACGCAGCGAAGTGGGTGGAAGGAACTCACGAAGAGCTTGACGCGCTTCGGGAGCAGGGGTGTATCGGCTCGTTGACCCATCTACCGTCCCTCCCAACAAAACCATCCTCGACCTGCGCCCTGTCTACGTTCGGAAACACGACGCCGACGGCAATGTCACCCGGCACAAGGTTCGATACTGCGCGAAAGGATTTCGTCAGGTATTCGGTAGAGATTTCATCAATACGACCTCACCGACTGCCCGGCTTGAATCGTTTCGTGCACTGATCCACCTTGCTGCCAGCCGTGGCTGGGACGTCTAACAGGCTGACGTGAAGACCGCCTTCCTCAACGCGCCGCTGCCAGAAAGCGAGTATCAATACGCATATCAGCCGCGACATTTCGAGGAGGGAGGGAAGGAGAAGTGGTTGTGGATGTTGGTGCGGGCGATTTACGGGCTGAAGCAGGCGGGACGGTGTTGGAATAAGGAGTTGAATGACGCGATCCTGGGGTGGGGGCTTCGGCGATTAACGTGGGAGTGGTGCATATATTTTCACCGGACGGCGGAAGGCGAGATCATCATCATACTCGTCCACGTCGACGACATGGCGTGTGCGGCCTCATCTCCAAAGCTGAACGACTGGTTCAAACGTCAGCTCCGGTCTCGTTGGACGATATCCGACCTCGGCGCCATTAACTACTGCCTTGGGATCCGAATCGTCCGCGACCCGGAACGCCACACCGCTCGACTCACCCAGACCGCCCTCATCGACCGCGTAATCCAGCAATTCCGCCAGACTGACGCGTACTGTAGTATTTCGTTCAATTAGTAAGGCCATTTGGGGTGTGACACCTCTTACCAACCTGATCTTTGGTAAGAGGGCCTTGGGACAGTGTGACTTACGAAAATTTTGGTATTTTACCCCCCTTTTGGGGCCCAAAAACGCGTCAAAATGCGTGGGACAGGCAAGAACCTTTAGTAGAACCGTGTTGTGACCCTGTGACTTACGAAAATTTTCGTAGGATTTCGGGTCTGTGACAAGTGACACTACTAATTGAACGAAATACTACAGTATCCTGTCGCCACACCTATGGAGGCCAAGCTCAAGCTTTCGCGACCCACCTCTGACGAACGCGCTGCCGACGCGGACCGACTGGCGTTAATTCCATACCGCCCCCTTGTCGGTTCTCTCATGTACATCGCCATCGGTACACGCCCGGACATCGCCTTCGCCGTTAACACTCTCACATCATACCTAGACTGTTACACATTGGCAAGCCGCTATCCGCGTCGTCCGTTACCTCAAGGGCACGAGGGAGATGGGGTTGGTGCTGGGAGGTCGTCAGTGCATTCCGCGGGGCTTCAGCGACTCAGATTGGGCAAGTGACACGGAGACGAGGAAATCTGTTATGGGGTACACGTTTTCTCTCGGCTCTGGCGCAATCACTTGGGCTTCCCGGAAGCAACGTGTCGTGGCAGCATCGTCGACGGAGGCCGAATATATAGCAGCGTCGGAGGCAGCCCGCGAGGCGTACTGGCTTCGCTCACTCGCGCGTGGACTCGAGATCTCCCTGGACGGCCCTATGCCCATCCTTTGCGACAACGACGCAGCCCGTATCATGGCCAATGACCAAGTCGACCACAAGAGGAACAAGCACATTGACGTGCGGTACCACCACGTTCGCGACGGCATCAGCAAACAGAAAATCATCCTACCGCGCGTCTCATCTCACGACAACGTCGCCGACTGCCTAACCAAATCTCTACCCGCCGTCGATTTTCTCCGTCACCGCGCTGCTTTGGGCCTGGAATGAGGGGGTGTGCTGTTGTGCGTGAGGGGGTGCGTGTTGTAGGCGTCCGAGACGAGGGGGTGTGTTGGATATGGCGTCACGGACTTGTAGTTTAGAGTGTGACACGGCGCGACCTATAACAGGTCGTGACCGTGTGACCACGCCTCTCACCGTCTTTCCACATTCTGGGAGCAGTGAGAGGTAAGCCGTTCATCCTTATTATACTACGCGAGGTACTTATACACATGTAGCTAGTACTCACAGTAGTCTCATAGGTGAATACCACCGTCTTTCCACATTCTGGGAGCAGTGACAAGGGGGAATCGATATCGGGATTCGAATTTTGGATATAGGGTCGATAAATTTTTTAAGGCCTCGGCCAGACCCCCCCTCCCCCCCTCCCCTCCTACTCGCAGTTACCAAAAGTAACCGAATTCGGGGTTTTTTCCCAGAAATTACGATGGTCAAGGAACTTTGAGCGATGAAGGGTTCATTTATAGCGTGTTTGTTACAACTTTTATGATATAAACTTGGGGTAAGGTATCACACAGTGGCTGAATAAATTAATCTTCAAAATACCATTAATTTGGCGGTGTTTGCCTTTTTTAGAACACACTCACCAGGATTTCAAGTGGGTGAGTACCTCAAAAATATGTATCTCATGACTTTGTACCATCGCTGCTACCCCAATTGAGGCCTCCTGGTATGTTTTAACTCTGCCTGGCCCTAATTGTGCAGCAAAAAATACAATTCAAATTTAAATTTTTTCCTTCGGTCGATTTGAGACATCAATGATGGGACCTATTTGGTGGTGTTTAGGCCGAGCGCACCATAGCTTCTTAATTAACTTCGGATTCTCCCTCGCTAGACCCTCGAGATATCTCGGGTCCTAAAGGTTGCCCTTACACCACGCCGGAAACATGTGTGTCCTGCTGCCCTCTCTTGCCCCTTTCCCCCACCTTCTCTCCTCTTTGCCTGGGGGTAAAATGTCTGTGATTTTTCTCTCCTGTTCCATTTCTCACTTTCTTTCACTATCAGAGTTAATCTCTGTGTTTTGGCTGATGAAAATTACCAGGATTTTGCTTAAATCGATCATTTGTGTAAGTCTTTCATGAGGATATGTACAAAAACCATCTTGAACTTCATTTGCAGGCCTATATCGTAATGCAAGGCTTCTCTATGTTTGTGAATTAATTGAACTACAGTAACATTTATCTAGGGATCAAACCCCTCCTAACAAGGCTCCGCAACGCGCTCGGATTACTGCTCAACAACAGGAACGAGATAGCCGTACTATGGATAGTCCACACAGACATCGTACTCCCCCAGTCTATCAGCAGCCTCTCCCACAAAACCCACCAGCTGCTGGGCAACAGCCTTTTCCTGATGTTTTTGGAGGTTTCCAGCACCCTAGATTGGCTTCCGAGATAAGAAATTTCCTTATATAGAAGGGGGCGGAGGGGGGTCCCAAGGGCCTCGAAAAAAAACTTTCATATGATTTTTTGTAACTCGGTTCTGAGGGTTGTATGCAGCAGATATATGCTAGGTACGTTGCTCTACAGCCTTATTTTAGCAATTCAGTACTTCAGATCCAACTCTGGCCACGAGGATTAACAAAGCGGCGGGCCCAGATGGAAAATGATTTGAGGCAGATGAAGATGATCCGAGGCAGATGCAACAAAGAGAGGCAGGATGGTGTTGATTTCATGCAAGTGAGGCACATCGGCGCTTGGCTTATCTGCCGTACATCTTCGATCTTAGGGATCGGCACCGTACCGTATACGGTACGGGCCGTAAGAATACGGCCGTAAAATTTCGCGATTTTGGGGCTATACGGGACGGCTACGGTACGGCGACCAACACCCGTATGCAACCGTAATACGGTCTTCCCGACGACGAGTACGACTCTATGACGAGGTGAGGGGGGTGTAAATCGATGAATAGTGAGGTATTTTACCAGTTCCACTCCAACTTCACCGCCGGCATCACTCACAGAGCCCAGGATATTGAGATCAGTATGTGTCCGTACCGTACCGTATTTTACGGGAGGCGAAAATGGCCCTGTACGGGACGGTTACGGGTACCGTACAATACGGGCCATATTGCCGTATTGTATGGTTACGGTGCCGATCCCTATTCGATCTATCGGCACTTGCCGGACCACACTTGCGAAAAAACTTGAAGTAACTAAGTAATTCACTCGCGTAGCATGAACCCAAAGCTCAATATATTACGGTGTACTTAGCGCTAACATATGTATCGTCTACCTACAGCGTGAATTGCCCTGACCACCCCAATTTTGAATTTACCCTAAAATACACGTCATGTAACGATTTGAGACGTAAACACGAAGGTACCTACCTCACCAATCGTTCTCGGCGGGCTTGAATTGAGGGATAGCCCAGCCTTTTTGCCTCTTGTGTTTAAACCAGTCTGGTGCGACTCAATGTCAGTAAATTTCTCGGATATGGAAATTTGATGGAAATATTGAACACACACCCTTCGGTCCCGAAAAATTATGAACGAAGGCGAGAAATTCGTTGTTAACATTAGGATCATCCTCTAGCAGCAAGAACATTCAACACGTTAATTATCATTCAAAAAACTCTGCAGGAACACGCACCAATTGATGCCGACACCATATTATCCCCGTCGACCTGGCCGTGAATGTGGTGAGCATCTAGAGACGGCTCTACTAGCATATTGTATATCCTCACTAAAATATGAGGGTGTTGAGAAAAGTGAGTGCATTGCCAGATATATGAGAAACCGTGTCGCCGCCAGCCCAATTTGACTTGAAGTGGGCTGTGCGACTCGTTTGATGGACACGTTGTCGGACTTGTGATCGCAGGGTCGGTGGTGCCATAGCCTGAGGAAGACGCTGAGGACATTCTTCGAGCGCCGTGGCCGCGTCGGGATGGGATGGGGGCGGGGGATGGAGAGGGTAAGAGGAAAGGAACGAAAAATTAGCCGAATACGTTACGTGACATGCCGGCAATAGTGTTTGCCGTTAGAGCCGATACACAGTGATCCCAAAAGGGTAAGTGCCTCATGTTATCCGATGATGTGCCTCTCTTCGCTGCATCTGCCTCGGATCATCTTCATCTGCCTCAAATCATTTTCCATCTGGGCCCGCCGCTTTGTATATCTTCCCGTCAGATGGGTTTGACCGCCGCTCGGGCCTCTCGGCAGCCTCGGCTGTCAGTGTGTATGCTGTTGTTTGGTCCAGAAGACAGGTTGCTGACATTCAGAAATATCAATTTTGCACAGTGCAGGTCTGTGCAGGTACTTATTACATGAACAACAGGTAAACTTGATAAAGCTAGCAAATTAGCCGGTGGGAAGAACTTACGTGAAGCTGCCGCATATGGGAATATTTCGGCAACCATGAGGGGAAGCACTCGATGAATTCCGCCGCCTGGGGCTGTCCTAAAAAGGCGATTTGTGATGGCGGCAAGAACCTCGGCGATCATTTGTGTCGCGGTATGTCAAAGCAAAGCATAACACCCAGGAAGCCAGGTTGGTGCAGTGGTTGTTGAGTGGTTGACTAAGAGGTTTTGGAAACCCTTTTTTTCTTCTCGTTGCTCATATAAGCTTTTCAGTTCGATCCCGCCTGCCATCATGTTTTCAATATTCAATGACCCGTAGAGTCTAGACGAAAGCACCAAATTGGTGAGAGGCTCGGGCATTGCAACTGGACAATTCAAAGTACGCCATAGTTCCAGCATTGAATATATATATTTAACTCTGTTCCTGTAGTCTAATGCACTCGGAGAATTGATGGTATGTACCCCGTCTGGTCTCCATATTCGCTGAGATTATCTTCTTATCCTAAAGTCATTGGTCAACGCGCCCATTTCGTCTTGGTATTTGTGTGAACACATTTCATACAGGGACCCCGGACCCGTTATGTAGTTCAATATTAGCTCAGACAGCATGATACATATCCTTGAAGCTTGACTTGCAGTTGTGGACTTGCAACTTATTATTGACAAACGAAGTACTAGTTTAAGTCGTTGAGTTTCACGCAAATTCACCAAGTTGAAGCGATGCCGAGAATCCTGCCGCAATGTTGGCCGAAACATTGCCGCCATCAACATCGCCTTTTTGGGATAGCCCCTGGCGGCGGAAAGTTGGTACAGTGCCGGACACGCAAAGTCGACAATGTTGATTGCCGGCGAACGGGAGTTTTGGGGATAAATCTGACTTCCGAATCGGATTCGCCGACCCCGGAAAAGCTCAAAAAACCACCTCCGAAGTTTTTCCCACGACATTTTGGCTGTGGCCAAATTTTTGGGGTCAAAAATCGGAATTCTGTGTACTTCTTTTGAGCTCCGACCGCCAAATTTTTTATCTTTGAGTGGTGCCAGAGAGAGTATGACAGCCGGGACTACAATTTCAGGCGGAAATCCGTGCCTTTCCATGGCGCGGGACGGCACGGTGGTCGGCAAGCATGTTGACACATGTTCGGTGACGGAATTGATCAACATGATGTAAAGTGTCTAAATGCGGCAATGTTTCCCATGGAATTTCCGTAAAAACGGCTCGTGAAATTGTTTTTATTTTATTAGGATCAGAACCAGCCCGATTAATGGAGTCGATTGCGCTATGTTTCGTAATTTTCCCATCAAATTTAGGTGTTCGGCCAAATTTTTGGGGTCAATTTTTCTGATTTTGAGTTTGGGGGAAACCGAACCATTTTTTGGGTCCGTAACATCGTGTTTAGACAAGCCTGGGCATGTGTAACACCTTCCATAAATGGAAGATCAAAGTTGTCGAATTTGCGTGTCCGGCACTGTAAATGAGGGGAAGCGCGACTTTAGCGCGTACTGTAGTATTTCGGTCAATACTCCTGGCTTGTGACGCGTGACACATGGAAACGAAGAACGAGATTCGTAAGGTAGGGGCCACACAAATACGGTTGCCCCACGTGATTTCACCTTTTTGAGAAGATGTAGTCCGTTTGACCTGTATTCGAGAGAAAATGAAAAATCTGGCCCAACAGTTTTGTGCAAGTACATCCTTAGGACTTACCAATCAAATTATGGCTACGCACAGCGAGAACTGGAGAACTAGTTCCCAAATTGATCGGAGATTTCACAAATCCCATCAAATCCTTCGTTTTGCATCAATCGGGAACTAGTCTCTCAGTTCTGCAGATTTTTCCAAGTTTCACGTGCACGCATGTAGGAAGTGTAAGTCTTCACAAAACTGTTGGGCCAGATTTTTCATTTTCTCTCAAATCCTATACTTGAAAAGAGGGCCAGGCCATCAGTCGCGTGACTTTTGACAGAAAATCACGGGGTTTTGTCAACATCCTACAACACAACCGGCTGTCGAGATGTTGAAACTCACACGCGGTCCCCGGCGCCGCGCGCCGGCGAGTGCAGCGAGCGGCAGTGCGGCGCCGTGGGCAAGGAATCCAGCAAAAAAATCCAGGCGGGGTTTGGGGCGGAGCCCCGACAAGCTGTGTACCCCCCGTAGGTAGGGACGCGAGCGCAGCGAGCCGGCCCTGCCGAAGGCGGGGTGCTTAAGCTTGTACAGGTCAAACGGACTACATCTTCTCAAAAAGGTGAAATCACGTGGGGCAACCGTATTTGTGTGGCCCCTACCTTAACTTTACTGTAAGCTCCATTCGGTTGCGTCACTTCGGAGCACTTGACGTCACTTACTGTAGTATTCTTTCCTGAAAAGAAACACTCATGTTCTGCTAGGGGACTATTGATGAAGAGACAATTTCTCGAACCTCATCTCCTCTCACGGAGATGGCCTTGTGACAGCATAATCACCCACCGTCAAGATACAGACACCCGTGATCCTACGCCCTTTCCAGAAAGATATAGCGACACTTGGTAGGGCACTGCGGAGGAGTTCTATGAGAGAGGGCCTGACGTTGTCATGAGATTGCTTACTCATGGTACGTCCCGTTGTGTTACCTTGCAGAACATGTCTAAGACCTTGCAGATCCAGCCGCAGACGTCAAACACCATGTAAAGATTATGTTTCTCTCTGATCCTGACGAGAACACCCTGATTCGGTACAACCGCACAGACCTCAGCGAGCTGGTCCACTACATACAAGGGAGTGGACGGGGGATATCTTATGACAACTTTGACTGTAGCTTCGAGCCCTCGCGGATAAACGTCTGGGTTTCGGAGACTACTCCAACTCAGCTTCCGGCAGCCCTACTTTATCTCGCGGAGAACCGAACAAATTCTTGTTGGGGCGACCGCGTAATCTCACTCTTTCGAATGGCGGTCTGTATCATCCTTTGTCGCGTTTGACCATTTCTCCAGGGTCCGGAGAAGTTCCCCTGTGTCCCGGGGTGGCGCAAGGACCTCTGTTTATCCCTTTGGAGGCCAGATCCCGGATCGGCCCAAACCCCGACTTTTTGTCCGAACCGGTTTTGGGTCAGATTGGGGGGTTTTTGTCCGAACCGGATGCAGCCTATCATGCCGCAAGTCCCCAAAAGCGGGTGATTTCTGGCCTTCCGCCATCAAAAATGCTCGATTTTTTTTCCCGCGCTCTTTCAACCAAATTTAGCGATTTTCTCGACGGGTTTCAAGAAATTTGCTTTTTCCTCGACCTTCGGCTTGTCCTCGGCCAACTCAGCCCCTCTGGCGACAGCTGGACCTTTGTCCGAACCGGATCTAGGTACCCTGGCTTTCTCCCACCAAATTTTGTCCGAACGGCATCTAGGCTTCCCGGTAGTGCTGTGTAAAATTGCTCCCCGGCCATGTAATTTACTGTAAGTTGAAAGTTCAGAGCGGGCCGAGGGAACAGATGTAATTTACATGTAAATTATAGCTGTTTTACGGATTTTGTCCGGTTTTTGATCGGGTGGGGCATTTCGTTTCTTGTTTACACCTGTATGCCTCTGAGTCGCCGTATGGCTCCACTCTGACCTCAGATTGGGCTATTTCCAGCATTTTGCTCCACCAGTGAATGCAGTGGGGCTGCGGTGGAGCGGTTGAACTGCCTCCGGCTCCTCGGCGAGGGTATGCACCAGCAATCACAGGTAAACAACTTTTGAAGAACCCCACTCCATCAAAAACCGGACAAAAACCGTAAAACAGCTGTACATGTAAAATTCAAAAATTCCCGCGCCCCCAGGGTCTAAAAAAATCTCGTTTTCGATGGTCAAAAGTGTGCCAATCGGTGCCGAACAATTGATCTGTCACAAATGCATTGGAATTGGAATCAAAGTTGCTCTTGAACGCTGATTCCGGCCGCGTTTGAGCGCTTTTGAGCTTCTGCCTCATTCAGTATTTTACGCTATTTTACACGGACCTTGAGACCCCGGATGTAAATAACTAGTCTCGTAAACAAGACTTTATAAACTTTTTTGAAGATAGTCGTTCAAACGTATATAAAGTCTTGGACGTATGAGGGGGGTCGGCTGAGAAGCGACAATTGATGGCTCGGCTTGATCACGGCATCCATTCTAGGAAAGTCGCCCTGATGCCATCACACGGCGAAAGCTTTGTGCGCTCGCGTTGCGCTCGATGGCAAAGTTCACCGCTAAAACTGAGCTGTATCAAGGTAGATCTCATTCTTAAAGTAGAACCGCACAATTTCTTGCTACTTGTTCGCCGACAGCTTGTAAATCGCGTATAAACATGTTTTCACTGACAATGAAAGAAGATCTGACCTCAAGCCACTGCTAGAACAAAATTATTTGCCTCACAGTATGCATACAGTACCCCGAACATATATATGAGGCTCAGAGGGCCACTAGTATGCTCAAAGGTATCGAAAGTCGGAGCAGTTGCCTGATTTAGCAGAGTTTCCCAATTTGGCAGGGTTTCCAAATGGAGTGAATTTCAAACTCCGCAGTGATCGATGTCGCTCCTCCACGAGACCCCTTAACAAATCCGTGACTAGTAAATAACGTATTTTACAGTGTAAATTACATGTAGAATTCCCGTGATGTAATTTACATAGGGCAATTTTACCCAGCACTACTTCCCGGCCCTGCCCCACAACCGGGATCTGGCATTGATAGGGAGAGCACGGCACAGCCTTTGACAGGAACACCACGTGCTGCGCACGTGGATATACCCACGCTCTCCCCCGCGACGACGCGCGTCTGGCAAGCAATTCACTGCGGGGTTTGGGGCGGCAGCCCCGACGAGCTGTGCGACCGCCGTAGGCACGCCGCGAGCGCAGCGAGTGGCCCGTGCCGAAGGCAGGGAGCTAAAGCTCGTAGGGATAAACAGAGGTCCTGTGGCGCACGTGATCTAGACACGTTCCCTTCCACTGACTGAGTGGCTCAGTGTTTCACATCAGACTCAGAGCGGCTGAGATGGCGAATCCAAAAACAACTAATAAGACAGGTCACAGGAAAACAAACCGTGCAACCAGAACAACACCGAAACCGCGTACCGGTACAAAAAAGACCAAACATGGAGCGAGCAGGAACAAGGGCCAAAACGATTCAGAGATCCCGGCCGTTATAGACTCAGATGAAAAGGCGAGTTCATTTCGACGTGAGTATCATCCCAGCTCAAAGCATCTCATTACACAGGAAGACTGGGAGATCGAGGCTATCACGAAAGAGGAGGTTCAAAATGGCAAGGTCGGTGTGTTTGTCGTAAGTATCTGCCTCCCCGCTAACAGCATCTCACAAAGCCCGGTTTTAAAGTCCATTGGCGCAATACGTGGATTCCGGCTGAGGAGTTGTAAGCGGCCATTGCACCACCGCGATGTTTTTAACTCTGTTGGACAGGTCTGCGGAACTGAAAAACCAGTTTCTAGCAGCTCGTGCTGAAGGGGTTTCCATCGTCATCAACCCGCAGGAAGGCGAGGACATCGAGGCTGTTTTGGAACAAAAGCTCGAGAATGGGAAGGTCAGTCTGTTTGTGGTTTGTATATCTGCCAACTGCTGAACAGAATTTCACAAAGTCTTATTTCCAAGTCCGTTGGCGGGATACCTGGGTTCCCAAAACAGAGATGTCAGTGAGCATTGCACGGATTACGAATGGATATGAATAGATTGAACAGGACAGCACCGGAGTTGATTGAGCAGTTTCGAGAGCGTGAAGCTCGTTCTCAGGCCGTTAACCAGACTGATGACGGTTTATCCGTTGGCAATGATATTGGGCCCACCTCCGCACTGGCTTCAACGTCGAAGGACCCCTCTCGAGCACCGTCCGCTTCTCAAGAGGACTCAAATCAAGTTGTCCATCCTTCTGGCGAGCGATCTAGAAGAGATAGTCTGCCGCTTACGCCGGCAATGTCCATAAGGACCAGCTCACCAGCCGAGAACATTGCTACCCCAGAGCCGCCCCCCTCACTCGTTCGGAACGGCGCTGTACCCATGGCTTCCGCGGCACCATCGGTCTCTCAAGGGCACCCAACACCGCCGCCGGTCGTTGCTTCCGCCACCTTCGACGAGCGGTTCGAATCGAACAACCAGCCTCTCGCCCAAGCCAAGGCCGCGATGCCCAGCTCGCCGGCGGAGAACACGGCCACCCCCTTACCCAGAGCCCCAGCGGCGGGTTCCGAGGCGGCCTCTCGAGAAGGCTCGACTCCAGGAGCGTTCCTCCCTCCCACCACGTCCAGCGAGTGTAGCAGGCTGCTGCTCACGCCGGTAATCTCAGCTGAAAAGGTTGCTACGCTGAAGCCGCCCTCCACCTCCACTGATCCAAAGGAAGCTGAAGCTGTATTGTCGGTCTCTCAGGAGGACATATCTACGGTCGCCTCTGCGGCCGATAGTGACACACAATCACAAAACACAACTGCTGAACTCAATAAGCTGGTCTTGGATTCATCCCACCAACCTGATTCGTCTGAGGGCAGGAATAAGCGGCAGCGGAGTTCATCTGTGGCGTCGAGCGAGCGGGATCGGCCTGCAAAACGAACAGCTCTCTTAGCGCCTTGGGACATGTCCCAGTTCCGTGACCAACCGAGCTGGGAACCTTACGTGAGGGAAATTGATGCTGTGGAGAAGAATGCTAATGGTCAACTGTTTGTGCACTTGACTTGGTGCGCTCTGAATTTTCAACTTTTGAATTGGTGTCTCAGAATGCACAGGCACACTGGAGACCATGAAAGAGTTGACTCAGCAACGGCCCATTCCAAGTTCCCGAATTTGGTAAGTCGAGTTTAAATTGTCCCCCTATTATTTTCGTCATCAAATGATTTCTTTTGTAAACAGTTGCTCAAGTACTATGAAGGAAATCTGCGCTTCCGCGACTCTTGACTGTGTTTCCTCGCAATCCTCTCTCACACCCGGTCTTGCTATGCAGTCCAAGTCTGACACAAGTTCCACCGGTTTCAAAAGTGGCCTGTGTGTGGTGGAATCGCGCGGGTTGCCTCACCCCTATGAAAATCAATATCACCTAGTCTTTACAAACCGCTCTCTCAACAAATTTTTAAGAGGGATTTTTTATACCTCGAATAATAATATTTGATACATAAAATTCTACTGCAACCGGCCATGAATTTAATTGTATCTTTTGGAAGATGGCGAGGGGTGCACTGAACCAGAAATTCTTTCTGGCTTCGGCGTGCCTACTGTCAAATGTGGCGAGATACTACCAACGATTATCGGGGCATTTCGCCGGGTGCGTAATTGAGCGCCATCCAGAGAAAAACCAGTACAAATGATTCAAGATCATCAGCACAACGGTCCATCTCTAAGGGGAACACCCTCGGCCGGGAAAGCGCGTTTTCGGCATGTAAAAACCCCCCGGAATGACCGATTTTTCATTGCCTCTCCCTACTACCCACCTCTGCGGCCGCCGAACCGTATTCTGACACACCGATTGCACCAGCGTCTCACCTCCGACGTGAGCTTTTCTTCGACACAGGCACATGAAGAGGAAGAAGCGTTTGAACTCGCTGCAAAAGAATTGTCTGGAAAATACCGCCTTCATGAGCCGGATGCCTTCCTGACGCAGTTCATGAACGTTCCAGAAAATTCCGAAATTTCCGTCGACTGCTGTTCTCCTGCCCCTCTTTGACAAAAAGTCTGAAATGAGCATTATGGATCACGTGTGGGTTGAGATCAAACCCACACCAAAGCTTCTGTAGATGCAGCACCTTCAACAGGTCCTCGACCATGGCTGGCGCCTCGTTGACACACACATAATAATAATAAAGTTCCATTTTTATAGTAACTGCACGCCGTTTACGGCGTATGATGCTACACTAACTCGGCAAAAAAAATGTCCGATGGGTTTTTTGTCCGTATTGCGGTGTTAATACCTGTATTCGAGAGCAAACAGCTTCTGAGCGTGCACACGATACTGAGACCGATTGGTATGCTACCTCGCCGCCGTGCAATCCCTTGATCCGCCATCACATGAGCAGAATTCCCAAATAGCCAGATTTTCAATTTGAGTAGGGATTTTTTCTGACAATATCTGAGTGTGCAGGATGAAAGAAGACCCAAATACAAGTACTTTCACAAGTCAAACCTTATGAAAATATTCAGCCGTTGAAGCGCTATAGGCTCGACAAAACTGCCATTTTGGGCATATTTCGGCAAATTCCGGTCAACTCGGTCGAAAATCGTCACTTTGCGAGGGCTATAGCGCCTGTTTGCCTGTATATTTTTCCACAGTTTAAATTGGCGCATAGCTCGCTGGACCTCAGGCTATAACATGAGCAGATCAGCTCCCCGCACCAAAAGAATTTGACTGACTTGTAAAGTCGGCCGATATCAAAATTCCCATGTTTGCGCTCGGCGTGATGGTGTATCAGAAATTTGCCCAAAACCAAACCCAAAGAATAAGGCATCTGGATCCTATGAACACAACTACAAGTTGTTTGAAGCCAAAGTGGGCAGTAATCATCGAAATACAGGCCAGAAATCAATCGGACATTTTTTTTGCCGAGTTAGTGTACTCTAAACATGAGATTTCTACTATTGATTGTATATAGGTGGGAGTGGTTTTCGTGGGTTTAGTGAGAGTAATCCCGGGGGTGAGGGCGAGCAGGAAAATTGAATATACATGAGGGTGGGAAGGCAAGAGGAGGGAGCAGGGATTGGCATTGGGAGAGTTATTCCGCGGAAGAACGGCCCCGATGCATGGTGCTCGGCTGCGATGCGACGAAGAATCGACTGACGGACGGGACATGCAGGATCAGTGGATCGGTGCTGCCCGCCGCATCCCCGGAGGGCGCATTTGAGCACGATATGGGAGGATCCAGTGGAGTTGGTACGGCAGGGAGTCTTATGGGGGCAGTGGCAGTTGGAAGTGGGGTGGTCGGAGGCGCAGGTGCCGCAAACAGCAGAGCGTTTACACTGCGCAGCAATGTGTCCAAACCGGTAGCAGTTGAAGCATTGGAGGGGCTGCGGGCAGTATTTCTCGGTGCGATGAAGGTGACCATAGAGGGCGAGCTTATTCGTAATGAAATAGTTCGCCACATCCAAGTCGTTGAAGTGAAGAACGAGTGATGAGAATTTCTTGGTCCTACGAACCTGCTCGCTGGAACGGCGTCCGATCCAGTGAACTCGGACCAGATTCTGATGGTCAATTTCATTCGCAAGTGCTAGCTCCAAAATGTCGTTCTCCCATGAGTCATTGTCTGCACGCCGTGCCATTACCAACTTCAAAGTCAGTAGGGACACGATGCATGACAACAGCAAAGGATGGAGAGCGAGCCTGGAGCAGACTAGAGAATGCCGGCAGCCAGCCGTCGAGATTGTCCCGAAGGACCTCTACCTCGTCGACTCCCGTGAGGGTGAGACGGATGTCTCCATTGCGATATTTCGCAACAGCACGAGCAGATGGGTGAACAGGGGAGTCAAACTCCATCCGATCCATCAGTGCATTGAACTGCTGTTGGATTGCGTACTGTAGCAATCTGTATGACTGAAACGCAAAATGGACCGTTACAGGCTGAAACGACTGAAACGGCTTACAAATCACCCTTTTATGGAAGGTGGCTTGCCTTATATGGGTGATTTGTCAGCAGAAACGGGTCTCCGTTACGCGTTACGTTTCAGTCATACAGATTGCTACAGTAGTGGCTGTCGTTGGTGAACGCCTTGTCAAGGCGATTGGAAGGCGATGCTTTGGGGTCAAGAGGAGGTCACGTGATGTGTCACGGGTGACGTGGGAAGGGGCCAGTGACGACGATCCAGACTCCGGGTTTTTTGTCGGGCAGTGTATGTATCAAACCCGATATCTCATGCTACTCCGACAAAACTCCGTCAAATGCCAATCTGTGCCGCGCTTGCGACATGGAGCTCTTTGTCGAAGTGAAAATCTCGCAGGATGATCCTTTCTCAGATAAAATTGGGGAGGCCCTGGAAAAAGATACAATTCAAGCACGTAACACTCGCGGCCAAATCATAACGTATCTGACCGCGATGATGGCGTCTCAGTATTGCACACAGACTTTTGGGGTCATCATTATCAAAATCAAATGCCGCCTATTGAGGCTTACGCGTAGTGGCGTTGATGCGTCCAGGGCTTTTGATTACACAGATCTGGAATACCTTTGTATCGATTTTCGCGTTCTTCGCCGAAGGAGCGCGGTCACGACACTATATTCAGGACTTTCCTCATCCTGAATCAATTTCGCAAGTTCGCACTGCCTTGCGCCAGCCAACCACTCCCTTGTGCGCTGTTATTATCTGTTATTATCGAGGGCCGCACTTTCGTTGTACTCGTTATGGCAATAAGTCTTGGACGGTGGGATTTTGCGTCGTTTGCGACAGATCGAACCGCTTTTCGGCTGGTTCAAGATGCTGAATGTGCGTAGAGTGAACCACTGATAAGATTCCGGCCATCACTCCAATCACCAAGCGTTGATCCGCTGCCATAAAAGGCAGAACACATCAATAACCCCAAATGTGCATTTTTTCGCTCATTGGGACATCATTTCCCATCAAACTTGTATGCCCCAATGTATAGCTTTGGTGAAGCCCAGTAAAACCCAAGCTTGAATTATGGCAAAAGCTGGTGTAGTTCCCGAGATATTGGGCTGCCAAGTTGGCCATATTTCGGCTGTTTTGCTATTTTTGCCCATGTTACGGCAAAAAATGGCCGACTTGGCAGCACAATATCTCTGGAACGGCTCAGCCATTTTGCTTAATTCAAGGTGTTAAGCTTACTAGTTTTGGACGATCTACAAGCCTAGCTATCCAGCTTTACGCCAAAAACATGGATAACTGGGCCTTAATTTGCAGTTTTCAATGTTTATCTCTGTTTTGCCTTTTATGGTTATAGATCAAGATTATTTGATCAGACTGATGGACGGAATGAGGTCGGTGGAATACTCTACTGACATCTAGCACCTCAAATCTGCCGAAAACCTGCTTGGATGGCCAAGAGCAGTCAAAAATTCCACCGTCCAAGACTTATTGCCATAACGAGTATGTACACGAACCCCTGACCAAGTCCCATGACTTCCCTGTTGGTCGTTCTACCAGGGTCTTTGAAGCATACATGGAAACAGGGAAGACATGCCTCCTCAAGGATAGCTCGCGGGTTGAAGGGTACCATACCGAGGGCGAAGTTTATGACCATTGGCACAAAGCCTCCGTCCTCTTGGGCAATCAGGTTCCTCTTGCTTGCTACAAAGAGGACCCCAGTTTATCCACCCAAGTGCCAGATCCCGGTTCGGACAAATTTTGGTGGACAGGGGCCGCGAAAGGACCCGGGAAGCTTCACTAAAGGGTTGTCCGGAAAAAAGTGGTTTTTGAGGCCAAAATTTGACGATTTCCTTGTCCGAAAAAGTAGTTTTTGAGGGCGTCGAGGAGTCTTCGAGCCTATTTTTCTGCGCCTGTCCGCCGATTGTCTGGTGATCTCGGGGTCTGAACACTTCGCCCGGATTTCGCCACGGTCAGTTTGGGGCCTATTTTGGTGGTAAACAAGTGGAAAATCAATATTTTGTGATGTTTTTTTTTTTTTTTTTTTTTTTTCCTGCTGGAGTCACATATGTGACATGTCACAACCCTTGTCCAGAAAGTCCCCATTTGAGCCCCCAGCAAGTGGTTTTTGAGGCCAAAATCTGAAATTTTTTGGGACAACCCTTTGGCGTAGCTTCCCGGGGCCTGCCGCGAAGGCTAGATGCCGTTCGGACAAATTTTGGGGTGACGGAGCCCAGGTAGCTAGATCCGGTTCGGACAAAAAATTCGGGTGTCGCAGAGAGCTCAACCCGCCGAGGATTCGAGAAAAAATGGCTAGATTTGGTAGAAAGAGCGCAAAAAACAGCTCGGGACAAGCTCTGGAAGAAAATTTGAGCATTTTTTATGGCGGAAAGCAAAAATCACCCGCTTTTGACAGCTTACGGCACCACAGGCTACCTCCGGTTCGGACAAAAACTGCCCAATCCGCCCCAAAACTGGTTCGGCATACATACCAGCTATCTACAAAACACTGGAGCGCCCCATTGATGCGATGACGTCAATTACCATACTGTAGCCTTGTGCATGGGTGAAACGTAACGCGTCACACAGACTCCGTTTCGTTTCAACCGTCACGCGAAACGCAGGCTAACGCAGGGCTGGTGTTGAGCCTCGCGCCTTGCTGGCTGCGTATCACATTTATTTGTAGTTGTAGTTACGACCTGTGCTTCCGCCTCCATCTCTCTCGCTCCCTGCCTCCGTCGTAGCAGTGGACTCAGGCCCCAGCACACGAGCAGCTTTGTGCCCGCTCGCACACCCAGCCCTGCCTCGCCTTCCACGCCCGGACGCCTAGCAGGTCTATCACTGGTTTCACTGAAAGGTGCGTGACACAGAAATGACAAAAAACCCAATTTTGCTGTTGAATTTATTTGTGCTGTTCGAATTTTCTTCTGGATTCCAAAGCAATGCTCCTGGCTGAATTTCCGGCCTGTATCTGACAGTGGGACGGTCGGGACTGACAAAATTCCTAGTTGCAAGTTAATTTTCACCCAGATAAGAAGGTCCTGGCAGTCATTGTAAGCTCGAAATCAATATTTACCTCGAGAACTGTCGTCTCTAGCCACTATTTTGAAGCTGTTTCTTGCAGCCGTTTCAAAGTTTTTGAGGTGTCACGCGTAACTCCCAGGTCGTTTCTGGTTTCACGCCTTGCGTTTCAGGTCACGCTCGAAAGTCCGTTTCACCCATACACAAGGCTACCTGTAGCACTTTGTATGGGTGAAACGTAACGCGTAACGCCCGCCCTGTTTCGTTTCAACGGTAACGCATAACGGTCGGGTGGTTTCCCTGAGGACTGCGTGACATACAAAGATGTCGAATTATCATGTTTGCGGCTGTAAAATCTAGCTGAATCTACTGCTATAACTTAGCTATAACCCTCCTCCTCCTCACTGCACTCAATCACTCTCTACTTCTTCGTCAAGATAGAACCGGTACGGTGCATCGGAGACCACGGGCAAGGTGCTGGGAAGGTGTACCAGAAGCTGGCCGAGGTAGTTTAGCTAGTTGCTCGAAGAGGGCTTGTGGTGGACCCGTCGCTGGTTTAGGTGTCTGAGCGTGCGCCACGGCGCAGTGTTCATGAAAAAGAAAAAAGGTGTATTACGGAGCCCGTAACAGGAGAAATGCAATCACAAAGGGCTATGGATACAAAGAAAGCATAAAAGAGAGCTAAAAAGAAAGCATAAACGAGAGCTAAAAATTGCCCAGAATCCGTTCAACGTTTGGAAATAGATTTTATCGGTGTTTGCCCGCCCGTTTCCAAAATTCTATGATGTCACGCATAACGCTGAGGCCGTTTCTGGTTTCCATGCGTAGCGTTTCCAGTCACGCTCGAGGGTCTGTTTCACCCATACAAAGTGCTACAGTATGAGGAAGGCACTGCCGGATATTGCGTCGACGGCTGGCGCGTCAGGGCGGGGCGACCTCGTGTTGCAGCCTATGCAATTTCTTGATTGGACATCCCGTTGGCGGCCATGGTAATCATGAGCCGCTTGTGTGCAGGAGGGACGTAGCGGAAGGTATTGTAGGGCATGGTAGGCGAGAGTCGTTCCATCTCGTTGGAGAGAGTGGTGCGGGCTGGCCGAATTAGGCAGGAGCTGTCAAAACCGTTGTGTGAACTTTTTTTCGGAGCGCTCCAGTGTTTTGTAGATAGCTGACAGTGGTGGCAAATAGAAATTGCCGTGGCTTTTTGGTAAAAATCTCGCTGTATACTTCACCGAATGACCTGAAATAAAATGTAGAGATCGATATATGATACCTCTGTACTGCTTAGAACACTCAGCTATATATTATGCCCTGACAATGCATCAATGGTTAACTTCCCATAGTACTATTTGTTTCTTATGGTATTTGAAGGGGTGCCAATGATGCCAACTACAAGCTTTGATGGTGTCGAAATATTATCCGTTCGTGCTTGTTAGTAGTAGATTTGGAATAGTTTCATTCGAAACTCTCTCACAGGTTGAAAACTCTGAGGGAGGCCTGCAGGAGCCCTTTCCGTCTCGTCTGCGTGTCTCGACGCGTTTGCGAAATACGCGTATTTGGTGGCGACCATCAAACGGACCATTTGGCTCGCCCGGCATCACACTACTTATGGATTCCTACGGTTGCCGACAAAAGGCAAGCGGCAATAACCGAGCACCCGAGATCGGCACAAGGTCCACACTTTCCAGATTAGAAATGATTGAAGCCAAGCATCGGAAGGGACTGTACCACATTGTCTATACTCCCTTGAGTGAAGATCCACATGCACTGTTTGCTATGGATATCAATCACCTTCATCGAATATCTGGTCATCCAAATTTCCAACTGTTACAGAAATCTGTTGCTAAAGGCCGACTTGGTGAAATTACATCCTTGACAGGAATCCCCAAATTCTGTGAACCCTGTGTTCTTGGGAAAATGAAGAAATTACCGTTTTCCAAAAGTCAAACCAAAGCTCGTGGTCCTTTAGATATTGTATCATCTGATGTTGGTGGTCCAGTAACGCCTGAAGGCCCAGGTGGAATACGCTACTGGGTGGTCCTTATAGATCATCATTCCTCTGAGGTGTGGATTCTATTTGCCCAAAAGAAATCCCAAGTCTATTCAAAACTCAAAGAATGGCGAAAATCTACTGAGGCACATTTTCGTGCTCAAATTGCTAATTGGGAATTCTGTGAGGGCTGGACTCGATTCTTTCGCACAGATGGGGGTGGTGAATTCACGTCTCATCAAATGGAAACAGAATATCATCCATGAAACAACAGCACCTTACACTCCAGAGCAAAACGGAGTAGCAGAGCGGATGAATCAAACACTTGTTTCCAGATTCCTCGTAAATTTTGGGTCTTAGCAATGCGAGCAGCTGGTTATACTGTGAATAGAACACCTACTTCAGCACAGGAATTTGAGATCCCTCATGAGAAACTTTTTGACCGTCCAATAAACATACGACACCTGCATCCCTTTGGCTGTAGAGCTTATCCTCTCATTCCTAAAGAAAAGCGTCACAAGCAGAAATTTGGCGATAAAGCAAAGCGTTGCATCTTTGTTGGCTACCATAAAAACAGTAAAGCGTATGACTTGCTAGTAATCATCACATCTAGGCATGTTCGGTTTGATGACCAGGAACTTCATTCATCTATAGAACCAAAGCTTGAGGCACCTGCTACTTCTAGGAAAGAATATGAGGATTTTGCTCAGACACTGCGGAAGAGGTCTACCCCATATTATGGTGATGATGACGATGATGGTGAACCGGACACTTTGCCTCACCCGATACCAGGTTCAGTGGGGGATAATCTAAGTCAGGCTGATCCGCCGTCTATTGTCCATCCATCAAATAGGGGAGCTCCACCATTGCGCAAGGTCGCAGGTGTACGACAGGAACCTACTAGGCGGTCAACACGTCCACATGCAAGGGCACAACATCCCACCGCTGAGTACGACAGAATAGCTGAAGGACCACAGCATCAGTCAAAAGCTCAGCGCGATGCAGAGAATGCAGCACGTAAACAGGCAAAAGAAAATGAAGCTTCTGATGAACCAGACATTGAAGTCCCTGACGCTCCAGAGGCAGTCTTGCTTGCTTCTCTAGATGATGCTATTGAAGAAGCCTTTTGGCTCAGAACCCTCTCGACCCTTCTAGTTGGCAAGAGGCATTGCAGGGTCCTGATGCTGAACATTGGAAAGCTGGACTTGAAGAGGAACTTGCTGGATTCCGAGCAAATGACGTCTATGATGTTGTTCCCATACCAGACGGTGTCAAGCCTATTAAATCTAAAGTGGTTCCCAAAGTCAAAGTGGATGAAACAGGCAAAATTGCTCGTTACAAAGTCCGAATCGTTGCCAGAGGAGATACTCAGAAAGAAGGTGTTGACTACAAAGAAGTTTTTGCGCCCACTGCCGATCTTGAGTCTGTTCGCATTATTTGTGCTCTTGCTGCCAAATACGACTTAGAACTGGATCAGCTGGATGTTTCACAAGCCTACCTCAATGGTAAACTGGAGGAAGAAATCTACATGATGCCTCCGGAAGGTGTTGAAATTCCAGAAGGTCACTGCTGGCGACTCAAGCGATCATTGTATGGTCTTCAACAAGCTGGGAGAACTTGGAAGAGGACCTTTGACACAGAGATTCTAAAACTCGGATTTCATCGCTTGAATTCAGAGACCTGCCTTTATGTTTATAAAGAAGGCAAACAGACTTGTTTTGTTGTGGTCTATGTTGATGATCTTCTTGTTGCTGCAACTTCTAAAGAATTCTCTTCCAAAGTCAAAAGAATGCTTTCATCTACTTTTAAGATGCGAGACCTGGGTCCAGCCAAATACCTCCTTGGAATCGAGATCATTCAAAACCGTAAGAAGCGCACCATTGCACTGAACCAGCGTCAGTATATTGACAAAGTCCTTTCTCGCTATGGCATGACAGACTGCAAACCTGTATTCACACCTATGTCTACTGGAACCCCTCTCACAGAGAATGACCCTGATGACGACAGTATCATTACCCATATGGCTATTGTCGAAGGTGGAGCTATTGTTCCATATCAAAGTGTAATCGGGTCTGCTATGTATGCCATGCTAGGTACTCGACCAGATCTTGCATACAGTGTAGGAGTACTTGGTCGATATAGTGCGAAGCCAAAGAGAATTCATTGGGCAGCAGCAAAACGACTTCTTCGATACCTCAAAGGCACCCGTCATTGGGAACTTGTATACAACGGGGCCGACATCAGCATGGACATGCAATTTCTGGGATACAGTGATGCCAATTGGAATGGAGACAGAGATACATCTCGTTCTACTTCTGGTTATGTGTTCATTGTCAACTCTGGAGCAATCGGATGGTCTAGCCGTCGGCAATCCATGGTCGCTCTATCTTCTACTGAGAGTGAATACATTGGACTTGCAAATGCAGGACAACATCTAGCATGGTTAAGATCCTTTTTTGACGAACTAGGGTCAACATCAGAGAAATCCCACTGAGTTGAGATGTGATAATCGAGCTGCCATTATTCTGTCCCAGGATCCACAATACCGTGCTAGGACTCAGCATATACAAAGAAAATATCATTTTTGTGTAGTTATTGCGCCTTCCGCGCATTTTCAGGTATTTAATATACAGTCTTTCATCCCACATTGCGGGAGACTGAGGTTATTGCGCCTTCCGCGCATTTTCAGATTCTGTTAAGTCGCTCGAAGAGGGCTTGTGGTGGACCCGTCGCTGGTTTATGTGTCTGAGCGTCCGACACGGCGCAGTGTTCATGAAAAAAAAAAAAAAAAAAAAAAAAAAAGGTGTATTACGGAGGCCGTAACAGGAAAAATGCAATCACAAAGGGCTATGGATACAAAGAAAGCATAAACGAGAGCTAAAAATTAGCCTGTTTGCGATGCAGCCATTGAATGGCTAATGGCTAAATAAGTGTCCAGATTCCGGTGTTTTGACAAAAGATACCTCTGGTTCGAGTATCCAAATTTCATTCCAGGCAGCTCTTCTTGACTTCTACATGAAAGTTTAACCCATCAAAGTTTCCTAATGCGGAAATCGGTAGCCATTCAATGGCTCCAATGGCTCTTCGCAAACCTTCTATTGCCCAGAATCCGTTCAACGTTTGGAAATAGATTTTATCGGTGTTTGCCCGCCCGTTTCCAAAATTGATGTCACGTATAACGCTGAGGCCATGCGTAGCGTTTCCAGTCACGCTCGAGGGTCTGTTTCACCCATACAAAGTGCTACAGTATTGGCAACCGGTCTAAAACCATTTTGACCAGTGCTGTGATTGGCTGCTCCACATGCACTGCGTTCCGACCCCTCCTAAACTGAGGGTGAGGTTAGGGGACCTACACTGAGCTCAACGGAGATCTGTGTTTACCCAACTAGACCGACTCTGTGCAGCTCAGTCTAGCTCAGTTGATCTCAGTCTAGCCGATTGTGGGTCTGCGCAGCTCAGCGTACTGGTTTAGATAGAGCTACACTGACTTTATTTACCTATCCTATGCCCCTTAGACAGAGTTCCGACAACTTTTTATGGTTGGTCATTCACCCGATACCACGATTTGACCATAACATAAATATCTTGCAATCATCACAATTGACACGGATGAACAGCTCTTGTGAGGGAACAAGGTAAACTTAGATGTGCAGAGCGATGCTGAGATCACCTATATACCTCTACCGAGCTGCTCTGAGCTAAACCCATGTCCGTTTAGACGTCTCACAGAGACATGTTTCCAGCTAAAAATATCCTGCGTATGTATAAGCGGCTAAACGGAGGCTGTGTAGTGACGTACGCTCACCTCACGCTGACATGTCATCAGCTCGGCTGACTCTGTTTAGGCGACCCCGGAACGCAGTGACACTTTCCTGGCCTTTGATTGGTGGATCACAGGTAGCTGTAGAGGCGAATACGAGTCGCCTCGGAGTTTGATTTTTTTGATGGGTTCATATGCTGCCCTATACCAAGCACCAATTCCAGTGATTACCCTTGGACATGTATATTTCGAGGTTCTCCAAATTTTTTCACGGATTTTAAGAGACGAAATGTGGGTGAACTATGTCTTTCTTTCTGGCCTTTTTCTCGCTATAATTGATGGTATTGATGGCTCGGCGTTGTCAAGGCCACAAAGTTTCAAACTCCGAGGCGACTCGTACTCGCTTCTACAGCCCTCTCTTGTATTGAGTGATCTGAACGACTATCTTCAGATTTCACGTCCCCCATACAAGAGAGGGTGAGACGAGCCTAGACCACAGGAATATTTCCAGTTGCCAATATGCTCTATTGCCATCGGGGTAAACATAAAGCATAGGCACTTGATCGTAAATCTTCAGTACATCGTAGGCGAGTTTTGCGAGAAGCCTTTCAAGCACCAGGCTTGAGCTCGAGGCTTTGGAGCTACTTTGTTGTACTCACTAGTTAAATATGTATAGTGGCGGTGCTATTTGATGCCACCCCTAAAAATAGAACAGCCCATTTCTGGAATTTTTGAGTCGATTGGGGCCCCATCATTTTTTGGGGGGTGGCATCAGATGGCGCCGCCACTGTATAAATTGTCAGTTGAAGTTGCCACAAGGGAAGAGATGGTGTATACAGATTGAAAGAACTTGAAAAATTTCGCGTGTCTTCATCGCATAGAGTTAGATACCCCTCCAAATAAAGCAAAAAATCCCAAGTTACTTGTCTTTCTCACTGCTGTGCCAAGAAGCAAAAACGTGACGGGCGGCGGAGTTGATGTAATGGCCTCAGCATGTTCTCACCCATGGCCACCTTCAATAGGGAATCAACATTCTTCGGTTCTGACTCGCGGAAGTACAACCTCAACTGTCGAATTTTCCAAATACGGACCACAACTATGTATGGCTCAAGGACTATACTCTAGCAGCTTCACAGTTGAGCATCAAGAAACACCCATCTAAATATGTACATAATACTGAAGGTGTCGGGGTGGCACGGAAAGTATGAATTGATAGCGGACATCACTTCGTGACAATTCAGATGCCTAATCGTTACTGTGCACTCATTTTTTACTTAAGCCTCAGGTGGGTATGGGCATCGCCCCTTCCGAAAGCGGCACATTTGTACGTTCTCAATCAAACTCCTTCTGACCATGTTCCGCCCATTTCTGCCCTCCACACTGGCCCATCATCATATTTCTCAGTGACCGATGAATGTGTTACAGCAATAAAAATTAATAAATCAATGCATTGTGTCTCTCATTCTGGGCCGTTTTAACTGGAGGCCGAACCTGTTAGCGGTACTTATTTACCACTCTTTACTTTCCAGCATACTGTACTCTCGTAAGCATTACGTAGTCTTTATGCGTTTATAACCGAGACCACGACGTTCTCTATGGTGCACATCGCATAAACACTAGTGTTGCCGCGAGCCAAGTCGAGTCGAGCTCCACCTCGAGGTAGCTCGCTCCAAAAAGGTAATTTGTGATCATATCAGGCCGGAAAAGGCAGCCATTACCTTTTTGGAGCGAGCTACCTCGAGGTGGAGCTCGACTCGACTTGGCTCGCGGCAACACTAATAAACACCACCAAATAGGTCCCATCACTGATGCCATTATTGATGTCTCAAATCGCCCAAGAACAAAAAACCAAATTTTATATTGCATTTTCTGTACTGAAATCTCATGGAGGGCTTCTTCAAAACGCTAGGGGAAGGACATAAGTTGCAGCCAATAGCTTTCCAACGACTTTGGGAGCATGCGGCGTCCGGACTTATGATTACCCAATAAGGATATGTGTCGTAAGCACACGTGAGTGATTGATTGATTGTATCAGTGATGTCTCAAATCCATGCCGTGAAAGATATATTTATTGTGAGTTTTGAGCGGATGAGAAATCCCTCTAGAGGGTTTAGTCTACTACATATCTAATCGGAGTGTTTTGGCCAGAGGATCAGGCGTGGGAAGGCTCTGATGTGGTGCAATAAATTTCGTTCCTGTTTGGTGGTGTTTACGCGATGTGCACCATACACAAACGCCTTACAGCATAACAAACCTTCTATTCGACTCTGGCACTCTCCTAGCCCCAGCCGACCACCCTACTTCCTACTCTGCCCTCATCCTACCATCGACCTTACACCTCCCTTGCTATGGCAACCCCCGCAGTTCCTCAGGACCTTTATTCCTACTGCACTCTCCTTCGAAGCAAACTACAGCGCGTCCACGACCGTCTTGATCGTCTTGAGTTTGGGGACACTGCAGCCTCTACTCCCCGAGGGCATGCCTGGCGCTTCTCCTGGGATGGCACTCGCTGGGGCTCTGAACCATCAACCCCAGCCCCTACCCCTGCCATCATCGCTGTCGGCCACACCGCCATACCACTCGCCGAAACCCTCCCTACTGCACAGGACGCACCATCCCGCTACTCGTGTACGCTTGTGGTGCCTGACTCGGTCGTCGGGCATATCGTTGGCCGTGGTGGTAAGGGTCTTCATCAGTCGCACGACATCTCCGGCGCCCAACTTCGAGCCTATACTGATAAGGCTTCCCCCTTGGAGCGCCGTGTATCTATCCGTGGTACCGACCAGCAAATCGGTGAAGCGCTAATTGCGCTTGGGAAGCGTTTCATGCGCAAGCGTATCCGCTCTATGAAAAAAGGTCCGTCACGCCTTTCCGGGGACCCTGCCCCTCCTCCTCCTGGCCCGGTGCCGGTTTTGCCGAACGCTTCTGGCGAGTTTTGCCGAACGCTTCTGGCGAGGGCGCTCGCCCGCTGAAGAAGCGCGCACACCCCGTCCATCCGTCTCAGCCACCGGCTCCGGTTCCACCCCCTCCAGCGGCCAGTGCTCAGCCGCACCCAGGTGCCGCTACACAGCCAAGGAAGTCTGGCAGGAGTCTTCCTACCCCGCCTCTAACTCTCTACCCCATAACCCTGCCGCCCTACGCAGGTAATGGCATCCCCTATTCCTACTCCCCGCCCCAGCTCTACTCCTTATGCCCCCTCGGCGGCCATGCTCACTGCCATCCCGTCCCCCTCTCCACGTTCAGTAGCTCCTTCGCCTATGGCCATTGATGCTATTCGACCTGAAAGGGGACGTCGACAACAGACGGCACGGCGAGGCGGTGCAGTGTCTGCGTCTGATTCGCGGATTGACTCCCAGGGCAACCTACTCTTCCGTGGCGATCCAGGATTTTGAAGGATCGTTCATTCTACTGGGCTCTGGTCTTCGTCGAGGCGACGAATCTTGAAGAGGGGGTGATGTCAGGGGATTCCACAGCTATGACATCTTCTGACTTGGGCAGAAGTTCTCTGTCTCCAAGACATCATGCTGTGTGCTCACTTATGTCATATCTTATGTCACCGCTTGTATATAAGTAGTTCACTGGGGATCTCTGATCCCCAGGTTTGTTATCGACTTGGCTCCTGGGCCCTTCTCCCCTTACACCCTGCCTCGCCAATACTCTGGCCTCATTCGTACGCTGAACAATACGCCCGTTGCTGATCGGACGCTCGACCGGGTTGAGACGGATATCCTCATTGAAGATGGCACGGTTCGTGGGATTGAGGGTGGTGGAGTTGGACAGACCACGGTGGCGGCTGGATATGGGAACTCGGGTGCGTTGGCTGCGCAGGCGAACGCTGACGTGACTTGCGAGAACTGTGGAGGTGCGGGTCATACCAAGGCTCGATGCTGGCACAAGGGCGGCGATATTGAAGGGCAATACCCCGACTGGTGGATTGGGAAGCGTGAAGCTTCGAAGGCGCTGGTCCTGAGGTCTCACATGGCGTACGACGTGACGTCCATTGTTCTCTGAATATTTTCGTGCGCACTACTCTTTCTCTGAACTTTTTAATCTCTTTCCCTTCCTTTATTTATTGGTCGACTCTCCCATGTCTTCGTTTGCGGGGGAGTGTTGTAGGATAGCGACCGAAGCCCCTGATAGCTATACCCGGCCCGACCACTTTATCATATGTTGATCCGTATATCTCTTACTCACCTTATATTCTGTACCTTTCCGTAGCAACGATAGCTGTCTTTTGATCCCCAACGCTCACTTGCTCGTCTTGCGCCCTCTGCATTCCCTGATTCGTACTTAGCGCGCTGTTGCGCTATTTTTGGAATGGATAGACGGAATGATAACTGCCGAATGATATCATTTGACACTCGAAAAGCCAGCATATAAGATACGTACTGAAAGCGGTAGCCAATTTTTTCCCAGACCAACTCTGCAATAGCATCAGCTGTCTCTTTCACATCCTCCTTTTCAATCCCGGAAACATCGACAAGGGCCAAGAAAAGATTGATGTCGCCGGCATCCGTCAACGCGTTGAGAAACGCGTCAAGATCCATTGCAGATGCACCAATGAATTCCGAGAGGTCAGACTTTTCATCCTCTGTTTCATCGGAAAATGCGTGTTATTTTTCCTCAATCAAATATTTCAAGTAATAGTTCACCGCCGAAAACAATGTTTTCCACACTAAGCGGACCGAGACAACTGTGAGAATCTCCTTCCCGATATAGAAGGAGCGAAGGTGGGAGGGTCAGCCGACCCCGGAAAAAACTTTTGTAGGTGACATCTTTTTCTCTTATCTTTGAATCCAGTTGCAAAAAAATCCAATTTTGCTGCTGAATTTATTTGTGCTGTTCGAATTTTCTTCTGGATTCCAAAGCAATGCTCCTGGCTGAATTTTTGGCCTATATTTGACAGTGGGACGGTCGGGACTGACAAATTTCCCTTTGAATCCTAGTCAAGGGTACGCCGGCATTCCAAAAAAAAGATATAGGGCCTTTCCGCCTCGACGGCTGGACTAACATACTACATAAGGATTCCCACGAACCATATACGGCAGTATATTTGCACGGTTTAGTTGCCGGAGCAGTAAAATAAGTACTGTACGTGTTAAGGCGTCTCAAAGTGTTCCAAGCCGTTTCGGTCAAAGTTCGTTTGACGGGCACTGGCATCACACCTTGTGCTCACATGAAACTGCCTTATCTTGGCCTTACAGCTCTGGACAATCAAAGTCAACAGTTTTGTTTTCAGCCAAACCGCTATTTTCTTTCTTAGCTGAGTCCAGAATCGGATTCAGCATCCCAAAATACGTCTAAAAACCATTTTTCCTGAATTTTCCCACGACAAAATGGGTTTGGCCAAGAACTTCGGCCGGTCTGAACGGAACGAAATTGTGTGTACCTCTGTGGCCCCTCTGGACAGCTTTTTAACCAACCTGCATCCAAGCAGAGGACAATCTTCTTGCCTTTTACCCTGTTTTGCTTTGAGGACCAGTCGGCAATTGGTCGGAAACCCGAAATTGGTGCCGTTGACAATACATCTGGTGACATATTTGTGACATCATGTTACAAATGTTACAAATGTCACAAGGTTCCCAGCCATTTTATGACATAACCGCTCGTTAGATCTTGATTCTGATTCCAGGAACAGACTCAGATAGCCGAAAAGAGCCCAAATCAATATTTTCGTGATTTTTCCTGGTATTTTGAACGTCCGGCCAAAATTTTGCTCACCCACCACTAAGAATGGCGGATATCTCCGGAACGTCTCATTGAATTCTCACCAAAAAAAATCAGCAGGCTCCTGAACTTGTTTCCTTTCGATTCGGATACGTGGGAAAAGGGCGATAAATTTGTCGAGTTTGATTGTCCGGAGCTGTACGAGGTGGAGAGGGTCCTGACTCTTTGAGGAAGGCCGATTAAAAAAAAATAAGGCATAAGGTATTTTCTTTCTTCTTCCGGTCAAATCCTTATGGGAAGTCATCCAGTAGGATGATATCCATCCAACATGTCGGGCATGACACCAACCTATTCCCGCAGCAATCGAATTCCCACTGGGAGGCCATTGCTTCCCGGTCGACCACTACCGTTGCCTTCTCCTCGCAGTATTCTCCGAACGTAAATAGAAGGAGTTCTCCGTCTTTGTTGCGTATTCGTGTTAAGCGCCTCTCGATTTTCTTCGATAGACGCCGTATTTGTGGTTTGAAATTGAGGGCGGCCTGACCGTCTGAAACGTGGGCGAGGATTCAGGGAACTGTTGTTCGGACTTGTTGAAAGGATCAGAACATCCGTGGTGCGGAGATGGTGGAAGGTTTGAAGAGACGCAAATAAAGCCAGCGAAACTGTCTGTGGAAGAGCATGAGAGGTGCGAAGGATGAGAGAGGGCATGAAAACTCACAAGGAGAACAACATTCTGGACCCAAAAAGGTGGGGCAGTATTAGCCACATTCAGAACTAGCTGAATGGGAGAACTTCTAAGGATACTGGTGATACCAACTAGGGCCATGATTACAATGTGGATCGATTCCAGCAGGTATCTTATAGTCAAATGGGGCCGAACTCCGATGTAGTCTGTTAGTGACCGCGACACTGTGACCGCTGCTCGACCTATGCCGGCATTTGCGGAGTTTGAATTTCTACTCCCACAACTTCCTTTCCTTCCTTCCATCTCACCGAAGGGTATTGAGCGAACCTTTGAAGGAGAAGTTATGTTCAAGGGTGCAATAAAAGTCATCGGTTAGCTCAAAATATTATTTTCCGCCGTGTAGCGTGCTGCACCAAGGGGGTGCGGGCCGGAGAAGCCGGAACACCGCGCAGGGAGGGTGGGTCAGCCGAGATGGTCAAAAAAAAAAAAAAAAAAAAAAACGACCTTTTACAGTTGCGGCAAAATCAATTTACTTACCAAATAAGGAAATTTTCATCAAATCCGCTCTACCGCAGAGCAAAACCACCACAAGCGCGTTGAAATGGCACAAAGGGCCTGTACTCCTGGAGTTGAGCCGGTCTACGCACCAAAAACAACCGGATTCGTCATGTTTCGCACTGCTTTTGGCTGCACTTTATGAGACAAAGTTGCTGGTTATCCCGGCGAAACCAATACAAAGACGCCAGTTTCCCTACATCAGGAATACAGGCCAGCAGTTCTTAGTATTCTTATCAACTTACCGCTCGAAAAAAACGAGCGAAAGGAGCGAATTGACGAGAATTTCCTTATTTAGTAAGTAAATTGATTTTGCCGCAACTGTAGTTTTGGCGGAGGGATCAGCCTCATTGGCATGATCACGAGAGAGGGATTTGTGAGCCGAGCCATTAGCGGGTTCAAGCTGCTGATCTGCGCTTGCAGATCAGCAATTGTGCGGTCGCTTTTCGACCGCTCAGATCTCCGCAACAAAAGATACCAGGTGTGAGCTCTAAGCGACCTAGAAGAGTGTTGCCCTGGGGCACTCCCAGGTCGCTGGGACTTCACACCTGAGACTGCTCGTTGTCGAGATCTGAGCGGTCCCAAAGCGACCCGGGTCGCTTCGCACAAACCCGCTAATGAGTCAACACATATTGTGATGCAGTTGGAACTGGAAGAACCATCCCAGGCTCCTACCCACCCGCACGTTACGGGGTTGGGTCGATTCTAGGGCATTGTTTTTTGATCCAGTTTGTAAACCGGTTTATAAACACTGGTTTATAAACCCGGTGATCCAGTTTGTTAAACGCTCGGCCAGTTTCATCGGTTTTTAAATATTCAAGGGGGGAGATCATACTCTTCCTATCGCTAATTCATGCACCCATTTGCTCATAGATCGTCTGCAAGAATTAATATTGGGGGGGTAGATGGTTTCCTAATTTGGAACAATACGGTAGCCTGCTCTGAATTGACAGTGAAACCCTTCGGATTCATGGTAGAGTGTTGGTAGAGTGTTAATTGAAAAGCCCTGAGGAGATTTTGGCGAAAATTCGCGTTGAAAACCTTGATTTTGCGAAATTTTAGGGTTCGGTTTATAAACAGGTTTATAAACGGCCTGCAAACGGCCTGTTTGGAAACCGAATTTAAAAAACCGTTTATTAATGGTCCGGGAATTAAAAACAAGGCTTTAGTCGATTCACTGTAGGCGGTATTTTACGGTGGATTCCGAGATGCCATACATAAAAGGAAAATCATTGATTGCCGCGTACTATTGCTTCCGAACTTCAACCCCCCCAACCACTCCCCAACCCCTCCACGGCGGCTGGCGTTTAACAACTGTAAACAACATAGCCACCCGCTTAACGACGCCGCCATCATTTCCGCATTCGCTCTGGATGCCTCTTTGATGTCGACTTGGACGTCGCAATCTCAAGTCCAGCAGATCGCCAAAGCCCTTGATGATACAAAAGTGACTACGTCTGACTTTGTCATCACCCTCCTCGAGCGCGACTCTCTTCAACAACATCCATGCACCGTTGATTTGGTCGAGAATGCCGGGCGCATCATGGACGCCTTCTTCAGAAATCTCGTCGCTGAGTCGTCTGCCTACGCTTGGGCTCGCAAATCCATTCAGACAAGAAAAGCCAAGGCCATCAAAATTTTGACTGCAAATGAAGCGAAGACTTCAAGATAGAGGGAATGGCGAGCCAGATGAAGGAGTTGGCTCCAGATCTGTGGTCGCTGATACAAGTCCTCCTGACGCGCGATGTGATTGATGCTCACGGAAATTATATTATGGAGGATTTGGAAGAATTCGATGAGAGCGGGGAGTTTCTGGATTCTAGGAGTGCGAAGGAAAAGCGACGCGAAACCATAAAAAATATTGTTGGTACCTTAGCGTTACTCAAATCATTTAGAAAATTGCTGTGATTATCAGTATAATGATCACTGTGGTTGCAGAACCCCATGAATTTCCCATGGCCGGACCATGAATTCCACAATTCACGGGTTTATCTAGTGAATTCAGATTCATGGGGTTGTGACTTCACGTACCTGATTCACAAAATCAGAGTCCGCAATATGAACTACGTGAATTTCACTCGAAAATCGAATGAATGCATGTGTGTGAAAACTGCTCAGAAAGTTCATTCCTCGCTTCCTGGCAACTCTTGGAAATTCACCCGTAAACCTCGTGAAATTCATGGAGTTAAAGTTAGTACTGGTTGTGTTGTCAATAGAGGGTTTGCGAATAGTGTTGCCGGGAGCTGAGTTGGAGCTGAACTCGAGTTGATTGCCCATCAGCTCGCTGTCAGCTCGAGTTGACCGGAGCTGGCTCAGAGCTGATACCGGATATGGGAATCTAGTGTCCCAGGGTTCATCTTTCCACCCGAAGGGCAAAATTTTAGGGGAGAATGGACCAAATTCTCATGTGGAAGGTTTTCCTGAGCTCTCTTCAAGCTCAAACTGCTTTTTATACGTCGAAAACGGCCAAGAAACGGCCAATACAGAAACTGGGGAGGGAGTGTGATGTCACTCAGTTACACCACCAGAAATGTCACGGCGTCCGCTTTGGGTGACGAGGGTGGAGTCGAGGCGAGCTGGCATCACCTCGAGGTGCCGCTTTTGGGAAGGGGTCGAGTTGGAGTTGAACTCAGCTCGGAGCTAGCTCCAGCTTCCGGCAACACTAGTGGACTGAAGCGCCAACTGGATGCAAATCAGGCCGCTTGCGTAAATTTCGCATGTCCGGCGGCCATTGTTCTCACATCAAGCCCGCGGTCTTCTCCGGCCAATTCTGGCTCGGTTATAAGGTTAAAAGGTTGACACGTCACAAACACCGCACCACACCTCTCCCTCTCCCACCACCACCATCCTCCTTGCCACCGTCTCCTCCACCACTCAATTTCTCGCTCTCTTTTGAGTTAACCCAATCCGCCATGTAACTTCTCCATCCTCCTTCGGCCTGAGCTTGGTCTGATTTTTCTGATAGATCCCCTGCCACCCTGCGCTCTCAAGCTCCTGCTCTCACGCATACACCCTCGGTGCGTCTGCATATCATTGCGGCCCTCCCCATAACTGACATACCAACAGCTCTTACTTTCCTGATTTCAATTGTTATAGGTGGCAACGGGAATAAGGTGTGTGTATGGTGTTTTCTTTAAATATGCCACCGTTAACCTCAGCCAAAGTTTGTACAGTGCAGCCGCTTCGCTGTCAAGCTCTTCGGGAGGGCAGAACATTATGGTGAGCAGGTGAGCTTTGTTGGGTGTGATTGGAGGTCACTGTGCATAATGGATTCTTCTCTGTAACTCTTCCCTGTACGATGTATATACATTTCCGCCACAATTCATTTCTCTCTTCCTGGAGCTCTGTATCCAAATGTGATCATGATAACACAATTAACTATATTAAATGTGAGATGTCAGTGTGATATGAGTGGAAGAAATGCTATCAGCTTGCTGCTTTTCAATATGTCTACGGGACGCTACAATAGGCTTAGCGCTAAAAAAGCGTGGTGCATGTTTTTTGCGTCGTGGCCAGCTTAAGGCTGATGTGATTTTGACGTGTGACCTCTCATTGTCCGGGTGACATCATGTCACACGCCATATTTGCGTGTCAACTTCGCGGTGGTGTACTTTGAGTACCGTAACTTAGTAATCCGTAACTTAGTAATCGTTAGTAAAGACTTGTTGTACTCGTTCAGTAAGTACTTCCGTACAAAAGAGATACGACTAATACTTGTATGTTGCGCTGGTCAAAGCGAGGGGTACGTAGTAGATTTTTCATGCAGTTTCCACTGTGTTTTCACGTATTTTTCAAGTGACTTCCCGGAGTATTGGAAGGGAATCCAACACAGTGGAAGAGTTTTCATTGGAATATGAGGTGGATATCATTCCAAAACCATGTGAATTAACACCATGAAATGTCCCACTCACATAGTTGGACCCAGTGAAAATATCTCCGTGAAATTCACAACTCCATAGTGGTATTCACAGAGTTTTCTGGTGATTTTCCCATTGAAACCTTGTGAACCAACTATGGGAAAGTCAGGGGGTTATGCGACCACAGTGAAGCGCAACGTAACGTAGAAGCCTTTCTTCTTGATCCCGCAACTTCCGCGAACGACATGTTCCCCAACACGATACCTCCTTCTGGGTCCAATGGCTCCAATAACCCATTCCGCAATGGTACTGTACAAATATCTTCTAATAATCTGTTCTCGACGGCTACGTCTTCTTTCTCGCCCGCGGATACCCCCAACGTGCCGGCCTTCCCTCACAACGCGCGACCTGACGCCACCGTCCGTCGACACCGCTCTGGGGCGACTACCGCCCGTCCCCGTGACCACCGCTATTGACGCCGCCGCGCCCGACCGCTCCCTTGCCTGCTCGTTCACCGCCGCGCGTCTCGCCTCCCCAGCACCCATGGGCTGGTCCGCAGACGTCCCGCGTGTATGATCCGCATTGGATGCATACCCAACCCGCTCCGCCGCTCTACCAGACCGCTCCACCGTGTCACCAGCAGTTTCCGCACTACGCGCCAGCGCCCGCTGCCCCGTTCCCACCGCAACCTCAGCCTTACCACGCCCCCGTCCATCGTCCATCTCTCATTACGTTCCCTCTGATCATGACAATTCCTTCAAGGTCATTTCCTTGTCAACGGCGAATTGGCCAGCCGACGAGAAGCTCTCCCTGGTCAAGGGCAATTGGATCCCTTGGGAACGCCGCGTGCGTAACCTGCTGACGTTGAACGGTGCGGCGGACAAGTACCTGAGCCCGGCGTTTGCGTGCCCCGATCCCCTCTGCAGTCCCCGCGCGAACATGGTCTGGTTGGACAGCGACCGCGTCGTTCGCGCGTTCCTCTCGGAAGTGACGGAACTCACAGAACATGAGTCCTTCTTACGCTGTACTTCCGCAGCCGCCGCGTGGGAGGCGCTCCGCGTGCGCCACCAGAACGCGGGCCCTCTCCGTCTGATGCGCGTCATGCAGGATGCCTTCGCCGTACGTTATTCCCTTTCCGATCCTTCCACATGGGACGACACCTCCGTGGCCCTCGCCGACTTCGCGCGTTCCATCTGGGCTGCAGGCATGCCGGATGCCGAGTCCTTCCTCGTCTGTCTGATGCTCAATACCCTCACGGAGCATCACGGCCTAGTCGAGGGCTTCGTCACCAACCCCCACATCTCCTCTCTCATCAAGGACCGTCTCGCTCCGAAACGCAGCCTGCCGAGCGCAGGGTGTTGGATTTTTACCGGCAAGGATGCCGAGATCAAATACGATGAATAGCTTGCAATCACACTATGGTTAGATAGAATGTGTGTTAGGGCAAACAGATGCCCTACACTGTAGATTCAGGCTTGTATTTATACTACAGTAGGTATTCTAGCTAATTCTACTAGGTTCTGTTAAAGTGAGTCGAACGGAATATTCTGGAAGGTTCGCGAGGCGGCGCGTCACAGCCTCAGAATTCCAACACTCCCCCTTGACGCAACATCCGAGTTCTATCAAATCCAGCTCCCCCTGGAGCTCACAATTGTGCCTAGACTCCCGAGTTAGCACAGTACACAGTGTTATGCAGCCATCATGACAGCGAGGATCATCTCCTCGCACCGGCTCGCACGTCCCCCATCAGACGGCATCACACCTAACAGTTTCGCAGGACCTGTACGCTCGTAACCGTTACACGTTGGACTTTTCGGGTTTGGAAGATAAGCAGAGTGGATTGTGGGGATATTGGAAACGGCGGATCAATGAAGGCGGAGGAGTAAATGTCGATTAAAAATTGGTTATAGTGTACAGTCGGATATCTCATAATGCATGAGGTCAAAATGCATAAACCTCAACATGCATCGACTTTTGGTGTCCACCGACTTGGTAGGCTGGGATTTTATGCATTATCCTCATAATGCCTATTGCATAGGGTGAAGAGTGCATCTATGCATTTTGAAAGCGCAAAAATCGTACAATTTGGTGAATTTTACCGCTCTCAGGACCAATTTAGACATGTTCCGCACCCTGAATACACAGCTGTGTCATTTTTACCCCAAAATTTAGCCAAGTTCCTTGATCTGCTGGCTAATTTTGACAGGCTCCCGGCAACTTCCAGTGATTCGGTGTTCGCCGGACTACCATATATAGTATTTTCGTGACAATGTCACGCATGTCACCTAGTGTGACATTATGCAGAAATGCATATTGCTCATAATGCATAGGGTTTGGGGGTCCACGGGCCTTATGCATTATGAGCTATCCGACTGTACTAGGAGGGCGGTTCGGGAGGAATAAATGAATTAGAAGGCGAAATCTTGATCGCTTTCTTCGTCGTCGTCGTACAGTGCCGGTCGACAACTTTGATCTTCCATTTATGGAAGGTATTACACATGCCCAGGCGGCTAGTTTTTTGTGTAAACACGATGTTATGGACCCAAAGAATGGTTTTGCACGAGCCGATTTCCCCAAAACTCACAATCAAAAAAAAATCACCCCAAAAATTTGGCCGAACACCTAAATTTGATGGGAAAATTACGAAACATAGCGCAATCGACTCCGTTAATCGAGCTGGTTCTGTTCCTGATAAAATAGAAATAATTTCACGAGCCGTTTTGACACAAGTTCCCTGGGAAACATCACCGTATTTGGACATTTTACAACTATGTCTTGTAATGCCGGTGCCCGGCTTACAGATGAGGTGCGTTAGTTCCGTCCAGATTACACAGAAGTACGATGAAAAAAAAAATCCAAACTGTGCATCAGTCCAATGGAAAAAAGAACGCTATCTTTTACGACCTGTCTGTTGTTTACCGCGCCCCTCTGACCGTGTAAGAAGCTTATTAGGTAATCTTATATAAGCCGGAAATCACCGAGCTCTTATTTTCCTTGTTTCCTCTCAGTATTTAAGGCAATTTGAGCGACAGGCGTCCTATTGTAACACTTTAGAATGTCCCTGACCTCTTTTACCAATTTTTGTCGCGTTCTTTTGAGAAGCCGCAATGTCTTTTTGCTCGCCCGAAGGCCTTCGGCCGAAAGTCACGAGCCCCAACCGCTGATTTTTTGCAGCCATCCTACACTGTTTCCTGTGAATCTGAATACATAGGACTGTAGCTCAAGCTAATTTAATTAATATCTACCAAAAATTTGAAGTGAGAACGCGTCTCTGGAGTAAAATATACGCGCCGTGAATTCTGCTTATATAAGATTACATAATAAGGTTCCTACGCGGTCAGAGGGGCGCGGTAAACACAAGACTAACACCAAATCGAAGGTATGCTTCCTAGCTACAGTTTGGTGTGCTTATAATTGCCAATGTGCCTTTGTGGAAGGAGTTATAACGGGTTTGTTGACGTCGTGATCTTGCTTATGTAACACGTGCCGGATCGGGGTGACATCTATCTTACATTTCATTCCTTGCATTCGAACCTCATCCAGTCGAAAGGAATGTAAGCCCTTACATTCTTTGCGATCGGTAGTGTCTCATTCTGATCCACTACACTGCAACACATTCAGCCCCCAATAGGGAAGCGAGACTTCAAGTAAAACAGGGTGAGTCTCTTTCAGTCTCTTTCTCTTCCCTCTGCTCTCATGTCATCTGAGCGTGTACACCGAGGATGATGTGTAGGTTCTTTCTGTTTTGAAATCAAGGATTTTGCTCACTGCGCAGAAACAGGCAGGCAAACAAAAAGAATCTTACCAAATTCATCGAACGCCAAATCTCCAAGTGGCCCAAAGACAAAGGCAAATTCTCGGCATCCAAAACGAAGAGCGAGGTGATGAAAGCGGCTCTACTCGATCCTTGAAATGGATTTTCAACCAACAAACCACCGGTTAAATCCCCGCATCCCCCGAAGCAAGGAGGAGCTATAAGTGGTCCGTCTCACGCTCTTCCGAATATTAATCAAGGGCCTCAAGGTTGAGGCACAATTTTTCCCTCTTCAAAACAGGCAGCTGATTCAAAATTGTATTCTTTCTTGACAGATTTGGACCCGATCCCCCCTCCTCCTTCATCCGAATTCAACGAAGAATCAACCAAGGTATGTTCGAGAAACTCTATAGTGCATCATTTATTCACGGCTCACAGTTCACAACGCCATAACCTGAATATCAGTCACTGGCCCCGGATTTTCATGTACCCAGCGCCGAAACAAAATCATACTCTTTTTCGACGTTTTCATGTGGCAAATTCATGTGCGATTCGTTGAAAATCAGGCTCAAATCCCAAATCCTCCCTGCACATGCGTGAAATCATGGAGTGAGACCATTAAAATAATGCGATGCGTAGCGAAATTCGGGTACAAATAAAATGATATTGTGGTCTATATACCAATACATGCAATATCTACGCGAATCCGCTCGGCGCCGTGAAAACTACGACTCTGCTATGAATTCTCCCGGTTAGCGTTGGGTTTCGGGCTATGGATGCCGGACGAAGTATGGGAGCGGGGGTAACATCGGCTCGATGGCTTGGGCGTAAGTTTGCTTCGACGAAGACGAGGGCGAATGATCGAGGAGAGTTGCGTTGGAGTCGGATTCGCGGCAATAGAATAGAGCAGCGTGCTAGAGAGAAGGGTTAGTGGAAGTCTGAGGGGAAGATGGGCAGTCAGCGCACCTGTTACCGTGCTCTCGTTGCAATACATTGCCATGCGAATTACTCAGCGAGCGATTGCACGAATGGCGACGCCGGGGACAGGCGAGGAGCTATGTGCTTGGAGGTCATTGAGGTGGGGAGCCTGTTGGTCAATCGACTCATTTTGCAGTCACTTTGAAAGAGCGAGGGAGCCTAAAAAGAGCGGCGGTGACGGTGACGGCCACAGAAACAATGACAGACTGCGGCGACGGCGACGGTGGCGACGGCGTCGAGGAGAGAGCTGGCGGCATGGTGGTGGTGCTGGTGGTGGTGGGAGGAGACGTCCGAGGTCATTTGGGTGCTGCGGATGTGGAGCTCTGACGTCATTGCCCGGCAATTCGGCATTTGGACTTGTGCGTTTTTTGTGCTGTAACAGGTGCTGGGGATTTTAATGTCATATTCCATGATTTTTTGAGAAGGTGAGCAATCGGTCAAATTCATTGAATGGGGCCTAATTCTTCTGGGATACCTGAAAAGCCAAAATCATGGGCATTTCCATGAAATAATTGATTCATTTTCTAGGTACATGAAAATCAGGTGCCGATGTTTTCACAGTGTATTCAATTTTTGTTTCCCTGTGAATTTCCGTGAGAAACAACGCACTCGATTGCGTTCTTGCGTTCAAGGCACGAAATCAGTATTGATTCACAAGGCTGAATGGGAACGAATTTACAATACCATTGGCCTTGAAGCTACCCAAGAAAAGGTTGTTATGTTTTGGCGTAGCCTCAACGCTGACATTCGGAAGGAAATGTTTCGCGATAAACTTGATCCCGAAACCTCTTTCTTGGGCTGAAGTCACTGCTGGTGCCGAGAGCGCCGAAATTATCGTCAAGGTTGACGATGATAATGATGAACTTGATATGGCTGGATCGAGTAAGACTCAATCCAAACCCGATGACCAGAAACTGGACTCAGATTCGAACGGGAAACGTCGTACTGGAGGGCGCGTTATCTCGGTTTCCAGTGTTGAACCTGAACCTTCTACGACTGCGTCGAAATCTCGCGACAGCGGCAAGCAACTTTCGGTCAAGAAACGAAATGAATACCTTGCCGCTGGTTTATGCTTTAACTGTGGTGTACAGGGACACCTTTCTCGTAACTGTCCTGAACTCAACACGATGGTCTCGAAAGGGAAACCTCCCGGTTTTGCATCTCACGCAGTTGATTTCGCGCTGAATGATGATCGCGATGCTCTATTGGAGTGCACGGAGGTCCTTGAGCACTTCTGAATTCGCATGACGGTCTTCCTCGACAATGAAATGGTCGTCGAGGAGGGCGAGGATACCGGAATGGTTTGATTTTGATTTTTCGAAGACCATTTCAGACGTTGAATTGATTTTGAACGAGATTTATTTATTTTCGTACAAGATTGAGCTCGTCGTGGTCGACGATCTGGAGGGCGGATGTGACGGATCGGCGTTCGCATCCGCTCACGGTGAGATCTGCCCGTTTCGTCCCCATGACTCCATGTACACAGCCTCGATTTTCCTGTATAAGTAGTTAGTTCTTGTCGTAGATAGCTTTTTCCCTTGGTCAATTTAGTACTTACACCAGTTCTCTCTTGATCCCTGTGTGCCGGAACTCGACTCCCCCTCGCTTCCGTCACAGTCGGCTGGGGCTAGGAGAGTGCCAGAGTCGAATAGAAGGTTTGTTATGCTGTAAGGGGAGAAGGGGCCCAGGAGCCAAGTCGATAACAAACCTGGGGATCAGAGATCCCCAGTGGACTACTTATATACAAGAGGTGACGTAAGATATGACATACAGTGCAGAAAACAATGCAACAAGGCGTTCGGTACAGTCCTATCACCCGTCCCAATCAACAACCTTCGCGCTGGTATGTATACCCCTTCTCTCTCTCCTTCTCGCTTTTACCAATAATGTTTTCATTCTTTTTAGGGCCTCAGCTTCCCGCGGTGTACCCTCACTCACATTTGGTTGATTCAGACTTTCAGTATGGCGTCAAGGTAGTTGGTAGTGCTTAGAGTACAGTGGCTGCAGAAAACAATGTAACAAGGCGTTTCGAGTCATTGACGTGGTCTCTGGGCTCAAACAAAGTGCAGGACATGAAATCTGAGTGAAATGAAAATTTTTGAGCGAACGACCCAATTACCATATATGGTAATCGAGCCACAGTGAATTTTTTCATGTGTTTTTTTACACCGCACTTTTCAGCGGTGAACCCCACGGGAAAATAAGCATGATAGGATGAAAATGCTCCTAAAGACGATCTCATTCATATCTGACTTTACTTAGTTTGCTGCCGATTTGAGCCCGTAATAGTTGCTGTAAGACGGCCATTTTGGCCTAAAAATGCCAGATTTATTCAAAAAATGACCAAAATGACCATCTTCAGGCAGCCATTGCGGGTCCAAAACTGTAAGAATCTAGGTAAAGTAACATATGACTGGGGTCGTATTTGCGAGTACTTTAGACCTATGAAGACCGTTTCTCGGTGGGGTGTAGCACTGAAAAGTGCCCTGTTTATAAATCCCTTCAAAAATTCATTACACTCGAATTACTATATATGGTCATGGGGTAAGTTGCCTAAAAAAGTCATTTCACCCGTATTCCATGTCCAGAACTTTGTTTGAGTCAAAAGACACACTGAATGCCCCAGAACCGCTTGGTGCAGTTTTAATGGCGGCCACTGTAAGTGAGCACAGCATGATGTCTTGGAGACAGAGAACTTCTGCCCAAGTCAGAAGACGTCATACTGTAGCTGTGGAGTCCCCTGACAGTGTACCCCTTTTGAGCTCCGAGCGCAAAATTACTGATCCTTGGCAGGTGTAAGTGGAAGGGTGACGGCCTGAACTACAATCTGGGCGGTAATCCGTGCAGATTTTCAGCATCAACCCACGGCAGCGGGACGGCATGGTGGTCGGCAAGCATGTTGACACATGGTGTGTGATAGAATTGATGAACATGATGTAAGTTGTCCAAATACGGCGATGCTTCCCAAGAAATTTGTGCCAAAACGGCTCGTGAAATTGTTTTGATTTTGCCAGGGACAGACAGAAATTAACGGAGTCGATTGCAGGACCCCGGTTTGAAGGCTAGGCCTGCTAGGTCCCAACGTCGACTGATTTGCCAATTTTTGTCCGGACGCGTTTGGGCCTCAAAATTTTGTTTTTTGTCCGGACACGCCCTAGCCTAGGATGACGTAACGTGCCAAACAAGGCAAATTTCTGTTCCCACGACGGTAAAAAGCTGAAAATTTTCTCCGCAACTACCGTTTCTGGCGATTTCCGTCCCAATTGGCGTCGTTGAACACAATTGGAGGGGACACAGATTTTCTCGCCTATTTCGGCCGACCCAACCTTCGAAATTTGAGAAATTTTGTCCGGACGTGAACCTGGCCAACCCGGCGGCCAGGGTGCATTTTTGTTCCTTCAATTGCGCCATGTTTCGTAATTTTCCCATGAAATCTCGGTGTCCGGCCAAAATTTGGGGTCAATTTTGAGTTTTGAGGAAATCGGCTCGTGCAAAACCGTTGTTTTGGTCTATAACATCATTACAGAAAACTAGCCGCCTGAGCATGTGTCAAACCTTCCATAAATGAAAGATCAAAGTTGCCGACTTTGCGTGTCCGGCACTGTAACTAACACGACGCTGAGCTAATCGTGTATTCTCCATTCGGTTGCGTCACTTCGGAGCACTTGACGTCACTTAAGAGTATTTCTTGAGTATTTCTCACCAAAAGTTTGGCTTGGAATTTTCCCAAGTGCTCCAAAGTGACGCTAAGACACGACAGCCGAATGGAGCCTACTTAGGACTTGTTAGTGTGGCTGGCAGAATGGCAGAGTTCTGCCCATCAATTCTGCCAACCTGGCAATTGCCGGCAGTAGCTCGAGGAGCTTGGGCAGAACCTGGCAGAACCCCTTCGGCTATGCCTTCCGTGAATGCCGGAGAGCCCTGATTGATGTTCCGGGAGGGCATCTTGGCTCCTTAGGGCCGATGCGAGTTGATTCCTGCACTCAAAAAAAGCTGAAACAATTCTGAAAGGTTAGCCGAGTAAGCGGGCAGCTCGCATAATGTCACGTGAGAGAAAGGATCTCCACCAAATCGACCACTGGTTGCAATATGGTACCAGATGTAGAGTAGTATACAGTCTGGAAATATCTTCACTGAGTCCACACACTGCATCTTTAGTGTCAAAATTGGCTGCACTTGCGCTCCGGGGATAATTTCCTTATTAGGTTCTGCCAATTCTGCCGAAATCCGGCAATTGCCGTTCTGCCTGGCAGACCGGCAGAACTGACCTGAAACAGTTCTGCCATGTACACTAGGACTTGTGCGCATTCCGCCGCAACGTGCGCACCCAATATGGTAATTTGATGCGGGCTGTGTTGATAGCAAATCACCTCGGCGAAACTCGGCACCCGCCAAATCCTTTGCGCGAAGGGGACCAACCATCCGCGGCCCCTCCCCTCCCTCGCTCCGCTCGGGGGGTCACCCAAGCCGCCGGGGCCGCTCAGGTTGGCACTCTAAAGCCTCGTTCGCGCGAATCCTTCTGTTCCACACGCCCCCGAACCCTAACCACTAACCCAAACCTTAACCCTAACCAGGTACTTAACCCAGTATTTTTTTGGCCTTCGGCAGTCATAAAATTGGGAGCAACCCTAACCACCTAACCAGTGACTTTTTGGGCCTTCGGCAGTCATAATATAATGGAAGCAAAAAAGTGCAAAGAGAAAGAATTGAACTCATAACCTCAGCAAGTCAATGCCTTCAAACCTCTATGCTACACAGCAACTGGCTGACCCCTTTTCTTTTGAAGACCCCAACAGCTCACATTGATCTACAGTCAAAGCTATTTGATCGTCGAATATTCTGCTGCCATCAAATTTCCTTATTCGGTTGGCACGTTGCGGCGGAATGTCAGGACTCCGGTTTTGAGAGAGTGGAAGTTATTGAAAGTGTGTAAAAGGAAGAATGCACTGGTCGAGGATCGAACTCGAGACCTCCCGCATACAAAGTGGCTCTACCAACTGAGCTACCAGTCCCTTAATTTGGGACCGGATCCAAACATGTTGGACTAAGTCACTAGCTGACTTATGACTCAAGGCTATGCAGTATTACAGCATGCTTGTTAGTTGAAGCAAGGTAATGGTTCTGACAGAGTCACCCAATGGCTGCCCATACACCTTGATGTGGTGTTGGCTTCAGACCATGAATGGTCGTAAAGAAAGCTTGGCGAAGAGGAAGAGGGGAAGCTCTGCATTGCTTCGGCAGAATAACCCACCGGCGTTTTGATGCTTATTTCATGGCGGCGGTTGAGAAAATTTTACCAACCCATGTTGGAGCAAGGGTGACCACATCAGCCTGAAAACGTCGGGAAACGATGGGAAACAGGCAAAATCGAGGCGCCACGGAAGAAAAACACGAGAAAATAGGCCGAAAATCGAATATTTTGGCATACTGTATGTCTGTCCGGAATAGGGTAAATCTGCCTCCAAACGCCGAAAATTCATAGGGTAAATCTGCCCAAATGGCGGACGGACCCAATAGGTAGTGACCGGGGGCCTACCAAAGTACAAAGAGAATATATGTACTACGCTATTTATACTGCCACCGACCGTGTGAACAATCAATAACAGTCATCGCACTTTTCAATGTACAGGAATACGGGTTTCGGCATTTCTTGCTCCTCAATTCTTTGTTGACACTTACTTGGCCTTGGACCCGCTTGATGGATCTGATTTCTTGCCCGCCCAGCCTCAGTACTTGTCCGGAAGAGTTCTGTGGGTGCCATAGAACATTTGTGCAGTGATTGAATTGCATTGAATGCTCATTTGGACGCTAGCAAATGTGCAAGAGTGGTACGCACGCTAGTCGACGTGGGGAACAAGTGACTAGCGGTGTAAGGGCAACCTTTAGGACCCGAGATGTCTCGAGGGTCTAGCGAGGGAGAATCCAAAGTTAATTAAGAAGCTACTAAGAATACTCGGCATTACCAAAAGTAACCGAATTTAGAAATGCCTTGCTTGCGACCAGCTAATACAGTTAGCAGTTGGTTCAACTGGTGGGCGAGAGGGAGTATGGTCATATGCTATTGCACATAACACGCGCCGAAGTTATTGGGCTTTCCCTGTGCTGATTTTCTATGTTTGTTTATTTATGTATCAAATGAACACTTTCTTGCTCTGTTTGAGCACCCTCATTGAAGGATGAGGATAGCCCAGCAAACTTTGAGTTCTCAGGTACAGAGTTATGAGATAGTAGACCTATCTTTGAGGTACTCACCCACCTGGAATCCTGGTGACTGTGTTCCAAAAAGGAAAACACGGCCAAATTAATGGTATTTCGAAGATTAATTTATTCACCCACTGTGTGACAGCTTAGCCCAAGTTTATATCATGAAAGTTGTAGGAAACAACCTTTAAATGAACCCTTCATCGCTCAAAGTTCTTTGACCATCGTAATTTCGTGAGAAAAACCCCGAATTCGGTTACTTTTGGTAACTGCGAGTACATCACAGCGCACCTAGCGAGGGAGAATCCAAAGAGAAGAAAGGCTGAGGATTCCCACGCTAGGTGCAGTAAACATATAGTAACTAGTTCCCACAAGCTCGGAGCAATCGGCAATGATCCCGGGCCAAGTCACATGCCTTACTCCACGATGACATAGGGCTTTGGGGATTTGACGGAAATCTGCAGGAGGCCTGCGTCATAGGTGGCTGTGTAGTGCCAAAAGAGGGAGTTCCCCTGACATCATCCCCCCCTTGGAATGCGGCGCCTCGACGCATAGATCGCACCTGAGCTGGAGTTGACGAGCGGTCACGGAAGGGAAGGGAATCGAAGGCAGCAACAGCAATGGAGCCTCCGAGGTTTGGAAGGGTATTTGCGGTAGAAAGTAGCGACAGCGTCCGGGGCAAAGACATTAGAGTGCTTCACCCATTGATCATGGGACGGGTCATAACCCTTCCAGCGAACAAAGTACCATAGACTCCCATAGCGGATCTTGGCATCCAATATCTCCACGACCTCCCATTGCTTGTCGCCAGGAACGTCAAGGACTGGTGGCGGCTCTTCGTGTCTGGGGCGAGTGGGGAATGGATCGGCTTCCACAAGCTGAAGTTTCACGACGGGGAAGACAGGGTGGAGGGCAGAGTACCGGGGCGGCAGCTCCAGTTTGAAGGCACCATTACCGACGACCTTCAGAGCCTTGAAGGGGCCGATACGCCGGTGGGAAAAATTAGGGCGGGTGGTGCGGATATCAGAAGCATCAACCCACACCCGGTCACCAACCTTGATGTCTGGAGCTGGTGTCCGCCGGCGGTCATAGTACTGCTTGTACTCTGCTTTGGCCTTGACGAGTGCCGCCTTCGCCTCGGAAACCCCTGACGCAATCCGATCGTGGAACTCGTTTACAGCCTCTAACCTAGAACGTGCAGCGTGGGGCTCAAAGCCCATCCGTGGAAGCCGACCAGTGTCCGTCATGAACGGTACCTGCTGCGTGGAGGAGTGCATGTGGTTGTTGAACGCAAACTCCGCTGCAGGTAGCAGCTCATCCCAGTCGTCCTGCTTGTAATTGGTGAAGAGCCGGACGTACTGCTTGAGTTCCTGGTTAACACACTCCGTTTGGCCATCGGTCTGCGGGTGGTAGGACGTAGAAGTGGCTGGGGTGACCCCAACGAGGCGCCAAAGCTCGCGCGTGAACTCTGCGATGAACTGGGTGCCACGATCCGAGATGTACTTCTCTGGCAGGCCATGGTGGCGCCAGACGTTCCGGTAGTACAGCCGAGCAGCACCAACCGCGTCGATGGTGGTGTGACACTCCATGAAGTGCGCTCTCTTCCCAAGGGCACAGACAACGACCATGACTGCGTCGTATCCATGGGCCTCGGGAAGCTCGACGAGCTCTTCTGGGATCTCTGTGGGGTGGAGCTCACCAATCGGCAGTTGACGAAGCGCCTTGGTGCGGCAGCACAAGTCACAAGTCGCGACATACCGACCGACATGGCGCGACAGCTGGGGCCACCAGTAATTCCGAGACACGAGCTCCAGGGTCTTGAAACGACCGGCATGGCCTGCAACGCGGGTGTCATGGTGCTGCTCCAGGATGCGTCGGCGGAGGTCCTTGTCTCGGGGGACGACAACCTTCCCCCGGAAGTAAAGGAGTCCACCCTCAATACGCCATTCCGAAGACCGGGCAGACCGCACACCTCGGGCCTTGAGGAGTTCCTTCGCAGTCAGGGCAATGGGCTCTTCAAGGTCGGGGTCTCCCGCAAGCGCATCACGAATGTCGCGCAGGAGGGGAGCCTCAGGGCCAGCAATAACCAGGGCCTCGGTGGCCCGAACGTGGAAAAGCTCGGGTCGAAGCAGGGTATCGTCCTGGTTATCGTCCTGCACTCCATGGTCCGGTCTCCGAGAAAGCGCGTCGGGGCGACCCATGAGGCGACCCGGTTGGTGTTGCAGCGAGAAGTCGAAACGGGAGAGGTAGAGAGACCACCGAGCTTGGCGACGGTTGAGCTTCTGGGCCTTCCGGAAATATTCCAGGTTTTTGTGGTCCGTCCAGATCTCAACCGGGTGCTGCGCGCCCTCAAGGAAGTGGCGCCACTCCTCAAGGGCTCGCACGATCGCAAGCATCTCCTTGTCGTGAATTTCGTAATTCCGCTGCACCTCGTTCAGGCTTTTGGAGTAGAACGCAACCGGATGCCACTTGCCATCGTCACCCTGCTGGGAGAGGACGGCACCGGTGGCATAGTCAGAGCTGTCAGCCTCGAGCCGGTACGGGCATTCGGGGTTTGGGAGAACCAGAACGGGGTCCCGAGTCACCCGCCGCTTGAGCTCGTCAAAGGCAGCTTGCTCTTCAGGCTCCCAGGTCCAGGCAATGCCCTTCTTGGTGAGTCTGAAGAGGGCTTGAGCAACGTCTGAGAAGCCCGCAATGAACCGGCGGTAGAAGTTTGTGAAGCCAAGGAACTGCTGCACATCCTTCTTATTCTCAGGCGCTGGCCAAGCTGCCACTCCTGCAACCTTTACAGGGTCCATCTCGACGTGGTTGTGGGAGATAATCACGCCGAGGTACTCAATGGAGGTCCGCTCAAACTCACACTTCTCGGCTCGAAGGTAAAGCTTGTTTGCGCGAAGCCTCCGCAGGACCTCTCGGACGATCTCTCGATGCCGACGGATGTCTGAGTGGGCAATGAGGATATCGTCAAGGTAGAGCATGACGTCGCCAGAGAGGACAAGATCCTGGAAGATGTCGTTCGAATTAATTCATCATGGTCTGGAAGGTTGCAGGGGAGTTGGTCAGACCGAAGTACATGACCAGCGGCTCAAACAGTCCCCGGTCGGTCCGGAACGCTGCCTTCCACTCGTCGCCTTCACGGATTCGAACGTTGTTAAAGCCCCATCGGACATCGAGCTTCGTAAAGTACCGGGCTCCCCTGAGTCGGTTGATGAGGTCGTTGATTAAGGGGAGCGGGTAACGATTCTTCATCTCTACACTGACTCGGAAATAATATCGGATCACCGGGTTCTAAAACTTTGGGCCGTTACTGAGGCTGGAGTGTGAGAGGAGTTTCTAAAGTAGATAGTGTATGAAGTACCTTACCATGTACCCTTTCTACACATAAAAGCTTGAGGTCCAATTCGGCAGTGTTGTGGCAAGAGAGTGTGATAATCGCGCACACGTGATCCAATTGTTTTTCCCTGTTTGACAGCTGTCACATTGTTTAATCCGAACCACCACAACGACGCTCTCAACTCTGCTCTCTCTGCATACAACTCATTCTCTACATCATGTGCGACACCTCTGCCACAAAGAAATCAGCTATTGTCGCGCTGAAGGAGGCTGGCTGGTCAAATCGGGATGTGGCGGAAAAGGAAAATGTCGCGCCCTCTACTGTCTCCAGAATCAATGCCTGCTACGGACCAACCCACAATTTTGACGCAAAGACTCCCAGGCAAGGTCGCCCACGTAAAATAGACGAGCGGGACATCCGTAAAGCACTCAGATTGCTGTCTTCAGGCAAAGCCAAGAATGCTTCGGACTTGCAGAGGAAATATTTCCCCCATTTGCACGTCGATACGATCCGCGCTGCCCTCAAAAAACAAGGATTGAACGCCTATGTGCGTCAATCTCGACCCTTGTTGACACCAGCCCACCGGAGGAAGCGAAAAGAATGGGCGGAACAGCATTGTTATTGGACACCGGAGGATTGGCGGGCGGTGATATTCTCAGATGTGTCAAAATTTAATATCATTGGGTCGGATGGGCGGCAGTGGTGTTGGAGGGAGCCAGGGCAAGCAAGCGACCCCCGGTATACCAAGAAGAAAGTCAAACACGGCGGCGGGAGTGTGATGGTGTGGGGGTGTATTACCCGATATGGTGTCGGACAACTTCACCGGATCGACGGAATCATTGACCGCTTCGGTTACACCGATATCCTGGCCGAAAACCTCCCGCTGACCCTCGACAAGCATGATTTGGATCGCTCGACCGTCTATTTTCAGCAGGATGGCGATTCAAAGCATCGCTCCAAGCATGCCTTGGGGTGGCTCGAGCTTGAAGGCTTCGATGTTCTTCCCTGGGCGCCAAATTCAACATCATTGAGAATCTTTGAGATCATCTGGAGACCATGGTGCGCGCGAGGGACCCACTGCCGAAGAACAAGGAGGAATTATGGGCCGCTTTGAAGGAAGAGTGGGAAAAAATTGATCAGGCATATATCGACAAGTTATATGACAGCTTGCCTACTCGGGTGCGGGATTTGTTGAAGGGAAATGGTGGGGAGACCCGTTACTAGTGGCTGGTATGTTTATTTCCACCAACGATGCCTTGAACGAGCGTTTCTGACTTCAATTTCCGATCCGGACGGGGGGGCATGTATTATACTCGCGTGGTCCACAGTCTGAACTGCGAGTTTACGGAAGACATACATGTAGTACTGTACGGGTGGTTATCCTCACAGAATTCTACAAGATGTCGGCCGAGCACAACGTCTTTCCAGGGGCTCAATCGCGCAACGCAATCTCGTACAAGTATCAAGATCCTGGATGCCGGAAACGCGTTTTCCCGGCCGAGGGTTTTCCCGGACGAGCAAACCTCATGGGAATTCTGACCGATTTCCCATCACCCTTGGAATGGCGGGGTTGCCAGACTCCGACATAGACCGAAAATAGGTTATTACCTTTTCTGGTTATTGATCCAGCTCAAACGCGTCTTTGTGGACGTGACCTATCTTTTTATTCTCGAATTACAAGCTTAAGCACCCCGCCTTCGGCAGGGCCGGCTCGCTGCGCTCGCGTCCCTCTCGGGGCTCCGCCCCAAACCCCGCGTGTTTTTTTTTGCTGGATTCTGTGCCCGCAGCGCCGCACTGCCGCTCGCCGCACTCGCCGGCGCGCGGCGCCGGGGACCGCGTGCGAAAAGTCACCTGCTTTTTCACGTGAATTATCACGGGACCTGCGGTCCCGTAGTGTCTTTTATTATAGACCCCCACTTCTGCCTATGACATTGTGAACTCACCTTTCTTGACTTGTCGATCTGACCGACCTCACTTTATTAATGCAACCACAATTTTAGAAAACTTGACTTGACCCAGGTTTTTTGTTGTGGATCCAGCATAATCAGCTTGTTGAAGGGACCTCAGTTGCTTATCGAGTTGACCCCATTTTATGGCTTGTTGGCTTGTTGAACTGACCCCACTTTTTACCCAAGTCACGTTGTTGATCCCACTGCACTTTTTGGTATTCCGATTGTTGAACTGACTGCACTTTCGAAATGATCTCAAATCGTTGAACCAGCCTTTGATTCCTTCAGATTGAAATCGGAGACTTGAGTTCCCTTCAGTACACGGTGAAAAAATCCCCGAGAATTGTTCGGATAGTAGTACATATATATCCTGTGCAGGCTGTGCTAGTAGAAGCCGTCCCTCGAGAACCATTCTTCAAGCTGCTTTTACGAAATTTTGGCATCCAACTGAGTGTTATTAAATCCACACCTCGCTACTAGCACGGTTTTGCCGTGTTTGACGCGTCCTGGAATTAAACCTCAATTCTTCAATTTTCGTGACGCGTCGCAATGGCCTCGGCGGTCCCGGGCCTGCCATCGCATCTATCAACTGCGCGTGATTTCCAAAAGTTGGGCTGATTCCACAAACAGGAGCTGGGAAGTGAGGTTGGTTCAACAAACTCAATGTCTCAAAAGTAAGGTTGGTTCAACACATGGAACTCGAAAAAACTGGGGGGACTCCATAACTATGAAATGCCAGGTCCATTAGCAAAATGAGCCAGGTCCATAGCGGAAACCTGGCGTCAGGTCAACATTCTTAAATATGGGGTCAAGTCCATAAATCGCGAAAAGTTCGTTCGGTAAGTCAAATCACGGGTCATATCCATAGTTGCACCGCGCCAGATCAAGAACCGGGAAACTGGGCTGAGTCGATTACCAGAAAAGGCAATAACTTGTTTTGCGACATAGACCAATCGCATCATGTGACTACCACGTTTTCATCATATGACCTTTAATACGCTTTTTGGTCTGTCCATATTTCAATGGCGACGCCGCCGCTCGACGCTCCTTACGTTTCTGTGAAGTCATTCTAATCGACAACTTGCATTGCACTAACTTTCTACCATAGTCCGCTTGTAGTATCACCCAAGATTACCTAGATTTCACCAGCTGTGATGATTCAAGCGTTGCTGCTCGGTTTGATGGTCAATACTTACTAAATGTTGACAGCTATCCGCGACTCTGTCCTCTCGCTGGCTTCGCTGATCGATCTGTATTCTTACTCTGGTCGGTGGAATCCGCCTTTCTTGAACACCAAAAGTGATGCAGATCCTCAAGCTGAGATCTCCTGCACCTCCCTGAAATCTTGCAGCCCACAAAACACATATCCCCGCCCCATTCTTGCTCACATAGTTGTTCACGGTCTCGTTTTCGTACCCCACAGTCCGCTTGTTTTTTGGACTGACTTTCGACTCCTCGGTTTCTGACGCCGACGGAATGACCCTGTGTCGTGGATCGGAGCATTATTCTTCGCGCCGTTCCCCGTTCTTACTGTATTTTCACTTTTAATATCAACCTTGTGTCTGTCTCTTTAGGATGGTAGAGAGAAGGTACTGTCAAAAGAACTTGATCATTTCACCCACAATTTTACATATTTGGCTGTAGAGAGAGACGATTTCCAGCTTGTGTTGACAACTTTTCCTGAGACAACTTTGGCTGCTAAGGTAGCCCCCATCCACCCTGTAGAAAGGACGTGAGCCCAGAAGTATACGGAGACTACTACATTGGTGATGGAAAGATCTGCACGCGGAGTTTCTCACGCAATTCTGGGTCGAATGACCTCGAATACAATGCTGACATTGGAATAGAACATCTTCAAGATTTTTGGGATACAAAAAGTCATACCTTGGCTAACGGCGTGGTGTGGAATGAATTTATCCGGAAAATCAAGTCCGTGGGAAGAAACACAATGCAATAGAGGCTAATATTATACTCGCGTGGTCCACAACATGAACCGAACCGGAAATAAGCATAAGGATCAACTGATCCGTTATATTTGGTAGTGGGATAGGTTAGGACCCCCGACAACCACCTATGATGCCTGCCCCGGAAGATCCGGAATTTGGGACATCTTATCCGGACCCCAAATTGGGCATTTCTTATCCGAATTGGCACCAGGCCTCCCAGGAGGTCGACGTTTTATCCGAACCGTTGGCCAGGCATCAGAAAATCACCTGAAATCAAGTAAAAATCGAAATTTTGCTCCTACGGCTGGGACGACCTTGCAGATGCTCCTTCGGTTCTCGGTGACGGTGAAAATGCTTCCTTTAACTCGGGTATCAGCTCCGCCAGGCATTGGCCCTGCCGAAGCGTTGCGTCTCATATATTCTCGAAACTGCCTGAAAAGGTCGATGCCATTATGAGATTTCACTGATTTACCATGATTTGGTTGACAACTGACCCGAATTTCGTCAATGGCCAGCCGCAGATCCTCATCCAAGCCGTCGGCAGCCCAGGTTATCCGAACCTCGGCCAGGCCTGTCGGCAACCACCCATGCTTTATCCGAATTTTTGACCAGGCTTGGCCGCCAAAAAGTTGATTTCTCATCCGAATTCGGGCAGGGTGCCCGCGAATTTTGGGCATGTTTTATCCGAATTGAAAATTTCGCGGGCAGGCATCATAGGTGGTTGTCGGGGGTCCTGATAGGTTTCAAGCTCATCTTAGTATCCCGTCAAGATTTTGATCTCGTCCTACGAGAACCTTTCGCACGTCGCGATTTACTAGATTTTCGCGACTTACGAGATCTGCTACGTTTTCCCTTGTGTTTGCGGGAACGAGATTTATGATGACTCCGTTTCACAGACTTTCCAGAGTCGGTACCACTCTCGTCAGAGCTGGAAGAACTATCCGAGCTGCTCGACTCGTCGTCCAAGTCAGAGGAATCTTCCTCGGAGGAATCTGAGCTAGAACTCGAGGAACTCGAGCTGGATGAACTCGAGCTTGAGCTTGAGGAAGGTGGGGATGAATTTCGGGTGGCAGCCTTGCGAATAACTTTGTCAATAAATGTTCCGCCTACAAGGGGTCTAGCAGGAGCGGAATTCGAGCGTTTATGTTCGCTTTTACCAGAGCTTTTGGTGCGGATTTCCCGCTCAATGCTCGCTTCAACCGCTTCCTTGGCGCGGTTCTTAACCTGTTTAGCATGCTTTTTCTTAAGCAACTTAGCGGTGCGTTTCGCGTCCGCTATTTTGACGTCTTTCTGACGTTTCTCCTGAAGTTTAATTGCCTTCAAACGCTTTTGAAGATTCAATTTCTCGTCAGATAACGAGGCAGTGGTCTGACCAGACACAGATTCAATTGGAGGAGAGTTATATTAATTACAACGGTAGTAGAAGATCATTCGCGGTACATCCCGGAATAAATCAGAAGGAGTAGAAACAGGCACCTTTTTAATTCGATTAATCTCTTCAAAATTAGCGAAGGCAGCACGTTGAGCTTCAAACTCAGCTTCAGAGAACTGGTCCCACCAATCAACCTCGCCCCAATTGCGAGGATCAGATCATTTACCCCTCGGCTGAGACGGCCCTTCGCCTCGAGAGATTTCGCTTTCAGAAGGCGAAGCCGAGCGGACTTCAACCTTCCGAACTGGTGCGGGAGTAGATTGCGCCTGTGAAGCGTGGTGAGTTAAATGTGTTCAATTTAACTCTGCAATTTTATCTCATCATCAGAGGCGAGAGAAATGAGTTACTCGTCGGAAACACGAGAAGCTCGACGGCTCTTATCAGCAGCCTTGGCCATGCGCATGTAGCGCTTGGCAAGTTCCGCTTGCCAATCTGCCTAAGCTCCTTGGAGCTCATTTCCTTAGTCGCACGTTCAATTGGCGACGTAGAAGCGGAGGTAGAACGATTAAGTTCGGCCCCAACCGACTTCTTGTCTTCCTTGTGAGACTTGGAAGACTGGCGAGTAACCTGCGTCCAGGTCTCGCGATTCTCGCTTGCATCCAAGTCGAGAATACCAAAGTCCACGCTGCTGTCAAGCAACGGGAGAAGCAACAGCCCGGAGCTTTCCTGAGAAGGAAAAGCTCCCTCCACCACCTGAGTAGGTGAGGCACTAACCGCCCGAATGGGTGGTGAAGCAGAAACAACCCAGCTGACGCGAGCGCGATGCTCGGAACCAAGAGAAGAAGAAATAGAAGTGGAAGACTCACTATCTTCCGCATGTTCCTCGACGGTAACACGATTGTTCCGAGTAGTAGCCCGAGTAACATAAAGAGAACGTCCGCTTCGTATGACCTTATTTATAAATTCATTTTTCATTAATTATTCTAGTTTCAACCCCAAAGGAAGGCGAGGTCGCAGTTTACAGGCTACTTTACCGCTCAGTCCGAAGTTCTAACCTAAGTTGAACTTCCGAGCCGAAGTTTTCCAAAAATGGCAATTGAACCGGAACTTGAACTTGAAGTTGAGGTTCAACTTTGACGAAGTTTGGCATCAGCAACCTGTAGTCTTACTGATTCCCATTTAGGTTTCTGCGAGTCCTGATGTAACCGAAGTTCAAATGATCTATCCAGAGAGATCCAAACAGGGACTCATCATTCGGCTGACCTCGGCAACTACAACATCCTGATCCTGTTGATGGCCTGCCCGCTCACACAATCGGCAAACTGTCCTTTGCCATTGCTCTCTCACTTGCTTGGACTCCTTCCTGATGTCCTCTCCCTCCTCCTTCCTTCGCATCATTTTCATAAGACACTTGATGCTCCAACTCCAAAATTTCCCATCTCAGGCTCCGGGGCACGGCTTCAACTTGACTTGTTTGCTTGGTACTCATATCCGGGATCCTATGTATTAATGCACCATATGGACTTCATTTTCTTCCTATCATCCTTTGCCTTCTCTATATAAAGTGTACATATCATCTGATATTTTACCCGGGAGTTCAATCTGATCCTTGTTGCTTCCCGTGTCGCTCCGTACAAGCTCTTCGTCATACTTCATCTCTCTGCGTCCCCATTCACTTTGAGCAGCTAAAATAGCATTCAACCTTCTGAAAATTTTCATTATTCTCATGAAAGGCTAACATTGTGAGCCGACCACCACTACAACTTTGAAGAGCTGACACTATTTGTTCACTTTGAAACAGGGCAAGTGTCCACGGAATTAGTCTCTCTAGCTTGAAGCCGATTATCGACACATATAACATTGTAATAGCTTGGTCGTGTTGAAAGGAGTGGGCCTTAAGAGATGAACATCGTAGAAAACTTTGTATCGGTTGAATTCGTTTGAAGTCAGCTTTGTGGTTTAAATTTATGAATCCACATACCACAACATTATACTAGAGTTGGCTTGACTCAGATAGAATTGTGTTCCATGAGGCATAATTAATGATTGTGGCTTGAATTTATGAATCCACATACCACAACATTATACTAGAGTTGGCTTGACTCAGATAGAATTGTGTTCCATCATCATTTCCATGAGGCATAATTAACGAAGTGGGTTGATTCGAGTGGAAAACTTATTGTGAAACGACCAATGTTGAGCCGTGATTGCACCATGGTGGTGCACTGATAGACATTGGAATTGGTTCAAAATCGAGTCGCCCAAATCTACAGGTCAAATGACAGAGCATCCCCGTACTCGAACTGATATGGAGAGTTGATGGAGCAAGAACGAATACGGGAGGGAAACCAACACCCGATGGTTGAGTCCTGGAAAGGTCGACACCGGAGATGATATTAAATCGAAACTAAACAGTTTATCAGACTGCGAGGTCAGTGAGGTTAATTTGAAGAATGGAAGGAACAATACGGACTCATCTGTGCTCGAATGGAAACCTTCCAACATTCCGTCTCTGACAACCTGGATTCAAAAGCCGTTGACGAAAATTGAGGGGTTGTGACCTCTTGAGAGGTATTTAGGGGTCGATCGAGTCAGTATAACAATTTAGATCGCCTTTGTATTGACTAGTGATCCATGTGTGGATGTGTGCTTCAACTAGGCACAGTTTGCCTTGCAAAAGCACAGTGAATCAGTGGTAAAATTGATGATTTGAATCGTGCACCTGAAATGGCTTCGATGGATGTTCGGGGAAGAAGGAGAGATGAGTCCAGAAGGGCATAATAATCTCAGTCTGCACGGATTTCGCAAATGGAGTCAGTTCTGGACAAGGCAGGTACAGTGCAAATTTCAAAACTAGAACCCTTAGAACATGCTTGCCTAGTATTGGTATCTTCGAGTCAAATTGATTCAGAGTTAAAGGGAGACAACCATAAATTGAATTATTGAATACCAACACTGGCAGTTCACCACTATCTTGAACGATTCCGAGTCAGTCATCATGAGTTTTTATTTGGTCAATAGGAGGAGACAGAAAGCGGAAGATTCGGCTGACCGGGGATACGACATTGGATTGCTGAAGTAACGAAACAAGGAAGAAATGCATATAGTCTTGATCTCTGAGAGACTCGTGGCTCAAAATCTTAAATCAGTGCACTCCGACCCACAAGATGTGAAGTACTTCCAGCATCAACAGCAACCTATCAAAGCTTTCCTGGGACTCGGATTTGAGTCCAGTCTGTTGATTGTCGGGATGTCAAACCCAAAAGTCATTGAACCTTGAAAAGTTGTTGAAGAGGCTCCCAGATTTTAGATTCGAGGTTCAAAGTCATCAAAGTTGGATTCTGAGCAGTGAGAATCTGAGATTTTGAAAGACTGAAAACCTTACCGAATGAATATCCCATTGATAAGGTTTCTAGAGTGCTCAGAACCTTGACAAATGGCGTGTTTTCCTGCGCAAAGTGGCGGCTCTCTTCCTCCACACTGGGTTGAGACTTTCAGACCAGAAACTCGCCGTTTGATGCGATATCACATCGGCTTGATGATCATTGATGAATGATATCGGCTTAATTCCATCAAATCAGGCAAATGAACCTGAACTTGAAGTTCGTACCCATAACTTCGACCACTGCTGGACTTCGAGTATAAAGTGACAGTTGAATTCTTCATTCTTCATATGCTGCTCAACTTCCGGTTGCTAACTTCAGATCAAAGCTCGAATATTTAATGAGAAATGAGGTCATACTTATTTATCGTTGAAAATTATTTGGTTTTGGAATGAGGTTGAGCTCAGAGGTTTCGGCCGCTTACGTGGTTATCAACCGAGGTTTTGATCACTAACGAGGTTCTCGACGGAGGTTTGGGCATCGAGCCGGGATTCAAGATTGAGGTATGCTGGGCATTTCCAACTCCTGGTACGTGTCTCGGGAGTAGTGAAGTCGCCAGACCCATATACAGCTCCCAAAAAAAAATAGGAAACCAAGTTTGGGTGGTCCGTGCCGTATGGAAGTCAAATGATGGCAACAGTCTCGCATGATCCGAAAGCTACTAAAGCAGTTTCTCTACAAAAATCACCATGGTTGGGTGGTATCTCAGCCAATGTGTACGCCAAAATACTATAATTAATACAAGAGTAAATTCTGGGACTCTCTGCCTCCGGTATCAAGTGAAGTTCACTCGGAGGGTGGGTGGGATGAATATGGATTGCCACTAAAGTAATAGTTGTTTCATGACACTTTGATAGGTAGCAGAACTTTTAAGAACCACTCTAAGTACCAGAGCTGCAACGCCGTGAGAGTTTTGAGATGAGCAGCGATTTTCTGCAGCCCCCATGCCCTTCTACGAACCGTGAGAGCTTTTAGTCATCAGCTAGCCGCTTCGGCTATGATTGATGTGATCAGCTAACCTCAGACTTCGAACCTCTGACTTCAATCAGAGCGCGAAACCTCAAGCGGCAATAGCGCAAACCACAGACGAAAATCAAAGTACCCGCACCTCAAAATAAACAATGAAAAAAGCTTTTACAGCTTCCACGAGTAAATTGAGCCATTGCGTCGAGATGAGAGAGTACAAGAAAAGAAGCAAGAGTTGAGACAGGAGATGAGACAAGAGAAAAGCTTTGGTGAGAGAGTCGTCGTCGAAGTCGGTAGCGGCGGTTGATCAGACCACAGGTAACCAGAGCAAGCGGCGACGAAGAGCAAAGATACTAGTTAAGAGTCAAAAATATGTGACGAAAGATTACCGTTGAGTAATGGTTTCGGCACACGAAAGATTTGTTGAGAGCTGGTGGCGAACAAAGCGACTGTGTTAAGTTCTAGATTCACCAAAGTCTTTAAGGCTCCACTCGGCTGTCGTGTCTTAGCGTCACTTAGCGTCACTTTGGAGCACTTGGGAAAAATTCCACGCCAAACTTTTGGTGAGAAATACTCTTAAGTGACGTCAAGTGCTCCGAAGTGACGCAACCGAATGGAGGTAATACAAAGTACATCACAGTATTTAAAGTAAACTAAGAAACGAGACAAAGCGGAATGAAGCATACATGAGCGCAAGGTAATGGACGGAACGGGAGGTGGATAGTACGTCTAAGTCAAACACGGTCACGAGATAACAGAGAAAAATAAGTTACGACATAGTGTTACAAGGCACTCCGAGCTGCGAGGCCTTCTCTGTCAACTCCGATGCTGTATCGCTCAGCGGCGTTGGCTTGCTTCACTCCCACTCAATTAATGAGAGCCGCAAGCAATCCCTCGACGCTTCGTGGTTGGATATTGCACCTGGACTTCGCTCTGCAAGCCTCTTTCGAGTTTACCGCACGCTTAAGACGTCGAGCCCACCAGCAGATTGGATACTTCGAACAGTAACGCGAATACCCACTCGCAGACGATATTATTTATCATACGATACCCTACTTATTGCGTAGTAAGTAGCTACCTACTGCGCCGGCTTCTTAGCTACGTAGCATAGCTTGTGCCGTTAACCGATTGTCTCTCTCTCTCTCACACACACACACACACAATCTAAGCCTGAATACGGTGGAATAAGGCACTTTAGACAGCCTTGAATGTGGCCGTTGATGAGGGCACGAATTTTTTACTTGCTAATTGTCGTCAATTCCTATGAAGTGCTGGGACGGCTCGGTTACGGTGTGTGTTGGGGCCAAAAAGAATTACTGAACAATGCCCAAAAAAGGAAAGAGAAAGGAAAGGGAAAAGGAGAATTTCAGCTGGAATTAATCCGCTGTGCATCTGAGTGTAAGTTCAAGACTGAAGGGCGCAAACCAGAAAATGCTTGCTCTGTGCCAAGATGCCGAGCGCCCAGATTGTCAGCGGCCCGGAGATTGGTAGGTGAGTCCAGTAACACGAGTCTGTAGATCTAGTGACCCATTTTTTGGTTCGGGCAGTGGGATGCAGTTTCCGCTGAGCAGACCACTCATTGTAGAGTAAGTAACGACGAGAGGTTGGCGGTCGGTTATGGAAACGGCAATTGCCGCGTAGACTAGTCCTCCTTGAGACAAGCTTCCTAGTGGAAACCCATTAGGGGCGCGGGTAATCCATCCCTGCCCATCATGCCCAGCGTCACACACAATCAGTAGCTCTTCCTTCCCGCTGCCGTCAGAATGAGCGATGACTTCCTCCCGGGCCCCGCCAACATGGGTTTGCCAGCCGTCCATAATCGAAGGGCATCTTTTTCTGCTGAAGATCAGCGGGGATCCCATACTCCCCAGAGGCACGACAACTTTAGTAGCATAGGCGTTCGCGAACGCCTATTGATGGCGCCGAACGCCTATTTTGACCATCCAACACCTATTTTCCGTGGCGAGCGCCTACTGCGCGTTAGCGACGGCACCCCTCGGCATCAGCGTCTCGCCGCGCGTTTGCGCACTCGTGATCGTCCCACCATGTTGAGGGCCGCCGGTGGAACGCGTCAGACTTCGTGTTTTTCGCGTTTTTCCGACCAAAATTTGGATGATTTCAATTTCAAAATAAAACACTACAAAGTCGGAACTACCAGGTAACTAAGTAGTTCAACCACTTGATTCTGCCCATGGCTACCCCTGTGCGATTTGCGATTTCGAAACAAAGTCAGAAAATATGGAACGAGAAACAAGTACACACATTGGGACACATTCGGACTCCACGCGGCCACAACCCATTCCCGAATCCAGGCGTCCGCATTTTTGAAGCTCAAATCCTCGAAGAACCGAATGTAGGGGGTGGGAGAGCGGGACGTAGCACGACTGAGTTGCGCATGTGTTTTTGCCTGATAAAAGATAATAGATGGAGACCTTGAGGCCGCACCTTGGGAGTTGACCCCTTCCCTGCCCACGGGCACTCCTACCGACAGCTCGGAACCATCCTGACGTGCTTTTGGGGTGCGTATCGGCCGCGGGATCTTGGAGAGTCGTTCACCGAATTCTGCAAGGAGGTGTAACGAGCAAATCTTGTGCTGCCATGGGGCGAGAGGGAAAAACTACTTGAGCAAAAATCAAGCTGTCAGCCGCGAGCTCACCGTCACGGTGGTGGGGACGAGATCTGTTGTTTAAGTTTTGGCGTCGTCCTCCACAGCGTTGGAGAGTGGCGTCGTCGTGGGGTCCGTGGGGTGAGGGGATGGGGGGCAGGAGAGAGAGGAAGAGACTGGAAGAGAGGAAGCGAGGGAGAGAGGTTGACGTACGACACAGCCCACGGGCTGATTGCCGGCACGTAACTCGTATTCGGGAACGTGTGTTTAGCTGTGTGCTTAGTTCCGCATAGGTGTTCGCTGGCGCAGTAGGCGTTCGACCCGGGATTAGGCGCTCGAGGGCATTGTTGGGCGAACGCCTATGCTACTAATCCTGTATGTACTCCGAATCCCAGTTCGAACATGAACTTGCCTGGTGTGCTACAGCTGTTTCGGAAAAAGAATACGGGTTTCGGCATTTGTTGCTCCTCAACTCTTTATTCTGCTTCGAAGAGTCGGAAAGTCTGTTCTGCGTTGGTTCTGCGAGCAAGTACAGGCTGCTCAAAACCTTCGAAGAGCATTACAGCCGTTTCGGAAAAAGAATGCGGCTTTTCAAAATTTCATCCGAGGCCTCATCTCCCTTCCTTTTCGATTTTGATTGACATTTGTTGACGATTCTGTCAGCAGCATTAGTGCTGCCGCCATACAGAGCTGTCTTGAGCCGAGCCCGAGCTCGACTTGATGGCTGCCCCAAATCAGGCAATCGATTTGATAGCAACTCGAATCGGCTCGAGTCAACGGCCGTCAACGGCAGCGTTACTGCGTGGCTGTCACAACACGCACCTTGTCCTCCTCCCGCCTCTTTCTTTGCTATTCTCGACGTTCAAGACGCCTCCTCCCCTCCTAAATCTTGATGACGTCTTCGTTTCAAGGCTGGACCGACGCGTCAAACACGTGAAAAATCGCGCTTTTTGTGGAGTAGCTCGGGTTTGTGACGCAAACGGAGGAGATGGTTGGGGCGACCAGGGACGCGCTGTAGAGTGCAGTTAGGACATATAAAAGTCTCGTTAGTTTTCCAAATTCATTTTTTTTCACCCCACTTTGTCCGTCCGAGTCATGTCTGCTCTGTTCTGTATGTGCGGTAACCCGCAATCCTGCACTTGTTTGTCGCGGCCCATAACCCAGAACGAAAATTACTATTCCCCATCGCCTACTACAACATCTCAAATCCCTTGGGCAATTCCCCAATCACAGTATCAGCTACCGCCTCAGGCCTATACACCCCAGCCGCAACCTCACCACTTTCATCCGACGACACTCCCCGTCTCTGCGGCGCCTCCCATTTCTGGCCAGCAATTCATCTTCCAACAGTATAACCCTGCTCCCTCCCCTCTTGCCGACGCCACCACACCGCTATGCGCCAAACTCGGGGCAAATCCAAGCGTAAGCGGAACAACGATGCAGACGGTAGTACCACGGCGCGTACACGGCGCCGAATCGACTCTGCTTCTGGATCTACAGTATAGTACTTTGTGCGCACTACGCCAGCTGGCTTCCTTCCTCTACCTTTCACCACACCGCGCGACATCTCCACCAGCTCCTCTCAATGGCTCCCAATATCAACGATACGACCTTCCGCTGCAATAAGTTCAGCAATAGGCTCAGGTGTGGCAAACTCTTGAAGCTTCTCTATTCCAAAGAAAAGAGGCAGCACTTCCTCTGTGTACGTTTCTCTCGCTAACGGTCCCGTCCCGCGCTGAAACCAAGCATCCAGTGCGATAATAGCGAACACGATGACCGCAAACGCTACTGGGACTTTTTCCCGCCTGGCGAGTCCCAACGCCGTCTCCACCACCTGCTCAAGACTGCTGTATCAAACCGAACTGCCGACGCCGACGCAATAAGTACTGCGTCTCCCGTACGTGTCGCTCGCATTGTCTGGACGTCTCAAACGCCTGCCCTCCGCATCGGTACGAAACTGCCCCTCCCGAACCACCTCCAGACGAGGACCTGAAGCTCGCCATCGCCCAATCTCTCGAATCCCTCAGCTCCTACGATACCTCGCACCGCATCGACCTCGTCTTCTGGTCCACCCCTCGCGGAGCTGCCTCGATATCCGCCATCCAGTCGTGTCCAGCCTGGCCTCGTCATTGGCCGCTTTTCAGACTGAGTGATGTACCCCACCTAGTCATGAACGATAACGACACCGCTCCGGACGACTTCTACGAGTGCTTCTCGACAAAATACTCTACTTGGATGCGCATTCCTATCGATTACGCCCACACTGTCTCCACGGATCAGACGCTCTTCGTTCGCCGTTTGGGAGTTGTTGGGAAGGACGAGCACCTGTACCTCCCGCAAGCCACGCTCACCGATATACCCGACGTGAAGGGGAAGGGGAAGCGCGTTGTAATAGAGATATCAGACTCGGACGATGAAGTCGAGGCTGCGAACCGCCCTCCGCGCAATCCGAAGATCAAGATCGAACCGACGACTCCGACTAGTACTCGCCCAGCAAAGAGGTATCGCGCGAGCTCATCCTCCTCGTCTGCACCATCACTCTCGTACTCCACCACCGCCTCCTCCTCGTCCTTGACTTGCGCCTCTTCATTCACCGATGACGATGAAAACACATTCCCCTTCGCACTCCTTCCCTCGACGTCAAAGTAACATTCATGGACAATGTATTTATTCACATCCCTGAGCCCGTGTATAACTAGTTTTGTATCGTACACCTCGAACATGTAATAGCGATCAACGAGCTCGCCTAGAGCAACTCTGTCCCGCCAATGTCCCAAGGACGGTCCCGGCTGAAACGTGGCTCTCCTTCGCTTTCTCCTCCAACTCCTGGGCTTCAAAACAATTCTGGCACATTCATCGAATTTCGTGCATTTGACGACCCCACACCTGCGCCTCCGCCTGTTCCGCCTGCTGGATCTCTGCAACATGACCTGTCGTCTCTCAAGTATGATCTTCGGTGGAACTCGTGGCGAGAATTCTTGACCTGGCGGGATGAAGAACAAGAATTCAATTCAAGCGCGTCAAGGTCTACGAATACACTTCCAATCCCTACTTTGGACAACAAACACGCTTTGTCTGCTCTCGCAAAGGCACCGGCGGGGTCAAAACATACGCCAAAGCCCATCCAGAATGGAAACAGAAACAAGAGTCTATGCGAACCGACTGTCCCTGTGTGTTACTCGTTAAGACTTACCCAAATGTTTCTACTGTGCTCGGGAACTACACGGATGAACATAACCACGACTTGGGCAATCAGAACTTACGCTTCACTCGAATCTCCAAGGAAACACGCGAGTATATTGCCGGATTGCTTCGCCTAAAAGTATCGCCAAATCACATTGTACGCCTTGCTAGTATTGGCCATCCCTTACACTCTGACTGGCTTTCCTCAGTTACACCTGATACACGGCCACCAAGACAGCCTTTTCGACTCGGACGACACCACCACAGCCTCACGGAACGACTTCATTCAGCTCCAGGACATTCGGCGAATTGAGAAAGCGATTGAGGTCGAATCCATTCGCTTGCACTCCGATGACGGCCAATCAACACTCCTCTGGGTCGAGAGGCTCCGCGCGCAAGGCATGCTACTTAGCTTCAAGGCAAAGTCTCAACCACCGCCGGCAGACTTGGGTCTCGAGCCAGATGTGTTTATTCTGATGGTGCAGACAAAATGGCAGAAACAAAAATTTGAACAATACGGCCGGGAGCTCGTGTGTATCGATGCGACACATAATACGACAATATACGAAAAGCTCAATCTCACAACACTACTTGTGAGAGATAAATGGCATCACGGTACGACATTTCATTGGCTTCTACAGTGTCTTTCGACAGGCATCCCCATTGCATTCATGCTAGCATCCGATGGCAAGCAACAAACGATTTCATACTTCCTTCGACTTCATCGACAGCAGTCACCCGACATTATTCCGGCCTACATCATGTCCGACTTTGATTGGGCCCAAATAAATGCCTGCAATGCCGAGTATCGAGCGCTCGTTTTGTTGTGTTGGTGGCACGTCCTTCACGCTTGGCAGCAACAATTCAAAATATCCCTGCGTCCAGAGCTGTGGGAGCTCCTCAAGCGTTGGATCAGGATTGTGGATCAAGCGGAATTTCTTTCAGCCTAGACACGGATCCAGACGCTGGCTCCCCCCGACTTTATTGACTATCTACAGACTTACTGGATGAAAGACGACATCATCCCCATGTGGTCCGCCGTTTACCGCAAGAATCGTAAACTTTCTCAAAACTGCGATACAAATATGCTTATCGAAGCGTCAGGATTTTGTTACCTGTCTTGCGAATGTGCGGCTTACTATACAGTTGCGGCAAAATCAATTTACTTACCAAATAAGGAAATTTTCATCAAATCCGCTCTACCACACAACAAAACCACCACAAGCACGTTGAAATAGCACCAAGCGCCTGTACTTCCGGATTTGAGCTGGTCTACGCCCAAAAAACAACCGGATTCGTCATGTTTCTCACTGTTTTTGGCTGCACTTTATGAGACAAAGTTGCTGGTTATCCCGGCGAAACCAATACAAAGACGCCAGTTTTTTTACATCAGGAATACAGACTAGCAGTTCTTAGTATTCTTATCAACTTACCGCTCGAAAAAAACGAGCAAAAGGAGCGAATTGACGAGAATTTCCTTATTTAGTAAGTAAATTGATTTTGCCGCAACTGTATGTTCCACAGATGGCATCACATTTTGAAAACCAGATTCCTACTAGTCTGTATTTGTTGGCGCCTGTCAACCAGGACCTCGGTTTTGTCACGACTGTCACGGCACGTGCAGATTTTCCCACACGGTTCGAATCCGGTTCAACTGCTCGCGGCTGCTCAAAGCACTCGCGTGGACCACTCTAAATGTTGCAGAGTCTCAACTAAAGTTTATTTCTAGCTGTACATTGCTTTCTGCCCCGAAACCATCACTGGAACCAAGCTGGGTTAACCGACAGCCGAGGCAAGAGAGTGAGTTCAAAAATATCTGTTTTAGGTCAAAAAGTATCAAAAAAACTGTTCTGCAGTGCTGAGAGACCAGCTAGAGTGTCATCAGAAACTTTTAGAAGGCAAAATAATGGGCAAGAACGAGGAAAACAGGTCACTCGACGCATTCGAACCGTGTGGGAAAATTGGCACGTGCCATCAAATTGTCACAAAATCCGAGGTCCTTGGTGACAGGTGCCAACAAAATCAGACTCTATATAAAAAGATATATCGACTATCATATATCTCATAGAGTCTGACTGCGGGAGACTAGATTCCTACAAGGAAAGCGGAATCGGCGCGCTGATCACCTACTCAATATAATAGTCAATGAAGTAACTCCATACTACGCTCTCAAACAATAATAATAATAATAATAAAGTTCCATTTTTATAGTAACTGGACGCCGTTTACGGCGTATGATGCTACTCTAAACATGAGATTCTACTATTGATTGCATTTATATGGGTGGGAGTGGTTTTCATGGGTTCAGTAGGAGTAATCCCGGGGGTGAGGGAGAGCAGGGAATTTGTGAATACGTGAGGGGTGTGGGAGCAAGAGGAAGGGGCAGGGATTGGCATTGGGGGAATTAATCCGTGGGGAAAAACGGCCCCGATGCATGGTGCTCGGCCGCGATGCGTCGAAGAATCGACTGACGGACGGGACATGCAGGATCGGTGGATCGGTGCTGCCCGCCGCATCCCCGGAGGGCGCATTTGAGCACGATATGGGTGCATCCAGAGGAATTGGCACGACAGGGAGTCTTGTGGGGGCAGCGGCAGTTCGAAGTGGGGTGGTCAGAAGCGCAGGTGCCGCAAACAGAAGGTCGTTTGCACTGCGCGGCTATATGTCCAAAACGGTAACAGTTAAAGCACTGCATGGGCTGCGGGCAATACTTCTCGGTGCGATGGAGGTGACCGTGAAGAGCGAGCTTATTCGTAATGAAGTAATTCGCCACATCCCGATCATTGAAGTGCAGAACCAATGACGAGAATTTCTTGGTCTTTCGAACCTGCTCGCTGGAACGGCGTCCGATCCAGTGAACTCGGACCAGACTCTCGTGGTCGACTTCATTCGTATCTGCTAGCTCCAGAATGTCGTTCTCCCACGAGTCATTGCTCGCATCCAAAGTGCCATTACCAACATTGAAGCCAGTGGGGACACGATGCATGACAACAGCGTAGGAGGGGAAACGAAATTGGAGCAGACTGGAGAATGCGGGCAGCCAGTCGTTGAGGTATTCCTGAAGGACCTCTACCTCTTCGACTCTCGCGAGTGTAAGACGGATGTCTCCGTTGCGATATTTCGCAACAGCACGAGCCGATGGGTGGATAGGGGAGTCAAACTCCATCTGGTTCATGAGTGCATTGAACTGTTGTTGGATTGCGAAGTGGGTGTCGTTGGCGAACGCCTTGTGGAGGCGATCTTTCGGGGTCAATATGAGATCACGTGATGTGTCACGGGTGACGTGGGAAGGGGCGAGTGACGTGGCGGGTGTGCTGGCGGCGACAGAAGCATAGGATTTGTCTGGGGTGCTGGTGGATGCAGGAGTGGTTTGGGTGGTCAAAGTGGGTAGGGATTCCAGTTTCGTCATAATGGTGTCCAGTTTTGTGGTCAGGGACTCGATGCGGGTGGTATTTGAGTTGGCAGCAGGCTGCTGTACAAGTGCGGCGGCAAGCGCTCGAATGGTATTCCAGTCGGCAAGAGGAACGGTGCAGGATTTAGCATTGGTAGTTTTGGGAAGTTTAACAGCGTAGATTATTTTGTGAAGATTCTGGATGGTAGCGCTGGGAAGCGCCCTGGGTGCAGATGGTGGTACCGGATCAAGAGGCATCTCGCCGTCAGGATCTCGGTTTTGAGGGTATCGATGCAGAGGTTTGCAAGCGTCAAGATATCACCGAGCGCAGCAAGAAAATTACGACAGCCGACGTCGAGGTTGGAACCGGACCCAGTTATTGCTAAGGTTACTCTGCCCTAATTTCACGATGCAGGTCACGGGCGTTAATCAATACCGCGTCAAGTCTCAGTCCAAACGCTCATGCGTCTACGTTGTCGACATTTCAGCATACACCTGTACCTGCCTCGACTACCCCCTCATTTCGTATTGTAAACACATTGCCGCTGGTCAGACTCTATTCAAGGAAGTCGTTACAACTACCGTTCTCCCTGGGACCAACGAAAGCCCGAGCTCCGACCCCGCTAGCACAAACGAAGAAGTTGACAGCAGTTCGGACACCGTCTCCCACTCCGACAGCTCTGATGATGAGCCTCCGTACCCTCATCAGATACAACCTCCGCCGACGACTCGTAATTTAACCCTGCTGGCGCGACGTCTCGACACTTTGGCCGCTCGTCTCCGCCACTCTCGTAAACAGGAATTAAGTTTCCCATCGCTAGCTGCTTTCGAGAGCGCACTCGACGACCTGCTCAAAGAAACCGACTCCGGATCTATTCTACCGGTCGCGCAACACATTGCTCCTTGTCGAAACGAGTGGCTCCAGACGAGGAAGTCGATGGGAGTGATGCCGAGGGTCAAGACCAAGGCGAGGAAGACCGGAGATCAAGCGTATGGAGCGGGGGCTAGGAGCGGGTTGAAAGCCAAGAAGGCCAAAGTATCCAGGTAAGTGAATCATAATTATATTACTCCTGAGATCGTATTGACAGCTACTAGAGTACAATAGATCTCCAGCCTCTACGCCCGAATCGAGTCAACTGCCGAGCCTGCCAACTCCAAGCCCTGATCCTTTGGTCGCAACTCCTCCCTTGCTCCTTCAGGCGCCTGTAGTCTCCGCTGCATCTCACCCACCGCAAATTCCCTCTGCACCATCGGTCCCGCAACCACTTCCTTTGGCGCTGCCTTACCAATATCATGGTACTTATAATTATTATGATTCTGCTTCGACAGTACTTTATTCATACCAGCCTTACTACTATCCCTACATAGTCCTAACTAAATCTTATCTTGTTTTTGTATCCCGTTCGCTGTCTTGACTTTCGTATTTTGTCTCTAAGTCCGACGATGGCTTTGTTTGTGAATGCCTTTGTCAAACACCGCCCCCATCAAATTCCGTTATCCGGGTGTCACTGATGCGGCGGAAGTTTGGGAAGTCTTTGTGTACAGTACATAGCAAAGAGAAGCCGATGGTGCCTCTGACAAAAGAGACAATGGATAAGAAGCGCCCCAGTAGGAAAATATATTCGCACCTTGCCTGCTGCTTCTGCGCGTGAGTCTTTGTTCGTTTTTATTGTAGATGGAACTACTTATGTAACAGCTGTTACCGTCAGTCAGAAACCTGATAAATGGAAGGCTTGGAAAAATGGAGAGGGAGTAAACGGCGCCATCCGAAGGCATCTTGCGCACAGACCACAGTAAAGTCTGGCACAATACTCTACAGTCATCCTCAAACAGCTAAAAGGGTGGGACACACCTGCGCACAGTTCTCCTCCCGCCAGTGAGGCTCGGCGTGAGGAATTCACGCTCCCGGGGCTTTACGAGCGGCTCGTTAAATGGATCGCCGTTGATGATCAAGTAAGTACAGCAATAGGTCCCCTCAATTCTCAGCTCACCTCACTTTCGAAAATAAATAATTGCTGCGCCTATCAATGAGTTGACAGATCTCGGAGGTAAGGCCGAAAACGGCGAGTATTTCTCCCACCGCCTTTTTTCTTTTGCTGTCTCGACGCGTTCCCGCTGAGCAGACCACAAACGCGTCGCGTCGCGGTTCTCAGAGCTTCGATTCTGCTCTGAACGCGTTTTTCTACTCTTCTCCAAAACTTTTCTCTTCGTTCGGCTACGAGATAAAATATGCAAGGCTCTGAGCGGTTGTTGTGAGCTCAAATGAGGGTCAATTCCATTCAACCAAAGTGGAAACTAGGACTCTTTTTCAAGTACTTTCATCCTATTATGACACTTTTTTGCTGAGGATACATTGAGTCTTTCCAGATATGGCAATAATCAGAAACTGTCCTGTTATTGTTGCATTGTCAGGGCATAATATATAGCTGAGTGTTCTACGCAGTACAGAGGTATTATATATTTATCTCTACATCTTATTTGAGGTCATTCGGTGAAGTATAGAGCGAGATTTTTGCCAAAAAGCCACGGCAATTTCTATTTGCCACCACTGTATTAGCGTCACAAAGTTGTTCACATAAGCTTGTCATGAAGTCACGTCCCCCACCATAGTCTACGAATTTTCTAAGCTATCGGAGGCCACTAAGGCAACAAGATACATCCATCGCAGGGGGGTGCACGATTGGCATCAATGGAGGGAAAGCAGCTTCGTCATGCACAGAGGCCTATTCTTTCTTGGTGTCAGCGGCTTCCAGGTCGTCCACCTCAAAATCGTGCACCAACGCGCCGGTTCATTGTGCTTTGTGCAATGGAGTCCATTGGAAGTACAACATGCCGCGCCACCTCATCGACAAACACCCGAAATGGGAGCTCACTGCGAAACAAGCTTAAGAAATTGTTAACAGTTTCACTGACGAAGAGTACACCGGTCTTCGCATAGTGCCTCGAACCGGGACCCAGCTAGCCCAGGAGAATACCGGGCCTAGAGGCCAAAAGCGGGCGCAAGACTCACCTGTTAGCACGCCCCAGCCTCATCAACGACTCCGCGAAACAGCCAAAACCCCAGCATCTCAATCGGCGGGCCCGAATCAAGCCACTGTACCAAGATCTAAATCTCCGATCCGCCTTCGTATTCCGGGACTTCAAGAGAGGCGGAGGCTGGGGCCAGTTTCAAAGAGTGTCGAGGATGTCTTCCGTTAAGCAGAGCAACCAAAATCGTGTATAAATGTAGAGTAAAACAAGCAAACTTAAGAGTGCGAAAAGACAGCGGATGCATTGGACCGCGTAGTTCCGACGTTATCGCCATCACTCGCCCCTTGGGCGGGCCAGTCGGGCTCGGTGCTTGGCGGGGTATTGTGCCGCTGCGTGCGTAGCGCGGATCAAGTGCTTTGTTAGCATGCCGCGGCCGGGGAGTCTGAATGATGTTCGTCATGTTTGGCCAATGTTTGGAGCGCATGCTGTGCCTCGGATCAATTTGTTACATCCCATTTGCTGCTTAGCTAATTATGAGGTTTGAGTGACCTATTGCCTCCATTTGACGACGGCTGCTGCAGCGCTGGATCTGAGTTCTAATTAGTGTCCAAAATATTAATAGAAAAAGGCGACCCCGATGAGCACCTTCCACTCGAATTCCATCCAAATCATGCTAGGTGTACCCTCCCAAAAGGTAATACTGCACCTGGATGCAGTACTAGCCCAATCCAGTAACTTCAGAAAAAAGTTTCTGCGCACGAGAAGAAAAAATGTTTGGTTTACTTTATGCGACATCGGGAACGTCATATTGTTGCCTCATTGGAGGCAATTTAAAGGCAGTTTAAAGTCGTGCTGAATTTTGGGTATTACTGTTGCAGAACTCACAAATCGACCCGGTCAGAAGAAAAGGCAGGCCATCTCGGTCGAGCATCATAGTCTCGGAAACCCAGACCTTCCTCAATCCTTGTAGGCACGGGGGTATTTCCTAATCTGTAATTCGAATGACAGCCTTTGACGTTTGATTGATTTTGAGGGTGATTGTCAGGGGAACCCCCTGTTTCCCCGACCCGCTCCGCTATTCCTTGCATCACTCCAGCCTTCTTGGGAACGCTACTCCCTCCAGACTTCCCCCTTCGTCACATCTTCCTCCTTCCGACCCCCCCCGTTCCCTGTGCATGGCCTATTGCCGTAGAGGCCCGTGCCACATGCTGTCCTTACGTACAGTATGCCCCCGTTCCCCTCCTCGACAGACTTTTGTCGACCCTGCGCTCCTACAGCTAGTGCTCAGCGCAACCCGGTTCCCTACTGGTCTTCCGGTCAGACTTCTGGCCCTCCGAGAGCTCTGGTACCCCGAGCTCTGGTCGTCCGGACCTCCGGCCTTCCGGCTCCGGTCCCCCGGTCCCCGGCCCGGCTTCCCACGCTCCCCCGGACCTGGGCCAAGCCCCAGCGGTTCTGTCACCCAAGCCTCGATGCTCCCGCTGTCTCGCTCTGGCTCTAGCGCCCTTCCCGGGTTCCCTGGGCTCTATTCCCCCGGTTCCCCGACCCTCCGGGCCCCGAGCTCCGGCTTTCCGGACTCCGGCTCCGGTTTCCCACGCTCCCCGGACCACAGGGTATCTCCGAGCCTTCGTCGGTCTACGATCTCTGGACCAGTATTGTGATCCTCCCTCTTCTGGGCATAAGATAGGCGTCACGCCGATCCGGCACCTGGTTATGTAAGCCGAAATATCACGTCAACAAAATGCTTATAAGTCTGGCCACAACACCATGTTGACAAATGTAAGACCACCAAATTGTAGCTAATAGGCATATCTATGATTCGATGGAGCAGATTTGGCCAATATTTCCTTGTTGAAAAGATATAAGGTGATCTTTCCAAAAAAGGCAACCCATTATGAAAAGCTTCCAAACTCATTTTCGACGCGTTTGAGCGCATCTTGCGAAAAATAAGGCGGAGATTTGGCGGATTATGTAAGCTTACGTACACACTACACGTGATATATCCGTGACTATAGACGCGACGCGACGCGTCAAATTAGACCTTGTTTAACGCTAGCCTCTAGGAAGGTGTGATAGCTAGCAAAGTGTTATGCTCTGTTGGTTCATAAACATCCAATGTATTTCCATGAACTTAACACAAACAGAATTCAGACACGGAATTTAGGGTCAGATGTGTATGATATTGACATTCACATATATTTGAATGGTGACCACAACAAAGTGGGTCCAGGGCCTGAAGCCTGGTACTTGAAAGGCCTCTTGAGTCAGTAGATCTGCAAAAAAAATTCTCTGAGGTTCCGACGGACTCAAAATCGCAAAGAGAACAAGTTGATTTTTTAAACTTCCAAGATTTGGCGGGTGGCTGTGCTTAACGTAATGTTTATATAAGGGTGCCGGATCGCCGTGACGCCTATCTTATCCCTGGCTCCCTGCTACTGTTGGATCATCTGATCATTGATATCACATCATAGATGCTGTGCTACTACATAGTTCCCACGCCCCGTGGGAAGTCACGCGTCACACGCCCTTTTACTGTGACGCCTGGGCATGGAGACTCCTTACTCTGTTCTCTAAGGATTCTCCCTCTGCCCAGGTGAGTAGACACTCTTCCTCTGGTTGTAGCTAGCCCTCTAAGGATTGTCCCTCTGCCCAGTGCTTGTTGGACTCTTGAGTACCTCGGGCCTCAGGCCCTGGCATCTGTTGCCCTTACAGTGATGGGAAAAAAGGCGTAGGAAGGTCTGGGCCAATTCAATTGGGCGACCTACCATAACCCACAAACTTGCAGAAAAGACGCATTCTTTGGCCTGTAGAACCCACAACTCCCTTTCAAGTGTAATTACAGTCTTTGGTACCCAAGTACAGTGAAAATTTGTCACTCTATCAATAGCCAGACTTGCTGGCGTCCCGCACCGCCCATCGCCCATCTCTTAGCTGCTCAAGCCAATCAACAACCCCCCAGCGGATGGCAATCGAGTTGGCAGGATGTCCTGGCCCTGTAGCGCGCAGGAGATGCTGGTTTGAAGCTTTGGGCGCAATGTTGGTGGACGTGGGAAGGATCGAGACGCGGGTGCGCAGCAGCGAGCGGCGGCGGGAAAGCGGTTGGTATTGAGGCCGCTAAACACAGTTATTAGCCCGAAAGAACGAAAAGCTGCTTGTGGTAACGCACCTTGAGCAGACCCTCACCCAACGTCGGCCGCCGCAAAGTCTTCATTTGACACGTCATGAGAACACGCAGTTGCACGTAGAGGTTCACATTTACTATTGTGCCCATCGGGTCTGGATTTGCACACTGACTCTGGATTTTCATTATTCCTGCTTCCTCTTTGACCCGTTGTCCTCCGGATTTTTTGGGATGCGTTCCTAGGCCGGTTACTCATGGCGGTGGTCAGATACTGATACTGATACTGACCGGAGTTTAAACCGCGGCCCGATCAATCCCGCGGTCAAATCTGACAGATTTGACAGCTTCTCGGCCATTCCCGGCTAAGGTTCAACTTGAACAGTTGAACTGTTTCTGTTGAATCCGTTTACAGGGGCACTCGTCCACCCTCAAAATCAATGAACTAGCTACTTGACTGCTTCAATATCTGTCTGTATACAGTATGTATGATACTTTCTTCAACTTGTGGTAGAGTAAGGTAGTTAACATCAGTGGTGACTCGGACAATGGATTCATAATTGTGCCGTTTCTTGAACCCGAGTTACACTGGTGAGTGTATATGTGCTCAGTAAGGCATACGGCTAGGAACCGGCTCTAATAGGTTGACTGCCAGCAGCTAGAACTTGGTAATCCGGGTCAATTCAACCAGCCTTATCGGGATTGATTGCTGGATATAAGTTGATTGAATGTGCACAGAATGTCCAGCTCCCGGACTCACAATTACACAATCCACCTGTATAAATGCAGGGGAATTTCTGGGGAAGGCCATACTAGTAGGATTATCAAATATGACCATTAATATGATTATGAACACCAAGTGAAGAACAAGGCCTCTAAATATATCAAGAATCAGGAAGAGTACATTCATACTGAAGGTAAATGGGCGGAGGATCTGATCAAACATTGAACAAAATCTCAAGGCTTCATTTATGTTTGTGCTTCCCAGAAATGATCCTGAACGAACATGACCGGCATTTGCCGGTCCTGATCTTGCGGTAAATTGGATATGATTTCGGTTGGTACTTGAGTATCATGCCTTCCCTAGAAGTATGTCAAGCACTTTGGCCGCCCTAAGAGTCGAGAAAATGGGACGAATCTAGGGAAATTGACGGAAACAGGGTGGAAAGCAATTTGAACCAACGAGCTGCCGTGATTGATCTTGGATTCAAACTCCGGTCAGTATCTGGAGAGCTGATGGCAATGAATTGGTCTACCACCAGAGCATATTTGCAGCTGTAGATATTTGGGGAGTTTTTTTTACACTCGGGGACCATTCTCCCTTTATCTCAGGCTTTTTCACTCCAAGATGAGTATTTTTTGTCCTTTATTTCAGTATCTGGCCAGCAGACTGCAAGCCGTAACGTGTGGGATCCGAGTTACAGCAGCGCGAAAAGCCGATGTCGGCCGAAAATGGATTGTGAAGTGTCCCCGAGATCCCCGAATCTCCCTCAATCTCCGCAATATTTTCGTTTCTTTATTTTCTTTATTTTTTTATTTTTGTCCACCGCCATCAGTATCGAGCCAGATTCCCGACCAAGCCGATGGTTCATAACCGTCGTCGGCAAGTCGTCGGACCATGATATTCGATGGATCCGCTGACATAATCCGTCAATAACCGAGGTCCGAGGAGCCAAAATTGCCATTTTAGGGCATGTTCACTATGGGTTTTCGACTCAAATGGCTATGGGTTATGGGTTACCGGAAAATTATGGAATTTCCCTGCAAACCACCATGGTTTTTAAAGATTTCTATGGGTTAAGAGGGGGTATGGCTTGATAGGAGTATGGGTTACGAGAGGTTCGACTGTATATGTTTGCCACACCTAGCGTGGGAATCCTTAGCCTTTCTTCTCTTTGGATTCTCCCTCGCTAGGTGCGCTGTAATGTATTCCTAGTAGCGTCTTTAATTAACTTTGGATTCTCCCTCGCTAGACCCTCGAGACATCTCGGGTCCTAAAGGTTGCCCTTACAGCAGAAGAAAGGCTCCAAGGGATTAACTGGTCAAGATTGCGCGCTTTGGCGATTTTTCAGACGCTTCGTCGGACTCCTCCTCTGCTGTCTCGGACGCGCAAACCGCGAATCTTGCCCCCTCCTCCCCCTCTCTAGAACCCACCATGACCGACTCTGCCGCCGCTGCTGCAGCCGCCGCCGAGCGGATGGATAGGCTCGAGAGGACTGTTGACCGTCTGGTCGAGCTTTTTCAAACCGCTGCCAATCCTCCCACTACTACTGCTCCGACCCCTGCCGCTCCTCCAGAGCCTCCGGCCGAGAGTCCAGGACTCTTTGCCAACCTCACACCGGCAGCAAAAACGGTCCTTCGACCGAACCCCCCTTTCGTCTTTGACGGCGACCGCTCGGCTGGCCGGGCCTTCCTTCACTCAGCTCGGACTTACATCCGACTGGTTCCGGAGGCGTTTGTCGAAGGCGGCGAGATGTCTGAGGAAAAGGCAGTGCGTTTCACCATGTCTTTTATGTCCAAAGACTCCGCGCAAAAATGGGCTGAGCGCATGTCCATCAAAACCCCTTTCCCCTTCCTCACCTGGGACGCCTTCACCAAGGAGTTCTGCTCACGCTTTGTCGAGGAGAACGAGCAGGACCACGCCCTACACAAACTCGAGTCTAGGGCATACTATATGGGCTCCCGGGATGTCTTCAAGTACACTGATGACTTTGAAGACCTCTTCGACCTTGCTGGGTTTGCCGACGCGTTGGTCAAGGTCACCAAGTTCCGGTCTGGCCTTGACCCTGCCATCAATGCGGCCATCACCTCGTCCAGCGACCCCCCAGACCTCCGCGACTACATGGCTTGGCGGACCCGAGCGTACCGCCAGTACGAATCGCACGTGCGGGCTCGTGCTGCTGGGCTTCTCCCGAAAGCCCCCTCAGCTCCGCCACCCACTCGCTCACGTCCAGCAGGTGTCTTCCCTGTTGTCCCTGCGCCTCCTCCTCGGGCCATGCCAGCTCCTGCTCCTCCGCAGGTAGTCCCCATGGACGTTGATCGCACGAGCTCCGGGAGAGGACCTCCCCGTGGCTGCTACCGATGCGGCGGTCCCCACCTGGCCCGGGATTGCCCCACCCCGGCTGACGTCCGAGCCGCTGATGTCCTTGACGAGGTCATTCGTCAGCTTGGGTCCGAGCTCCTCTCCGAACTGGTGGCTCGGGTTGCCACCACCGACTCGCTGCCTGAGCCAGAGTCTGTAGCCGCCGAGGAAGAGCAGGGTTTTCTCCCATGCGACGAGTGAGCGGTACGCCCTCGATCGCGTCTCCTAATCGTTTCGCATGTTTGTATGATGAGTCTGCCAATGTTACATCTGTTGAACCTGCCGAAATGAAAGACGTACCCCCTGCTCCCCTCCGTTCCCCACGCATCCGGCGAAAGCCTTGGGAACGTAGACTTCCTCAGCGCTATACTGTTGCTGCTGCACCCGGTGCCAACTCCCTGCATCTCCCCCTTGAGATTCAGGCAGTCCAGGACGCCACCAAGCTTTCTCTCGAAGGTCTCGTTGACTGTGGTGCCACCTCAGACTTCATTGACTCTGAGTTCGCAGCTAAGTCCGGCCTCCCCCTCCGCCGCCTTGCACAGCCCATTCCAGTTTTCAATGTGGATGGCTCGCCAAATGAGGCTGGTGCGATCCGCGAGGTGGCTGACGTCGTGCTGCAGTATCGTGGTCACTCTGAGCGCATGCAGCTCGCTGTTACCCGTCTTGGGAAGCAGAAGCTCATCCTCGGCTACTCCTGGCTCCGGAAGCATAACCCGGAGATCGACTGGGACACCCGAGAGGTCAAGATGAGCAGATGCCCCAGCGAGTGCTCTACGTGCCGCACCGAGGTTCGCCTGGAGGCTCGTGCTGCACGCCGAGAGTCCCGCCTGGCCGCTGAGATCCTCCGGCAGCTCCGACTTGGTCCCCTTCCATCCATCTGTGCCATAGACTTGGGCGAAGATGAATATGATGACCTGCCAGAGCTGTTCCCGGACTACGAGGACGATGACGAGGATGAAGTGGATGATGCGGATGAAGTGGATGACCCCCTTGAGCCGGGAGACCGGGTGTTCTACACCCAGTTCCTGCCTTCCGAGGATATCCGTGCTGGAAGTACCGTCTCCCAGCGCCTGGCTGAGGCATACGCCAAAAACTCAGCCCCGGCGCGCTCGGACGTTCCCGAATGGGCCCGAGAGTTTGACGATGTTTTCAACAAGGAGTCCTTTGACTCGCTGCCTGAACGCCGATCCTGGGACCATGCCATTGAGCTCGTGCCGGACTCTAAACCCACGAACTGCAAGGTCTACCCAATCTCGCCTCTCGAACAGAAGGAACTTGATGCCTTCATCGAGGAGGGACTTGGCACTGGCCGGATTCGACCGTCGAAATCACCTATGGCCTCACCCGTCTTCTTCGTCAAGAAGAAGGACGGCGGACTTCGGTTCGTACAGGCGATACCTGACCCTCACCTTCAATATCTGGAATCCTTAGGACCGGATGAGAGGCCTAGGCAGGTCTATGACCATAGAAGCGCGGCTGTTGGGAGAGACTCAGCTGATCTCAGAACGGTGTCTCCATCTATTAATAAACAAGGACGCGTTGAATGTGTCTTGGACTCAGGGTCCCAAATCGTATCTATGTCGCTCGAACAAGCGGTAGAGTCGAAGTTAACTTGGGACCCGGATGTTCGCGTTTGGATGCAGAGTGCCAATAATTCTGTAGAGAGGGCAGTTGGCTTGGCCAGGAATGTTCCATTCAAATTTGGAGACATGACTGTGTACTTGCAGGTTCATATTATTAAGGGACCGGCGTATAAAGTACTCTTGGGGAGGCCTTTCGAGGTTCTGACTGAGTGCCAGGTTAATAACCACAAGGATGAGTCCCAGACCATCACCATCAAAGATCCTAATACGGGAAAACGTTGTACAATCACTACAACTAAGAGGAGGCGCGAAAGCGACCAATCGCGAAAGCCCTCTGTTACCGTTGAGGAAGAAGATGGAGGTCCGGAAAAGACTGCTGACCCAGAAGCGAAGCAGGGTTTTCGCCAAGCTTCGAGGACTTAATGCAGTTGCACGAACGAGGAGAGTTGGCGTTAAAATTCGGCTTTAATGAAAGCAAGGAGTTGGAAATCGAGGGTTACTATAAGCCGAAAGGGTTGGCTTTTACTGAGACAGAGGTATTAGAGGCGTATGTGAGTGCCTCGAAGGAGTCACGAAATATGCGGAAAGATAAACGAGCAAGAGTGCTCTTTAACGAATTCCGCGAAAAGTCTAAGAAGACGCCAGTGAAGAGGAAGAAGTACGGAGTCTTCACTTGGAGTGTGGCAGATGGTCCGATTAAGGAAGGCGATGAGGAGAAACCGACAGAAGAGAAGTTCTGTCCTCCCGAGCCCTTGTACACCAGAAAAGAGGTCCGGACTAATCATGTCCTAACTCAAGGAGTACATTGCCCTTGTTGTGACTCTGCCGAGTTTATCCATCCGACTCTAAGTCAAGAGATTTCAGAGGAGGAACCTATCGCGACAGGTCAAGAGGACCCTGTATCGGTGTTTGCGGGAAAGAAGTATAAACCTGTTGGACTTAAAGTAAGACCCGTGTATACGGAGCTTCCTGAACAGTTCAGAATTAAAAGGGAAATTACTGGTGACCCTCTCGCAGAAATGCCTGAGTTAAATCCTGTTCCCGAGGACTTCAAGCCCACTGGCAGATATACCGAAGAGCGAAAGAAAATTATAGACGAGTTGCACGATGGCGAGTTTCTCTGGCCCGAAGAGCGGAAATTAATGCACGACTTCATGATGAGACAGGAAGCTGCATTCGCTTGGGATGACTCTGAGAGAGGGAGCTTCAGACATGATTTCTTCCCGCCAGTTGAGTTTCCGGTTGTGGAACACGAAACTTGGGTCGAACGAAGCATACCTATCCCGAGAGGTCAATTAGAGGAATTTTGCAAAGTTATTAAGAAGAAAATAGACGCAGGAGTCTATGAACCTTCTAACGCTTCCTACCGAAGTAAGTTCTTCGGTGTTGTGAAGAAAGATGGCAAGAGTATCCGTCTGGTTCATGCCTTAGAGCCTCTGAACGCAGTCACGATTGCTCATTCTGGAGTTCCTCCGGCCACGGACGAACTTGCAAACCACTTTGCTGGGAGAGCTTGTGGTGGAAGCTTGGATTTGTACTCCGGCTATGATCACAGAGACATAGCGGAAGGGTCAAGAGACTATACTACCTTTCAGACGCCTTACGGCGCTCTAAGGCTAGTTAAACTTCCTCAAGGAGGGACAAATTCAGTGCCTATCTTTCATGACGATGTTACCTTTATTCTCCGAGACGAGATTCCTCACGTTACTATCCCTTATATTGATGATGTTCCTATAAGAGGACCCGGGACGCGATATCAAAAGGCAGATGGTACTTACGAGACCATTCGCGATAACAAAGGAATCAGGAGATTCATATGGGAACACTTCATGAATTTGAACAGGGTTGTTCAAAGGATTAAGTATTGCGGAGGAACGTTTTCTGGAGCCAAGTCTGTGCTTTGTTGGGATGTATTCCCAGTAGTCGGACATATTTGCTCGTACGAAGGCCGTTGTCCCAGTACTGACCGCATTGGAGTTATTGTGCGGTGGGGACCCTTGAAAGATGTCTCAGGAGTCAGACAGTTCTTGGGAACCGTTGGTGTGCTTAGAATGTTTATACCAAAGTATCGGGACATCTGCAGACCAATACAGAAATTGTGTAGAAACGACGAAGAGTTCGTTTGGGGTCCAGAGCAAGAGGAAGCGATGGAGGCATTAAAGACAGCAATCAAGAATTGTCCTGCCTTAAGGCCGCTCAATTATGATTGGGACACGGACATAGTCCTTGCAGTCGATACTTCTTGGATGGCAGTAGGCATCCAGATATATCAAATAGATATTATCGACAAGTTGAAGAAGCACTACGCAAAGTTCGCGTCGATCAATAGAAGAGAGTCCCGCTTCTCTCAACCAAAGCGAGAACTGTACGGATTGAAGAGAGCACTGGAAGCCATGCAATATTGGCTTCTAGGATGTCGAAGACTAGTAGTCGAGACTGATGCTCTCTATATCAAAGGAATGTTGAATAACCCAGGAATGGGTCCCAACGCTACTATAAATCGTTGGATCGAACAAATCCTTATGTTCCACTTCAAATTGAAGCATGTCAGGGGAGCTACCTTCCCTCCAGACGGCCTATCGCGAAGAGAACCTCAACCGGGAGACGAAGTCTACCCCAATAATGAGGATGGACTCGACGAAAACCCTATTCCTGAGAACCACGAGGATTGGGACTATGTCAGTCAACAGCCATTAGACTTTGATGAGTTCAAAGATGAAATAGACGAAAGAGGCGGCTATTTGCAATCTATGGCTGGTACGGCAGGAAACTACAGCGATTTCGAAGAAGATTTAGCTGTCACGATAGGCCAAGAGTCGGTCGTTGCTGCACGGATACTTGAAGTCTACAAGCAAGAGGGGCTTGTAGTGCCTCAGTATGTCCAAATTATGGAACCCACGGAGCCTTTACTCCCAGGACAAGAGTTCAGGGACGATGTGGACAAACGGGAACCTTATCCGGAGGACCATCGTACAGGTGCGGGAATAGCGCAAGACGAAAGGATTGAAGTCCTAAAACTTTGGTTCAAGGACCCTTTAGTCAGACCTGTTGGGATGGAGGATAAAGAGTTCAAGAGGTTCTTGAAATTCGCCAGATATTTCTTCTTAACGAAAGAAGGGAAGCTATATCGAAAGGGCGAAGGTTCCATGCACAAGTTAGTTGTCGCGAAAGATCATCGAATGTATATGATGAGAGCTTCGCACAACTCTCTTGGCCATAAAGGCATCTACGCAACCAAGTCTCTTATAGAACTTAGGTTTTGGTGGCCCGAAATGGAGCGAGACATAAAGTGGTTCATCGATACCTGTAAGCTATGTCAGCACAGGCAAACTACTTTGCTACGAATCCCTCCTAAGCCCACACATACACCAAGTCTCTTCCAAAAGATTCATGCGGATGCTATGGTAATGGGAGCAATCTCGAATGGTTATCGAAGCGTTGTTGCGGCCAGAGATGCGCTATCGCGATACGTCGAAGGGCGACCTATCAAGTCTGAGAACGCTGAGGCCATTGGCAAATTCTTGCTAGAGGACATCATCTGTCGATGGGGCTGTCCGGAGACAATTGTCACAGATAATGGACCTGCCTTTGTGGCGGCTTTGAAATGGTTAAGTGCGAAATATGGAATCAGAGGAATTAAAATCTCTCCGTATAACTCACAAGCCAACGGGCCAGTCGAGAGAGGGCATTGGGACATGAGACAGTCTCTGTACAAGGCTACCGGAGGAGATGTAAAACGGTGGTTTTGGTTCTTCCATCAAGTATTATGGGCAGATCGAATTACAGTACGCAGGGGAATGGGTTGTTCACCCTTCTTCGCAGTATCTGGAGCTCACCCTATACTTCCGTTGGACATAGAGGAAGCTACTTGGCTAGTAGAATATCCTGGAGAACCTATCACGACAGCTGAGTTAATTGGTTTACGAGCAAAAGCTCTCGCGAAACACTCTCAACACATCGAGGATATGAGAATTAGAGTCAGCGAGGAAAAGCGAAGGCTTGTACGGAAGTATATTGATGCGCATAAGCACACAATAAAGGATTACAACTTCCAACCAGGAGACTTGGTTCTCGCGAGAAATACTGAGACGGAGAAGTCTCTCAATAATAAAATGGATCCTAGATATTTAGGACCATACATTGTTATAAGGAGGACTAGGAATGGGGCCTATCTTCTATGTGAAATGGACGGATCTATGCTACAAAGTCGGATCGCTCAATTTAGAGTGGTACCGTTTGAACAGCGCCAAAGAGTTGAATTGCCATCTGATATTCTTGACTTGATTGATTTATCACAAGAAACGTTAGAAGACATGGTTAATGATGACTTAGAGGAAGATCCATTCGTTGGGAAGGACCTACAATTTCACAAAGTCCACCTGAAGGCACCTGGAGCAATCGCGAAAGGTACCGATAGCGATGAAGACGACTCAGAGAGCGATGATGAAGAGAGCGAAGAAGCTCCTGACTTGGACTTGGACGAAATAAGGAAGGAGATATCTTACAAGGATGCTCCGAGACGTTCCACCCGAGTTAAAGTCGCGAAAACTGGGTCGCACTGATATAATTCACCTCCGTCATAAAGGGTTTAACTGGGGACAGTTAAAATTTATGAAAAGGGGAGGAATAGGTGCAATCGAGAATGATTGCGCGATAATTGAGAGAATGGACAGAGTTGAATTCTAAAAGTCTTAGGGTTCAGGCATTCGCGATTGGAGAAAGCCTCATTGACGAGGCAGCGTTGATACAATTTTGGGCGGTATATACATACAACTCGGGCCCGTGTATCAAAAAGTCCAAGAAAACGATAGCTAAGACAAATATCAAAAGAAATCAAGCAGTACAGCAATATCGAAAGATATGTACAGGGATTTCGTGATATACAATGTTCAAAGCAATCGGGACGCGCATCAGTCCAAGCAGTAGCGAAAGTCCATCCTATAGCATACGTCGTTATATCTAGCTGAAAGAGTCAGTCAAGATAAGGGGAATAGTAAGGAAGAGCTTACTGAATTCAAGCCCCGTCTCGAGAGGAACCTTGCACGAACTCGCTGCGACCGGCCTCATCAGCAGCAATAGCTGCGTCGAGAGAGATCACCGCAGTGGCAGGCTCAGCAGTAGCGATAGCCTCCTCACCAGGAGTTGGCTCAGCAACCACCACGAGCGAGACAGCACGAACGGGAGGAGCGTCCTCTTGCATAGGAGCCTCCGCCTCGTCAGCCAAGACAACCCGTACCTCTTCCCCTTCACCATCTGCATCCTCGTCCATGGCCGACTGTCCCTGCGAGCCCTCGTACTGAGAATCATACTCGAGATAGTACTCGTCAGCACGAGCACCATTGGGCATGTAAAACTCGCGTTCGGACTCGTCGCGAGCAGTCTCGAAAAGTTTGGAGTAGAACTCCACCTCCTTCTCCGCGACCGAATCGATTCCAGGAATGAGCTTGCCGTTGAAAGCCACCTTGGAACCGTTCATGAGAGCACGCAAGTTGTTGCGCGCACGGAGAAGACGAGCATTCGCGAGTGACACTTGACGATCACAGAGGACCTGAGAGTAGTGGGCATCGCGAAGCTCGTTAAAAGCGGAGTTCCAACCTGTAAAGGAGCGGGTCAGGACTACGAGATAGGAAGAATACAAGGAAACTTACTCTTGTCGGAGAAGACAGTGAGAGGCTCCAAGTAGTTGATGACTTGGATATACTCGGGGATAGAAAAGCTATCCGAGCATCGAGACATGCCGCTCTGGACGCAGGCATCGCAGCGGGTATGCCCGTTTTGGCGTCGGCACTTGCGGTTGCGAATCATGCAATTGCCGCAGCCCAAAAGACGCTATCACGATTGCTCAGAACGGACAGAAACGATGAAATTAATGGAGAACCACTTACCAGAACACTGGTACCCTTGAGAAGGGAGGCTTGGAAGCTCTTGGGAAGGATTCCCAGACCTTCTTTCGCCGCACGGACATCGAATGTGGTTGGCTCGAAGCCTTCCGCCTCGTACGGATCGCCCTTGTGAGCCTGAGAGGCACCGCGCGCAGTACGAACCTCAGCAGGAGCGGGGGTGGACGCGACGGACTTGTCCTTGTCCTTACCCTTGCCCTTACTCTTCGAAGGCGAAGGCTCTTCGCTATCGCGATTGCTGTCTTTCGACCGTTTGTGAGGAGGAGAGACCTCGGGCTCGCCGTCACTAAGGCCGCTATCCTGATCGTCCCCTGCTGCAGGCTTGGAAGCCTCCTCGTCAGCACGCTTGCGCTTGGAACGAGTACGAGAGGCGATCTCCAGCTCTTCGACGGTGACACCTGTAGCCGCAGCCACAAGGTCGAGGCTGGGCTTAAAACAGTAAAAGAGTTAGAAGCAGAAAATAGAGATAAGACAAGAGTCTTACCTTGGACGCACCACGCGAACTTCGACGAAGACCAGTCGAAGGTGGAGCCTCACTAGCACCAGGCGCGGAAGGGCCAGCCTTGGGGGTTTGAGGCGTCGAATTGTCCTAAACAATATGAGTTAGCGAGGGTCCTTATAAAAAGAATATATAAGTCACCTTGGGCGCTTCAGCAGGGGCTGTAGCACCAATCGTGATAGGGTCCTCGCTCTCCAAACCATCGTCAGGACCAACCGACTGGCGATTACCACGCGAAGCAGCACCAGCTGCGAAGCCAGCCATGAAGTCGCTAGTGGAACCACCAGCGCGCGGAGTGGGAAGCTTGACCACAGGAGCGGGCGATGCAGCCGGAGTCACAGACGACGCTGGAGTTGCAGTCGCTAAAGCTTGAGCGGTCGACGCTTTGTTGTGGAGGCGCCAAGAGATCAAAGCGGGATTTCGATAGGAGAACTCGTCCCACAGAGCAAAGGGCTCGGGGTCGGGAAGGTCTCCTCGAGGAACTTTGAAGTCCTTAGGAACGAAATAGCCGGGGTTTTGCGGCTTGGGCAAAACGACGGACCAGGTGGCGTTTCGCTTGTTCTCAGGAATGAGACTAACGAAAAGTTGGACGGAGTTCAGGATAGCATCCATGAACAACCGGTCCTCGCCTATGGAATCGTTCAAGTCGGACTAGACAAGGTGCGATTAGCAATCGCGAAAAGCTCTTGAGAGCAGAATTTCACGTACCAACGAGGCAACGGCCTTAGAAATAATGTTGCGACAAGGGAGAATGAACTCCTCTGGGAGGGCATAGGCGCGCGAAGAACGGCCGACTTCCTCGTTCGCGACGCGGCCACAAGTCTCGATGAGGTTAATGAGGTCCGCGCTGTCGATCCGGCGGAGGGCCATATCCTCGAAGAGAGAAGGCGCGAAGGGTGCGCGCGGGTAGTTTGAAAAGAACTCCACAGTGTCGGGGAGTGCAAACTGCAAAGAAACAGGAAGAAACTGACGAAGTGGGTCAATAATGATTGCGATAAAAGGGAAAAAGCGAAACGCACATCCCGGGGGTCCTTGTTAGCCAATTGTTGGGGCAGGATAGGGTACGGTTCCTTCCATTTCCGGGGGTACTTAGCCTTGAAAGCCTTGGAAAGCTCGGAAATCCCAATGATAACGCGGTCGAAGACGGGGGTGGGCTTGAATTCGTCGTAGAAACGGGCCACATAGTGTTGCCGCGGTTAGGTTCGGAACCGATTCCGAACCTGAACCGAACCCGAACCGCACCTGAATTCAGGTTCGGAAGGGCTGGCTGCACCGAACCGAACCCCAGGTGCGGTTCGGGGTTCGGGGATTTTGGAAGAGGTTCGCACCGGTGCGAACCCATACTCAAAAATGGAAAATTTTCAGTGGAAGTGTAGCAAACTCTGGATAACTTGTAGTTAATTTCTCCTTGTATGGTTCCTTGTAAGCTGTGAAGTTCTCCAAAAACCTGAACAATGGTCAATATGATTCAAAATTACTTCAATTTCTCATATACTGTAGTATTTCGTTCAATTAGTAGTGTCACTTGTCACAGACCCGAAATCCTACGAAAATTTTCGTAAGTCACAGGGTCACAACACGGTTCTACTAAAGGTTCTTGCCTGTCCCACGCATTTTGACGCGTTTTTGGGCCCCAAAAGGGGGGTAAAATACCAAAAATTTCGTAAGTCACACTGTCCCAAGGCCCTCTTACCAAAGATCAGGTTGGTAAGAGGTGTCACACCCCAAATGGCCTTACTAATTGAACGAAATACTACAGTAATACCCACTGGGACAGTGATATTTTGTGAAATTGAAGGATTTGATAGGTGTATTCAACAATGCAGTTAGCTAGACCATTGTTTACCAAGAAAATGTTCCACTGCTAGACACTCAAAGCCAAAATTCGTCCATTTGAACCGTGGGAAATATCGTCAGGTTCGAAAAGGTTCGAACCTGTGCGAACCTGTAGCGAACCGAACCTCGGGTTAGGTTCGGGGTTCGCCAAATTGGCCGAACCGAACCTCAGGTGCGGTTCGGGGTTCGGATTTTTTGGCAAAAAACCGAACCTAACCGAACCCCGGCAACACTAGGGCCACAACGACCTAGAAAGAGGCTAGAGTCAGTAAAGCATGAGTTGAGAGCAATCATTATTGCGTACTGAGATGGGTCGCCATCCTTTCAGGAGATAGACGATCCACTCGGGGTCAACTCCGAGATAGCGCCAAGGCTTGCGCAGGAGTTGAAGCAGCCGCATAGTAATGGGGTGCTGGATGAGGAAAAGACAGTGCTTGTCTTCCTCAGAGAAGCCGTAGTTGTGGATGACTTCGGTGTTGTCGAGCGGGATGTGGGGTCGGCAAGCAGGGTGCTTGAAGTCGTCCTCAGTGAGCTTGTAGGGGAGAATGTGCTCTCCCTTCGTCACAGCACGGCGGTACTGAGCCACCGACATCTGCTCCAGGAAAACCGAGTTCTTGCGCTCGTGAAAGAGGGCAAAGGCGAGGTCAGCGGTGAGAGTGGGGTTCTTAGTGACTTGAGCTGTAAAACAGCCCAAGGCGACCTGTGAGACTCTAAACTACAATTATAAGCCAGCCACGTACCCATTGGAGTGTGCTAGAGCTGTAGTTTGAGTATTCGCGATAGGTGGTTGTAGTGGGAAGAGCAGAGAAAGTGGGAGAAAAGCTGCGGCAAAACAAACATAAATCACGTGGATTTATTGATGCGCACGGACCCACTTTGCTCGCGCAAACTCCGCACACTCAGAACACAACAATTGGCGGTTGTAGGCGTCAGTATAGGCAATAATGAACACTTATAAGTGTTTTCGGGATCTAAGCGAGGATCCCGCTGTCTATCAACGGAAGCAAAATCTCGCGGGACCACACCGGTCGCGATAGCCGAGTTAGCCGAATGACTGTGGGAAACACTTTTGATAGCGCAAAGAGGGCGCAAAATAAGGACCAAGTGTTGAGTGGGGACACTCAATTTATGAAAAGGGGAGATGATAGACCCGGTATTGGGCCAGGGCTGAATTTATTCATTTTCAGTCCAAGTGCTATTGTATTAAAAGCGTAATACATTATATACCACGGGAATACGCTCGTATGAGGACTGGCGTTTGCCTGAGCGGCCAGTTAAAGGATTATACACTAAGTGGGAGGTCTGGTACTGTGTACGACTGCGCTGGTATAGCGTGGAAGTTATAATATTCCAGAACAGACCTATCACGATAGGTCTCTAACCACCCGGAATAGGATTGGGAGTCAACCTGTGTTCCGACCAAAGGCACAATGAGTGGGATATAACTTGGGACTTATAAAAACCTGCCGAAAGGCCATAAGGAGTGTTTCCTGGAGGCAAGAGGCTTTCACGAATAATTCTATAAACCAATTGCGAGGGTTTGCGGAAGTAGAATATTCCTACTAAGGAACTACACGACATGCCGAGTTGGCGGCCGCCGTATTACGATCACGGAGCAAGGTCCGAAGAGGGACAATGATACCAAGGGTATTACTGCCAAGTTGGGCAATATTGATTGGGCCGCTGCGGCCCACTGTCATAACATAATGATCGGAATAAGGACTTGGATTGAATGGACCTTTGATCTATTTCCTGTTCTGGCCACCAAGGATAGGGCGAGGGCATAGCGGGCCCTAGTTTCTCTCACAATATACCCGTTTGTCAAGTGTTCGGTCTCTTATTTATTATTAGTGAAAGGTATAAAAGGCATCGTTTCATGTACTGGTTCTCTAGTGGATTCCCTCCTCTCGTTGTGAGCGTCAAGCCAGTGTTGGCTTCGTGAACAACTAGAAGTTGGACTCCATTCGAGATAAACTCCAGAAGCTTATTTGTTTCTTTGGTTTGTTTCGTCAATATATATTGTCTGTTGGATCATCTCTTGAATTGTACGCGTGGAATATTGGAAACTTTTGGGAACTTACGCGTGGAATTATAAGAACTTTTGACCTACGGGACGCGTGAAACAGTTATCGGACATCTTACGCGTGGAATATATTGGCTTAACAAGCGACTTAAACACCTAAACCTCTTGAGAAGAGTTACATCTCAAACCTTTGTTGAAACCCACACTTCCTGTGTCAACATAGGACTCGTATAGACGTTCTCTATACAAAGTCAGCAATCGCGAAAGCTTAAGTTTAGTATATTTTGAGTATTAGGATAGTTGGATTGCCACAGTCTATACTGGACTGGAACCCCGAACCTCGCACGTCGATCTTATAGTGGTTTAGGATTATATTTGGGATTTGATTTGGGATTTAATTCCTTTTATTTCTTGGGTGTTTTCCACAGTTGCCCTATAGTCAGCGTTTCAGCGCGTGTCATGGTGCTGCTCTAGGATGCGTCGGCGGAGGTCCTTGTCTCGGGGGACGACAATCTTCCCCCGGAAGTAAAGGAGTCCACCTTCAATACGCCATTCCGAAGACCGGGCAGACCGCACACCTCGGGCCTTGAGGAGTTCCTTCGCAGTCAGGGCAATGGGCTCTTCAAGGTCGGGGTCTCCAGCAAGCGCATCACGAATGTCGCGCAGGAGGGGAGCCTCAGGGCCAGCAATAACCAGGGCCTCGGTGGCCCGAACGTAGAACAGCTCGGGTCGAAGCAGGGTAACGTCCTGGTTATCGTCCTGCACTCCATGGTCCGGTCTCCGAGAAAGCGCGTCGGGGCGACCCATGAGGCGACCCGGTTGGTGGTGCAGGAAGAAGTCGAAACGGGAGAGGTAGAGAGACCACCGAGCTTGGCGACGGTTGAGCTTCTGGGCCTTCCGGAAGTATTCCAGGTTTTTGTGGTCCGTCCAGATCTCAACCGGGTGCTGCGCGCCCTCAAGGAAGTGGCGCCACTCCTCAAGGGCTCGCACGATCGCGAGCATCTCCTTGTCGTGAATCTCGTAATTCCGCTGCACCTCGTTCAGGCTCTTGGAGTAGAACGCAACCGGATGCCACTTGCCATCGTCACCCTGTTGGGAGAGGACGGCACCGGTGGCATAGTCAGAGCTATCAGCCTCGAGCCGGTACGGTCGTTCGGGGTTTGGGAGAACCAGAACAGGGTCCCGAGTCACCCGCCGCTTGAGCTCGTCAAAGGCAGCTTGCTCTTCAGGCCCCCAGGTCCAGGCAATGCCCTTCTTGGTGAGTCTGAAGAGGGCTTGAGCAACGTCTGAGAAGCCCGCAATGAACCGGCGGTAGAAGTTTGTGAAGCCAAGGAACTGCTGCACATCCTTCTTATTCTCAGGCGCTGGCCAAGCTGCCACTCCTGCAACCTTTACAGGGTCCATCTCGACGTGGTTGTGGGAGATAATCACGCCGAGGTACTCAATGGAGGTCCGCTCAAACTCACACTTCTCGGCTCGAAGGTAAAGCTTGTTCGCGCGAAGCCTCCGCAGGACCTCTCGGACGATCTCTCGATGCCGACGGATGTCTGAGTGGGCAATGAGAATATCGTCGAGGTAGACCATGACGTCGCCAGAGAGGATAAGATCCTGGAAGATGTCGTTCATCATGGTCTGGAAGGTTGCAGGGGAGTTGGTCAGACCGAAGTACATGACCAGCGGCTCAAACAGTCCCCGGTTGGTCCGGAATGCTGCCTTCCACTCGTCGCCTTCACGGATTCGAACATTGTTAAAGCCCCACCGGACATCGAGCTTTGTGAAGTACCGAGCTCCCCTGAGTCGGTTGATGAGGTCGTTGATCAAGGGGAGCGGGTAGCGATTCTTCACGGTCATGGCGTTTAGAGCTCGATAGTCCTGTACGAACCGAAGTCCGCCGTCCTTCTTCTTGACGAAGAAGACGGGTGAGGCCATAGGTGATTTCGACGGTCGAATCCGGCCAGTGCCAAGTCCCTCCTCGATGAAGGCATCAAGTTCCTTCTGTTCGAGAGGCGAGATTGGGTAGACCTTGCAGTTCGTGGGTTTAGAGTCCGGCACGAGCTCAATGGCATGGTCCCAGGATCGGCGTTCAGGCAGCGAGTCAAAGGACTCCTTGTTGAAAACATCGTCAAACTCTCGGGCCCATTCGGGAACGTCCGAGCGCGCCGGGGCTGAGTTTTTGGCGTATGCCTCAGCCAGGCGCTGGGAGACGGTACTTCCAGCACGGATATCCTCGGAAGGCAGGAACTGGGTGTAGAACACCCGGTCTCCCGGCTCAAGGGGGTCATCCACTTCATCCGCATCATCCACTTCATCCTCGTCATCGTCCTCGTAGTCCGGGAACAGCTCTGGCAGGTCATCATATTCATCTTCGCCCAAGTCTATGGCACAGATGGATGGAAGGGGACCAAGTCGGAGCTGCCAGAGGATCTCAGCGGCCAGGCGGGACTCTCGGCGTGCAGCACGAGCCTCCAGGCGAACCTCGGTGCGGCACGTAGAGCACTCGCTGGGGCATCTGCTCATCTTGACCTCTCGGGTGTCCCAGTCGATCTCCGGGTTATGCTTCCGGAGCCAGGAGTAGCCGAGGATGAGCTTCTGCTTCCCAAGACGGGTAACAGCGAGCTGCATGCGCTCAGAGTGACCACGATACTGCAGCACGACGTCAGCCACCTCGCGGATCGCACCAGCCTCATTTGGCGAGCCATCCACATTGAAAACTGGAATGGGCTGTGCAAGGCGGCGGAGGGGGAGGCCGGACTTAGCTGCGAACTCAGAGTCAATGAAGTCTGAGGTGGCACCACAGTCAACGAGACCTTCGAGAGAAAGCTTGGTGGCGTCCTGGACTGCCTGAATCTCAAGGGGGAGATGCAGGGAGTTGGCACCGGGTGCAGCTCTTCCTCGGCGGCTACAGACTCTGGCTCAGGCAGCGAGTCGGTGGTGGCAACCCGAGCCACCAGTTCGGAGAGGAGCTCGGACCCAAGCTGACGAATGACCTCGTCAAGGACATCAGCGGCTCGGACGTCAGCCGGGGTGGGGCAATCCCGGGCCAGGTGGGGACCGCCGCATCGGTAGCAGCCACGGGGAGGTCCTCTCCCGGAGCTCGTGCGATCAACGTCCATGGGGACTACCTGCGGAGGAGCAGGAGCTGGCATGGCCCGAGGAGGAGGCGCAGGGACAACAGGGAAGACACCTGCTGGACGTGAGCGAGTGGGTGGCGGAGCTGAGGGGGCTTTCGGGAGAAGCCCAGCAGCACGAGCCCGCACGTGCGATTCGTACTGGCGGTACGCTCGGGTCCGCCAAGCCATGTAGTCGCGGAGGTCTGGGGGGTCGCTGGACGAGGTGATGGCCGCATTGATGGCAGGGTCAAGGCCAGACCGGAACTTGGTGACCTTGACCAACGCGTCGGCAAACCCAGCAAGGTCGAAGAGGTCTTCAAAGTCATCAGTGTACTTGAAGACATCCCGGGAGCCCATATAGTATGCCCTAGACTCGAGTTTGTGTAGGGCGTGGTCCTGCTCGTTCTCCTCGACAAAGCGTGAGCAGAACTCCTTGGTGAAGGCGTCCCAGGTGAGGAAGGGGAAAGGGGTTTTGATGGACATGCGCTCAGCCCATTTTTGCGCGGAGTCTTTGGACATAAAAGACATGGTGAAACGCACTGCCTTTTCCTCAGACATCTCGCCGCCTTCGACAAACGCCTCCGGAACCAGTCGGATGTAAGTCCGAGCTGAGTGAAGGAAGGCCCGGCCAGCCGAGCGGTCGCCGTCAAAGACGAAAGGGGGGTTCGGTCGAAGGACCGTTTTTGCTGCCGGTGTGAGGTTGGCAAAGAGTCCTGGACTCTCGGCCGGAGGCTCTGGAGGAGCGGCAGGGGTCGGAGCAGTAGTAGTGGGAGGATTGGCAGCGGTTTGAAAAAGCTCGACCAGACGGTCAACAGTCCTCTCGAGCCTATCCATCCGCTCGGCGGCGGCTGCAGCAGCGGCGGCAGAGTCGGTCATGGTGGGTTCTAGAGAGGGGGAGGAGGGGGCAAGATTCGCGGTTTGCGCGTCCGAGACAGCAGAGGAGGAGTCCGACGAAGCGTCTGAAAAATCGCCAAAGCGCGCAATCTTGACCAGTTAATCCCTTGGAGCCTTTCTTCTGCTGTAAGGGCAACCTTTAGGACCCGAGATGTCTCGAGGGTCTAGCGAGGGAGAATCCAAAGTTAATTAAAGACGCTACTAGGAATACATTACAGCGCACCTAGCGAGGGAGAATCCAAAGAGAAGAAAGGCTAAGGATTCCCACGCTAGGTGTGGCAAACATATACAGTCGAACCTCTCGTAACCCATACTCCTATCAAGCCATACCCCCTCTTAACCCATAGAAATCTTTAAAAACCATGGTGGTTTGCAGGGAAATTCCATAATTTTCCGGTAACCCATAACCCATAGCCATTTGAGTCGAAAACCCATAGTGAACATGCCCTAAAATGGCAATTTTGGCTCCTCGGACCTCGGTTATTGACGGATTATGTCAGCGGATCCATCGAATATCATGGTCCGACGACTTGCCGACGACGGTTATGAACCATCGGCTTGGTCGGGAATCTGGCTCGATACTGATGGCGGTGGACAAAAATAAAAAAATAAAGAAAATAAAGAAACGAAAATATTGCGGAGATTGAGGGAGATTCGGGGATCTCGGGGACACTTCACAATCCATTTTCGGCCGACATCGGCTTTTCGCGCTGCTGTAACTCGGATCCCACACGTTACGGCTTGCAGTCTGCTGGCCAGATACTGAAATAAAGGACAAAAAATACTCATCTTGGAGTGAAAAAGCCTGAGATAAAGGGAGAATGGTCCCCGAGTGTAAAAAAAACTCCCCAAATATCTACAGCTGCAAATATGCTCTGGTGGTAGACCAATTCATTGCCATCAGCTCTCCAGATACTGACCGGAGTTTGAATCCAAGATCAATCACGGCAGCTCGTTGGTTCAAATTGCTTTCCACCCTGTTTCCGTCAATTTCCCTAGATTCGTCCCATTTTCTCGACTCTTAGGGCGGCCAAAGTGCTTGACATACTTCTAGGGAAGGCATGATACTCAAGTACCAACCGAAATCATATCCAATTTACCGCAAGATCAGGACCGGCAAATGCCGGTCATGTTCGTTCAGGATCATTTCTGGGAAGCACAAACATAAATGAAGCCTTGAGATTTTGTTCAATGTTTGATCAGATCCTCCGCCCATTTACCTTCAGTATGAATGTACTCTTCCTGATTCTTGATATATTTAGAGGCCTTGTTCTTCACTTGGTGTTCATAATCATATTAATGGTCATATTTGATAATCCTACTAGTATGGCCTTCCCCAGAAATTCCCCTGCATTTATACAGGTGGATTGTGTAATTGTGAGTCCGGGAGCTGGACATTCTGTGCACATTCAATCAACTTATATCCAGCAATCAATCCCGATAAGGCTGGTTGAATTGACCCGGATTACCAAGTTCTAGCTGCTGGCAGTCAACCTATTAGAGCCGGTTCCTAGCCGTATGCCTTACTGAGCACATATACACTCACCAGTGTAACTCGGGTTCAAGAAACGGCACAATTATGAATCCATTGTCCGAGTCACCACTGATGTTAACTACCTTACTCTACCACAAGTTGAAGAAAGTATCATACATACTGTATACAGACAGATATTGAAGCAGTCAAGTAGCTAGTTCATTGATTTTGAGGGTGGACGAGTGCCCCTGTAAACGGATTCAACAGAAACAGTTCAACTGTTCAAGTTGAACCTTAGCCGGGAATGGCCGAGAAGCTGTCAAATCTGTCAGATTTGACCGCGGGATTGATCGGGCCGCGGTTTAAACTCCGGTCAGTATCAGTATCAGTATCTGACCACCGCCATGAGTAACCGGCCTAGGAACGCATCCCAAAAAATCCGGAGGACAACGGGTCAAAGAGGAAGCAGGAATAATGAAAATCCAGAGTCAGTGTGCAAATCCAGACCCGATGGGCACAATAGTAAATGTGAACCTCTACGTGCAACTGCGTGTTCTCATGACGTGTCAAATGAAGACTTTGCGGCGGCCGACGTTGGGTGAGGGTCTGCTCAAGGTGCGTTACCACAAGCAGCTTTTCGTTCTTTCGGGCTAATAACTGTGTTTAGCGGCCTCAATACCAACCGCTTTCCCGCCGCCGCTCGCTGCTGCGCACCCGCGTCTCGATCCTTCCCACGTCCACCAACATTGCGCCCGAAGCTTCAAACCAGCATCTCCTGCGCGCTACAGGGCCAGGACATCCTGCCAACTCGATTGCCATCCGCTGGGGGGTTGTTGATTGGCTTGAGCAGCTAAGAGATGGGTGATGGGCGGTGCGGGACGCCAGCAAGTCTGGCTATTGATAGAGTGACAAATTTTCACTGTACTTGGGTACCAAAGACTGTAATTACACTTGAAAGGGAGTTGTGGGTTCTACAGGCCAAAGAATGCGTCTTTTCTGCAAGTTTGTGGGTTATGGTAGGTCGCCCAATTGAATTGGCCCAGACCTTCCTACGCCTTTTTTCCCATCACTGTAAGGGCAACAGATGCCAGGGCCTGAGGCCCGAGGTACTCAAGAGTCCAACAAGCACTGGGCAGAGGGACAATCCTTAGAGGGCTAGCTACAACCAGAGGAAGAGTGTCTACTCACCTGGGCAGAGGGAGAATCCTTAGAGAACAGAGTAAGGAGTCTCCATGCCCAGGCGTCACAGTAAAAGGGCGTGTGACGCGTGACTTCCCACGGGGCGTGGGAACTATGTAGTAGCACAGCATCTATGATGTGATATCAATGATCAGATGATCCAACAGTAGCAGGGAGCCAGGGATAAGATAGGCGTCACGGCGATCCGGCACCCTTATATAAACATTACGTTAAGCACAGCCACCCGCCAAATCTTGGAAGTTTAAAAAATCAACTTGTTCTCTTTGCGATTTTGAGTCCGTCGGAACCTCAGAGAATTTTTTTTGCAGATCTACTGACTCAAGAGGCCTTTCAAGTACCAGGCTTCAGGCCCTGGACCCACTTTGTTGTGGTCACCATTCAAATATATGTGAATGTCAATATCATACACATCTGACCCTAAATTCCGTGTCTGAATTCTGTTTGTGTTAAGTTCATGGAAATACATTGGATGTTTATGAACCAACAGAGCATAACACTTTGCTAGCTATCACACCTTCCTAGAGGCTAGCGTTAAACAAGGTCTAATTTGACGCGTCGCGTCGCGTCTATAGTCACGGATATATCACGTGTAGTGTGTACGTAAGCTTACATAATCCGCCAAATCTCCGCCTTATTTTTCGCAAGATGCGCTCAAACGCGTCGAAAATGAGTTTGGAAGCTTTTCATAATGGGTTGCCTTTTTTGGAAAGATCACCTTATATCTTTTCAACAAGGAAATATTGGCCAAATCTGCTCCATCGAATCATAGATATGCCTATTAGCTACAATCTGGTGGTCTTACATTTGTCAACATGGTGTTGTGGCCAGACTTATAAGCATTTTGTTGACGTGATATTTCGGCTTACATAACCAGGTGCCGGATCGGCGTGACGCCTATCTTATGCCCAGAAGAGGGAGGATCACAATACTGGTCCAGAGATCGTAGACCGACGAAGGCTCGGAGATACCCTGTGGTCCGGGGAGCGTGGGAAACCGGAGCCGGAGTCCGGAAAGCCGGAGCTCGGGGCCCGGAGGGTCGGGGAACCGGGGGAATAGAGCCCAGGGAACCCGGGAAGGGCGCTAGAGCCAGAGCGAGACAGCGGGAGCATCGAGGCTTGGGTGACAGAACCGCTGGGGCTTGGCCCAGGTCCGGGGGAGCGTGGGAAGCCGGGCCGGGGACCGGGGGACCGGAGCCGGAAGGCCGGAGGTCCGGACGACCAGAGCTCGGGGTACCAGAGCTCTCGGAGGGCCAGAAGTCTGACCGGAAGACCAGTAGGGAACCGGGTTGCGCTGAGCACTAGCTGTAGGAGCGCAGGGTCGACAAAAGTCTGTCGAGGAGGGGAACGGGGGCATACTGTACGTAAGGACAGCATGTGGCACGGGCCTCTACGGCAATAGGCCATGCACAGGGAACGGGGGGGTCGGAAGGAGGAAGATGTGACGAAGGGGGAAGTCTGGAGGGAGTAGCGTTCCCAAGAAGGCTGGAGTGATGCAAGGAATAGCGGAGCGGGTCGGGGAAACAGGGGGTTCCCCTGACAATCACCCTCAAAATCAATCAAACGTCAAAGGCTGTCATTCGAATTACAGATTAGGAAATACCCCCGTGCCTACAAGGATTGAGGAAGGTCTGGGTTTCCGAGACTATGATGCTCGACCGAGATGGCCTGCCTTTTCTTCTGACCGGGTCGATTTGTGAGTTCTGCAACAGTAATACCCAAAATTCAGCACGACTTTAAACTGCCTTTAAATTGCCTCCAATGAGGCAACAATATGACGTTCCCGATGTCGCATAAAGTAAACCAAACATTTTTTCTTCTCGTGCGCAGAAACTTTTTTCTGAAGTTACTGGATTGGGCTAGTACTGCATCCAGGTGCAGTATTACCTTTTGGGAGGGTACACCTAGCATGATTTGGATGGAATTCGAGTGGAAGGTGCTCATCGGGGTCGCCTTTTTCTATTAATATTTTGGACACTAATTAGAACTCAGATCCAGCGCTGCAGCAGCCGTCGTCAAATGGAGGCAATAGGTCACTCAAACCTCATAATTAGCTAAGCAGCAAATGGGATGTAACAAATTGATCCGAGGCACAGCATGCGCTCCAAACATTGGCCAAACATGACGAACATCATTCAGACTCCCCGGCCGCGGCATGCTAACAAAGCACTTGATCCGCGCTACGCACGCAGCGGCACAATACCCCGCCAAGCACCGAGCCCGACTGGCCCGCCCAAGGGGCGAGTGATGGCGATAACGTCGGAACTACGCGGTCCAATGCATCCGCTGTCTTTTCGCACTCTTAAGTTTGCTTGTTTTACTCTACATTTATACACGATTTTGGTTGCTCTGCTTAACGGAAGACATCCTCGACACTCTCTGAAACTGGCCCCAGCCTCCGCCTCTCTTGAAGTCCCGGAATACGAAGGCGGATCGGAGATTTAGATCTTGGTACAGTGGCTTGATTCGGGCCCGCCGATTGAGATGCTGGGGTTTTGGCTGTTTCGCGGAGTCGTTGATGAGGCTGGGGCGTGCTAACAGGTGAGTCTTGCGCCCGCTTTTGGCCTCTAGGCCCGGTATTCTCCTGGGCTAGCTGGGTCCCGGTTCGAGGCACTATGCGAAGACCGGTGTACTCTTCGTCAGTGAAACTGTTAACAATTTCTTAAGCTTGTTTCGCAGTGAGCTCCCATTTCGGGTGTTTGTCGATGAGGTGGCGCGGCATGTTGTACTTCCAATGGACTCCATTGCACAAAGCACAATGAACCGGCGCGTTGGTGCACGATTTTGAGGTGGACGACCTGGAAGCCGCTGACACCAAGAAAGAATAGGCCTCTGTGCATGACGAAGCTGCTTTCCCTCCATTGATGCCAATCGTGCACCCCCCTGCGATGGATGTATCTTGTTGCCTTAGTGGCCTCCGATAGCTTAGAAAATTCGTAGACTATGGTGGGGGACGTGACTTCATGACAAGCTTATGTGAACAACTTTGTGACGCTAATACAGTGGTGGCAAATAGAAATTGCCGTGGCTTTTTGGCAAAAATCTAGCTCTATACTTCACCGAATGACCTCAAATAAGATGTAGAGATAAATATATAATACCTCTGTACTGCGTAGAACACTCAGCTATATATTATGCCCTGACAATGCAACAATAACAGGACAGTTTCTGATTATTGCCATATCTGGAAAGACTCAATGTATCCTCAGCAAAAAAGTGTCATAATAGGATGAAAGTACTTGAAAAAGAGTCCTAGTTTCCACTTTGGTTGAATGGAATTGACCCTCATTTGAGCTCACAACAACCGCTCAGAGTTGGCTATTTTCACACAAAATAGCTGAAAATGCAGAGAAAATAGCCAAAATGACCAACTTCGAGCGGCCGTTGTGAGCTCAAATGACGATCAATTCCAGTCAATTAGAGTGAGAACTAGCATTGTTTTTCAAGTACTTTTATCTTATTATGACACTTTTTTGCTGAGGGTACATTGTGTTTTTCCGGATATGGCAAAAATCGGAAACCATCCATTATTGATGCATTCTCGGTGCATGATATATTGCTGAGTGTTCTAAGAGGTACAGAAGTATCACATACCCATCTCTACATCTTATTTGAGGTCATTCGGTGAAGTATACAGCGAGATTTTTGCCAAAAAGCCACGGCAATTTCTATTTGCCACCACTGTAACTTGTGTGACAGTCAACCGAATTTCTTCATATTGCAGGAATCACTTCCTTTTGAGGTGTCGAAGAGATCCTGTGGACCTCGTGATTTCGCCCAAAGATTTGGCCATCCAAAAGGGGATATTGATCCGAAATCACTCATTCTGGGCCGGATTGATGGTAGATCATTGTCTAAAAAGCAGTGTTGGAATTTAAGGGGTTAATAAGGGTAAAATTTGAAGCTCAGGCCTTAAGCTTAACTAGGGCTTAATATTAAGGGCAAATTAAGGGTCAAGTTAAGGGCTGTTTAAATTTTTTCTGCGCAAGCCAGGACCACCTCCAAGTGAACAAAATGCAAGTCTTTGCCTCTCAGATCCCTTGAAACTTCCCGGGGACCTTCATTCACGCACTGGACTTGAAATAATTCATCGCTAAAATTTCATCCAAGGAACATCAAATAAATTGAGGCTGTTTTGTACATTTACAATGCTTTTTCAGATGTTTCCCTGCAAAACAAAAGGCTCTTTGGAGCCTTCTCAGCTATTGTCAGCTTCAAGTTGGTTCAACTGGTGAGATAATGGCGAAAAGAGTGTTACATAATCGATCATTAACCCTTAATTAAGGCTTAAGTCCATTGACAATTGAAGCTAAGGCCTGAACTTAAGGGCAAATTAAGGCTTAACTTAACTTAAGGGTTAACCCTTAATTCCAACACTGCTAAAAAGGCCGGCAGCCCAGGTCTTCCAATTTTCTGACTTGCAGAAACATTGTACGGAGGTCAAAAATTTCTCAAATCCCCCTTGCACGGGCATGCTGGCTCGGTGAACATCGTTCATCCACCACAAATTTGGCCATTTGCCATCAAAATTTTCCCACGGTCCAAAATTTGAGAAAACACCCACTCTTGGGTATTCCAAGCCCTTTGGGCCAGGTTTCAGGTCAAAAATTCAAAAATTGCGACGTGACATGAAGTCACGTCCCCCACCATATGTTCTAGGTGTCTATGAATCATTCTCATAAACTTACAGCTTTTTCTGGACGGACTTGGGGCAAATCACAAATCATTCAGGTTTGATTCTGCCAAAAGTGCGGGTTTTGACTCCTCAAAAAACATTGAAAATTGCTCGAAAAGCAACGGGGTAAATTGGCAGCGTTTATGAGTGTAGTCCCTTCTATTCTCTCACTTTTTTCCGGACCCAAAATCGGGGGAGAAGGGGGAGAAAATTGGCTGTGACAGCATGTGCGTGTTAGACCGGTGACCGATCTGTCTACTAGAGAACAAGTTCGTCGGTAGACAGACCGGTCGATCTGAGTTTGAATCTGTTTGCTGCGCGAATTGATCGCATCAGTCATGCTTTTGGCACGTGGCTCTCGCGTCGTTCTCCTCCTTCCCACTCCTTCCTCTTCCTTCGCGCGCTAGCGACGCGCCAGACGCGCCGCGCCTTGCCTGGCCGCAACCTTCGACATGTCCAACGACTACCTCTCACCTCATCTGGCTGTATACCCAACTCTACCGCTGTTTCACTTCAATCAGTCACTCGCATATGGACTTCATCTCAATCGGCTGCATCCTTTCTATATTCCAATTCTACTCTCAGTTCTGCTGAAGCTCGACGACGAGGACATCATTCGCTATGCTGCTATGCTCATTGTCCCTTCGAAATTCCCTTCTCGGTCGTTTCTGCTTTCTTTCTCGCAAACGGAGTGTGCAATCATGCTTCGGGCTTGTCTGGTTATATATTCACTCACACGAGGAGCGATGGTGCCGCGCGAAGGTCAACTGGAGGCTTCAATGGCAGCTATCACGGGCAGAGACAGCATGGTCATAGCCCGGACTGGGTACGGAAAGACTCTATGCATCGCTATTCCTCTCCTCCTTCAACCCGACACAATGACCATCACCATCTCCCCACTTAAACGACTACAAAGAATGCAAGTTCTAGACTTCATGCACAAGTACAACATCCCGACACTAGGAATCAACGAAGATACACCGAACTCGCCTGAATTGTGGAAGGTTCGTTGCACAGCCAATTCAGTTTGCATCCCGAAGTGATTTGTTGGCAGGCAGTCGAGGACGGTGTGTTTCGTCATCTGATAGTTCAACCGGAACAATTTCGGCTCCAAAATGGTCATCTCCCGCGCCTAGCCAAGCTGCTCCGCAATCGTGTCTTCGTCAATAAAATCAAACGACTCACTATAGATGAAGCCCATAATATCTACACCTCTGGAACAACTCTCAACGGACGACCGCCCTTTCGCCCAGCCTGGGGAAAGCTCGACGAGCTACGGGCTCAGTTATCGAAGGACGTCAGCGTGCAAGCCCTTTCTGCCACGATCCCCAGCTACATTCACCGCGTCGTTCATCAAAAGCTTGCTTTCGCATCGAACGCCACCTCTATACGTGTATCAATCAATCGTCCCAACATTATTTATGCGACTCATGTGCTCATCGATGGCCGCTACAACCTGCGGAACCTGGACTGCATCATTCCGCCCTCTTTTCATCCTCCCATGCGCTTACCAAACCTGCTCATTCTTCATGGCGACAAGGCCGAAACCAGCACATTCGCAGAATACAACAACTCACGGCTCCCCCCCGCCTTCCATAGCCTACGAATCTGTCGACATTATCACAGCGACATGTCTCCCGAGTACTTGGAAGAAACTTACAACAGCTTTGCGGACCCTGATGGCGACGTCTTGATTCTGCATGCGACGTCGGGCTGTGGCGAAGTAATTTTTTCCTTACGTTAAACTTTATGTGCTTTAACTTAACGATGCCCGTCCTTCAGGGGGCCGACATCAAAGGTATCGAAGGTGTTGTCATTTACGGACTAACCGAGAAGGTTCCGATGCGGTTTCAATGGGAAGGGCGCGGGGGTAGAAGTACGAATAATGACGCATTCGCTGTGACGATGCTGGAGCCGTGGGTGAACGAAATGGATCTGACTACAGCCGTTTACGATCCTGACGATCCTGATCGCCCCGTTCTGCCTGACGGACTGAAGAAGAAGACTCCGACCAAGAAGGAACGCGTCGGCATGGCTTCTGTTCAGCTTGCACGCTGTGAAACCTGCAAGCGCGAGGCATATGCTAAGTTCTTCGAGGACGACTCTCCTGAAGGTAATTGACCCATCTTTGCCGCATTCATTTAGCTGATGGCGCTCAGCACTCGAGTTCACTTGCCGCTGGTGCTGCGATGGTCACCCAGATAACGGTTTCTCACTCGCCAAGCTCTTCCTCGGCCCCATCTATACCGGCGAAGTTCGAGAACCTGCAAAACGAAAGCGAAACAAATACAGAGATGTCAAAGACCGTGACCCTCTGGTGGATTTACTAACTACAACTACATGGCTGCTAAACACTCACTCCAGTCACGAATTGCGATTTGTCCGTCCCCCTTCCTTCATTCTCGACGCCCCTGCTCTCAAAACCTTGTCTATGGCGGATCCTGCTTTGATTTCGTCTCCGAAGAGCATTGTGTCGCTACTCAAGCAGTCTGAGGAGTGGGAGGGGATGTGGGCGCAGTCTCTTTTCGATATCATCTCGGAATATGATCGTAGGCATGCAAGGGAGGACGAGGAACCTGCGAGGAAACGTCGTAAACACTAATTCACTTACTCAACCAGATTGTAATAATGCAGAAGAAGCTTGTAATGATTCTATCCGGTTTATAAATGTTGAACTACTGCTCTAAATCTGCGCCAAACTCTATGGGAGCTTCACGACTCAAATTCATCGCAGGTAAGTCATCCTTCTCTTCCTCCATCATAATTCCCTTCAACAAAGCCCGACGGTTCTTGTTGAACGTTGCCAGACTAGCAGACTTGAGAACGGCCTCCCCGGCAGAGAGAATATCAACAGAGGGTTTAGAGTTGTTGTCGCGTGTGGCGAGAAATGTATTGAGGCTCAACTCGCGAGCTTTGTGAGCAACACGCCATACCAGATGTGAAGTATCAACCGTTTTATGAGAGGAACCTTGATAGGATGCGCCCAAGGACATGGCAGCATTCTTCTTCACGCTGTCGATGACATCTATTGCAGCTGAGATGTCGGCAAGGCGGTCCCAGCTGCCATACATGCCCTTGGTCGCAAACAATTCCTTTGCGATGTCAACGCTGTATAGATGAATTATAAAAGACGAAACAGCTGTACCTTGATGCGGCCAATATTGTGTTCCATATTGGCATCCACCCCTTCACAATGATTCCCTTTCATCCTCACGATCATGTTGTCTCGAACTACCTCGCTGGCGGTGAGTATTAGTGACTTGCTCGGGCGAACGGCAATATGGAGAAACTCACTCAAAGCCATTCCCGTTCCAAACATGCTTCATATTGTGAATGAAATGGAGAATTTCTGTCGAATAATTCTTGGAGCCAGCTCCCCGAAACATCATTCCCAGTGTTGGTAAAATATCTTCAACTCGACCAAAATCTCCCTCCGAAACCGCCCGAGTAACTTCCGAGACATATATCAAATCATGGATAAGCCGACGAGTATTTTCGCGGACAGTGTCGAGAGGATGGGAAGAGAGAAGCGGAGTACGTGTTGGAGTTGCATGATTGTAGAGAATCTTTGCAGCCTTGTTGCGAAGATCGGCTACTGACGGATTAGAGGCCGCATATTCGTCGAGAGTGGCGTGGCCACATTCAATTCTCCAAGCGTCAAGAAGGAGGCCGTCCAATATTTGCATTAGTGCGGCTAGAAGGGAGTGATAGTCCGGGTGATGACCGCCGAGGCGAGCCTTCTCCATGATCACGAATAGATGGGACAGGGTTCCGTGGTGATTTACATGCCCACGGTGAACATGCAGAATTGCCCAGATGAGGTTAAGACACAGATGAAACAGACCGATGCCGAGTTGCCAGATTTGGCAGCGCAAGAAGGGATTTTTGTCGAATGCGCGGATGGATTTGGCGGAACGATTCAACGCCTGAGTCGCCTGGTCGTTTATAGACAAGATAGGCTTTGTCAGTTCGTCGTATGTCAGTCCAAGTTGAGTGATATGCGACTCCACGAAGCAGGCGAGGTTGCCTTTGACGGATGCCTCTTCGATGGTGCATATCTTCAGAGGGAATTGTTTGGTTGTGTGACTGGGTGGAAGGGGACGACGTGGGGGCGACTGCAATTCGGGATCGAGAGTTCGCTTCTGCATTGATTTATGATAGCGGAAAAATACCCGTATGACATACGAGCAGAGTCGGTGATGGACAGCCAGACTCTGCTCGACTGTTGGGACAAGATCTCGGTTGAAGTCGAGATCGGGAGCATTCCGGGCTCGCGAGAGAAGGAAGGGGAGGTCGTACGCCGCAGGATTGGGGTTCAGCAGCTCAAGGACGATGAAGTGGGTACCGGATTGAACTTTCGCAGGTGCCATTGCGCGCTGCTCGACGTACTCAGACGTGGAAAAGTTGATATTATCGTAGTTGAATAGGTAGCCGTCAGAACGACGCACAAGATTCTTCGCATTTGACAAACAATAGTTAGCGGTGGATTTAAGGAGTTTCTTCGTGGTGTCAAAGCACTTTGACAAGCCGACTTGCTGTAATATCTCGACCGCCTCGCGAGAGCAACCACTGGCCCACCACATCAAAGATAATGGTCCAGCGAAGTCTAGAGCCTGTTGGGATCTGCGGCTGACTAGCTGGCCCAACAACGTATAACAAGCCTGGTACGATAGCGTCAGAAGCGGATGAGCGTATGACGAGAGATGAACGTGCCGTTTCATTTGATTTTTTCTTATTCTTCTCCAGCGATTTCTGGTCATTCAATGTGCACCGCAATACTCGCAAGAGAGTTGGCGCCTCCTCATCCGCCTTCTTCGCCACAGTATCCTTCGGACTCCACGATCGTAGGAACTCTGGCGTCATGTCCGAGACGCTCTTATGAGTGCTCAGGGATTTGACCATCGAGTTCGCTTCTGACGTGAGACGGTCGCAAACAAGATCCAGCGAGTGCGGCCAGAACCATTCATCGAGAATCAGCTTTCCACGCGGGTCATCGTACAGCGTCTCGAGTAGCTGTGTAGGTCGAGTTTCCGAGGTATAGAATTTGTCGGCGTAGGTCGATTTCGTCAGCGCGGCGAGGAAGAGAGTAGTGGGGGATATTCGAGCTTTTCTAAGCATCTGGAGAATAACGCCTATCTTCTCGTCCTCCGATCCTTTCGGTAAGGAGGGGATATCAGAGGCCGCGGGCTTTTCGACGGTTTCAGGGACGGGTTCTGGTTCAGAGAAGTCCACGAGTGTATCAATTGAGGTATCCGGAGAAGGTGGATTTTGGGGAGCATGCGAACGTGAGATTGGCGCCGAGCGCAGCAGGGGAGACGAGGTTGGAATGTGGTCGACAACTGAGTTCGGAGAAGGAACCTGACGGGTCGTAGCGGGTCGGGCGCTTATCACGGGACGCGATGGTATTTCTGGCCGAATGGAAGCTTTGGAAAAAAAGGTGTCATATCCCGATGAAGGAAAAGCATCTGGATTGAACGGCGTAGATTGAAATTGTGCCTGGAATGATGAAACAGTGCTGCGAATATCGGATTCACTCCTTCGGGAATTCGGAACGCGGTGATTGGGCTGTGAGAAAGCAGAGAAAAAACCGTCGTATGTATTGGCGGTTGAGATTCGACTAGTAGGGGCAGGGAGAGACTGAATGGCGCCGCCGGTGCTGGGCTCCTGCTGAGCTGTAACGTTGTACTGGGACCCAGGAACGGGAAGATTAACGGCGGGGAGCGAGGAGGACGAGTCACTCGACATTTGAGTGAATTATCGTAGTATTAAACGCGTGCTGTGGTGTAATACAAGCAATATAGACGAGCACGGTAATGAAAGCAGGAGGAGAAGGCGGAAGGCACGTGCCAAAAGCATGACTGATGCGATCAATTCGCGCAGCAAACAGATTCAAACTCAGATCGACCGGTCTCTCTATGAACGATTGTCTTCATACGAGAGATTGGTTACCGGTCTATGTGCGTGTCATAGGCCGAAGTGCCCCAGACGTTCCGGTGAGCCGCTGCCTTGCGCCCATCATTTTTACTCGACCTCGCGTGGCGCGGATCACCGGTACCTCTGGGTTACCGAGACAGCCTGAAAGCTCGTTCCAAGTCAGACGATCCGAAACTGGATTCAGATTTGAATGAGAAACGTAGTACGGGAGGGCGCGTTGTCTCAGTTTCCAGTGCCGAACTTGAACCTCCCACGAACTCCCGTGATAACGGAAAGCATCTTTCTGTCAAGAAACACCTTGCCGCTGGTTTGTGCTTCAACTGTGGCGTCCATGGACATCTTTCACGTAATTGTCCTGACCTGAACACGGTGGTGTCGAAAGGCAAACCTCCTGCATTTTCTGCACATGGTATTCATTTCGCCGAAGCTGCTAATCGTGATGCGCTTTTCGAGAGTACTGAGGTACTTGAGAATTTCTAGATTGATGATTACTCGTCCTCGACAGCGAAATGGTCGTCGAGGAGGGCTCGGATACCCAAGATGGTTGATTTTGATTTTTCAGATTTTGAACACTCGTTTGACTTTGAACATGATTTATTTATTTTGATTTCTAGATACAGCCGTTTTGGAAACAATATACGGGTTTTGATTGAGTGGTGCTCGTTCGTTTGTGCTTACGTTTGTTGACGATTCTGTCATCGGCAAAGCCGGGAGCACACTTTGTGGGGCGCTGCCGTACCACATCAAGTGCCGCTGGTCCCTTGTTTTGGCCCTTGCTCGCAAGCCATGGCCGTGTCAAGCTCTGGGCAAGTAGCAGCTGTGTCAGTTCTGTTAACCCCCTGTTTTTTCCTGGTGTTCTTTGGGTGGCGGAAGCGAAAATCAGATTCGGCTGAAGTGGAGCTGGTGACGGGAAGCAAAACAAAGGTAAGCACAAACGAATGAGCACCACTTGATCAAAACCCGTATATTGTTTCCAAAACGGCTGTATTGAGCTCGTCTCGAGTCGACGATCTAGGGGGCGGATGTGACGGATCCGCACTCACATCTGTTCGCGGCGATATTTGCCCGCGGTAGTCTCCATGACTCCCGCACTGCCTCTCTTTTTCTGTATAAGTAGTTAGCGCTTTCTCGTGGGGACCGACCGGGTCACTACTATGACTGTTGGCTCATCGCAGCTGCTCTCGGCAGCCTCGGCTGTCAATATGATGGATGTGTAGCAACTCCTCATCTTGTGCTTTGCAAGGCAATTGAACAAGTTTTTGTGTTTTCACCTCCGAAAAAGTGAAATAAACCTTAATGATGGTTGATGCCATCATCAAATTCCCACGCCGTATATTCAGCAGTAGCTATGTACAAAAAATTCCGATTTTCTTTTCGACGTCGGCGGCGGTTGTGAGATAGTGTGGCGGGAGGGTGACAAAGTGTGACAAAGGTGGCGCCATTTTGGCAATTGAGTCGGCGGCACTTTAAGTACGTTGAGCGGCCGCAGTGCTTCTTATGACTTGTACCAACGTTAACAAAGCTTCCCTTTTACGGACTCTGATCATGCATTACCTCCCGTGAACCATCACAGTCGTGGCCAAATACAGGGGGTTTTCCATTTCCGGATCATACTTATCGAGTATGGTCTGATCTCACTGGATAAGGTAAGCTAACGCATCTTCTTGCATGCTTGGAGGTGAAGGCTTCAACTTGATAGCCTATAAAGTATTTAGACAAATCGATCCTTACGATTTGAATGTTTTGTCAATAGAATTGACGGGCCGCTTGGCGGCTGCCAGAACAGGGCCGAGACATAATCTGAGTGAAACGCAAGACGAGACCAAGCATACCACAACGGAGCATAAGATGGAGAGCGTGGGAACCCCGCACCCTTATGTCAGCAGTCACAGTGTAATCTGTCACGCATTTATACCGTCAGCCACAGGCCACTTAGGGCCAAGGTTTTTCATAGAAATGGAAGTTACAGAGCAGTAGATGATATTCTATGAAGAGTTTTGACCAAAAAAGCCTCAGGAGAAAGGATATAACCGGGTGTGACATTAGTGTGACATTTTCAAGGAAGTGTTGCAATCGTGTTTTCCCGTCAAGCGGCACGTTTTCCAAAAATCTGTCGAAAGATTTGGAATGCACTGCCACAGCACTGCCACCTCGGCCCGCCCCGGCCCATGCTTTGGTCATGTTGTGGGCAGCTCGGCAGCAACAAAGGGGAGTCTAGTGGTGTAGTATGCACAGTAAGGACCGTTTCGAAGATCTTGGCAGGGTTGTAGGTAGGGATAAGGGCTCCCAGCCCTCAAAAAAGGCTAAAATAAATAATTTTTCGTTGCGAACCTCGAGATTTGGAACCTCCCACGGTCACATGGGCTGCTTACATCAGGGTGCGGGGTTCCCACGCTCTCCATCTTAGCTCCAAGAGCAAAGCTCGCTGCAGGGACGAGTCAAAGTGGAACTGCACACCAAACCGAGCTAGGCAGAGTGGAAAAGTCAAGGAACAAAGCTGTCAGTACACACTGGTGGACGGACGGCCGCTACCTCTATCATGGTAGCATTGGATGAATGAGTCAGAGGCCATTCGCGGCCACTCTACCTCCTCATATGTTCCAGGATAAACTCCTTGGTGGTCTTTCCTCCGCATACTCCTCCATCGTCACCGTCCTCCAGCTTGAATCTCCTCAGCGCGGCGTACAGTCCATGATCCATGCGATCAATGTATGGGACCTTGCCGACCTTCAGCGCTCTAATTCAGTGATTAGGGCTGCTCGTAATGGCCTCCCAGTTCCATACACAATCACCTAAACACGAACAAACAGGAACAGTTTATTACACCAGATCAGAGGCTTCCCACGCTTGATCCTCTGGCCAAAATACGCCGCTGGCTCACCCGTTTTGCGGGCTTAGGCTGTAGTGTTGGGAAAGTTCGGTTCGGAAAAAGGTTCGAACGCCGAACCGAACTGAACCGAACGCGGGTTCAGCGTCCAGGTTCGAGGGTTTGCTGAACCTGAACGCGAAGTTCGGTTCAAGGTTCAGCGGATTGAGGTGGCGTTCGAACTGAACCGAACGCCGAACGCAAAATCGAGTACAGAGCTGTTCTTCGTGCGGAATCTGACATACCTTTCAAGGATTCTTTCCCAAACAAAACATTGAAATTTGAAAAGACCGTTCGACACTTGCCAGATACCCCAAAATGCGTCTTTCCTGGTGCCTTCAATAATTCCTTGCGTATGGCAACATGGACTGGACAGCTTGATTTAGATGCGGCAGCACTGCAGCTTTCGTGATTGCCGTGATGGGGTTGACGTTTTGGGATGTCAGGACCCCGGAGACATCTTTCTGTTTGAACTTTGTGCTGCGCCAGTCACTACCGGCGCTTTGACCAGCAAGAAAGAGGATAGAGGTACCGTTACGTAACTTCACTGAAAGTTTGTTTTGCTGGTTTGAATAGACACGGCATAGCTACCATTCTCGAGGTTCAAATCCCCGAAATGATAGACACACTAAACAAGTTCGGTTTCTGGGATTATGCTGTTCGTTTTGTAAAAAAAATTCAAAATACCTTATGAGACACACGCGTACCGGTATGAGATGCAAGCGCACCCATAAGAAGTAAAGGGAGACAGGAAATTTCTTGAGTGAGACAATATATAGAGAGTTCTTGGAGCATATATATTGAGTGAAAGACATAATATATAGAGGCAGAGACTTACCTTTATCGAGTGACCTGAGCCAATATAGAGACCGTATATCGAGTAGACTGAGGACGATATATTGTCAGGAATGAGGCAATATATTCTCAACACAATATATATATTGAGTACAACTGTAAATATATATGGCGGCGTCGGGGCGCCCCGACGGGGCGAGCGGACCCCTCCGCCTGTCATTCAGGACAGTGCTCGGGCTTGCCCCGCCCAGCGGCGGCGTAGAACGACGCAGCGAGCGCACTCTCGGGCTTCTCGGCAATCGCCTCGGTCCGCGGTCCGAGCTTTCCGGCTTCCCAAAACCTGCCAAGACGATGATGTGAGTATATATGATAGCGGACACGACTTCATGTCAAGCCGTACTTTCGGTCGAAATTCTACAAGATTGAAAATTTAGAAGGAACATGGGGTGGGTTTATAAATAAAATTTTCGTTTCAGAGCATATTACGTATCCCTAACTTAGGGTTAGAAAAGCGCGCAAATTTTCAAAAGTGTGTGTACTAAACTGATTTTGAGCTGGAATTTTCATTTTTGCCCGGATAAGATGGGCAGTTGAGCATACAAAGTTGTTTGAGCCCTTCAATGCTCCACACGCACTGTTTCTGGTTAGTTTACTCGTCATCACAGAAAGTAACCGGAAATTGTGCTGTTTTGACGCGGTCACGTGTTTTTCTCACGGAACTTGTATCCTATATTGTAGTTTGGTATGTTCCATTTACCCCGTATGAGTTTGAAGAAGATTGCCGTTGTATACGTTGACCAGGAGTCTGCACAAATTCGAGAGTGCCTCGGTTTGCAGTAGTTTGACTGTGAATAATGCAGAGAATATAACCAAATCCCTGTTTGAGACGCATGTAGGGTGATTGTGGTGTGATATGGTAGTTTTTCAGACCTAGGGATACCCTGAGCAGCCTTTTGTATGACCTTCAACCTGCAATATTGGCAAGAAAAGGTGCATGCAAAGATCTTAGCCAGAATTGTTGAAATTGTGGATTTGGTTCGAAATGAAACTGTTGGAAGGTACACGAATGACGCATAATACTAGTTCAGCGTTTTATCTTGTAGTTACAGACAGTTTGGAAACAACTGCCCTTTAAAATATGACTTTCAGCTGTGAAAATGTTGCAGCACGCAAATCTGTTTATGTTTGTTGTGTGCCCTCGGACAAAACTTGCCTAGACTGTGCATTTGCACTTATCTTTCCGGTCCAATTCTTGTGCTGTGGAATCATTCCATACATATCTACTACCCAAGAGTATCAAACTCATAACTATGTGCCAAAATCATTGTCCAATGCTGCGCTTTTGTCGAATTGCGCAAAATCACAAGTGCCAAAGTTATTCTCAGTCTACGAGCTGTACTGAATCTTCCTGGCTAAGATGACCAGTGCATGAGATGTCAGTAGATGCCAAACATTATGTTCATAAAAAATTCACCACAAAAAACTACAAATTTGGCCCAAACCGATCAAATTTCCGGTTACTTTCTGTGATGACGAGTATGGCGGGTGTTTGGGCTTTTTGGCGGCCTCGGAAAACCGTTGATCTCTTGATGGGATCACATGGCCACCGGCTACTGGCCGGGCCGGACCGAAAGCGCGAAATCTGTCGTGCGAAAAATAGTTTTTCAGATCTTTAAACTTTTGAACCGGGGGATCTGTAGATCTCATTCTTTCAGTGTTTTCTACAGTTTCAGCATAACTGAGTCAAAGGTGACTGCTCAGTAATGATTTCCATTTTGGGTAATTGACTTGTCACGAAGTTAGGTCCGCTATCATACAACCACCGGCACATTACGAAACCGACACATTTTACTGATTTCTGCAATGTGTCGGCAATGATGTGTTTCGGCTTTCCCGGCAATAACCCTAACCCTAGCCGGCCGCTGGACTTTTTACCTAACCTAACCAACCCGAACCATCCTAACCAACTTGAACGAGTGACCAACCCTAACCAACCTAACTATGTCCCTTGCCCTAACCAAGCCTAACCCTAACCTACCTAGTCCCTCCCCCTGTTGCCGCAATATCTCCGAATTTCACGTGACTATTTGTATCGCATGTTTTCCAAGGTTTGCACATTTTCGACGTGAATGTCGTCAAGAAAGGTTGCTTTGGTAAAACATTCAACGCTCTTACTCCCCTACATGCAGTCCTTCCTATTTTGAATGCTAATACTTAGCTAATGGTAATGTCCCAACCAATACAAACAAGGACATACATAATGACAGCCGGAGCTGCCGAGGCTCCCTGATAGCGGAAATATTGGCAGGGCGGCCATAAATACACAAAGTAACCACAAATTTACCGAAATCAAGTGTCAAAGTAAGTCTATGAGCCTATTCTGAGCGCCAGTAACCTTCTACGTCAAGTCCCAAAATATGTTAGATTTTTTTTTTTTCGAGCCTGGGGGGACCCCCCTCCCCCCTTCTAGGATCGGCGTCCTCGCCGATCGTCATGAAAAGACCCGTCTCCGGTATGAATAATTTTCTTGTTAAATATCTCTGAGACTCTTCTTTTGCCTTATATCTTTTGACAAGATAATCCCAGGATCCGGCGGGTAAGACTGGTAACGCCCGTATTTGGATGCCGTGCTCCTTCTGGTATTTCTCCAGAGTTCGTTTAGCTTTATTAATATTATGAAGCGTGTGAACATAATTGATAGCTTGGTGCAAATTGGTTTCCCGACTGCGCAAATTCAAGATCATTGATGTGATCATAGAACGACCCTGTTGTATCCACTGAATCTACAAAGCAGAATTAATTGATCACACATACCATGTCAGGATTCCGAACTCGGATTTGAGATAACTCTTCTTCGGAATCTGGGGCTTTCTTGCCAATGATTGCTTGTAATAAGCTTTGAAGGTGAGGTGTTGTTCTCTCGTAGAGCTGAAGAAGTCCAGGAACAGAGAAAGACTGTAGATGCTGAATCTGCACGTAAGGCGAAGTGACTGTGCTTCTGCATGGAATTTGCGTCTCCGAGAAGTATCTGTGATGCGACTTGCTTCTTTGACACATATATCTGTGGCCCTAGACATGACCCAAGCAATGAATTCGGGGTCATCCAAGGCACGGTCACCCCAGATAGTGGTAAGAAGATGAGAGTACTTAGCCACTCTGTCCAAGATACGAGTTTGTGAAATTTGTGATTCTGCTACTGTACTATTTCGACCGTAACTTCAACGAAGCTGGAATTTTTTCACTCCGAGGAGCCCGAAAGATTTTGTTTTGAATTACAGCTATTTTGGAAACGATAGACAGTCTCGATTTTTTAGCTGAGTTCGGGCCGAGAGGTCGTAACTATGTCGTGCCAAATTTAGAATAACCTTTTCTGCTAATACCTCCTCAACAACGACCACCTAGTACAGTTACACCGTCACTGGAGACTTACAGTCATGACGAGCAGGCTGACGATCGTGTGGAGCATATGCTGCGCTATATATCCTCGCTCAACGAGTCCAAGGCGCCCAACTATTCTACTTTTCGACCGGTTTTGACACCATGCAAAACACTATTGCACCATATCTTCTTGGCGTCGGCCCTCCCCCCGCTCTCACTGGACGACAGCTCGCAGTGGCCCAATTACAGGCCTCTCTCGACAATGGCATGCGCTCGCGTCCCTACCTACGGGGGGTACACAGCTTGTCGGGGCTCCGCCCCAAACCCCGCCTGGATTTTTTTTGCTGGATTCCTTCAACTTGATCCTTGCCCGCGGCGCCGCACTGCCGCTCGCTGCACTCGCCGGCGCGCGGCGCCGGGGACCGCGTGTGAGTTTCAACATCTCGACAGCCGGTTGTGTTGTAGGATGTTGACAAAACCCCGTGATTTTCTGTCAAAAGTCACGCGACTGATGGCCTGGCCCTCTTTTCAAGTACAAGCTTAAGCACCCCGCCTTCGGCAGGGCCGGCTCGCTGCGCTCGCGTCCCTCCCTACGGCTGGTGCACAGCTTGTCGGGGCTCCGCCCCAAACCCCGCGTGTTTTTTCTTGCTGGATTGCATGCCCTCGGCGCCGCACTACCGCTCGCTGCACTCGCGGTGCGCGGCGCCGTCGGGAAGGTTCGTGAGAACCGGGAGCAACATCTCGACAGCCGGCAGCGACATCTCGACATGGTCCCGTGGTTTCGTGTCAAAGTCACGTTACTTTTCACGTGAGCTGATCCTTGTGTTTTCATGTATAGGATATGGTGCGCTCGGCCTAAACACCACCAAACAAGAACGAAATTTATTTCACCTGATCAAAACCTTCCCACGACTGATCCTCTGGCCAAAACACTCCGATTAGATAGTAGTACAATCCCTCAAGAGGGATTCTTCATCCGCTCAAAACTCACAATAAATACTTTTTCCGCGGGGCCGATTTGAGACATCAGTGATGCAATCAATCAATCAGTCATGTGAGCTTACGGAACATGCCTAATTTAGGTCACCACTGATCTACTCCCTCATTTTATATGCTCTCAGAGACCTCTGTGACCTCGCTGCTACACCAACTGAGGTTTCCTGGTATGTTTTAACTCTGCCTGGCCCCAATTGTGCAGCAAAGAATACAATTTAAATTTAAATTTTTTCCTTCGGTCGATTTGAGACATCAATGATCCCATCAATGATGGGACCTATTTGGTGGTGTTTAGGCCGAGCGCACCATAGGATGGGTGAAACGTAACGCGTAACGCCCGCCCTGTTTCGTTTCAACGGTAACGCATAACGGTCGGGTGGTTTCCCTGATGACTGCATGACATACAAAGATGTCGAATTATCATGTTTGTGGCTGTAAAATCTAGCTGACTCTACTGCTATAACCCTCCTCCTCCTCACTGCACTCAATCACTCTCTGCAATCTTCGTCAAGATAGAACCGGTACGGTGCATCGGAGACCACGGGCAAGGTGCTGGGAAGGTGTACCCGAAGCTGGCCGAGGTAGTTTAACTAGTCGCTCGAAGAGGGCTTGTGGTGGACCCGTCGCTGGTTTAGGTGTCTGAGCGATGCCTCTTGATCCGGTACCACCATCTGCACCGAGGGCGCTTCCCAGCGCTACCATCCAGAATCTTCACAAAATAATCTACGCTGTTAAACTTCCCAAAACTACCAATGCTAAATCCTGCACCGTTCCTCTTGCCGACTGGAATACCATTCGAGCGCTTGCCGCCGCACTTGTACAGCAGCCTGCTGCCAACTCAAATACCACCCGCATCGAGTCCCTGACCACAAAACTGGACACCATTATGACGAAACTGGAATCCCTACCCACTTTGACCACCCAAACCACTCCTGCATCCACCAGCACCCCAGACAAATCCTATGCTTCTGTCGCCGCCAGCTCACCCGCCACGTCACTCGCCCCTTCCCACGTCACCCGTGACACATCACGTGATCTCATATTGACCCCGAAAGATCGCCTCCACAAGGCGTTCGCCAACGACACCCACTTCGCAATCCAACAACAGTTCAATGCACTCATGAACCAGATGGAGTTTGACTCCCCTATCCACCCATCGGCTCGTGCTGTTGCGAAATATCGCAACGGAGACATCCGTCTTACACTCGCGAGAGTCGAAGAGGTAGAGGTCCTTCAGGAATACCTCAACGACTGGCTGCCCGCATTCTCCAGTCTGCTCCAATTTCGTTTCCCCTCCTACGCTGTTGTCATGCATCGTGTCCCCACTGGCTTCAATGTTGGTAATGGCACTTTGGATGCGAGCAATGACTCGTGGGAGAACGACATTCTGGAGCTAGCAGATACGAATGAAGTCGACCACGAGAGTCTGGTCCGAGTTCACTGGATCGGACGCCGTTCCAGCGAGCAGGTTCGAAAGACCAAGAAATTCTCGTCATTGGTTCTGCACTTCAATGATCGGGATGTGGCGAATTACTTCATTACGAATAAGCTCGCTCTTCACGGTCACCTCCATCGCACCGAGAAGTATTGCCCGCAGCCCATGCAGTGCTTTAACTGTTACCGTTTTGGACATATAGCCGCGCAGTGCAAACGACCTTCTGTTTGCGGCACCTGCGCTTCTGACCACCCCACTTCGAACTGCCGCTGCCCCCACAAGACTCCCTGTCGTGCCAATTCCTCTGGATGCACCCATATCGTGCTCAAATGCGCCCTCCGGGGATGCGGCGGGCAGCACCGATCCACCGATCCTGCATGTCCCGTCCGTCAGTCGATTCTTCGACGCATCGCGGCCGAGCACCATGCATCGGGGCCGTTTTTCCCCACGGATTAATTTCCCCAATGCCAATCCCTGCCCCTTCCTCTTGCTCCCAGACCCCTCACGTATCCACAAATTCCCTGCTCTCCCTCACCCCCGGGATTACTCCTACTGAACCCATGAAAACCACTCCCACCCATATAAATGCAATCAATAGTAGAATCTCATGTTTAGAGTAGCATCATACGCCGTAAACGGCGTCCAGTTACTATAAAAATGGAACTTTATTATTATTATAGGTGTCTGAGCGTGCGCCACGGCGCAGTGTTCATGAAAAAAAAAAAGAAAATAGGTGTATTACTTGCGTATTACGGAGCCCGTAGCAGGAGAAATGCAATCACAAAGGGCTATGGATACAAAGAAAGCATAAACGAGAGCTAAAAATTGCCCAGAATGGAAATAGATTTTATCGGTGTTTGCCCGCCCGTTTCCAAAAATCTATGATGTCACGCATAACGCTGAGGGCGTTTCCGGTTTCCATGCGTAGCGTTTCCAGTCACGCTCGAGGGTCTGTTTCACCCATACAAAGTGCTACAGTAATCGTCGAGATTTGCCTATTTGAAACTACAGGGCGCCTAAGAGGCCCATTTAGAACCCGTTGAATACCTTTGGGGCCCCAATGTATCAGTGGTGAGGGCCCTGGAACGCTGCATGCACCGTCCACGTATGTCACGTTTGTTCTCAACCATCACTGGCACAAGCAAAAATAATGTGGGCCAGCGTCGACCACGCTCAGACTCCCCACCGGACACCTCTGCCCAAGGGCAAGCACTGGCCAAAGGCCGTCGGACCGGGACTTCATGCCCGGGGCACTGGGAGTTGATTGGTTGTATGAAAAGGGTGACGTGGGAGGAAAGGACGGACTGGAAACGATTAATCATGTAGTCAGTTGTGTCGGCATGTCGTGTACCATAGCCGCTTGCAGCGGCTCGAGCACGTTAATTGATCTCAAGAACAAGGGGTGATCTGTCAACGGAGATCAAAGATAGACCCCCTACAGTATGTTGGTGTTTGTCAATGGCATTGATCTTACCACATTATATTGTGTTCAAGGCAAGGGCCTTTGCATTCTAGAAATTTTGAATCTGGTCAGAATATGAAACTACAATGAAATCGGAGTAGGATTCCACTCCATTGGCAATGAGGGGCACAGTGAGTACTGAGTTAGAGACAAAAAAATTATTACTTGATTTGGGAATCTGTTATCGTACAGCCATTCCCGGTATGGTATGTTCTCACGAGCTGTCAACGTCCGAATAAGTAACAAATTTTTTTCTGGGTTCAATCCACAGATTCCCGGCTCGATACTGGTGTCGGTGGGCGAAAATAAAAAAAATAAAGAAATAAAGAAACGAAAAAAAGGGAGGGAATTTCAAGGAGATTGCCGGGAACTTTTGACCGCTGTCAAAGTCGTTCCCTTTTTGTCACATCTCCGAGCCAGATAGCGGAAAGGTTTTCTTGGATCTTCCAGAGGTGTGCTTAATTCATGCAAATAATTGAGGAGTGTTTACTAGCCTTGAAGAGGCTCTAATCTTTTTTAAACCGCTATCTAGCCAGCGGTTAGTTTCTTTTCAGCTTTTCTTTCTTCCCGGCAATATACTGACGGACTTTGAAATACACGATCCGACACGGCAAGGCACAATCACGGATTTTTGCTCCGATGATTTTCCAGTCCGAACAATCCGAATCGACTTTGAGCCTCTGAATCTGCTGTGCCTCTTGCTGGTTGCCTGGTTTGAGATTGCTTTCCTTTCACTAATTCTCTTATCCCTCAGCCAGAATACTGGACAGGAGCAGCACACCTCCTCATCGAGCCCGTGTCTAAACTTAAGTAAGTTAAGTTTAAATTGAACTCATATCACTCAGATATATTTTATGCTATGATTCTCGGAGTCTCGGCTTCCTTTCCTTGCAGCTTGCTTCGAGTTGACTGACTTTAGGACCTCTATCATTGCTTGAAATTTTCAAACTCACAATGATCAACGCATTTTGCTTTGTCCAGACCTACAACCTATGCAAGGCATAATCAGTGATTGCTGTGGTGTATATTCTGGGTATGTCAATATCTGCACTCTTCTCAACTTGGTGTTGTTTCGAGGCTGCTTCCAGGCTCCGAGTCTATCTGCGTCACAATATTATAGTAGGTGCGGGGTTTCCATTCTCAGTCTCTGTGGATGGTTAATTTAATCACTTGGGAGTCCATAATCGTTGTAGAATCCGGACATAACTCGAGGAAGCCCCTGGTTCCGCTTGATTTGAACTGCGGTGAGTGTTTGGGATGATTTCCCCAGCATTTATACTTACTTATTCCATGTTTTGGAGCCATTTGAGCAACTTTGGCGGCCTCAACGAGTCGCTGGCTGGCGCGAACGCGCCTTCATGGTGGTGCTTTGATTCTTGAACAAGCTTTGAATAAGATTGACATGCGGAATTTTGTCCCACTTGGCAAAGCCTGCATTATATCTCACCCTGCATTGGTTGGAAAACTCTGTATGAAAACACAAACTGAGACAGGTGGAGTATACCTCCTTAACATGGGGCTGGTGGGTGTGGCCTATACCAGGCCCTGCAATTTTTCTGCCCGCTGTTCAGCGCCGTTGTCAGTGCCCGGAGCGCAGGGACCGGCGGGCCGAAAATTCAAACTCCGCCGGTATCTGGATACCGGTATTTACCACCGCCATCAGTATCGAGCCAGATTTCCTTACGCAGACAGCGTCAAGATAGCGTGGTGGAATCAATTTCACCAGTGATTCTGACGATTATGTAATATACTTGACCCCTTCAGAGGAAGCACCGAGTTGACCCGACCTTGACCCGACCCCGCAACAGTGAGCAAGAGTCTTTGGCAACTTCAATGGCAAGTCTTGTGCAAGTGCAAGAGAGAGTCCAAGAAATACCATGATTTTGTTGTGATATCAACGCGATATTGAACATTGAGAGGAGAAAGGAAGAGAGGCAAGCAATCATTAAGCAAACACACACACTGGCCTACCTATCCAAGAGCTGCAAAGGAACGGACCGGCACAGACCCACATATGCCGCTGCAGCTCGTCGGACTGTAGCCCCCGCCCCGTTCATGGTACCGGCTGCAGAGCCCGGCAACAGTCCTACTTCCCAAGGGGGTCCAACGATAAGAATTGATGACATCATGTAGGGGGGGGGGGGGGGGGGCACCCGGAGTCGAAAAAAAAAACTTTTGTAGGTCAAAGGTTTTTGCCTTGAAAACACGCGGGATTAAGTATTTTAGTGTTCCTACACAATAAAGTTGACCACCTCGAGTCCTCCAGCCAATTTTCAGACACAATACACGACGCGACATGCTCCGGCTACTTCCGACTGAGTGCCGAGCCTGCCAGGTAGTTTGACAGATATCTGATCTTTTCGCACTTCAAGCCACTTGCCCTCTCCCACCATGCAACATGTGTCGCAATATGAGGACGAGCACGATGGGGAAGCCTCGTCGCCGATACAGCGTAGGGAAATGCTCCGACGACGACGACAATGACAACCAGCCACCTTCATTCAACTTGGGTTTAAATTTTGACGCGAAATTCATTTTAGTATCATCGAGACTGCTTTGAAGGCGTGAAATTCACGTAGGGGTGGACGCGCGACACGTGCACTCCGCCAAAAAAAAGCATCGTAAAGAGCCCTAGAGCTCAATTATCATTTAGTTCGCACTCAACGTTGCTTTGCACGGTATATTAAATAGTATCAATTATTTCATTCTTCTCAGTTTGTGTCTAGGGAGGTTTGAATGACTTCTACTAATTAAGAAGGGTCAATTGAACAGTAAGTGCTTAAGATTCTCGCACTATACTCCGAACTGCGCCAAAACTTGGCGAATTTGGTTGAAATTTGGTGTGCACCGCTGATCGGGAGCGGTGGCCCGTGACAACAGTGGGAATCTCCTTCCCGATATGGCAGGAGGCGGGGAGGGGGGGACCAGCCGACGGCCAGGAAAAAACTTTTGTAGGTGATATCTTTTTCTCTTATCGTTGGATCCCCTTGCTACTTCCCCCCACTTTGTCTTACGCCTCGATGGTTTATCAACCAAAATTGCTGAGCGCCCACACACAACCAAGATATTCTCGATTCTCACCCGCAGACCATACATTGCTGGGCTCCAGGTTGCTGGAGTCTGATGGACTCCTCACGGTAATCTGGCGGTCACACTTGTTCACGACGAGAATTTCGATGCCGAACGCGTTGAGAAATGTTCAATCAATACATGGAGAATTTTGCGGCCCATCCTCGGAGTCGACGAAGCGATCCGGATCCAAGCGGGGGGAACTTGGCACAATGTTGTCGCTCACGCTGCCCCCATCCCTTCCCGCGACGGCAGTGATTAAAGCACGGTTGAAGACTAGCTACGAAAGGGTGGATACCACGGTGAAATTTGCGACTTCCGATACATGTGCAGCGACGAGCAGCTGAACACGCGGGATACTGCTCCTGTACGGATCTCCGTGACCACGAAAGCAGAAGCGGACTTCTTGTTAACACAAGGAGCCTTACTCTTTGGGACTCGATGCCGGGTAACACTCTACAAGAAGGATCACAAAGCGCAGTAGTCCAGCTCCAAAACATGGCTCCTCGTCCCCTTCCTCTATCTTACTTACCAGTGCCTGCCTTCACCGGAGGCCTAGACGCCAAATAGCTTATGCCGTCGGTCACTTATTATATTTTCTAGACCTCACGGACCTCTCTTTTACGGTGCTATGCGCCACCGCTCGTCACTCCTAATGTTGGGGTGTCGAGCATGATATCACAGACAATCATGATAGACGGCCGCAACTCTCTTCGTATATAGCAGACTGTACCATGCAGACGATGCCTGACATACCGTACGCGGTGATGGGCAAATAAATTGGAATAAAAAAAATAAAAATAAAAAAAGGGCTTCATGTCAATTATCTTTTCTCGTCGATTTTCTAGAGCTTCTGGGAGGCAAAATTTGGCACGGAAAATCAACTGAACAGGCTTCAGATATATACAATAGTCTCCCTCTTTTTCCTCCTTTCTCCCCTCTCTTTTTGCTGCCGACAACAGACATAAGCCATGAGCCCTTTTCAGGCTCATGTGCTATGGTGCGCGTCACTTAGTCACCACCTCCTTTGCACTAGTGCCAAATCGGCCGGAGACCGAATTTTTTTTGAAATACGCTGTTTCAGCCTGAAATTTGACTGAATGTGGTGCTTTTGGAGGGAACTTTTGACGTACCTACAGTGCGATCTTGGGTGTAGTGAGCACTTAGAGAGAGGTAGACTGCTCAATATTGCTGTATATTGAACCTTCCGGAGGCCAAAAAAATCCAATTTTGGCCTGTAGTGCCAAATTGGGTGGGGTGAAAATTTATAACTCCTTCAAATATTTAAATTTCGAAAATCCCTCTTGCCAAAATGTTCCTCTGCTGAAAAGGAGACGTTTTGCATAAGCCCGTTGTTGGCTCTTGCCTGATAAGGCAAGGGCCGACATAGACCATTCGCACGCTGTCGCTAGCGCACGTAAGCCTTGGACCAGCCTCCAAGCGTTGCGAGCAAGCGGTTCTATGTAGCAGAGCACCTCGAACGCCATCACAAGAAGTCGTTGCAGTGGAAAACTACTCGTGCAACACTGAACCTCGGCGAGAATTAGCACCGATTCACGAGCTCTTATAGGACTCGGAGCGACAATCGGGGTGTCTTCCTGCTATTGAGCACGAGCCTGTTGAGTTGGACTACAATGCGGACCGTATGTTCCTCTCAGCCTCGATCAGAAACTGCAACTCACATTCTGTAGCGTACGTTGGCGTTGATCTGACATCGTTCAATCGGTGATCCGCTTACGAATCAACCCCGGCCGAGCCGGCTTCGTCACCCGAGAAACGGGGGGTTGGCTGCTGTAACAGACTTGTATGATGGGACGGATAGTCCAACGGTTGTGCCACGTGCAATTCCGGCACGTTCCATTTTACTCAGTCGTTACATTAAAATGTAACAACAGGCGAAAATGGAACATGCGGGAGTCGCACCCGCATAACCGTTAGACTATCTGTCCCTTCGTCTCACGTCCGTTTCTGGGTCCAAGTTACCCCAGTTCGGCCACGTGACCGCTGTAACGTGCCGATTCGTTACATCCGCCCTCCTGCCGAGGTTCTGCGGAAGCTCGGCAAACTTATGCCAGCTGCGGGAGTCGAACACGACTCACTGATGTTCCACCAAATGTAACAACAGGCGAAAATGGAACATGCGGGAGTCGCACCCGCATAACCGTTAGACTATCTGTCCCTTCGTCTCACGTCCGTTTCTGGGTCCAAGTTACCCCAGTTCGGCCACGTGACCGCTGTAACGTGCCGATTCGTTATAACTTACACACAAGCACTCATCGCAACTGCGCAACGACAGCTTGTTCTCGATTTCGGCACAAATGACGGCGGCGGCGAGCGGTCGTCGAAACGACCCAGTATAGCGGCAGAGAGCGAGAAGGCGAAGAGGGGCCGCCGCCGGTGCGCGCACGCTCAGTGTGGGGAGGAGCTTGCATGCCCGGGAACAGGTGGACGAGGGAAGTGTCAGCATCGGCGCCAGTGTTGCGGTTGACCCGGGTCTTGACCTTGGGTCAAGCTTCAAGAGTCAACGGTCAACCAGGCTCTAGTTGACCTGACCTTGACCCCGGGTCAGCGTGGGTCAGATCAATTTGTTGATGTTTGGCTCTCCTCCATAAGCGGACATCGCATCAGTTCTCATGGTGGATTGAGCTCGATTTTGTGCTGGCGGTGGACCGTGCAGCAAAAGACCTCGGAAACAGGCCACAGAAGTACATCTGAACATTGTAAAGAGCCTCCTGCCTCGAGCCATTACTAAATACATAATTAAATAATTAATAGGCCCAAAGGTCAAGAAGGTCAACCCCCTCTTGACCTGACCTTGACCTGACCCTTGAGTCTTGACCCTCGGGTCAGGTCAAGTAGCTGACCTGACCTCCGCAACACTGAGCATCGCGACAGGGTGGACCACAAGGAGCTTGGCAGCAAGCGACATAGGAAAAAGGGAGATACTTGAATTGATTCACGCACAGTAACACATCCGTGCTAGCTAAAGAATATATTTGATTTACTGTGTAGATGGAAACAGTGAGTGAGTGAGGAGCAAGGCCGAAGCAATGGCCACGTACCAGTGAAATGTGTGCGCGCGCGACGAGCGCAGCACCGGCGTATACAGTAGCGACGGTGCGCAGGACGCGTGCGTATGCATTGCGTCTCGGGGATGACGAGCTCGTCGGCCAGTCATACCTTCATCCTCTTGAAGGGGCCATGCAAGCCCTCGGCGCTGTTGTGGTGTTGACGTTCCGGTTGTTTTGCGAGCCACCAAACCAGCCACCGTATGACGTAGCCGCTCGGAACCGCATGCCGTTAGAGCCACCGGGTGGCTCCGGGTGGCTCACCGCAAACTCTCTAAATTTAATGATGGAAGAGTGACGGAATATTTTGGCGAGACAGATCCGAAAAGGGCAAGAATGAGGTAATGGGCCAGGCGTGGGAACAACACAGGCCAGCGCATTCCCTTCCATTTCGCACTCTGGTGTCCGCGGCGGCAGCAAAGACAATTCAAGGATTTCCGCAAGTTACAGAAGGTTTATACTACTCGTGGTGCGAATAAGTCTCGGGCGGTCAGTCTTTCGACCGTTTTCAGCCGTTAGGGCGTTTTTCTTGCCTCCTGCTCCGCTTTCGTTGCCGCCACCTTCGCCTCCTGTCCAAAAAAAACCGCCCTAGGTATTTTTTTTTAGTTTCCGCACACCCTTGGAGACCCGTTCAAGATTATGGATTCGTTCAAGGCTTCTGGGCTCCTTCACTCGTCGACCTCTGCGGATCCGTCGACTTGTCTACGACCTTGGTTTTGTTCCATATCTCGACTCAGCTGTTTGTTTTTTCAACACTTAGGTTCTCTGGGCCACGATTCCCTTGTTTAACACAAGCATGAAACATGCAACATTTGGGATTTTTTGGGCATTTTGGCTCATTACCATATAAGGCACTTCCGCCTGAAATCATTTTACAGTCACCCCCTGTACCCAACTCTTTACAACAGCGATTACAACAGCGATTCATCATACCAATACTATTTTCCGGTGCAACTCACTGTTGAAAAGAGGTGGGAACAGGGGGTGATTGTGAAATGATTTCCGGCGGTATAGTAATAGGGTGAAGTGCTCAGTGTTCCATATGACGTGCCTAGCACTTGGTCTGGGTCAATTTACTACCTTTCTGCCTCAAAAGCCTGAAAATACCTGTGTTGCATTATTTTTCGCCACCACTGTACTCGTGGTGCGATTAAGTCACGGCCGGTCTTTTTCGAGTCTCGACACCGGGATAGAGGGTGAAGTGACGTCACTTGAGGTCGAGCGAGGTTGATGGGCCATCACCTCAAGCTACCTCAACCTCACCTCCCGGCCATTGACATGAAGCCCTTGATCTGGGACTTTGGTGTGCACAGCTTAGATACTTATGGAATGGACTTTAGTGAATTTGTATTTGAAGACTAATCTTTTCTACCAGAATATTCAATTGATTATAAATGAGTACACGGAACTCAGAATCGCGCAAGCCCTCCCTTTACTGTAAGCCGGGCACCGGCATTGCAAAACCTACTTTCTGACTCTCGCCAACGCCCCTAGAAGTCATGTTGGTCAATCTGAGATATTAATGATCTCATCAATGATGGTACCTGTTTGGCGATGTTTATCCGATTCATATACTCCGGATTGCCACACCCATGATGTCAGCTCCAGGAAATCTCAGCTCTATGAGCTCGATACCATCGGTACATCTCGCCCGGGCTTATGTACACACGTATTGACATTATCTCACCGGTTTCGTACTTCAGTCAAACTCAGAGGAATTGGGGGGTCTTGAGAAGGTCGTGCTTGAAGGACTTCTGATAGAGCAGTGCCAACGTTCAGGCATATCTTTGTTCACACCCCATCTCACATTGACCTTTTGTAATTTCAGGGCTCGTTTCCTCTATCAACAAGGCCCTACAAATGTATTCAGAGGAAAGTGGGAAGACCACAGGTAATTCGATCGTAGTACACTAGTATTGGATTACCGGGTTCTAAAACTTTGGGTTGACACTGAGGCTGGAGTGTGAGAGGAGTTTCTAAAGTAGATAGCGTATCAAGTACCTTACCATGTACCCTTTCTACACATAAATGCTTGAGGTCCAATTGGGCGGTGTTGTGGCAAGAGAGTGTGATCATCGCGCACACGTGATCCAATTGTTTTCCCTTGTTTGACAGCTGTCACATTGTTTAATCCCAACCACCACAACGACGCTCTCAACTCTGCTCTCTCTGCATACAACTCATTCTCTACATCATGTGCGACACCTCTGCCACAAAGAAATCAGCTATTGTCGCGCTGAAGGAGGCTGGCTGGTCAAATCGGGACGTGGCGGAAAAGGAAAATGTCGCGCCCTCTACTGTCTCCAGAATCAATGCCCGCTACGGACCAACCCACAATTTTGACGCAAAGACTCCCAGGCAAGGTCGCCCACGTAAAATAGACGAGCGGGACATCCGTAAAGCACTCAGATTGCTCTCTTCAGGCAAAGCCAAGAATGCTTCGGACTTGCAGAGGAAATATTTCCCCCATTTGCACGTCGATACGATCCGCGCTGCCCTCAAAAAACAAGGATTGAACGCCTATGTGCGTCAATCTCGACCCTTGTTGACACCAGCCCACCGGAGGAAGCGAAAAGAATGGGCGGAACAGCATTGTTATTGGACACCGGAGGATTGGCGGGCGGTGATATTCTCAGACACTGTGGCCGGCAAACCCCGTGAATTTCACCTAGTTGATTCACCTCATTTTCGGGGGAAATTCACCTGATAACCAGGTGAGTTTCACTGGAAAGTTGTGAATTTCACCCAGTTCAATTCACGTAGTTGGACTAAGTGAATGGAACGTTTCATGGGGCTCATTCACTTAGTTTTGGAGTGAATTTCATGTGAAGTTCTCATGAAAAAGGATTCACTTGGTTCCTATTCATGTACAATACTCTTATATTTCACTTGTCAAGTCCATGAAAATCAAGTCAAAAGGGGTGAAAATGCTAATTTGCCGCTTGGGCCAACCAGTCCTCTCTGTTGCCTTCCTTCTACAGATTGTTTCAAGTTGTTGTTGCGCTAATACTCTGACATTCTATTTACTCTACTATTTTGATTCTAAGTCACAAAGTTCCCTCGCATTGACTGTCTTTACCTTATGTGGAAATAACCAGTACTGATGACCAGAACCATGTACCTTGCTCGGGCCACCTTTGACCCCATGAATTTCACGGGGTTGTTGAGTGAATTTCAAGGAATGGTCCCGGAGCTTGGAATGTCATTTTTTGGGCCAATTTGAGGGTATATTACTTCACTTGATTCTTGAGGGAATTTCACGGAGTTCGGATACCAGTCCAGTAGCTCGGATTCACACATTTCATTCACGATATGTTCAGGGGAAATTCACGTACTTGACAGGACCCATACAAGCTACGTGAATCAGGTAAGTGAATGTTCAACTACGTGAATTCGAATTCCCTTGAAAATGCAGTGAATCATCAAATTCACACAACGGCTAAGGGAAATTCACGGGGTTTTACGTCCTCAGTGAGATGAGTCAAAATTTAATATCCCTGCTACATGGGTGGGCAGCGAGGGGGCAGCGCGACTCAATTCCGCCGCCGAGATGGTGATCAAAAGCTGCTAACCCTCGTATTCGCAACTACCGTCCATTCCGCCTGCTCTCATCAATTAGCATATCATCTCAATCAGAGTTTCGCAAACTCGGCCTTTGACAACGCCGATATTAATGAATTAATGAGTTCGGCCCTTTGGGTGAATCCCAGTGTTTAAGAAATAAAAGAGCATGTTTGTACGAGTAAGTTCTTCGAAAGCCTCAAGGTTTCTCCTTGAAAATGCCCCGAACCACGCAGCTCAGATCACGCTCGTCAAAACAGCGCTCAGCTCCTCTCTCACAGTGTCAGATAATCGATAATCGATAAACCTTCACTCGCAATGTCGCTGCCAATCAATTTGTTGTCCTTGGTGTGGCATCTCGGAGTGATATAAGAATCCTCGCCACTCAAGAGAAGTCGCAGCCCGGATCCACGGTACATATGCGAGACAGAAGTCAAAGTGGTGGGAAGCCGAGGAAAGGGTCTTTTTGCTCGTAATCGTATCTCACGGTGAGAAAAAAAGAAAAGAAAGGAAAAAAAATCTGGAATATTAACTTTCCTTTAGCGGCAGCTTGATCGTGGAGTATTGCGGGGCGCGTATCGGTACTACCCAGAAAGATAGGCTGCTAGAGCAAGGATGTGTATACATCTTACAGGCCACAGTAAACGTGGGCACGGGCCTCCACCCCGTCGTGCTTTTGGCTCGGTGACTCCCCTCCTCCCTCCTGTGCGACCTTAGTCTTCTCCCCGGGCCCTAGTCCTTTCCCCCCGTCGTCGTCATAGCTCATTTTTGTGTCATTTTCTTTTGTTTCCTTTCTCTTCTTGGGTGCTTGCGCTGCCTCTTCGTTCCCTCCCCCACCTTCGGCAGGTCGACTTCGATGCCTTCTCTCCGGCCCGGTTTCAGACTCGTCAAGGTCAATGGACTACTCAGCTGGCACCATGAAGATCGTGGGCACTGGACGCCTCCGACGGATGGAAGGATTTTGATGGAGAACGGAACGTGAGTACGTGCACAGATCTGCTGGGGCCACAATCGCGTAGGAGGCTGCTGGGAAGGTCGCCGCCAGTGCCTACGCCGCCATGTCTGCTCTCATTGCGGTAGTCGTCACCACACCGCGCCTTTTTGCGCGCGCCGTTCCTCAAACCCCCCGGACGTAGCTCGGCCAGTCCTGCCTCAGAAAAATCCCCTGATGGCGCGTTATCAAAGCCGGGTGAGCGAGGGAGAGATGCTTCTGGCTCTCCTCGCTCAGATTTGAGCAGGAAAGTCCCATCTCCTCCCCTAGTCACCCATACAGCCGATTCTGACCGCCCTCTCTCCCCGATTGAGGTTATGGCGCAATCCCTGCCCCCGGCACGCCCCAACACGGACCTACTCTTCCCTCTCACTACTTCGCATTTAAAACCCATCCCTCCGACGAAGCTTCACCCCGAGGCGTGGGCTCGTGCGCTCGCAGACTACCCAGATCGCTCGTTCGCTGAGACCTTTGTCTCTGCTATCCGCCACGGTGTTCTCTTGGGTGTGGATCCTATGCTTATGCCCTCTCCATCTCCTTCTGCCCCTGCCCCTCTTCCATCCGCGCTTGCGTTCCCCGAGACAGTGGACAAGGATATTGCCCATGAGGTCTCTCTTGGGCGTATCATTGACATCACAGACATGGCTGATACTGTTAAGCCTGTCCTTTCTCCGCTGGGCTCCGTGCCCAAGAAATATAGCGAGAAACGTCGTCGGATCCATCACCTCTCATATCCTCCTGGATCCTCAGTCAATGACGCGATCCCTGCTGAGTACGGCCATCTGGTCTACGAGGCTGTCATGGGGGCTATTGACCGTGTACGGAAGGCAGGCCCTGGATCCTTCCTTTACAAGGCAGATCTGGAGGCAGCGTTCAGGCATATTCCAATTCACCCAGACCATGTACATCTGATGGGCTTTGAGTGGAAGATGCGTCTACTCCTGGACATCTTCCTGCCGTTCGGTATTCGTACTGGTCCACGCCTGTGCAATTACTTTGCGGAGGCTCATCACTGGATTCTACTGTCTCGTGATGAAGTCATGAAGCTCATCCAGCATTACCTGGATGACTGGATCAATGTCACCCCTGCCTCCAAGGGTTTGGCATATGCTGAGCATGGTCGTGCTGTTTTCCGCTCCGTAGCTGCGGAGCTTGGTTTTTCAATATCCGGTGATAAGGAGGAGGGGCCCACTCACTGCCTCGAGTTTCTCGGCATTGAGCTTGACACCGTGAAGATGCAGGCACGCCTTCCTGCAGACAAGCTTGGTCGGCTTCTTTTGCTGCTCGATCAGTGTCTGTCCCGGGGTCCTGCTAGCCACTACGAACTCGAGCAGTTGTGTGGTCACCTCGTTTTTGCTCAGTCCGTGATTCCCGTTGGTCGCTTTTTCACCCGTCGCATCCGAGACTTCCTGCGGAGTCTCGCCTTCCTTCCCCGTCGCCAACGCCGTCGCCTTCCTGCCTCTGCCAAGCTTGACATTGCTTGGTGGAACTCATTCCTGCCAACTTTGAATGGCATTTATGTGATTGGACCTCCTCGTATCAGCTTCGAGGTTTTCACTGATGCCAGTGGCAAGCTTGGTATTGGTGGACATTGGGCAGGTGTTGACCTGTTCTTCACTGAGCCAGTGCCAGCACGCTACCGTCGTCATCCAATCCATTGGAAGGAGATGCGCGGAGTCCTGCGTGCTGCGGAGATCTGGGGCCACTGCTGGACTGGCTTTGAGGTTGTCTTTCGTATTGATAACGAAGCCATCTCTACCTGCCTACAGTCTGGCTCCATTGATCACCCACCAACTCAGGCTTTGTTTCGTGCATTTGCTCTCCTTGCGGTGCATCACGATTTCACCTTCCGCCCACTGTGGATCCCCACCCATGAAAAGGCAGTCGCTGACGCCCTCTCTCGCTTCAAGTGGCTCAGTCTTGCTGAGTTGCGTCCTCTGTGGCCACTCCCAAAGTCTGGTACCCGCCCTGCCACAGTCGCTGTCTCCCCCTCTTCCCTTACTGTTTCACCTTCCTCACACCACCATCTTTGACCTCCCCACCCCCCATCCCTTCCCCTGCTCACCTTCTCTTTCCCTTGATTTTTGGAGCCTCTGGCGCTTCACCCTGTTTTCACCCGCCTGTGGCTGCTTCATGGTGAGCTGTTGGTTGTGGGCTGCCTTGGCTCTCCCGCCTTCCCGGTGGAGTGTAGCGAGCTCCGTTTTCGGACTTCAAGCCCAATAAATGATGGCTTGGCTTAGAAATTCTCTCTCTCCGGAAGCTCAGGCCAATCCTTGAGCCCGGAGAGGAGATCACAACAGACTACGGAAGGTGAGCGACGAGATTAAGTCACAGTCAGAGTACGTTGACTAGGAGTAGAGATTTTAGGCCGTCTCCCTGCTTATGCTTACACTGCACGCATGGTACAAAACCACGTCAGACAGGTGAGGAGACAACAAACCTGCCGCGTCTGGAACTGGTAGACCTAGACTACTTCCAAAGCCCGTTCATGAGTATTCGAATCGAGGGGGAAGAAATTGAAGGCAATCTTATAAGTCTTCTTCCATATGTGTCAAAACAGGGAACAAGCACCTGGACGTTTTGTCTTTTCTGGCTTGTCAGCAGAAAGGGGACCCCTCACACTCCAATTCCAATTAGAAAGTGATCGTTCAAATATGGAAACAGCCAGTGCACATAGTACTCCTCTCAATATCTCATAGATGTGTTTATGGCGGTCAAAGTGATGTTTTAATCAAAACCCAATATCTCACGGTTTTGCGCGTATATAGTGCGAGTTGGTGGAAACATATCCCAGGTGGGGAGAAACCGATATCTGAGGTGAAGTGAGATATAGAAAGTTGGAGGTCAGATATATATAAAGTTGAAGTTTGGATATATATCTCGGAGACAAAATATATAGGAAGTGAGACTCACACAGAAAATATATCGCAACTTTATAGAAAGTGGGAAGATATTGTCGATATCCTCGTCTGGAGGCTGTGCTAACCCTAATGATCGCTGTCCTTAATGGTCCATGTCCTGTCCTCCGTGTCACAAATCACCGGCGCAGGTAGTAGGATCGGTCGGTGAAGGGACGTGGCAACCACTCGATGAATTCCGCCGCATCAGTGACGTCGGAATCGGGGAATTTGATGGGGGCGGTGTTGCTCGCCAACATTACGGCATAATTCAACACACACTCAACATGAACTTAACGTGAACCACAACTGTGTTTTCTCGATTTACCGGCTCAACAAGTTAGCTCGAGAGTGTCAAGAGTCCTGGTAGTCTCAGCGCCAGCCTGCCACGACATCCCAATTCGGGAACCCTGTCGTGACAGTCTGGGACGTATACGTAACGCGTCACTTAAGGTGTTCGTTCACTATACCACTTATGGGGTATGACAGAGTGGACTGTAATGTGAATTTTCTATCTAGATCGTCATTATATATATTGCCTTTCTCTGGATAAACTCCATCGATTTTCTATGCTCGAGTCCATCTTCCTCTTCAGAGAGAAAGGCTGTATTCATGTCCTTCAACCGTCTGCTACATAGATATCCAAGCAATCTCCGTCTCCTTGTCCTCCACGATAACACTTGCTTCGGGTTGCATAACAACTCTCAGCCACTGTAGATCAGTTTTTCAATGCAAATCTACATCTATGATCTCGCACGGTACAAATGTAGATTTTTAAAAGTACAACATGTACAGAGGCGATCGTTACCCTACAACTGTTTTGGATATTTTATACGGGTTTTGATCGAGTGGTGCTTGCTCGTTTGTGCTTACCATTATTTCAAGGCTCGAGGTTGTCAGAGGATAAGCTATGATAGAGGGAGAGTCGGGAAGACCTGACGTGACCGTGACCCGCCACTTTCGTGCCTAGGCCCTACTCCCGACCACGTCCTCGACTCTCCCCAGCAAATTGTAAGTTCTTCTCGGATCTTCAAAGCAGCCCCTCCGAATCTCACCAAACTTGGCACTTCTGTCTTTCAGCCTGCCGACGTGGGTCTCAATCGTGTCTTCAAACATCATATCAAGCAGGCATACCTCAATTGGATGGTTGATTGCCATTCGGAGCCACTCAAGAACGGTTTGACGCCAGAACAGGTTAAATTCTCAACATCTGTTCCGGTCCTCCGCGACGCCTCAGTGAAACCGATTGTAGAGTTGTATGAGTGGGGGCAGACACTACCCGGTTGGGACTTAATCAGGCGGGCAAGTGCTTGATTGATACATCTGCAACCGACTCAGAGCTCACTCGTTGTGTGCAGTCTTGGGAAAAATGCACTGTCGGTGAATTCAATCTCGGAGAAGAATGTCTCAAATCCAAGAAAACTAAGGCGGCATACCACGAATACTTACTAAAACATCCAGACTTCCGCAAGGAGATTGAAGATAAAATTGGCCAAGTTCTCGACGTTGATGAAGAAGGTGTTGCCGCGGCGGCAGTTACAGAGGAAGCCGAGGTAGCAGCCATGGGAGAAGACGACGTATTCACGCGGGATGATCAGGACTCTACCGAGATTCCGCTACACTCTGTCGTGCATGCCGCCCTTCAAATTGATGTCCCTCCGGAAAAGTTGCCAAACACAAGCAAATTCTGTGTTTCATTGGAGACGGTGGGCACGGATGGGAGCGGTACCTTGAAAGCGAACGGAGAGATGGAGAACATCTGGGCATATAATGATAACGGGCAGCCCTGGAGTGAGGGTAATCTAGCGGACGAAACATTCTAAAAGTTGTAGCGAATTGACACTTTTTTTGGCCCTTTTTTGAAGCCCAAAAAGTCTGGAAAAATGAATCTTTATGAAAATGCGTTTCCATCCAAGCAATGGTCGGCGCCTTATGCGTTACGCAGCAGAAAGTAGGCAACATTTTGTGGGGTGCGTTATGCGTTACGTTGCTACTAGTACCATACACGTCGGTACAGTATTTGTGAGACAGGTGTTGTTTGATAAAAATCTTCTCTTTCGGAAACAAGGCCACACAGACGCTTTTGGCTGATCACGTGTTCTAGTGATCCTGCCGCTGATATAAAACCTGGTTTTTCGATTTGCACGTTGTTGACATCGACTCTTCGACTTGAACCACCACACCTTATCCCGCCAGCAAAACAAATGGCTCCCAAAGTTGGCATACAAGTTAACTCCGTTTCTGCCCTCTCATTCTCTCGCTCAGCCCGCATCCACCACCGGAAACTTGAAGTCCTCCACCGCAGGCGAGGCCCCCGCCAAGGCGCGTGCTCTTGTAATCAGACTTGACGCGGCACTGACAATATTTCTACACGGAGGGGGGCAAGGCTGCCAAAAAGACCGTGACTAAGAAGTCGGCGGCGCCTACAGCTGACGGCGAGAAAAAGAAGCGCAAGAAGGCGCGCAAGGAGACTTACACCTCCTACATTTACAAGGGTGCGTCTTGGGTTGGCGCTGCCACCTGTTTAATAGCAGTGTTGACGGAGAGCGTCACAGTCCTGAAGCAGGTCCACCCCGACACCGGTATCTCGAGCAAGGCCATGGCCATCCTCAACTCCTTCGTCAACGATATCTTCGACCGTATCGCGTCGGAGGCATCCAGTGCGTCGTCCATCACATCCCGACCTTCGCCCACTGACTTCATCGCAGAGCTTGCACAGTACTCGAAGAAGTCGACGATCTCGTCGCGGGAAATCGAGACGAGTGTCCGCCTTATCCTGCCTGGTGAGCTCGCCAAGCATGCCATCAGTGAGGGTGAGTGGTTTGTTTTTGCAAATCCCTTTTTAGTCTCCCGTTCATTCTGGCGCGTTGTCCAGGCACCAAATCTGTCACGAAGTTCTCGTCCGCGACGACCACCAAATAGTTGTGTCGCGTCGTCGTTGTCTTCCTCCAGTTCATCCTATTTTTACGCAGTTCATACATCCATTGAGCTTGAGGAATGCATTTAGATTCGTGTTCCTGAAGAATAGATACAGTGACGGAAAAATACTATTTGCCTTTTCGCGCCGAGTCCAAGCACCGTATGAGATCATCATCATCGTTCAACGTCACATGCATCATCATTAGAAGGCCCCCGGTCACTACGGTACCGGTTATCACAAGAGATGCCGAAGATGCTTATCGGCGACTGACAGCAACTTGAACTGACCACACCATGATCGGGATAAACAACTCGCGACACGACACACCAAATTGGGATGTGTGATACATAAGATCAAAGCCGACACAAGTGGATCAAACTGATTCTCAAGCGGCACATGTTTACGTCACTGCCCATTCTGCATCCTCGGCAATGAAATTCGGCTTTAACTAAATATGATTTGTATGCCGGAGTTCCGGCCTACAGAAGGGGGAGCTTGCGCGAATCCGTATCAATATTACAATGTACATACATTGGAGTAAAATAAGTTGAACAAGAAATTATAAACTATGTCCAAGTAGATTCGGTTTCAGAAAAATACATATTCACTAAGGTCCATTCCTTGGCTGTCTAGAGTAAATGTAAGTTGAGCTCTCCGTTGTGTATCAGTTTCAAGCATCCGCATTGAATCTGTTACATTAGCTCTTTTCGATCGTCCCCGGTGAAAACTCGTTCTAAATGCAATTCCAGCCAGAGTCTTGATCATGACGCGTGAAATGAACAGCTACGGACACACAAAAAAAATCCTCGGAGGATCCAGGGAGTACCAAGAAGTTGTATTCTCACGTCTGTGAAACAGTCGTGAGGAAAGGAACTTTTAGGAAGCCCAAATTCTTCGCAGATAGTCGTCGAAGACATGGCAGCACCGGCCAAGCACCGGCGCATCTGCCAAAATTGTGTTCCCATCACCACCCATCACCTGGGATCAAGCGGACTGTCTCTGGATCAAGCGGAAATCCCTCGCATCACTCGGAGTCACAATATATCACGCATTTATTGATTACATCAAAACGCTCTCGAGCACAGCTTATTGCTTTTCGGTGACGGCTCTGATAAAAGGGGGAGCAAGCTCCCCCAATCAAACTCGGAATCAACTTAAGAACCCCGGCCCGAAACATTGAAAATATTCCCGAGTGGGCCTCCATATTAGGTATTTACATCAACGACACATCTGCTGAAGATGTGCCGTGTGTCGGTTCTGATGCATTACGGCACGACTTGTGTCGTGTCGGCTGTTGTATATCCTCAACTATGATGCACTATGATGCTGGACAGAGCTTGGGTGAGCCAGAGAGACTGAAGCATCGTAGAGCAAGCCAGAGAGCGGTCTTCCTTGGAGCTAAGTCCAAATTTGGGGAGGGGGGGTCGTGGGACAGGTGTTGTCGATAAGCATTTTCGGCACCTCTTGGGTTATCAGGGCGCGGTAACCAACAGACTTCGTAATGAGTTATCGAGTGAAGAAGTCTGTGCAAGAGACTACAGTGGTGGCAAATAGAAATTGCCGTGGCTTTTTGGCCAAAATCTTGCTGTATACTTCACCGAATGACCTGAAATAAAATGTAGAAATAAATATATGATACCTCTGTACTGCTTAGGACACTCAGTTATATATTACGCCCTGACAATGCATCAATAACAGGACAGTTTCTTATTATTGCCATATCTGGAAAGACTCAATGTATCCTCAGCAAAAAAGTGTCACAATAGGATGAAAGTACTTGAAAAACAGTCCTAGTTTCTACTTTTGTTGAATGGAATTGACCCTCATTTGAGCTCACAACAACCGCTCAGAGTTGGCTATTTTCACACAAAATAGCTGAAAATGCAGAGAAAATAGCTAAAATGACCTACTTCGAGCGGCTGTTGTGAGCTCAAATGACGATCAATTCCAGTCAGTCAAAGCGAGAACTAGCATTGTTTTTCAAGTACTTTTATCCTATTATGACACTTTTTTGCTGAGGGTACATTGTGTTTTTCCGGATATGGCAAAAAAACGGAAACCATCCATTATTGATGCATTGTCAGTGCATGATATATTGCTGAGTGTTCTAAGAGGTACAGAAGTATCACATACCCATCTCTACATCTTATTTGAGGTCATTCGGTGATGTATACATCGAGATTTTTACCAAAAAGCCACGGCAATTTCTATTTGCCACCACTGTAGGGCTGCTAAATTCTTTATAGCTCGTCCGTCCCGAGGATCCCTGCTACTTCACCAAAATGCCTGTCTGCGAAAATTTCGAATTCGGATAAGGTAGGCGTCGCTCGGATCCGACACCCTTATATAAGCATTAACGTTTGCACAGCCACACGCCAAATCCTGAGGATTCGAGAAATTTAACGTGCTTTTCTACTAATTTTGAAGGCTGTGAGGCATAATGAAAAAAAAAAATCAGACGCGGGCAATTGCTGGGGTCCAGAGCAGCATGCATATTAGGTGTTTTTTGTTGGTATCAAATACGATCTTTGAGTCGTTCTGCACATTCTCGCATAGTAAGACAACACAATGCTGGTGTACACTGTAGTGAATATCTCTTTGCTGTACGGCTGTATGCCGGCTTGACGTATACACGCTCCCCTCAGCTTGACAGGTGGGCGTAACTTCTGTGACGTACGTATTTTCTTTCCGGTCTTCTCTTTTGTCGTGGTGTGAAGTGAGATTGATGAGAATTTCCAAATGTAGTAAGCACTCCTGATTACATAGGAACCAGGCGGGACTTTGAAACTGCTCTCAGAGGTATTCACAAACGTAGCTTACATCTATTTTACCCTATTTACCAAGTTTCAGCATCAATAACGCGTTCTAATGGCACGAATTTCGCGACTCGGATTCTGATTATGTCAACTTATGTAATAAGAGCCTACTCCAATCGCACCCTCGCGGTAACAACTAGACTAGATTCTACCGGACACATACAGTCCCTGGTAAGCGAGGGCAGTATACACTCTTTTTAAACATGTTTATAAACACCGGTTTTTGAATGGCCAGGTCGAGACAGGACCCCGGATACTTAATTGACCCAAATGCCTGATCCCGATCCTGACAACTTTTGAGAAAATTTTGCGCTTCGCTTGTTCCAAATCCTGACAAATTGGCCCCAGGAGGCGCGAAGGCCTGGGTCAAATCCTGACAAGTTTGGGGGTCGGAGGGCAGCCCAAACTTCCTAGGAGGCTCCAAATTGCCCCGGATTTGGCCGGAAACACAAAACTGAAGGCCAAAATGGCGGGTTTTCCCGAAGGAATGCGCTAAATGGCTTCTGTTCATTCTCTTTCACAATCCCGCTCGCGGCGGACCCGACCCCCGTGGCAAGAAGCACGCTCGCGCTGTCGCTCGGTTCCTCCGCGCCGCGCGGTCGCACAATGTCTCACATCCTTGACCTCATCTATCACCACAAGGCCGGTTTCCCCGCCAGCAAATCTGTCGAATCGCATGAGCAGAAGTATATGTTCTCCACCATAATTCCCTTCGATGAGATTCACCGCGCGCGGCCCTGTATCTCCGCATGGGCAAGGGCCGCAAACAAGTCGGCCGCGCAACAAAGGACGATCCAGCACATCCAGAACGTCATGTACAGATTCGCGCGCACACTAACGGTCGAATTTCCAGCAGGTAACACACACCAAGTTTACCCAAATCAGTGGGTTTCCTTGCAGTGCAAACATTGTACAGTGCCAATAGCCAAAACCTGTCACAAACATGACAGATTCGGTTTGTTTTTGTAGATAGACCTATTCTACACAAGGAATACATCCCGTCTATCCTATTTCCACCGACCAGTGAGTCGTTTTTCCGTGCAGTAGGGTGGCTTTGATGGTAATTTCCATATTTGGTAAGTAAATTCATTGTGCCGCAACTGTATATGGAAATTCAAAAATTTGATTGGTGGTTCATCCTTCAGAACGTCATTGCCCGGCATAAGTAAAGTTTTGTTCACAACAGTAGATTATGCGCATCGATGCGTGAAAAGAATCCGGCCGAATTATGCCCCAAACAACATTGTTAATAAGTAGAACATCACATACTTAGACTTCATTTCAGACTCATTTCTGGTGAGGATGAAATTGATACTCACAAATAATTGCCAATTGCAGCAGGTCAGGGACGCGGGGGAGCCTATAAATGCATTCTTCACTGCATGGAAAACAACCAAGGTAACAATATTGAACAACAGAGCTTGAGGATTCTCAAACAATTATAAGGGAATTCAACACAGTTGGAACCGCTGTCACCTGATAGGCCGAGTTCTGCCAAAAAACAAAGAGGGCTTCTTTAGCTCTAGAAAGAGAGATAAGTTAATTTCTTGAGCCCCTGGGGAAGAAATGGCGGCTTCAAAATGCAGAATAATAGCAGATAGTTGGATGAAACTCTTCTTTTGACCTGCCGTTCCAAGAATATGCAGATCCCAGTCAAGACTCAGAAGAAGAAAGATGTACAAAATTTTGTTGAGCCGGAGGCCTGGTGATGTTAGGACAAAGTGGAAAGCAGCCTGAAAAGAAACCAAAAAAGTCTAAAGTTTCCGGTTTCTAACCGGTCACTTGCAAATATTGACGGAGTTAGCGGTGTGAGAGGCTCTAAAATAGTGTGGGTGGCGTACTCTAATCGTATCTACGATTACCGACGCTATTGGTAACGAGAGACGCGGTGGAGCAGGAGAGCAAGAGGTTCGCGTCTGCGTAGTGTGCTGCTGTTTGTAGTGATTGGGCCGAGTTGCCGCGGTTGACGTGCAAAAATGTACAAAGATCTTGAAAACTATTCGCTGTGGCTCGCCAGTTGGGCTCTCGACATAGGTTTGAAATCAGCGGATTTCTACGGAACCACCGGCATCGATAGTAAATCAAAGCAAGAAACCGCTGTTTTGCGTGGTCCAATGAGCACTCGAGAACATGAGTTTTGGGGGTGAATAGGTCAGCTTAAATGATAAGAGTCTCCCTCTTTTTTCCCCTCTTTTTCTCTTTCTTCGTTTTGAAAAAACGCGATTTTTTCATTCCATCCACAGACATACATAGTACATGAGCCTTACCCAGCACAGTAAAGTTATGACAGGGTTCCCTTTGGGATGAAACCCTGTCATAAGAGTCTGGTCACGAGACTAGCAAGTGCAGTTCAGAAGCAATAAACCAAATTTATAATAAATCGACCCCGAAAGTGAAGCTGGGTCGGAGACTGCCCACCCCTCACACAGTGTAGACCACAAAAAAAGGCGGACACCTGTGATAAAATCGGCCTCGCCTACTGTAGATTTTACTGAATGTCTTACGCATTGCCTGCTGGACACCTATAATTATTCTACTCTATGTTCTGGTGCTGCGCGTCCGACATCATTATTGAACCTCATAAAAATGCATGGGTATGTACGCACACATCCATGCCATCGGCTGCCCTGCTCAAACTGATGACACCTTGCCATTTTTCGACCAATCCCCGGGCACGGTCGCGGAAGTGGAACTCGTCGTCTCGAGGGATGCGCGAGGACTCGAGAAGGAGGATGTGGCGCATAACTTTGCCAATTTTGGAGAACTGTAGTGCAGTATGCGGGAGTTAGATCGAACAATGAAGACAAAGGGCAGTATGTAGCTTACGGTGAGGTATGCCATGGTGATACCCTCGTAATCTTCGATGGTCTTGAACAACACATCAATTTTGGCCATCTCCTGCATGGGGAGGCCGCCATAAGTGAAAGCGCCAACGCCAAAGGACAACTTACATCAGCCTTGGGCGGGATGTTATTCTTGCTGAGGAACGTCTTCTGCAGTTGATGCCTCCAGTTCCGGACCTTCAGCGCCTCGGGGTTGGATTCAAGTTCCGCTGTCACCAGGTTAATGTTATCCGCTTCCATCCCTGCGCTGGCAAGAGTTTCGTCCTCCCTCTGTACCGTCGGCTTGCTCTTCTTCTGACTCTCCTTCTCTTCACCCGTTCTACCATTCTTCAGCTGAGGCAATTCCCTTTCCCCCTCCTCTGCATCACGGGTTGGTGTCTCGCCCACGGATATGAAAGGTAGGGCTCAACTACGTACCGTCAATCAACTCATCCTCCATTTTAGCCTTGTTTCGCCCCTCGCAATTATCCTGCGCTGCGGGACTGACGGCGTGCTCACGCTCCCATGTTGTTGGATCTAGCGCCTATCGTATAGTATTTGTAGTGAGCAATGAGCATAACGCGACACCAAGTAAGGTTCATACTATCTTGTACCCGTCCTTGAGATCACCGTCCTTCTTAGCATTGTTGACAAAGTTGTGAATCATTGTCGGAGTGAGACGCTCCAGCTCTTTTGGTGGGAGCCAGGAGCTGGACAGAAGCGGGGGGGAGATGGCATTAACTGCGAACGAGGAAGCATGTTACAAATACATACTAGTCGCCTGCAGGCATGAAGCGGACGCAGTAGCTGTCGAGCCAAGGCTGTCAAACAAGTCATCGGGCAACGGCAAATAAAGAGGCTCACACATTGCTCTTCCTCCCTGAGGGACGCTTGTTTGCGACATCGTTGGGGACGTTGTCGGGGTCGACCACCTAGCCCGGAAAGGCAAAGAGTAAACGAAGAGTAAGGAAAACGGGTCGAGAGCGTCCCAGAGCCACCAAGCCCTGGGCTGGGAAGAAAAATTACCATTGCAGGCCACGCCGGGTACCCTCGAACCTTTGCAAGGACAACGTCACGGACGCCGAAAAGCTCTAGCTCAGTCTTTTTCGCGCTCATTCTTTGTCCGTGGGTAGTTATTTGACTTGAGTGTTCACTGTACGCCAAGGTTGATAATTTCAGCCAATTCATCATCACGTGATGTTTCGGTAGCTTCAGTAGCGGCAACCCCGCCATTCCAAAAATCGGTCGCCAGACCGATTAAAGCCGATCGCCCCGGCCAGTAAAACCCTCGGCAATCTGAGGCTATTTCCAGAAAATTGAAAGCTACCCCCGGTCTGAGCATCCAATTTTCATTCCAAATAGCTCTTCTTGACTTCGACATAAAAGTTTAGCCCATCAAATTTTCCTAATAAGGAAATCGGTAGCCATTCAATGGCTCCAATGGCTCTCCGCAAACCCTCTATTGCGTCTTGCCGCCACCCCGTCTGACCCACCTTGTCGGGAACAGATCGTATGGAAGCAATTTTCGGACAGATCCGCGAACTCGGCAGCCGGATGCCAATGGACTCCGAGCGGAGGCATTTGGGTCCAGGTTTTTCGTCAATAAGAATATCAGGTCTGCCATAGAGCTGAGAGACGGGCGGGGTCAATAGAACTAGCAGATCATTAGATGGGTAGATGAAACTGGAGGGGCACTAGGTCCCCTCAATTCTCGCCTCACTTTGGTTTTGATTGGGTTTTGAGAAATAAAATAATTGTTTGCCGACGTTCGCGTATCGCTGCGTTGACAGAAGCAGTCGGAATTTCTCCCACCCGCATGTCGGAAAAATTGAAAAAGCCTGGTAAGGCCTTGGAGCACCTAACGGCCTTATAAGGCCTAATAAGGTTCGAGGGGTGACCTTATAAGGCGCGATAAGGTCTGGTTAGGTCTTCCCAGGCTAACTTCCCGGAGGTTACAAAACTGAGTTGGGGTTGTTAGAGACATGGTAGGTGGGGTTTTATTGCATCTTTTTCGGCGGAAAATTCAGAGTTGTATTGTTTTTGATAATTTGTGCCGGCAACTGGCAGGGATCAAATGTCCGATTGTTGTTGTTGTTGTCTCCTGCCAAATGCCCTGACGGCATGGCAAATCACTCATTTTCCTTGACTTTGTCGTTTCTCCCTATCTGTGCTGGAGTTGAGGGCATCACTGGTCGCTATATACATTCTGTAGAGTATACGGGCACAATATACATGTTTCAGACAAAAAATGGACTCCAGACAAGACAAATTGACACCTCGGAGGCTGCTGATCCCCTTACGTACACACCCGCTTCGCGCCAAAACATCGAATCCTTGCGCCCCGCATACCGTCCTCAATCCCTACCCAGATCGCTTGATCTAAATTGATATGGTGTCGTATCTACAATATCTCGGGAATGTCCCGCGTCGATTTTTGGATTTCATCCTTGATCTTTTAACATAAATGCAGTACAATTGCCAACAAAATATCAGGACCAAAAATAAAAAATCTGCTCTGGACATTCCCGAGATAGTGGAATTCTGAGACTATCTCTCACTCAAAGTTTGGCCAAAATGTCCCTCGTTGGAGCGCTATGCGGGGCGTACTGATTTTGCCAGTTTTTGAGTGATGGGAGCCGTTACATAACCGGCATCAAAGGCGCAGCCATTGCCGGTCACCACAAAGGGAACCCTGTCATAAGAGTCTGGAACAATCAGCGGCCACATACTCGTAACCGTACCATGGCCTTATCAAAATTCGCTTCTTCCTTTTCATGACCTTCAATTTGTGCATATTCGAGGATATTTAGCTGCTCAAAGTCTATTAAGCCTTCCAAACGATTATTTTCCTTCACCATGGTCGTAGCTGCAAGATATTCAGCCTGTGCGTAATTCTGCTGACAGCACGTCCCAAAACGGTCTAACTGGTCAAAAGTTCGCTGAAAGTGCGCAAAGGGCTAAGTTTCTCAACATATAAGAGCCCAAAGAGACTACATCTACCAAATGTACTACCTCACAGTCTGCAGAAGATTCAAAATGAGCTATTTGAGGCCCTCGACCCGTTTTGGGACGTAACAGTCATCCTTATTACGCAGTATACTCAAACCTCTTGAAGCACTGATATTCGACGCAAAAATGTGACCTGAACTGCACGAATAGACTTTGACTGCATTGTAAAAGTAGACTCTGCCCATATATTGTCAAGTTTCCGGTGTAGAAGCAAGCAGAATGAGAGGAGGTAAAGTCCACACACTGTGGGAAAATTCCATCAATTTTGATAAGGCAAGGGTACGGTTATGTGGCCGCTGATTGTTCCAGACTCTTATGACAGGGTTCCCTTTGGGATGGCATAAGAGTCTGGTCACGAGACTACCCAAGAAGGAAAGATGGTACTGTACTATTTCGACCGTAGATTCAAGTCACAGGTCACAGAGGGACCTGAATTGAATCTATTTTATTTTCGTAACATGTCACAGCGCGTTTTTGGGCCATTTCCCATCAAAATTGATCGGCAAAACACGAAAAATCTCCCTAAATAGCAATTCGATATCACTGATGAATGATGGCAAAAGTGAAGATGAAGCGTCACACCTTAAACCCATTGAATTTACGGTCGAAATAGTACAGTAATACTTTTGCTTAACGCCGCCGAACATGCCTTGTAAGGCCTTACAAGCCTCATTAGGTCCTATAAGGTCCATTATGTGTTATAAGGCCCTATATGTAGTATTTGGTACGTATTTAAACCTTGTAACCCTCCTTTTCCCCAACGGCCTTATTAGACCTTACAAGGCCTGCTCAGGCCCAACAACCCTTTTTTGATTTTTCCGACACAACTCTGACTTAACCCACTACTCAATTCCTTCCTGGTGAGCAACCCATTTTGGGGCTTGGAAAATCATAGACCTCGAAAGGTGCACCACATTGAAAGCCAACGAGTTGAAGAGAATATTATTGGAATTGGTGGTGGAAGGAGGGACTCGCTGTTTTAGGGCTTACCTCCGGAAATCTGTCAACCCAGCGATACGCGAAAGCTCAGCAAACAATTATTTCATTTCTCAAAACCAAAGTGAGGCGAGAATTGAGGGGACCTACTGTGACGGATCGGCGTTCGCATCCGCTCACGGCGAGATCTGCCCGTGTCGTCCCCATGACTCCACGCACACAGCCAGGACCCCCGGCAACCAACTATGATGCCTGCCCACCAAATCCCAGATTTTGGTGTTTCTTATCCGGACCCCTAATCGGGCAATTCTTATCCGAATTCGGCCAGGCCTCAGCCAGGTCGACGTTTTATCCGAACTTTTGACCAGGCCTACCAGAAAATGCCATCACGACGCCGTCCGAACCTATTTTGTGGGATGCTGGCAGAAATGCTGCGATGGCCGTCGCGACAAAATTTGCAGGTAAATGAGTCAACAACTGTTTGGGAGGGAGGAACTTGAAGAGGGGTTTGTTTTCGAACTCGCCGATTGCCGGATCACTGATCTGAGGTCTTCGAACCTTCAGAGTCCCCAAATTGGCACAGGTAACACTGCCGAGCGCAAGCCGAGAACACGGCAACTGCATCAGCGGGGAAGGCACTGTCTCCGTTCGGCACGGTTGCAAACAGTCGCTCTTGGTTGGTTAAGGGAATGTTTCTGGTATTTACTCAATGTGTCGTACAATGATCCCATGTGTCTCCCTTTCAATCAATGTTTCTGTCTCTCTATGTATGTTTCTCCCGGACTTCGTGCATCCCGCAAAATGCCGATTCGATGGTGTCTTTGCTGATGATGATTGTGAGTCTCACTATCTGACTGGGTAGCAACTTGTTCACATAAAACTCATTTACAGGAACGTGCTAGCCACATCTTCAGCGATTCCGGCACACCCGATCCCATCAGCTCCCACAGCTGCCGTACTGATGCGCACCCGTTCCGGTTTGCAAGTCGTTGAACAGCGATGCGAATGAATGTTATTCAATGCGGAAATTTTGGCAGCCTTGGATAATCTAACTCATTGCACTACTATACATCGAGTTGCATTACAGGCATGTGATCTTCACTGCATTGACTTTTTACTCACTTTGCACCGATCTGCATCGCTTGTCATTAATTTGCATCGAACTGCACTGGTTTGCACCAATCTGCAGACTGCAGTCGGTGCACCATGCCGACTTCGTCGGAACGGTTGATACTTTTAGCGCCGTGGTGGAGCCATTCGCCGGGCAAACCCGTCCTCCGGATCATGCGTTTTAGGAAATCCTCTCATTTTTCCATTGGTTTGCGACACCGTGCAAGGAGCTGATCAAGGCATCCTTTGATCGCCAGCTCAAGTCTCCCTTCGAGATAGGCTTCTCCATCGGAGGTCACCCATCTTGAGCCTGTTTTTGGGTTCGTACGCAGGATGGCAACTTTTACGCAATAGTTTCGTTTCTGTTTCTGTTTTCGGTCCCATTGTAGACTCGTCACCAGTCTGCTACGCGCGGCCGACAAATGTGGCAAGCACGTCGGGCGTAGCAGACTGGTACTTCTCGGGACAGCCCAGAGGGCTGTCGCGGAGTTTGAATATTTTGAGTGGTGCCGGTAACTCGCCGATTGATGCGACTGTGTCACCACTATGTGACATTATGTGACTCACCAATAGCGAAGCCACCAATTGCTATTTCTTTTGCCACGTAGACGCTCAGCTAAATACATAGTTATATAGTAGCATTGTATTAGAATGTCATGAGGTATTTATCTGAGCTTAAATGCAACGTCTTTGAGGGAAAAGGACCTGATTGATCTGGCCCACTCAAAAATTTCAAACTCCGCGACAGCCCTTTGGGCTGTCCCGAGAAGTACCAGTCTACTACTGTACACTTTCGACTAAAGGTTCACGGGGTGTAATAATAATAATAAAGTTCCATTTTTATAGTAACTGCACGCCGTTTACGGCGTATGATGCTACTCTAAACATGAGATTTCTACTATTGATTGTATATAGGTGGGAGTGGTTTTCGTGGGTTTAGTGAGAGTAATCCCGGGGGTGAGGGCGAGCAGGAAAATTGAATATACATGAGGGTGGGAAGGCAAGAGGAGGGAGCAGGGATTGGCATTGGGAGAGTTATTCCGCACGGAAGAACGGCCCCGATGCATGGTGCTCGGCTGCGATGCGACGAAGAATCGACTGACGGACGGGACATGCAGGATCAGTGGATCGGTGCTGCCCGCCGCATCCCCGGAGGGCGCATTTGAGCACGATATGGGAGCATCCAGTGGAGTTGGTACGGCAGGGAGTCTTATGGGGGCAGTGGCAGTTGGAAGTGGGGTGGTCGGAGGCGCAGGTGCCGCAAACAGCAGAGCGTTTACACTGCGCAGCAATGTGTCCAAACCGGTAGCAGTTGAAGCATTGGAGGGGCTGCGGGCAGTATTTCTCGGTGCGATGAAGGTGACCATGGAGGGCGAGCTTATTCGTAATGAAATAGTTCGCCACATCCAAGTCGTTGAAGTGAAGAACGAGTGATGAGAATTTCTTGGTCCTACGGACCTGCTCGCTGGAACGGCGTCCGATCCAGTGAACTCGGACCAGATTCTGATGGTCAATTTCATTCGCAAGTGCTAGCTCCAAAATGTCGTTCTCCCATGAGTCATTGTCTGCATCCACCGTGCCATTACCAACTTCAAAGTCAGTGGGCACACGATGCATGACAACAGCAAAGGATGGAGAGCGAGCCTGGAGCAGACTAGAGAATGCCGGCAGCCAGCCGTCGAGATTGTCCCGAAGGACCTCTACCTCGTCGACTCCCGTGAGGGTGAGACGGATGTCTCCATTGCGATATTTCGCAACAGCACGGGCAGATGGGTGAACAGGGGAGTCAAACTCCATCCGATCCATCAGTGCATTGAACTGCTGTTGGATTGCGTAGTGGCTGTCATTGGTGAACGCCTTGTGAAGGCGATCCTTTGGGGTCAAGATGAGGTCACGTGATGTGTCACGGGTGACGTGGGAAGGGGCCAGTGACGTGGCGGGTGAGCTGGCAGCGACAGAAGCGTAGGTTTTGTCTGGGGAGATAATGGATGCTGGAGTGGTTTGGGTGGTCAAATTGGGTAGGGATTCCAGTTTGGTCATGATAGTGTCGAGTTTTGTGGTCAAGGAGTCGATGCGGGTGGTATTGGAGTTGGCAGCAGGCTGCTGTACAAGTGCGGCGGCAAGCGCCCGAATGGTATTCCAGTCAGCAAGAGGAACGGTGCAAGATTTAGCATTGGTGGTTTTTGGGAGTTTCACAGCGTAGATGATTTTGTGGAGGTTCTGGATAGTGGCGCTAGGGAGCGCCCTCGGAGCAGGTGGTGGTACCGGATCAAGAGGCATCCTCACCCGTCACCTTCATTGTTCACTGAACAAATAGTTCACAGCACAGCAAATTACCTGATATGGTAGGCCGGCGACAGCCGGCCCGAAAATTTTGACGTTTTTTGCCCTTTTTTGGACGAAAAATGGGAGTGTCACCCGTCACCATGTTCAAAATTGTTCAGTTCACGGGTGCCTGTCACCCGTCACCTGAACCTTTGGTCGAAAGTCTACAGTACGCCCGACGTGCTTGCCACATTTGTCGGCCTCGCGTAGTAGACTGGTCACGAGTCTAGTCCCATTGTTGACAAAGAAGCAGAGCCAAATCATGTCAAAAGGGCTTCCATTGTTGCTTCCCATTGCTTATGTGTCAACAATCCCCGTTTTATAAAAGGAATACACAGATCGAGACTGCGCCGATATCCTTTTCTTGCCACCATGAGTGCTAGGAGCGATTTCATAGAAGCTGCTTGGTCGCCTGTCAGTGCGGAGACTTACCGTACGCATCATTGAAAGACTTAAATTTGCGATCCTATCTATAATAAAAGACACTACGGGACCGCAGGTCCCGTGATAATTCACGTGGAAAAGCAGGTGACTTCTCACACGCTTTCCCCGGCGCCGCGCGCCGGCGAGTGCAGCGAGCGGCAGTGCGGCGCCGCGGGCAAGGAATCCAGCAAAAAAAATCCAGGTGGGGTTTGGGGCGGAGCCCCGACAAGCTGTGTACCCCCCGTAGGTAGGGACGCGAGCGCAGCGAGCCGGCCCTGCCGAAGGCGGGGTGCTTAAGCTTGTACTTGAAAAGAGGGCCAGGCCATCAGTCGCGTGACTTTTGACAGAAAATCACGGGGTCTTTGTCGAGATGTTGAGATCGTGCGAGACGTCGCGGGGTTTGGGGCGGCCAGCCCCAACAAGCTGTGTGACCGAACGGAGGGAGGTCGGCGAGCGCAGCGAGTCGGCCGTGCCGGAGGCAGGGAGCTAAAGCTTGTCAAAAGTCACGCGACTGATGGCCTGGCCCTCTTTTCAAGTATAGGATCGTGCGAGACGTCGCGGGGTTTGGGGCGGGCAGCCCCAACAAGCTGTGTGACCGAACGGAGGGAGGTCGGCGAGCGCAGCGAGTCGGCCGTGCCGGAGGCAGGGAGCTAAAGCTTGTGTAATACTAACATGCACATGCAGTCCCCGCCGATGAACATTGCTGTAGGAGTCCCATTGATTTTGAAGGCATAAGCTACAGCGCATCTATTTGACAGCTTGGACAGAGTTGTTACAGACTAATGACTATTCCTGGGAGACTATTGACATGCCCTGCATGTCCAATACGATAGCGGACTCCGAGCCTGCATCGTCAGCCTCTAACTCAGACGCTTGGTCTTCAGTGGGAGGAAATTCGCAGGTCCCGGGTATGTAAATACATAATCCCAATCCACCCAACTTGTGCTGATTATTTACCACAGAGGACTGGCTTTTCAGATTGTTCTCGGAGCCTTTGCCAAGCTACGGCACTCGTGCCATTGAAGAAGCGACGCCGGTCTGTTATTCCAACCGTTCATCGCTCGCTGTTGCAGTTTGGAGGGGAAACATGGAATCGAAATGCAGTAATTTGCAGCTGGATCTCACAACCAACATCAAACTTTGCGCCCCGTTGACACGTGGGCTATGGTAAACACAACCTTTAAATTTGTCCTAACATTGCCACCGCTTACAGTATCCAGGGCATTGTTAGATCCTGAGGGCCCAACCTTCAGAAAACCGGCAATATGGACATGGCCATTCCTCCTGAAACTTGTCCTTTTGGACGAGCCCCTAAGCATCCAAGAAATCATTGCTGAGTTCTCCAAGAGGTTCACGTGGTGCAGAGGGTCGGACTGGGCTTGGAAGGTGCGGCGATTGTTTCAGCGAAGCCTCTGAATTTGCGCCAAAAGTCAAGAACTGCAGAAGTCTATTCGAAGCTGTCTCACTCGAAAATCGTGCTTTGTGAGCATCCAGAGACGTTGCGCGGTAGGAAGGGCAGGTAAATGGGAATGGCGACCAGAGTCATAGAGCTCTCCAGCTCCATGTTACAACACGGCTTGTATTATTGCAGTTTGCATATGTATTGGCACAGCCGCATTTTGATAGAATTTTGAGGCGCTACAGTATATGATTTATTCCTCCCTCAATTCCGAGTGGATTCCTTTGAGACCATAACCAAAATTCACCGTTTTGGGAGGCGCATCCAGCCATACCAAATTTATAGCTAAATACGCGTGTCTAAAAATCTCAATATCCTTCAATAACCGTTCGGCGCGTGAATTTACACGGTGAGATCAGGGGGCTTTGAGGTAAAAGTTCAAGGTATAAACTGTTTGAATACCTCCCGGCTACACACCTCTCAAGTTTGGAACAAAATGAGGGCGGATTGACGCGGCCGCGACGCGTCGAAGAAGGCCAATCAATGCGCTGATCGGACGGGTTGCCACCGCGAAAGCTCAGTGCAGGAAGAAAGGGCTGCTTGCTCAAAGGTCAATAGCGTACCCCAAATGCCTGCTCAACGCTCTGGGTCCACGCTTAGCGGAGCTTTGAGGAACAACACCTTGTAGTGACACACCAGGGCCACTGAGTGTACCCCGTTCAAGGTACCACTGGCGGCATCTCAGTAGGTAAGAGCCTCTTCATGATCTACGGGGCGCTCCAAGACATCGAGAAAGGGCCCAAGCTTGATTGCAGATTCTGCAGAATGCCTTGAAGGTTGGCTTCCATGTTCGACCCCAGAGTCTTGGACAAATCTTGGTACTACGGCCGAATAGATAGCGTATTGTTGCTTCCTTCCTTTGCATAAAAGATACACTAGGCAAATCCAACAAGGAACGGGTCTCCCGGTGCCCTCTTAAGTAGTCTGAAGCGCTCGCGGACCGACAGAGGCCTAAGAGGGTGGAAGAAAGAGGCAAAGCATCCCAAGTGACCGCGGATCATCATAACCAAATGATGAGCTTCTTCGACGCATCGCGGGCGCGTCAATCCGCCCCCGTTTTGTTTCAAACTTGACAGGTATGTAGCCGATAGGTATATGAACACTTTCTACCTTGGACTTTCTCTCAAAGCGCCCTGATTTTACGGCGTAATTTCACGCGCCGAACAGCTGTTGGTAGGATATTGAGATTTTGAGATTCGCGTATTTCGCTACAAATTTGGTATGGCTGGATGCGCCTCGCAAAACGGTGAATTTTGGTTATGGTCTCAAAGGAATCCACTCGGAATTGAGGGAGGAATAAATCATATACTGTAGCGCCTCAAAATTCTATCAAAATGCGGCTGTAGGGGAGCTCAATTCTTAGCTCGTCGGCTCGTCTCGTCCCAGAAATTATTTAATTGCATGATGAGCTGATGAGCTGCTGATCCCACTCCGCATTTCTCTCCACTTCCCATCAAATTTTGATCCCCTCATCAAAAAATCGATATTTTACGGACGAGACGAGCTGACGAGCTAAGAATTGAGCGCCCCTTGTGCCAATATATTTGCAAACTGCAATAATTGAAGCTACAACGGCTTCTCCTGAATGACCACACTATTCTTCTGTCATTCTTGGCTGCTTCGAGCTCTATCTGGTTGATTGAGTACTCCTCTAGTGTTGACTGCCTCCAAAATACGGCAACCCGTCAGGCCAGGCTAAGATAAGTACCTATTCAGTCGTCTATTTGTGGGGTGACATTAATATTGTCATGTCCTGATCACCTATCTATCGTTGAAGAGTTCCAAATAAGTAGATCTTGTTTCAAATTGTGAGCCAGGCTCACTGTGTGTGATACACACATATTTTCTTGCTGAATAGTACTTACGCGGCCCGTGGCCATTACTTTACTCAAATATCTTTTATCTCAAATCTTACTTATCTCACATCTCTGTATGGTGCGGTTAACTTAGTGACCACCAAAGTTGCCCCACTCTCAAATCCACAGGAGCCAAAAATTTTGCTGGGATGTACCTCGCCGGTCACAACATGCCCCCCAAACGGAACAAAAACGGCAAATTTTGTGTGCCAGGATTCTCAAAATATTCCATGTTTGGTGCTGCAGTGAGCAAGACATCATTATTTGGATACTCACGAGAGTACATGAAGACGTGAACAAGCCTGTGTGCACCCATGTGGTGGTTATGTGGCAGGGAGTCCCAATTTGGTCGACTGAGTATTGAATTACTCCCTGTGACGGGTACATATTATTATATTACTTACTTACACGTTTGATACCTTATATTCCGCTTGTCATCATTACATAATACAATCTTTACTTTGCAATCTACTACGATGTGTGAAGACTAAGATATTCATGCTGCGAACCACAGCTCTCGGTTGGACCCCCTGCTTGCCTGAGTATGCGTCTAACTACTCCACGGCCCCGGTGTTGCAGGGGCTCCGATCGAGGGTAACACGGTCCCTCGTCACTGGGATACAACGATGGCGAGCGCTCACAACGCGCTCGTCCCACAGCTCCCGACCTCTGTGCCTCAAGAGCACAGGTCACCCTCTTCCCTCTTTCCCAAGAAGCCGCCGAAACGACTCGCATCACACTCCCCCATTTTTGCACCAAATATTAATTGGTCTTGGGAAAAGTTTCCTCTCACTGAACAGAGTGTTTCTACAAGAGGAATAGAAAATCTGGGTTTTTTTTGGGTGAGGAGTAACGGTTGTCAGCAATTGGTGGTGACTAAGTTAACCGCACCATGAGTAGATACATTAGATGTACATTACATGATCTTCATCTTAGATTGCAAAGTAACTTACCATGATGTGTGAAGGCTGTCTCCCAAACGGCGAGACCGGTTCCCAGAACCAACATTGTCAGCTTAAAGCCTATCGTTGGTGTGTTCTCTCTCCATCGCTTTCATTCTAATGATCATAATGAATTCCACAGGAGCAGTATTTTCTCGCAGTCTCGTCTGCAGGCTTGGGATCTGTGGAAAACGTTCAAAATGTGACTGCTGGGACACGCGCAAATTGGCTGGGCCCCAGGTAAAACTGCATCCCGGCCCGTCATGAGCAGGCCGCCGCCCAGGGCGTAAATGTTCTCACAGTAAATGTTCTCACACGTGTGCCACGTACTTAAGTAAGTATTGCTGATGCGCTGTTCCCAAAATTCTCGTTCGCTTTGATGGTGACGTCCCACCCCTCTTCAATGCGCCTTACCCCGCCACTGTCAATAAACACCTCGCTTCCTTGTCCCTCCCTAGCCTACTCTTCGCAAAGAAGCAAAGCAGCACCAGCATCTTTCTTGTACCTGGATCTGCGTTGGCTACTGACATACTCAGCAAGGAGTGGTCTCGCTGGGGTCCTGCGATCTTGCCTGGCGGCCGCGTTGCGCCGGTAGCATTACATGGCCACCTTCAGGTGAACGGAGTGCCGTTTGATGAGGTTGCAGACATGGGAGAGTTGAAGCGCGAGTTTGAGATCCGGAATCCAGATTTGGGCCCAGTCACCAGTCTCCCAACTTGGGTCAATCGCCCGCCTTCCGAATCGCAGACAGCCGCCATCGTGGCCAGTGGGCGTAAGCCAAAACGTGCCGGTTCTGTATATTTCCTTCTCCAGTCACGCGAAAAGGTCGATCTTGCGCTCTCACGCGGCCGCATCATCCTGTGTTCCACTAGTCCCACCGTCGCATCTTCGCATCTCCCAGTGCTGGGGATGTCACAAATACGGACACACCAAGGCTCGATGCAACGTCAAGAAGCCATCTTGCAGCATATGTGCGAAGCCCTCGGCGGACCATCCTCACGGCGACACCTCCCAATGTTCTGGCCCTGTGGAATGCCTCAATTGCGGTGGAAAGCACCGCGCAGATTCGTATGCCTGCCCGCGTCGGAAAGAGTTGGCGGTAACTCTGGCGGAGCGCATGAAGGACCTTCACCAGGCTTTAGATAAGTCGTCGATCCACCCTCTCCCGTACATACAATCCCCTCGTTAATCCTCTCCGCTCTCTTTTATTCTTCTGTATTCTTCATCCTTGATTCATACCCACCCTATGTCTCCCTCTTCCCCTTCCTTCCCCTTCCATATCAAACATTTGATACTGTTACTCCTCAAACTTCCATTCCCTTGCGCGATACTTAACCTTCTTTTCCTCTCTCGTTATAGTCTATATTACCGTTTCCAAACTACCTACTATATGAAAACCTTGAGTTGTTGGTCCGAAATTATAGAAATTTCTTATCATTGTAGCCCCTTGGGTTGCAGTCCGAGGTTTTGACACTGATATTGGTTAGCGTTCGTGGTTTAGCGACTGCTTTGTGGTTTGTAATTATGAATTTTGAGGCATCTAGGCATATAACCTAGTCTGAATCTGAATTCTTTCTGCAGACGTAGGTCAGAGAAAACGACAAAATAAATTCAATTAAAATTGGCCATCACCAATGTCGCTATGAAATGATGATGCGAAGCTGCCGATATCGTTGTGTTCCCGGTCTTCACGCATTTACTCAGTTGAAGATACCTTGAAGGCACCATTTCTTGAAACATTCCACTGGTCATATTTGTCGCTTTGCACCAACCCTCTATTAGTCTCCTCGGTAATCTCTCCCAGCAGGACCTGAAAAAAAAAGAACTTTGAATGCGGGTCATTCAAATGCACTGATGCTAAGTCAGAAAGCTGTTGTATGCGGCGCATGCTATTCGATCAGCCTGATTTTGCAGCAGTGAAATCATGTTTGGAGGATGCTTGTGCAAACTACAAAGTTTCCTTCCCAAGCTCAATCCCATTGAGATGGTTTGGGGCTACGCCAAGCGGAATTATAGATTGAATCCGGCAGCAGCAACCGACGGGATCTGTGCCAGGTCATCATCTCACTGGCGCCGCTCACCGTCCCGCCCTGCCTTCCCGCCTCATTCGCCGAGTAACGAGGAATGGCCAAAAGGATGGGAGTGGGACTCGGGTAAACTCCGGAAAAAGGCTGATAGTGGCACTCGGATGCTCGGATAGAAACACTTGAGCTCTGATAGTGGGACTCGGCTCATCGGCACATCAAGATAAATGATGTAGATCACAGCACGTAATTAGCTTGAAAATACCGCCCCGACGCTTTAAAATATTATCTGGCCCCACGCAGCGGGCCTCCGCGGCGAGCGGTAGCACCACGCAGTGGGCCCAGCGGCGAGCGCAACCACCACGCAGTGGGCCTAGCGGCGAGCGTCAAGGGGGGTCCGCGGGGGTCTCCCCCGCGCTACATGAATCAAATTTCCATGACCGCAGCCAAATCGTCTCAGGATCATATGATTGTATGGTGAGGATCTAGGACTCTCAGACTGGTGCCATCGTTGCTGGGCCATTTGAAGGGCACAGTGACTGGATCTCGTCGGTGGCCTTTTCCCATGACAGCACCCATGTTGTGTCTGGCTCTAAAGACTGCACTATTCGCATCTGGAACTCCCAAACAGGAGCTCTGGTTTTGAAGCCCTTCAAAGGGCACTGCAAACGGATCACATCGGTGGCCTTCCCACAGGACAACACCTGCGTCGTCTCTGAATCCGAAGATTGCACTCTGCGCATCTGGGACACTAAAACGAGCACTGTCATTGGTGGGCCTTTTGAAGGACACAGCAAGCCGATCACATCAGTGGCCTTCTCTCATGACAGCACCCGCGTCGTTTCTGGATCTGAAGATTGCACTCTACGCATCTGGGACTCTCAGACAGGCGCCATTGTCGCAGGCAAGTCGCAGGGCCATTTGAGACGTGGTCACCTCGGTGGCGTTTTCTCATGATAGCACGCATGTCGCCTCCGGCTCGGGCGATTGCACGCTAATACGTAACGTATATGGGACTCCCAGACCGGAGCCATCGCGGCAATGCCCTTCAAAGGACACACCGAGCGGATAACTTCGGTGGCCTTCTCCCATGACAGCACCCGCGTTGTCTCCGGCTCAAACGACTGCACTCTACGCATCTGGGACTCCCAGACCGGAGTCGTCGTTGCCGGCCCATTTATAGGGCACAGCTACTGGATCACCTCGGTGGCCTTCTCCCACGACAGCACCCGCATAGTCTCCGGCTCCGGGGACTGCACAGTGCGCATCTGGGACTCGCTGACCAAGACTGCCATTGCCGAGCCTTTTGATGGGCATCGCAACCGGATCACCTCGGTCGCCTTCTCCCATGACGGCACCCGTATCGTGTCAGGCTCATATGATTGCATGGTGCGGATCTGGGACTCTTGTGGGACTCCGAGACTGGCGCCCTTTCCGCAGGGCCATTTGAAGGGCACAGTCGCCATAAGTATATCCTCGGTGGACTTTTCCCCAGACAGCACCCGCGTCGTATCCGGTGACGTAGAATCGAGTTCTTCCCTGGTGGAAGGGATCGGTGGGTCGGAAGTCCGGTAGTACGGTTAGAGGTGGGAGAGAAATATAAAAGATTGTCCCCAGAATCACGTTCGGGCGTAGAAGACGAAAGTCGGTAGAAATTGAGAAAGTCGCGTGAAGGCTCGAGATACGCGTGGGGGGTCGGAAATACGAGATTGAGGGAGTGATCAGCTCCACTATTGAATTCACTTCACTGGCGACGTGCCCTCGGTGGGGTACTCCGGTCACTGGTCGTGTCGATAGTGTTGCCGCGAGCTGAGCCAAGTCGAGCTCCACCTCGAGGTAGCTTGCCCCAAAGAGGTAATGGCTGCCTTTTCCGGCCTGATATTATCGGCTATCTACAAAACACTGGAGCGCTCCGAAAAAAAGTTCACACAACGGTTTTCACAGCTCCTGCCTAATTCGGCCAGCACGCTCCACTCTCTCCAACGACACTCGCCCTTTCGTCACTGCTCCTGGAACGTCTCTCTGGCCTACCATGCCCTACAATACCTTCCGCTACATCCCTCTTGCACAAGCGGCTCCTGATTACCATGGCCGCCTAGGCTGCAACACGAGGTCGCCCCGCCCTGACGCGCCAGCCGTCGACGCAATGGATCCGGCAGTGCCTACCTCATATGGTAATTGACGTCATCGCATCAATGGGAACTTTTTTTCGGAGCGCTCCAGTGTTTTGTAGATAGCTGTATCACAAATTACCTTTTTGGAGCGAGCTACCTCGAGGTGGAGCTCGACTCGGCTCGGCTCGCGGCAACACTACGTGTCGATGGTGGTGGTACGGGCTCAAAGAAAGGTAATTATTTGGCTATCTACTGACACAACAAACAGATCGTCTAATAGGCGACAGCCGGCGAGGTAAAGGGAACAAAGCGGTAAATAGGAAATTCTACCTACCGTCCATACCCCTCTTCCACACCGGCTCGGCTGATTGCACTCTGCGCATCTGGGACTCTCAGACTGGCGTTGTCATCGCTGGGGCATAGTGATTGGATCACGTCGGTGGCCTTCTCACATGACAGCACCTTTTTTTTTGTCTCTGCATTTTTATACCGCAACAAGTACACGATCTACTAAGACGCGGTGCCCGGAGGCGATAAATAAAGGTGTTGTGCGATGGAAGTGTCCGAAGGATGTGTAGTATAGTCGTGTGAGGGTGGGAGTCAAGTTTGGGGTTTCGAGGGTATTAGCGGAAACATAAACATAAGACCATAGCGCATGAGTGAAAGGAAATGTACATGAAAGGGAAGGGTATAGGGTGGGACGGGTGTGCCGAAATGGTGTCGGGATGGTGTTTCGATGCCACTGTTGGACAGGTCTGTGTGCGCACGACCCTTGCGCTCAGCCCATTTCCTCTACATCAGACAAATCGTCTGGAGGTTCCGGTTCGTCTTCGTAAATTGGGAGTTCTTGCGGCATACGGGGTAGACCCGTTTTTGTGAATGCTCCGGACACCTCTAAGAACTCAGCTAGTGCTGAAATTCCGTCTTGAGTGCCCAGTATTTCGGGCAGGGATATGTCCCTAGAGACTTTTTTGAGGATGTGCCGTTGGTCCTCATAGCGAGGACACTCGCGAAGCAGATGTTCGCGCGACTGGAAGGGTTCTCCACAGGGGCAGTCAACGTTCTCGGATGGCACAAAGCGGCTGTAGTACTCGCCTGAGAAGCAGTGTCCGATCCGACACTGTGTAACCCGCCCAAAGACTTCTCTCGACAACGCCGTAAAATGCGGGGTCGGTTTTAGGGAAGGGGCGAAGCGGTTTGCCATGGCATAGCTCCCCGTCTTCTGTGCGGACTTCCATTCCTTGACCCAGGACCGGTGGACTTTCTCTTTCGATTTCCTGAGTGCGTGCGAGCGGGTTCCTCCAGGTGGCGCCGCGAGTTCCGTTCCGGTTTTCGCCAGCGCGTCTGCACGTTCGTTCCCAACGATGTCGCAGTGGCCTGGCGACCACCCAATCTCGACTTTATGTTCTGGGTCGGCGTTGAGGAAGGCACAGATTCTTTTGTGGAATACATGTGCAGAAAGTTGGCCCGCTCTGGGTTTTGGGTCGCAGATGGTGTTGATAGCAGACACATTATCTGCGAAGAAGTGAATCTCTTTTATCTGCGGGTTGGCGGCGGCAATGGAGATGGCTTTTGCCGCTCCAAACAGCAAGCCTGTAATTTCGCCGTCGTACACCTCGGCTCGGCTGCCAAGGCCAAAGCTTTTTGCAAAGACTTCTTTATTTTCATGGTAGATGACGGCTCTTGCTCCCACCCTACGCACACGGTGTACGGCGCGTTGCGAGCCGTCGGAATAGACCAGAAGGTGGTGCGGGGAAGAGCTGAATTTACTTATCTTTTGTTTGTGTGCTTTTGCCGCTTCCTCTTTCTCCTCCCCCGCCGTTCCTGACACGCGCAATCGACCCCCAAAGTCCTCCTTCGTGCGCCGCCATGGTTCCGTGAGGTACGGGAAGATGCGTTCATCATTTGCTGATGTTGATTCGGCCACTCTTTGGAGTTGCGTGGACTTGCGCATGTTCACTTTGCTCTTTGAGTTTCTCGGTCGTACTGGAAGTGGTGGTGGGAAGGAAGGGGCTCTTCCTCCCCGCCAAACATCAGGAAGCCGTTGGATGACAGGGCTATTTTTACTCAGCTTGTTAAAGCGGATTGCCGCCCGTCTATTCCCTTCATCCATCGCCAGGCGTATGGGTGGGATCGACGCTTCAATCTCCAATGCGTTGATCGGCGAGGTCCTGAACGCTGCGCAAATGAGCCGCAATGCTCGACGTTGCACCCTTTCTAGTTGTTTCTCGTGGTCTTTCTTTCCGGTCCACCATGCTGCGCCAGCGTAAGATAAAACGGGAACGACACATGCCTTGTATAGATGACGTAGGTGGGCTTGCGAAAGGCCTCTGACTGTGTTTGAAAGCCCCCGAGATCCCATTCACTGTGTTTTCAGCCCGGGCTGCCATCGTCTTTACGTGGTGACTGAAGTTGAGTTGTTTATCGAGGTGTATGCCGAGCCATTTAATTGTGTCGAACGCGACGATGGTGGACTCGGAGCCGTCGGCGTCCAGAAGGCGGATAGCGGGATTCGCAAAGGGTGTCTTGTTTTTTCCCTTCTTGCGGCCCGTGTAGTGCATCAATTCGCGTTTGGCGTCATCGATTGCAAGTCCCCACTTGCCCAGAGTTGTGCGAATTTTGATATAGGCCTTCCGTAGTAGTCGTACATTTGTTTCCAGTGATTCGGAGGCGACGTAAATTTTCCCGTCGTCTACGTACATAATCAAGGCAACTTCAGTATGATCATCGGGGGCAGGAAAAGCACTCGCCGGGTCCCGTTTCGGCTTGAACATCTCCAGCAATTCTGCGCTGTAGAACACATGACAGCACCCTCGTGGTCTCTGGCTCGGAAGATTGCACAGTGTGCATTTGGGACTCCGACAGCGCAGGCCTGGTTGGAGGCCCTTTCAGAGGGCACAGTGAGCGGGTCACATCCGTTGCCTTCTCTCATGACAGCCTTCACGTCGTCTCTGGCTCTAAAGATTGTACGTTGCGCATATGGGATTCTCGCACTGGGGCCATTGTTGCGGGGCCTTCAGCCAGGCACAGCCGCTGGATCACCTCCGTGGACTTTTCCCACGACAGCACTCGCGTCGTCTCAGGCTCGGCCGATTGTACCTTCAATTGCGCATTTGGGACTCCCGAAGCGGTGCCCTTGTTGCAGAGCCGTTTGAAGGGCACAGTGGCACGATCTCTTCGGTAACCTTCTCACATGACAGCACCCGTGTTGCCTCTGGCTTCGGAGACACCACGCTTTGCATTTGGGACTCCCAGACCGGAGCTGTTGTTGCTGGACCGTTTGAGGGGCATAGTGATTGGATCTCCTCGGTAGCTTTCTCCCATGACAACAAGCGAGTTGTCTCCGGTTCTGGAGATTGCACAATGCGCATCTGGAATACTTATTACGATTCCTCAGGTGAAAGAATAGTGCACGAAGCCCAATACCACCACTGACCCAATAAATACATATTTCAATACAGTCCGCTCTTTGACTGTTGCGACTGACCAGTCACAGGATGATGACACCGCGGATGTCCCATTTCCTGACACGTCCTTTGTCAGTTGGCTTCAGTATGTGATTTATCATAGCCAATTGAGTATTTCTTACATAACGAGAACAGGCCTTCATCCGATGAGGTTAGCATTTCCTTTTCCCGGAAGTTTCCCGATTTGATTTTCTCAGTCTGGTCTTGCTCTGGACATCACTTGGGGCCCCCATCCACGTTTTGTGGATGGCTGGATCATGAATTCTGCTTCAGACCTTATTTTGTGGGTACCTCCCTGGCTTTGTGATCACACTTGTCTACCATGGAATACGTGCGTCATTGGCTCTCGCATCTGCAGTTTGAATTGGCGCAATTTTGTTCATGGGCGTGAGTGGATCCAATGTTTTACTCCACCCAATTAGTTTCCGTTTGTAAGTTCGTTTCCCTTACATTATTTCTCTCATTTACTTGATTGATTACATTTACTGTCTCTACTAGCACCATTCTAGTTGCCCGTTTCTTAGGTCAAGCATCCGCTCAATCCTCTTGTACCTCGCTCATTCACTCTGACATTCATTTTGTCGATCGCTCGTTTATCATTTTGTTGTAGCCTAGTATGCTAACCACACGACACTTAATTTTGCTTGTCCACACCCCCAACAACCTCAACACTCTCATCCAACCTCTCTCTGTGTACCAGACTAGCTATAGTAGCCGACTGCTTGCCGACTACATCCTTTTAAGTGATCGATAATTCGTCGCTTCCCTGTAGCCTACTGCTACGTTTTTCGGCCCTCAGCTCGGTCCTGCAGCAGTGCTGACTTCGGTAACTTAAGCGGTCCTTCATTTGGATCCAAAGATAGGCTCGATATTTCAGGCGATGTTGCAGTTACTTCTTCAGCTGCGTCCCTGCGTCAGCAGAGACAATAAATAATTCTTCTTCCGTTTCTGCGCGGTCCCAGAGCCATGGCAAAGATCTCGCGTCCGTATTATTCAGCAGCTTTTGCCTTGAAAATTCGATAGGAGATATATCACAAGGATATTCCTCCTGATTCGGCGACCTGGGACGAACTTGTTAAAGCCGCCGAGCAAGCAAACTTGCCAGCACGGATAGAAAACCGTTTGTGGGCCTAACTCAGTAAGTCAGTTACCCAATTTAGGTGGTGAATCTGTGAAAAAAAGAAAAAAAAAAAAAAGAAAGAAAGCCGATCTGTAGCTCGCTTTCGTGATTAGCAAGTGCTTGCACGTGCAGTTCTCACGAGCTCGCCTGTCCAGAATTGACTCAATTTGAGCCATTCAAAATGTTAATTGCATGTGAGGACTGTCTTTGTTCATCCTGAAGGCCCGAAAGCGCTGTGAAGGAGCATTAGGACGGTAAACGATATCCAACGCTGTGGCCGAACACGTCATCAAAGGACCGATGATTATTCCTATAACAAAGTTCGGACAAATTTTTGATTTTGCGCGGCCGAGTTGCACACAAGTTCGGACAAATTTGTCCCCCTCCCAGGTGAGGTCGAAGGCAGAGTTCGGACATCGGAACTTGCCGGTCAAGTTCAAAGCCAAGTTCGGACTTCGAAATGCTGGGTGTTTGATCCTTGAGAAAGTTGAAGGCTCAACCGCCAGATAGCTAAGGAGAAGTGTGCTTAATCAATTGATTTACAGCCAATTTTGCAATAAAAATCCGCCTCCCTTGAATGAAAAGGTGGTTCCTTGGCCATGGACCATTGAGGATTTTCGGACACTTTTCAGGTGCAGTAGATTTTTTCTGAATTTTTGGATATTTAATAAAATTTTGAGGTCAGAACCGTCAGATACATAGTTCGGACAAAAGTCGAGCCGAGGGTGCGGCGAAATTAAATGCATTACCATATATGGAAATCTTGCTCAGTCTTGAGCGGTGTCGCCTCCAAGAGGCGAAAGCAAGAGCCCAGAGTATTGTATGTCATTCAGAATATGCCTGAGTGAGTACTTATATGAGCATTTCAAGCAGGACATTCTGGTCAGAAACAGTCCATTGCGTATCATAGAAGTCAGCCAATCGCAAAACGAATTGACCCTTCCCTTTTGATTTCGAGCATGTTCAGCCATGCTGACACCCAGTGGTGGAGTATCCGCAGCCAATCTACCCCAAACGTACATGGCTAGCCCTCCCAAGGTCGATTTGTTTGAAATTTCCTTATATGGTAATGCATTTAATTTCGCCGCAACTGTAGGTTGGAGGCAGAATTCGGACAAACTTCTGAGCTTGGAAAAAAAGTTCGGACAGAACTTTTTGAAGGCCCAAAATATGTAACCTTCCTTGGCATAATCATCGATCGGTCCTGTCATCAATACGTGTTCCAAGGGGCGGCGTGGTGAAGTGGTTATGCTCACGCTGCCTTGGCTCTGATTAATTTTGGACGCCCCGGGTCCCGCGAGGGTTCGAATCCCGACTTGGCTTTCGTGGATGTGCCAAGTGATCCGGTCGAGCCGATGAGCCGGCCGCCGTTCGGAAGATGTTTCCTTCGGCCGCGGGTGGAAGTCCCGCATCAAACCATCAGGGAGTTTTAGTGGGTATTGCGTGTCAGCCGAGTCCCACAGTACCATCAAAGTTGTGAACAGGAAAATCCTGATGACAACGCGGCAGCTACCTACAAAAGGGGCTTATGTCTAAAATGGTCTGCGTAAATGCATTTCTTCCTGGAGTCGTAGTCAACTCCCAAATCTGGGTCTTTGTTCCCATGATCGACTACTTGTGGCAGTGAACCGGAACGACCAATGTCGGCCCAAAAGGGGGCTACGGCCTAGACCCAAGGGGGGTACTTATCACGCGTTTGATAAGGCTCTTGGTAGTGACAGCGCAAGCTCCCGCTGGTTAACTCACTGTGTTATCACACCTCAAAAAAAAAAAAAAACGTGTTCCAAGCCAGAAAGCCGTGGGAATCTCACGCACGTTCTGGTCACGCTTTTGACCCCCAACGACTAGGCAAAATCACGTTGGAGGGGGAATAAGTTTCCAGCCTTCGTACAATGCCTCTGTCTGCCTCTGTATATGCTGCTCAAACTGGTGCTTTATTCCCACAGACTATTTTTGCGACTGTTCACCAAAATATATTTTTCATGTTCTAAAAAATATTTTTTTGGCCAAAAAGAATTTTTTGCTCAGTCAACAACCTTTATTACTAGAGACCTTCGGAACCTTTCCTGAGGTGCATTTGAAGGTTTTTGCGAAGGATGGAAAGGTTTTATGAATAGTGGCATTTGGATGTGGGAGGCAAGTAATAAGCAATTCAAAAGTGTTGTCTAGTGCAAGAGGTGTCAGGTCTCTGGACAAGTCGAGCCTCCGCTTCGCTCCGGCCGCCAATTAAGCCCCAGTCCACTGACACGAGAAAGCGTTGAATGTGACACTGACCTCAAGATTATGGTTATTATGGGCAGGAAGTGATTCTTGATGTGCGTAGCCTTCGATTGTACTCAGTCTCGTCTCTCACTCTGCCTGCAGCATGAATATATGTTTCCGCACCCAGCCGACCTTATACCCAACAACTATACCTCCAACCACACCACGAATTTCTCACCCCAACCCCAGTCTCACCCCCTCGCTGGCTCCCCCTCCCGTGCCCCTCCCTCTCTGCCGACTTTATACCCACTCCCTTCCGACGTCATGTACATGACCGAGCGCGCCGCGCCCTCCTATGCCCATTCCTGGTCACCGGAGGCCGCAGGCATGGTCCGATCTGCTCCCCCATCCACGGCTCTTCCTTCATCAATGCACCATCCAGCAGTCCCCGCCTCTCTTCCGCAGCCGGTCATTGCTCACCAGCCGCCGCCTTCATTACCCCGCGATAGTACCCGGTCTCGCAAACGCGCCGGATCGGATACAGCAATTGCGAAGGCCCGGGAACCCAAAAGAAGTCGCTCCACAAAGCCCAAGAGCGCCACGGCAGCTTCCAAACCCAAACCCAAGAGCAGGACCAAACCGGCTGCCGAGAAGGAAAATCTCCCAGTTTTCGTCGTCGTCGACTCTGACGATGAAGTCGAGCGAAAGGAGGACGGCTCCCCTCGCGTTTGGACTGCCGAGGAGAAGTCTCTTGGCTTTCTCTTCGTGCTCGGTGCCGATGATGATGCACAGAAGCGTTTCGACCAGATGAAAACAAACCCCTTGCACGTATGCAAGCGCGTAAGTCAAGTCTTCTCTTGTCTTCATAATATCTGGCTCACACTGCTATGCTACAGATGTCGGAGCTTATTTTCAAGGGCAGGCGCACACCCCGATTGTGCAAGTACATGTGGGGCTCTGACGTTTGGGTATCTCGTAGCTTTAGATAAATTTACGGATAATGGCGGGGGAGATGGTGATTCAGATGACGCAGTGGCTGTTATGAAAGCTAAATGTACAGCGGCCCGTCATGCTGGGGTTTCCATTGGTAAACTTCGGCCTGAAACTGCGATCGAATGGGAGAAGAAAGGCTGGTTCGACCACTTTAATGATCGGTAAGTGTATTTGCGGGTAACTGAATCAATTTGCCGCTAACATCCTTATCAGGCTGGTGTCAGGGGAACTCCTCCTTTTGGCACTACACAGCCACCTATGACGCAGGCCTCTTGCAGATTTCCTACTTTCCTGTCAAATCCCCAAAGCCCTATGTCATCGTGGAGTAAGGCATGTGACTTGGCCCGGGATCATTGCCGATCGCTCCGAGCTTGTGGGAACTAGTTACTATATGTTTACTGCACCTAGCGTGGGAATCCTCAGCCTTTCTTCTCTTTGGATTCTCCCTCGCTAGGTGCGCTGTGATGTATTCTTAGTAGCTTCTTAATTAACTTTGGATTCTCCCTCGCTAGACCCTCGAGACATCTCGGGTCCTAAAGGTTGCCCTTACAACAGAAGAAAGGCTCCAAGGGATTAACTGGTCAAGATTGCGCGCTTTGGCGATTTTTCAGACGCTTCGTCGGACTCCTCCTCTGCTGTCTCGGACGCGCAAACCGCGAATCTTGCCCCCTCCTCCCCCTCTCTAGAACCCACCATGACCGACTCTGCCGCCGCTGCTGCAGCCGCCGCCGAGCGGATGGATAGGCTCGAGAGGACTGTTGACCGTCTGGTCGAGCTTTTTCAAACTGCTGCCAATCCTTCCACTACTACTGCTCTGACCCCTGCCGCTCCTCCAGAGCCTCCGGCCGAGAGTCCAGGACTCTTTGCCAACCTCACCCCGGCAGCAAAAACGGTCCTTCGAGCGAACCCCCCTTTCGTCTTTGACGGCGACCGCTCGGCTGGCCGGGCCTTCCTTCACTCAGCTCGGACTTACATCCGACTGGTTCCGGAGGCGTTTGTCGAAGGTGGCGAGATGTCCGAGGAAAAGGCAGTGCGTTTCACCATGTCCTTTATGTCCAAAGACTCTGCGCAAAAATGGGCTGAGCGCATGTCCATCAAAACCCCTTTCCCCTTCCTCACCTGGGACGCCTTCACCAAGGAGTTCTGCTCACGCTTTGTCGAGGAGAACGAGCAGGACCACGCCCTACACAAACTCGAGTCTAGGGCATACTATATGGGCTCCCGGGATGTCTTCAAGTACACTGATGACTTTGAAGACCTCTTCGACCTTGCTGGGTTTGCTGACGCGTTGGTCAAGGTCACCAAGTTCCGCTCTGGCCTTGACCCTGCCATCAATGCGGCCATCACCTTGTCCAGCGACCCCCCAGACCTCCGCGACTACATGGCTTGGCGGACCCGAGCGTACCGCCAGTACGAATCGCACGTGCGGGCTCGTGCTGCTGGGCTTCTCCCGAAAGCCCCCTCAGCTCCGCCAGCCGCTCGCTCACGTCCAGCAGGTGTCTTCCCTGTTGTCCCTGCGCCTCCTTCTCGGGCCATGCCAGCTCCTGCTCCTCCGCAGGTAGTCCCCATGGACGTTGATCGCACGCGCTCCGGGAGAGGACCTCCCCGTGGCTGCTACCGATGCGGCGGTCCACACCTGGCCCGGGATTGTCCTACCCCGGCTGACGTCCGAGCCGCTGATGTCCTTGACGAGGTCATACGTCAGCTTGGGTCCGAGCTCCTCTCCGAACTGGTGGCTCGGGTTGCCACCACCGACTCGCTCCCTGAGCCGGAGTCTGTAGTCGCCGAGGAAGAGCAGGGTTTTCTCCCACGCGACGAGTGAGCGGTACGCCCTCGATCGCGTCTCCTAATCGTTTCGCATGTTTGTATGATGAGTCTGCCAATGTTACATCTGTTGAACCTGCCAAAATGAAAGACGTACCCCCTGCTCCCCTCCGTTCCCCACGCATATGGCGAAAGCCTTGGGAACGTAGACTTCCTCAGCGCTATACTGTTGCTGCTGCACCCGGTGCCAACTCCCTGCATCTCCCCCTTGAGATTCAGGCAGTCCAGGACGCCACCAAGCTTTCCCTCGAAGGTCTCGTTGACTGTGGTGCCACCTCAGACTTCATTGACTCTGAGTTCGCAGCTAAGTCTGGCCTCCCCCTCCGCCGCCTTGCACAGCCCATTCCAGTTTTCAATGTGGATGGCTCGCCAAATGAGGCTGGTGTGATCCGCGAGGTGGCTGACGTCGTGCTGCAGTATCGTGGTCACTCCGAGCGCATGCAGCTCGCTGTTACTCGTCTTGGGAAGCAGAAGCTCATCCTCGGCTACTCCTGGCTCCGGAAGCATAACCCGGAGATCGACTGGGACACCCGAGAGGTCAAGATGAGCAGATGCCCCAGCGAGTGCTCTACGTGCCGCACCGAGGTTCGCCTGGAAGCTCGCGCTGCATGCCGAGAGTCCCGCCTGGCCGCTGAGATCCTCTGGCAGCTCCGACTTGGTCCCCTTCCATCCATCTGCGCCATAGACTTAGGCGAAGATGAATACGATGACCTGCCAGAGCTCTTCCCGGACTACGAGGATGATGACGAGGATGATGTGGATGAAGTGGATGATGCGGATGAAGTGGATGACCCCCTTGAGCCGGGAGACCGGGTGTTCTACACCCAGTTCCTGCCTTCTGAGGATATCCGTGCTGGAAGCACCGTCTCCCAGCGCCTGGCTGAGGCATACGCCAACAACTCAACCCCGGCGCGCTCGGACGTTCCCGAATGGGCCCGAGAGTTTGACGATGTTTTCAACAAGGAGTCCTTTGACTCGCTGCCTGAACGCCGATCCTGGGACCATGCCATTGAGCTCGTGCCGGACTCTAAACCCACGAACTGCAAGGTCTACCCAATCTCGCCTCTCGAACAGAAGGAACTTGATGCCTTCATCGAGGAGGGACTTGGCACTGGCCGGATTCGACCGTCAAAATCACCTATGGCCTCACCCGTCTTCTTCGTCAAGAAGAAGGACGGCGGACTTCGGTTCGTACAGGACTATCGAGCTTTAAACGCTATGACCGTGAAGAATCGTTACCCGCTCCCCTTAATCAACGACCTCATCAACCGACTCAGGGGAGCCCGGTACTTCACGAAGCTCGATGTCCGATGGGGCTTTAACAACGTTCGAATCCGTGAAGGCGACGAGTGGAAGGCAGCGTTCCGGACCAACCGGGGACTGTTTGAGCCGCTGGTCATGTACTTCGGTCTGACCAACTCCCCTGCAACCTTCCAGACCATGATGAACGACATCTTCCAGGATCTTATCCTCTCTGGCGATGTCATGGTCTACCTCGACGATATCCTCATTGCCCACTCAGACATCCGTCGGCATCGAGAGATCGTCCGAGAGGTCCTGCGGAGGCTTCGCGCAAACAAGCTTTACCTTCGAGCAGAGAAGTGTGAGTTTGAGCGGACCTCCATTGAGTACCTCGGTGTGATTATCTCCCACAACCACGTCGAGATGGACCCTGTAAAGGTTGCAGGAGTGGCAGCTTGGCCAGCGCTGTAAGGGGAGAAGGGCCCAGGAGCCAAGTCGATAACAAACCTGGGGATCAGAGATCCCCAGTGAACTACTTATATACAAGAGGTGACGTAAGATATGACATAAGTGAACACACAGCATGATGTCTTGGAGACAGAGAACTTCTGCCCAAGTCAGAAGATGTCATAGCTGTGGAATCCCCTGACAAGCGCCTGAGAATAAGAAGGATGTGCAGCAGTTCCTAACTTCTACCGCCGGTTCATTGCGGGCTTCTCAGACGTTGCTCAAGCCCTCTTCAGACTCACCAAGAAGGGCATCGCCTGGACCTGGGGGCCTGAAGAGCAAGCTGCATTTGACGAGCTCACGCGGCGGGTGACTCGGGGACCCCGTTCTGGTTCTCCCAAACCCCGAACGCCCGTACCGGCTCGAGGCTGACAGCTCTGACTATGCCACCGGTGCCGTCCTCTCCCAGCAGGGTGACGATGGCAAGTGGCATCCAAAAGCCTGAACGAGGTGCAGCGGAATTACGAAATTCACGACAAGGAGATGCTTGCGATTGTGCGAGCCCTTGAGGAGTGGCGCCACTTCCTTGAGGGCGCGCAGTACCCGGTTGAGATCTGGACGGACCACAAAAACCTGGAATATTTCCGCAAGGCCCAGAAGCTCAACCGTCGCCAAGCTCGGTGGTCTCTCTACCTCTCCCGTTTTGACTTCTCGCTGCACCACCAACCGGGTCACCTCATGGGTCGCCCTGACGCGCTTTCTCGGAGACCGGACCATGGAGTGCAGGACGATAACCAGGACGTTACCCTGCTTCGACCCGAGCTGTTCCACGTCCGGGCCACCGAAGCCCTGGTTATTGCTGGCCCTGAGGCTCCCCTCTTGCGCGACATTCGCGATGCGCTTGCCGGGGAACCCGACCTTGAAGAGCCCATTGCCCTGACTGCCAAGGAACTCCTCAAGGCCCGAGATGTGCAGTCTGCCCGGTCTTCGGAATGGCGTATTGAAGGTGGACTCCTTTACTTACGGGGGAAGGTTGTCGTCCCCCGAGACAAGGACCTCCGCCGACGCATCCTGGAGCAACACCATGACACGCGCGTTGCAGGCCATGCCGGTCGTTTCAAGACTCTGGAGCTCGTGTCTCGGAACTACTGGTGGCCCCAACTGTCGCGCCATGTCGGCCGGTACGTTGCGACTTGTGACTTGTGCTGCCGCACCAAGGCGCTTCGTAGACTGCCGATTGGTGAGCTCCATCCCACAGAGGTCCCCGAGGAGCGCTGGCACACCGTCTCAGTCGACTTCATTGTCGAGCTTCCGGAGGCCCATGGATACGATGCAGTCATGGTCGTTGTCTGTGCCCTTGGGACGCTTACAAATCACCCATATAAGGCAGGTCACCTTCCATAAAAGGGTGATTTGTAAGCCGTTTCAAGCTGTAACGGTCCATTTTGCGTTTCAGTCATACAGATTGGTACAGTACTCCCAGTGTAGCGAGGACATCGTACTTCTCGTTATTGTTTCCAGGAGAGATTGTCTCTCTTTTCGACCATGCTTCTGTCAGAACCATGACCTTCAACTAACAAGCATGCTGTAATACTGCATAGTATAAATTCATTTTTCATTGAATATTCTATTTCAGCTGAATTGAGGTGTCATGTGGAAGTTTTGGGGTTGGTTTTGTTGGTAGCCGGAAGTTTGTCGGCAACTTCAACTTCCGATGAGAACAATTTCCTAAAGGGGAAGTTGGTCTGTTCAACTTTGAACCTGATGTCTGCTGTGGTTCTACTTGGAGCAATTGTAGTTCTAGAAAAAGTCTTTGTAGTTTAATTCCTCATGTAGCTACTGTGTAGTTTTTTTTGTTATGTAGCGAGTGGTTGGCATGGGCAGCAGGTGGTTTGGGTATTTTCAGCCTGTGGTTGTTTTCAGGCAGGCTGTGGCATACTCCTTGATGTATGTGATGTCTATTACCTTATTATAGTCGTCTTTGTTCAATTTGTTTGTAGCCCCTTTACCTTTCTTCATTGGATTTGAATGCCATCAGAGTTGGAAGGGACAAGCTGATGGCTTGATCAAATAACTAAACCACACAAGTGGCTGTGTTTTGCTTTGCTGGCAATCTGCTCTTGATCTCTCTCGCTTCGTACCACCTCTCTCAGGCTCTCTGTCATCAATGGGCCGGCAATCCAAGCTGGAAAGAGATAAGATAAAGAAGAAGGAGGCTGTTCCTCGTTCTGGTAGGCTGTATCAGGCTGTATCTCATCAATGGTATTCTCAATTGGCTTAATCATTCAATCTCTGCAGTCTCAGGCTCTCTGTCATCAATGGGCCGGCAATCCAAGCTGGAAAGAGAGAAGAGAAAGAAGAATGAGGCTGTTCCTCGTTCTTATAGGCTGTATCTCATCAATGGTATTCTCAATCGGCTTAATCATTCAATCTCTGCAGTTTTGGCATATCTTAATAAGAGACTTGCAGTATCCACTATCATAGATCTGGAAGACATCAGTGCTTTCGTAAAGGATATTATCAAGCTGCGGCATCTACCTGAGATGCAACCTGTATGAGTTTTCTTGACTTGCTTTCACAAAATTCTGTCGGACTGAGATTATCGTAAGGATCCTTCTCAACTTCGGCAGCAGCTACGATACTGCATGACACTCGCACAGAATCATGGCAAACCTTTGCTCTTTAGCCGGCTGAGCCGCATTTCCGGTATTGTCTCGAATCATATCCGTCCAGCTGCCTCGCATCAAGATAAACGGACTTTGGTAAGCTCTCTTCCTTTGTCTTATGCAGTGTGCCCCTTATGAGCTTGTTTTTCCAGGTCCATAGGCTGAATCTTGCCTGCTCCCATCACCGAAGCCTTGCCGAAATGCTTGATGGCTACCCCATTGATTCGGAGGCGCCGCTAGGTACTCTCTTCAATCCTCGCATTATCGAGCGCACTCGGGACTTTCATTTTGGCCCCCGGACCATGAAAAATACCATTCTCACAGATACCCGTTCTCGATCCGATCCACGGGATTTCGTCTGCGATGAAGAGGCAGATTTTTATCGTGTCCCAGTCACAGAGTCGGTGATTTTGTTCGCAAAAGATAAAGGTACATACAATTTTTTGTTCTACCTGCTTGCTTGATTCTACTGACCATCATCTGCAGATGGCAAAGTTGGTGCTGAACTTATCGTTCTCCGCGATGTATTCGGCGACAGTTCCTCCGAGCGCGACAAACTTCTTGAATGGTACCAGCATACAATCGAGCATGCATGTGCTGAGCGGCGTGACGTGCGGGTAAGTTTGCCAACTCTTCGCAGCTTTACGAGTGCTGATAAAGCCAGCCAAACCATCCTGGTCATATGGCACAGGTTGGCTACAATGCAGGTCCATATCATGCTCGGGTATTCGGTACAGCGAAAAGTTATACGAAAAATCTCGACGAAGAGACTCGAACGGAACATGACTTAGATGCTATCGCAGCTATCACCATCCTTTAGGCGCTTGCGAAAGCTTTGGCTCCAACTGACATCACAGAAGCTATCGAGAAAACCCTGGCTGACAGCGGAATGCCCAGAATCGCGACTCGAGATGTGCCCCCAGGTAAATATGCTGCTTTTGCTATAACGGTCTCTGAAAATTTCTGTAGGAACTGGATATCGTATCATTCTCGATGGTCAAACCTACTTGTTTCCCTTTTTTGACCGATCCCCACCCGAGGGCTATCTTACGATCGACTATTCAGCGTGAGTGGTACTGCCGCCTGTGGTCTTATGGTGTGGCTGAGAATTCTGCCTGCAGATCTCTCCATACCGACCCTGCATATGGTGGGGGACGTGACTTCATGTCAGACCGGAATTTTTGGAATTTTGACCTGAAACCTGGCTCGAAATACCCCCGAAATTTTGGACCGTGGGAACTTTTTGATGGGAAATGGCCAAATTTTTGCCGGAGAAACAGGTTTTCAAGGGGGGAAAGTACCGTTGAGGTAAAACATGGGAGAGCTTTCGAGATCTCCAATAGCTCTTATGAGTTTGTTTTGAACCCAATACTCAAATCACTACTCTTTGGGGGCATATTGGGTATTGATGGGCCATCAAATTGCCCCCGGCAGAGCCATTTCGGATCAATTTCCGCTTTAGGATGGCCAAATTTGTGGTCAAAATCACGAAAGTCAATGGGGAATAAATCTGCTCCATACAATCTCTTCTACTCTTCAAAAGGAAGCCATTTATGCAATATCAAGAAATTTGGGTGACTGTCACACGAGTTATTAGCGTCACAATGCCACCATAAAAGTTTGTCACGAAGTCACCTCCCCCACCATATGTTCCAGGTGCATGTGCTATTAGCCTCAATGTGGGCCGCAAAGTCGACGCTCCCGAGCATACTTCTTCCCCTGCTGTGTCTGCGCCCTCAATGCGTTCTCGCCTTCGGTCTAGTCTCTCCTAGACAGACGCTCTATGTACTTGAGCTCGGTGCCCTCGCTACATAGAGTCTGTTGTTTACCGCGGGGGTCTGATCGTGTAGCCAAAGTATTATCTAATATCATGTAAGCAGAGTGCACGTGCTCTCCATCAGTTACGCGTCTTTTTCTCTTCCTCTGCTTCCACGACGCGACGTACGCTGCCCTGCTCCTCGACTCGCATGCCTGCTTACTACTATGCCTCAAAATATCCGCTGGCGGTCTCCGGCTGGCCGTGAAACTCTGCAGAAGATCGTCAGAAAGCTGATACCGACTTGGATGGATGGACTTCGACCAACGCAAGAAGACTTGGTAGCTGCTATCATGGATCAGGAAGACGTTCTCTGCTGTACTGCTACAGGCGATGGAAAATCAGCTGCATTCTCTATTCCGATACTAGCCATGAATGAATACACCAAATATCCAGACTTATATCCGCGCGGCCTTGCTTCGAAAGCGAATCCAGTAGGGATTGTGATCACACCGACGAAGGGATTGGCATTGAATATTGTGCGTCCATTGCTTTCCTCTTGTATTTCTCATTCTGAAGGCTTGAAGGTCATTGAACTGCAACGTCTCGGAATTTCAGCATTTGCCTATTGTCGTGAGTCGTTGGCAGATGCCAGGCGTCGCGGCCTCGATCTAGCTGTCGAAATCGGGAACTGTGTCGTCTATCAGGTTGTATGTGTTGATCCAGAGCATCTCAAGACCCAAGAATGGCGCGACATCGCCAATTCCACCATTTTCCGTTCCCGCATCATTTACGCCGTCACAGACGAAGTTCATCTTGTTAACGAGTGGGGAGCCGACTTCCGTGTGGACTTCAAGACCATCGGTCTGTTCTTACGAGGCCGCCTGCCTGGCTCGATCTCTATAGTCGGCCTTTCCGCAACTCTCGCTCCTGGAACCGACACGTCCGCTATTTGCCAAAGTCTCGGCTTCCTGCAGGGAAGATTCGTTCTAATCCGCCGCTCTAACGAACGACCAAATATTCAGTTCTCAGTTCAAACCCTTACTCATGGACTTGCTGGCTCCGAATTCCCTGACCTCCTCCCCTTCCTACGCAGTGGCCGTAAAGCTATAATCCATTTTCACTCTCTGGAGATGCTCTTTCGATGCTATGTTTACCTCTGGCGACTTCAGTCCCCGTCTTCAGACAAACTACGGCGTGTCCGAATATACTGCAGTCTATGCCTCGCCGAATACAATCAGGAAACCATTCGGATGATCGATAACGATCCGCTTTGTCAAATCATTCTTGCAACAATCGCTTTCTCCAATGGTATCAATGCGCGGCTTCTTTTGGACAGCATATCAATGGGCTTCCGCACGACGCTTGATATAATGTGGCAGGAGAAAGGTCGGGCAGGTCGGGCGGAGGATGTAGTAGCGCGGGGGGTGATATTAATCCAGGAGAGCACTGTTAAGGCGGCACAAAAGCTCATTTCAGGTGCGAAGCATATATTCTTCGGTATGATTATATGGCATAGGAACGACTTCTTCTGAAGCAACTCCAACGTCGACTGCACCGAAATCAACGAAATCGAAACGCGGCGGCAAGCAGAAGGCGTCTGAAACGATGAGCATGACGAAAGCTCGCTTCATCCTCGAGAAGACCTGCTACATCGCATTTCTCAACAAACACTACCAGAACCCTCCGTCCGAAACGGCGTACCTGGACTGCTTGGCGGCTAAACGTGCACTTCCTTGTTCTCTGTGTCTCGAACGCGCCGATAAAACTATTGAATTCTCTGCTCCCGCATCCGCAATCGCTCTCCCACCCCTTGAATCTCCCACATCGAATTCTACTGCTGTCCCTCAGCGCAAAAAGCTCAAACTTACCCGCGTGGAACGCCAGAATGCTGACTCACGGCTTATTCGTCTACGAAATTCCATTCGCTTGCAGGAACACAAAGCTGGACGCTTCCTCGAACTTCCCCAAAACATGTTCTTGTCGACTTCGCTTCGTTCTTCGCTTCTCGACAAACTGCTCTCAATCGACTCTATCGACATCTTGAATATGCATGTCCGGGACTGGCGACACCGCACACATCACTCCAACGCGCTTTACGATATTATTCTGGATCTGCAGACCGAGGTGCGAGACGACAGGGAGGCGGCGCGGAAGGCTCAGAACGCTGCAGCGAGAAAGAAACGAGTGAGCAAGAGGAAAGCAGCCGAGGTTTTCGACGACGAGGAGGAAGAGGAATATGAGGAGGAGGGAGAGCAAAACGATGAAGAGGGTGACGATGAAGAGAACCAATATTCCGATTCATTCTTCCCTGAAACAATTCTCATTCCTTCATCCAGATCCACTCGAGCATCTCGCAGCACCGCCGTTATAGACAATGAATCGGGACGTCCCGCCCTGAAGAGTGTTACTAACACGAAGCGCCAGCGACAGGAGAAGCCACCTCCGATGGGTGTTGCCGCCATCGAGAAAACATTTCGCCCCCCGTATAAAGCTCGTATTCGCGGATGAGGATCGGAGTTTTTATTCTTATTCTATTTGCATGGTCGAAATAACTTGTAAATCGTTGGGTACAATTGAATCTCTAGGAATTTTCCGCGTCCGACTCTTCCTCTCCAGAATCAGGCTCATCCTCGCCATCTTCTTCGTCCTCGTAACCCTCTGCCGGACTTCTTTCTACCTCTACCTCGTCGTCTTCGTCACCATCCTCATTGTCCGTGTCCACATCTTCTCCCGCATCATCCCTCGGGGTGCTGTTCAGATTCTCCTCGCTAAGGTCGATCCCATCGTCATCGGGTTCATTCGCATCGTCGTCGTCGCCGTCGGCACTGCAAACACTGGTGGGCGGGGAATTCGGGCGGCTGGAAGTCGGTAAGTGGAGGGGATCCATTTCGATGTCTGCATCGGTACGAGGGGGCTTGCGTAATTCCCGGAGGAAGTCGCCGTGAGCTGTTGATTTCTTCAGGAATTTGTCAAGCTTTCCAGCATCCAGACGGCGCATTCCGCGTGCAAATTGGTTCACAGCTGCGTGACCCATACTGCGTCCCGAACGAAACATGTGAACCTCCTCTTCCTTGAATAACCTAAGCAGAAGTGTAAGTTCGTCGTGAATATCGGGGGAGGTGTGCGTTTGGCTGCGCTTCTTGAGGTCGAAGGCAGCCTCGACTTCCTCCTTGATTTGCAGGAAGTGGTGGACGTTTGGGGAGATGGTTTTTCGATAGAATGGATCGTCGAACTCGCCGCCGTGTCTCGGGACCATGTCTTCAAGCCATCGGTTATAATGTTCCTGGTGCTGATCTCCCGGAAGCCACCGACCCAATTCACCCTTGATGTTGAGGAGCCAATTGTTGAGAATGGTGTCGCGTAGACCTTTCGATGCTTCGTATCGCAGCAAGCAATATACTTCGAGGAGATACTTGACATAATTTTGGTGCGAGGAGCCGGCGAATTTGAAGATCCAGATCTGTTAATCGGTATGAGAATGGTTCAACGTTGGAGATATTTGGAATAAGTATGCCTTCATAATTTCCCAGACGCGCCCAATATCTCCCTCAGGAACAGCCTGCGCAAATTCGACCCACCATCCCAAATCTTGCATGAAAATCTGGCTGTTTCGCAAGACTCGATCTCCCGTAAAGCCCTCTTTCTCTTCATGAGCTTTAGGCGCGTCCTTCTGTTGTTCGGCTGGTGTACTTGCTGTTGGTAGCGAGGCTTCTTCGTCGATTTCAACCAGAGAAGGCATATCGACGTCGTCACCTGCGGCTGGGTTGACGATGTTGCCGTTGTCCGAGGGCCAAGAGCTCCCGGATGGAACCTTATTAGAACGAGTAGGGTCGAGAGACTCGCGCGCAGAAAGGGATGTTTGAATAGCGGACTGGGTTGCATACCGATCCACCAGAATCATTGCGCCGCCCAGCAAAGCTGTTAATGAAGGAATTTCTTCGCGCGTCGCGAGATCCTTGAAATATCCATGGATTTCGTCTGCCTCAAAATAAAGTCTGTCGCAATAATTCAGCTTTCAGGTAAGCCGTTCAATGTTACACCACATACCTCCAACAATCCAACACATGAGCCTTCCAGATCAAGGTGAGATTTCGAACCGTCGGGTAGTAGTCAAAGCTCTTCATGTTCGAAGGACGTTTCAGTCCGGCGACGCCAGAGCATTTCGATAAGGAAGAAGGATCGGTAGAGGTCGCAGATCCATAGTGGTTGGCAGCTGTTGAATTGAGCTCTGTAGCGCCAGTATGCCAAATTTCGGGCGTCGCAATTTTGTTTTTGAAGATTCCGAGCGGAGCACCGTACTCAGTCAAATTGAGAAAGTTGGCATAAGAAGCACCGTCGCCGCGAAGCCAGAACAGCTGATCTCCAGGGTTATCAGAATCAATACCCATCTGCATATCGAAGTCCCGTATCGCGCGCTCCATCCCTTGAGTTTCAGTAGATTTTTCTGAATTTGTTCCAAGGGGATGACAGACCGTTTTACGACCTTCCCGCATGCGATGTAGAGCACATGGACCTTCGCGAAACATAGCCGCGATCTCCGCTGACAAGTGCTGCAGCGTAGGCTCAAACTCGACGAGGACCCGTGTCCATTGCAGCGGGATGGCGAATCGAATGTGGGTCCAGTTGATATCGTCGTAAAGAGCATCTGTTGTGAGAGTCTTACGCTCCTTGGCTGCGACTCGTTCATAGTACGGCGCCGCATCGAAAGCTCCGGGCGCGCAGTCATCCAGCTCAACACATGTTGCCGCCGTTCCAACCTTCAGCTCGCTCTGCCGACCAATCCCTTGCTCGTAAACGCTCGCGTAAGCCTGAGTGTTGTCGACGATCAAGGCATGCTTTCGTTCCCTTCGTTCCGTGCCGGATTGGATGTCTTCTCGAAGCTCGACGCGGTCGCCATCACTCATCGTGTTGAGCGCATTGTACGCTGTCTTGTCGCTGACACTGTAGGCGAACCTCGAAAAGACGCGCTTGACATCAATATGGGATTTGGTAGCGTGAAGCCAGACACCGAGTTGTATTGCGAGGTCGCCGTTGGCGTATCGGTTTCGTGCCAAGATGAAACTGGCAATAGCGCCGACCTGGATCTGAGTTTGTGGATGAATAAAGAGTGGATGACCAGATACGGCGGAAAATTAACGCACGAAAGGGTGGGGACGACGCTTCCTGATAGCTACAACACCACTGTTCATCGGCGCAGTCCAGATTTCGGTGCAGAACCAGACAAGGGGAAGCCGTACACTGTACTGAGCGGCGAGAGAACTGAGTTTGAAGTTACTCAAGAGTTCTTTCCAAGTAACAACGTGTGCTTTGGTATTCCGCCCATTCGTATGGGCTCGAAGCTGAGCATGGCGTTCGGGATCGGCGGGATTGTCTCGAGTTGCGCGTCCGATTTGTTTACGGCCTTCAAAGGCGACGAGTCGAGTTGCCCATGTAGAAAGGAATGGTCGCGCATGGTTGATTTTATCAGGGGAATCGGCGGTGGAGAACATCATATTCTGCTCATGGGAGTCGGCGGATTTGGCGGCAGGGAAGCTAGCTTTGTGGCTGTAGATGAGGGGAAGGATATCGGCCATCCCGATCTTTGTTCGGCCACGAAGGAAGCGTGCGACGACTCGGGAGTGCTTGCTCCCGCGCGGATCAGGTTCTCCTCGGGCAGGATTGTAGAATAAAATCGAAAGAAACTCGCCAACTGTCGCAAACTCGTACTCGCGGAGGAGCTTATCCATAGCCTCAAATTTCCGTCTCATCTTCTCCTCCTTAGAAACCTTCGGCGCCCGAAGTCTCGGCTGCTGATGCGGATATGCAGGTTCGGGTTGCAGAATCACTCTTGGAAGTAGCTGGAGAGTGGGACCAAGGGGAGGAGCCGATGACGGTCTGTAGAGTTCGGCATTTGGAGGTGGACCAGGAATTATCGGGTTTGGGTCTAAAATCGCCTGATAGTTGCGGTTTCGGCGGGGCCAAGAAGGCGGATTTGCCATGAAATCAAAGGTATGGGTTGCCAACGCGTGCTGAATGTGAAAAGACGCGGATGGATGCAGTGAGGGACGAGAAAACGCGTAGAGGAAGCAGAGCCGAAGAGAAGGGAAAGAGAGCACGTGCACTCTGCTTACATGATATTAGATAATACTTTGGCTACACGATCGGACCCCCGCGGTAAACACAAGACTACCTTCGGTCAGGTGCAGAGAAGGGTAAAGGCTCTAGTTCACTGTCTTTGGACCCCTCTGTCGACAATTCTGCCCTCTGGCCAGCAGCAGGAGGTGGAAACTTTGTTGATATGAGTCTTCGTGTCGTCGTGGAACAGGCTACAGGCACACTTTTCATTTTCGACCCTACCCACAAGCATGGTACAACTCGTCTATGTGGTGCACACAACTACACAGCATCCTTCACATTTTCGTAGCGAATTATGGAGGTATTTGAGAAGGTAAAGTTGGGGGCTGAGATCGAGGCTGGCAAGGGTGCTGGCGATGGAAACTTTGATTTTGCGAATGTCTAGTAGTGTTACGACTGTAATAACTACTTTTTCCACAAACGAAGAATGATCAAACTCTCGAGTTTAGTGAAGGATCAAATCCATCAAGTAACACATTCAAATTCCGAGCCTTTCTGCCGACCATATCTTGGGTCAATTTTGCTGCTGCCACCTCTCTCTGATCGCTAGAGTGTTTGGAGGGGATGATGCCCTGTGCTGGACCACCTGGACCCCATACAAAGCAAATCGTGTCCCAGAACTCGTAAAGCTCAGCATTTGCTGTGTTGGCAGCTGAGATATGAGTCAAGTATGACAGTCGGCATATAGATTCAGCGTCTCTCACCAGGTACTCGATCAGTTGGCCACACACGCTTGGATGCATTCACAGCGTCAGTGAACCACAATGTTTTCCTGGAAAAATAGGTTTCGCCCCAGCCGAGCTGTGCCAAGATTTCGTGAAACGAAACCTCGAGTCCACCCGAGAAATGGTGCTCGCGATGCTGGGCAGAAACACAGAATTTGGCCAGAATGCGTGAAGTAGCATCCCAGCTACGAATGAGAGGAATAAAGCTTTCGTGCCTCCGACCGGTCCGATCTGCCTGGCTAATCTCGGCATCTGTAATTCCAAGCACTACACATGCATCAGCAAATGTAGTTCCTGGTACCAAAAGATCGCTAAAACAAGCAGGGGGAACCTCTGAGATCGGGGACTGGGAGTAGTCGGATGGGGAAACCGACTGCTGGATATGTCGGTGAAATGTGACCAAGGAGCAGGGGAATTATGGCGAGAGCTTGGAATAGAAGAGAGCTGGGAAGACAGTCGAGAGGGATAGGAATTTTGAGGGAGCCAGAGGGCAAGAATGAAGTGGTGCCGAAAAGAGGAGCTTCCTCCAGCAAACCGGACTGCCCAAGTCCTGATGTACTCCAGGGTTTTAGGGTGTGTCATATCCACAGCAAATATGAGCTCGCTGGGATCGTCACCAGGTGCAGCTGCAGGATTGATGGGAGGGAACATTTGAAAGCCATACGATGTTGCCTGCCAGTCGTTGGCAAAATAAGGAACACGAGTCGTAGCCACCTGCAGATGGACAGCAGAACTAAGAGCTGTCTGGATTATGGCAGGTATTCCATGCAGCAAAGTCGGCCCAGTTACAGCAATTCGCACTAGGGCAACCAAAGCTGACACAGTAATTGCACTGATACCCTCTTTCTCGGTGATCAAAGTGCTGAGGGCATCGAGCGATTGCAGCATATAAGTCTCAGGGCAGCTTGAGGCTGCAGGGTCCCTACGACTGCGATGGTGCAGGAAATTTTCTGCATGAGAGAGTCCATGACTAGGGCTGAATGTTAACGAATAAAGGGCCTAAATGAAATCATCTATACCTGGTCCACCGAATTCGGTGTAGAGCTGATATGGATCTCCATCCATGCTGCTTCTTCGCTGAGTCTGTGTGTCGGACGAAAAAAGAAGATGTCACATCATATGATAGTGACTGTCACTCTTATCAAACCCATCGCAATCTTGATCTTGACCTCCTATGTCGCAGCCCCCAATCCCCCCTGCCCATGAGCTTTTGGAAGCTTTTCGTCTCCATTTCCACCAGTATCACCGTGCAGTTGATGAAGCTGCCTCTAATCCGACTGATGAGGTGGTGCTCTCGCGACTACACGATGATCTGCAGGGATACACAGCGCTGGTCGCAGAGGTTAGTCACTGCTGTTTTCTCGTGCTTACAGGCAGCTACTGAGCATATTTGAGGATAGCATTCTCCTATATTCCCCCCCGAAGAGCTTTCTGTTTTACAGCAAAATCTTGCTCTCATGCTCAATGATGTTCGTGTCCAATACCAGCAGGCTTTGGATGCATCCCACCATGGACACCCCACTGTCATCGAAAGAGTTCACACTGGCCAGCGGGGCAGGCCTCGCATTAACATTGATCCCCAATTTCTGCAGTTTGCCCATGAGCACCGGTCCACAACTGGGATCAGCCGATTTCTCGGGGTTTCACGCAGCACTGTGCGCTCTGCTGTTCTGCAGCAAGGGTTGGCAGCACCCCAGCCCGCTCCTTTCGCTGATGAAGTCCCTGCAAGTGAACCTGACGACATTCTGGATCCTCTCTTCCCCATCCCACAAAATCTCCCCGATGATGCCACCTTTCAGCCAGTATCTACTTCGGCAGGGGAAATATCCACTATTGCCGACTGGGAACTCGACAGTCTATTATTACGGCTTCGGACTCATTTTCGGCGTGCTGGAATTACTATGCTTGATGGTATGCTGCACCGACTGGGCCATCGGGTACCGCAGACCCGAATCCGTGAATCGCTGTCACGGATCTAGTGTTTTTCCGGCCTTGGCTTGGCCTGAAAGCCGTGGCTTTGGCTTTCAAAAATACGAAGCCGGGCCAAACGGCTTTGGCCTGGCTTCACTGGCTTTGGCTTGGCTTTGGCAAAAGCCAGGGCTTTTGGCGGGGATTTGTGCAATTTTTTGGCTTTGGCTTGACGAAATTTCAGGCCGGGCCAAAGCCAGCGCTAGCCAAAGCCAGAAAAAGCCAAGGCCGAGCCAAAAAGCCGTGGCTTTTTGGCCTGAGGCCAAAGCCGGAGAAACACTACACGGATCGACCCTGTACACCGTGTCTTTCAGCGGATCCGAATTCGCAGGCGCGAGTACCGGGTTGCTGGCCCAAACTCATTATGGCATCATGACGGCCAGCATGGTGATATCGTTTTTCATTATCGAACTCTGTTTTTTCTGTGCTGATAGAACTATTAGGTCTGATTCGGTGGGGAATCGTAATCCACGGTTTCATTGATGGCTATTCCCGCCTTATTACTGGGCTCCGGGCCAGCAACAACAATCGTGTTAGCACTGTTCTGCTGCTATTTTTGGATGCCGCCGCCCTATATGGTGCTCCGTCACGTATGCGGGGAGATCATGGGGTTGAAAATATAGAAGTTGCAGCATGGATAGAAGAACATCTTGGAATAGGCCGTGGATCATATATCTGGGGACGGTATGAATCTGCCAAAAATTACGGCCAGATTAGTGCTTATATTTGCCTGGAAAAACAGGAGCATACATAATGTGCGCATCGAGCGTCTCTGGGTGGATGTTACGGCTCAAGTTGGTGCTGTCTGGAGCGATCATTTCACCGGCCTGCTCGAGCTCCATCATGGTCTTGACATCAACAGTGCCAATCACATCTGGCTTCTTCACCATCTTTTCCTCCCCACTATCAATGACCAGCTTACGTTTTTCATGGGAGCCTGGAATGAACACCGCATTCAGATCCGCAATGGCCCCAACCGTTCCCCCGCGGATATGTTCGTGTTCGATATGCTTGTCCATGGTGCCCGTGGTCATGCGGTGAGTGAAAATCTCAACGAGGAAGAACTCGAAGTCTACGGTGTGGATTGGGAGGGCCTGCATGACGAAACTTTGCTTGATTCGCAGCGCCAGAATAATACCGCAGAAAATGGCTGGACATCCTGGATTGGACGCACTGGACCTCCAGAACACCTTAACGAGGTGCCTGTTGAAGCTCCCGAGGGTCCGTTCAGTGCAATAGAGCTCAGTTTACTGGAGAATGCAGTTGCTCCATGGCGTGGTTTAGCTGCTGATAGCGACATTGTTGATTTATGGAATCATGGATTAGCTAGCTGCCGTACCATCAATGGAAACATTTTTTAACTACTCTCCCACAATATATGTACCACAGCGGAGAAAAAATCAAGTATTTACTTTTCTTGGTAAAATGTTTTGCAATATGGAGCAAAACCCCACTGTGGCGAAGGAAATGTGCATACAACGAGCATGCACACAGTGGGGTTTGAACCTGTGTTAAAAGGAAATTACCAAACCAGCAGCACATACCAGCCAACGTTGAACACAGAAGGGGGCATATTACCACTAGACTATTGAAGACTTGTTTCAGCCTCTGCAGGAAAGGTCCACCTCAAGCAACTCAACAATAGATTACCCAAATAAAATTCAATTAAATTGAAGACAATAATTCAGGATGTGGCAGCAGTCAGTATAGGGTGAAAATAAAGAAGAAGGATTAGCCAAATTAGAAAAGACACTTGTAATAGGCAAGTATGAAGAGAATCAATAGTAGGTAGGATAGTATGTCGAGAAAGAGAGAACACGAACAAAAACCATTGTAAGTCGAACTCGGTATTGTACTAGCTAAAAGTGTGGGCAGCAATGCCATTGAGTGACTGGCATAGAAGCCGATGATGAATGAAAAGACGACGAGTAGGGGCCTCAGTGGTGGGGTAAGTAGCTCGGGCAGCCTTCAGAAGAAAGGAAGCAGGAATACGGGCCTCGAGAAAACAAGTGCGAAACGAGACTGTGCCACTAGCAAGAAGAGCTGGGCGAAGGGAGGCAGGTTTGCCCCCGAGGTACAAAGCATCATTGTCGTCAACGAGAACAGCCTATAGGTATGTCAGTATTTAAATAAACCAGTGATATAGTACCTGCCTTGATACTACCCGAGTCTCTCGCCAGGAAAGGCGACCCCGAGATTGCCCACGACCACATCTGCGACCGAAACTTGGAGTCGGTGATATGGTTAAGATCAACGACACTGGGGAAGAGCCCCTGACTTCTAGCCTCCTCAAACAGTGTGGGGCATGGAATGCCTGAGCCTGTGAAATAGTCGTAGAGCATGTCGGCGAGTGACTCCCCTCCCATGGTCTCAGCAATGGGCTGGGCAAGGTCATCCCCTGCTGTAATCGAAAGGCGAGCAGTCAGAGCCAGAGGGCCAACGACAGCGGCCATGACATTGCTGAGAAACCTGTCTGAGCCACCGACAACGCCACGAAGATGCTAGACATTTAAATGAGCTGTGAATCGGCTGCATGTAAAAGAGGACTAACTCGAGTGACAGTGAAGCCATTTCGGCAGGGCAGGGGAAAGTTTCGAGCAGTGGCCTGAACATCAGGGTGCGAGGGTGGCTCCGAACCGACAACACTGCGATAGACAAGCTCAAGACCGATCGCATCGTGGGATGGCTGGTCTCGGCCCACAAGCGATGATAGCTATTGCATAAATCATAAGTGAAAATACTTGAAGCGATACACTAGCTCGTACCTCGAGACCCAGGTAAGCTGCAAGATGAGACCGAACAGTGGGGGTGCTGATGTCCCCAGTCGGCCCAGCTTCGACCCAGCTGTCGCCAACAGCTCTGACGAGTGGGTGCCAGACACTAAGAAAGTCGCGAGTGAGGGAATTAAAGTCGCAGTCATTGAGAAGGAACTGCAGAAGGCCGACACTGATAGGGTATGGGGCAAGACCTTTGATCATGAGGAGCGACCACATAGCTGCACCAATACCGATCATCCTCTGGCGAGGACCAGAGGAAAAGGTACCGAATCCTGCTGATCGTATAGAGAGAAGAGAAAGGCTGCTATCAGCACGAGTGGTGAGCCACTGGTCGCTGGTCTCGAGAGTTTTCTGGAAGGCTGCATAGAGAACTTCTCGCATGATGCCCTCTCCCGATGACACAACCCTCCCATTGTCGGGGTCGGTAAAGCCCAATCAGCATGATAGAAAGCGATAGCAGAGATATGAGTATACTCACATAAGAACAGACTGATCGACTAGAAGGACCGAGGTAAAGTCACCTTCATCGACACAATGGCCAACTTTGGCAAGAAACTGCTCAGCGACATCGTCAACTGAATGGCCCCGATAAGTAGCCGAAAGAGGGGGGGGTTCCACTCGTTGCAGCCTCGTAAATGTGGCTAGAGAACATAGTCGTAAACTGCACTTCACTGCTTGATCGGTTCCATTCATTTGACCAAAGAGCCTGAGGAAAAGGAACGACAGGGAGGACAGTGGGAGAAGGGAGAGGGGTATGAGTGCGACCTAGAGCTCCAGTTGTGATACTACGAAGGACCTAAGCAAGATTCAGACACCACGAAACTCTAATGTGAAAAGGTGCTCAAAACTCACTCGGGTTGGCTGGGCAGGAGCAGGACTCTCTCGCAGATTTTCGAACTCATCATCTCCATCGTCATCGACCTCAAGCCCCAAGTCGTCATCATCATCGCTCTCACCACAGGAAGAGTCGCCATCAGCATAAGGGTATGGCTCATGCACTCGATCCCGAGGGAACATTGTGTAGATTCGCTGGGAGAGGCAGTGGTGCCGACGAACTGTCTGCTGGTCACCAGGGAGCGAGAATGAGGCTGCGACAGTAGGCGTGAAGGAGCAGACAGTTCTGACCTTCGAATGTTGTGATACATAGACTGGGAACAGCAAACTGAGTGCGATTTGCTGCCACCTCGCCAAGTGTTTCAGTCCCTCGGACAGGTGCCCGACGAAGACGAATTTGATTATCGCTAGGACGAGGGACTCCCCTATTGACGACATAGAGAGGAGCAAGAGCCTGGTTCTCGTGGGCCTGGAGGAGAGTACTCGAAGGCGAGATGAGTTCAAACTGTCGGGCTCGAAGCTCGTGAACAATGTTCTGAATATGAGCAGTGAGCGACAGTGTTGTTTCGGAAGTTTGCACAACTACGAGGCCAACAGAGTTCATGACTGCGATGAATGTGTCGGAGAGGAACCTCATGAAGTAGAGGTCGCCTTCAGAGCCATTTTCCTGGAATAAAGCGAGTCAGACACCAGCTCGCAGCTACGATAGAATAAAGCCTTAAACAGACTTACTTGGGGGGGATAGATGACATTGAGAGTCCGAATAGTCGTCGAGTTCCCTGAGGTTGTAAGACATGAAGCAATGTCGGGAGCACGAGGAAGACTCGGAGGGGCAGTAGCAGTGCCTCGGGGGCGACGACGAGGAAGAGCAGGCTGCCGAGGAAGTGAAGATGCTGCATGGCTAAGTCGGGCCTGATTCACGACTGAAGTCAAAGAGGCCGATGACGACGAAGCAAGCTGAGGCAAAGGGGGAAGCTGCACAGGAAGCGAAGATGGAGCTGTGCGAAGACTGTGATAGGGTTGGATCACAGGGACCGATGGAATTGGGGCAGAGGCAGCAGGAGCTGGAACAGTGGGCTGACTTTGCGAAACTGAGGGGTGAGTCGATGCTGGGGGAAGAAGTGGAGCAGATGGTGCATGCTGGGAGGGTTGAGACGACTGTCCTGCTGCCATGGCTGTAAGCAAAGGCTGGGCATTGCCTGCGAGCAGCTGCAGCAGCATGTTGGCGACATTTGGGTTGTCCATTTCTGTTGGGTCGTTACAGATGTAAAGTCGTTAGGACAGAAAGAAAACACACAGATATTAAAACGAAATAGAGAAAGAGCTAAATGATTCAAAAATCAGTACACTTGCGAGTCAATGAAGCACAGAACTCACTGAGAGGTATTTTTGTGTGTCTGTGAGTCAGCAGTCGAAAATAGTGGGCAAGAGACAGACACTGGTATCAAATTTGAGTCCCAGTCAAAAGTCAGTCGGATCGTTTGAAATGTTTTGAGATGAAATGGCACAAGCAATAACCAAACGGAATGATTTGAGATTGTTTGTCGTGGGTGAGCAAACTATCTCGTTTTAACACATTAACTCTCCAGCGCTACAGCATTCCCTCGGACCGATCGGACCTCTGGCTGAGTCACCCTTGGCAACAGGCCTAGGCAACATAACTTAAAACGTCCACACTTTCTGCCACGTCACTTCCTCTTGCTTGTCTTCTCCCACCTCGTCTCCCCTCTTCTGCCTGCTCCGTCTCCTCAATCTCTCCGCTTTCTGTATCAAACCAGCGCTACACTTACAAAAGTGCATACATTTACCCTCGTTAATGTCTTTCTCTCTAACACGGCCTACAGACGACAAAGCTTACAACTCGCGGGGGTTTTTTGTCGAGGTCGAAGGTATGTTTGCACATATACTCCGTCTACGAGAACAACGGCCTTACCCCATGCTTGCAGACTGCAAATGCCAATCGCAGACCAATAGACATCGGTTGCTCGACGATGGTGAGCGAATCTACCAGTGCGCTCTCTACGAGTCGTCTACACCTTTGTCAACACTCTTCTCATGATTTACTTCTCAGTTTCCTTGGTCCGCCCTCTTTCACCAAGCTAGAGAATACGAGGACCAAGACATTACTCAAGTTCCCGCTATCCAATGCGCGGTCGCCTTGCCGGTGCGGTGACCAACCTGGATCTTCGGCGGGATGGTACAGGTAAGCATGTACGGGTTCCCATTATATAGTGTATTTCACTACCATCGCTATACTACTGTACAAGACTTTTATCTCAATGCATTTCACATTTTTACAATTATTCGGTCGACGCCATGGATGCCTTACGATTCGCGTGGAATGAATTGAGATGAATTGCGCAAATTCTCGAACTATTACAATCCAGCTCGCACCATAACGCTTTTTAGTGCAAATTAGTGGAATTGTTTGTGATTCGGCGAAATAGTTTGAAGATTGCTGGTTTCATCTCGTTTAATCCATCCCGTGGACTTTTCACTGGGTTTGAGTCGCCAGTATATATGTCGGATGAGATAGAGGCTTATTTTGGTGTGAAGCGACATTATGTTTGCCGAGCCAAAAGACACCCTTTTTTGGCCTTGTGGATAAGCGAGTCAAGTAGCCGAGAATAAGCACCCAAGAGCCGAGACAAACAACCAAAAGGTGTGGTATTAAGCGACAAAACTTCGTCTGAGTTACCTACAATCTTCCAGGGCTTGTCAACTTGAAGTAAGACAGAGTGCTGAACTTCAGATACGGCAGCCGACTTCAATGTTGTTGTGGTGATGCAAAACTTCGCTGATGTCACAGAATGTTCTGTCACATCACTCAACTTCGTGTCACTGAGTTCATTTCAAAGCTCGAATATTTAATGAAAAATGAGGTCATAGTTTATTTTCTGGTGCTGCTCCTTGAATCTTTGTTCATAGTTTGGGCTGTCGTGGTTTGAGGTTTCAGGTGCTGATGTAATGACTGACAGCGGGTAGTAGAGAGGCCTAGAATGCATTTCTGTAGCAAATGCTATTTATCTGGGTTTGTAAACTTACTGAACCATCCCAGCCATGGCGAGTTTCGTAGAGAAACTCCTACGAGAGATTTCGGACCATGTGAGATTTATACCATCATCTGATCTCCATACGGCACGGATTGGCCTGAGTTCTCAAGAGGGAGAGATGAGTAAGCAAGCCATTGATATATTGGGCGTGAACTCCGAAATGGAGCTCGCTGCACTCCGCCCGAAGACGAAGGAGCCGAGGCAGCCCCTACGCAACTAAAGAATACAGAACAAATCCGTAGCTACGTGAGTGCGCAGGAAATAGCAAAACTAACTAGGGATGGGTGGGTGGGCACGAAAAAAGAGGGTATGACGGCGACGGGGGGACAAGACTAGAAGCGGGGAAGGAGACTCGAGGTCATGGAGGGGGAGGGGCTGGAGAAGAGAAGGTCTCAAAGAGACGGAGTCACCGAGCCAAAGGCGCGATGCGGAGGCGGGCGAGACGAAAAGAATGAGGAGACACGTGACTAATGGGTGATCGCTTTAGCCAATCCCTTCGGTCTGTCCAGACCACCTAGGATTGGCCTGAGTTCTCAAGAGGGAGAGATGAGTAAGCAAGCCATTGATATATTGGGCGTGAACTCCGAAATGGAGCTCGCTGCACTCCGCCCGAAGACGAAGGAGCCGAGGCAGCCCAAAACCAACAGCTCACCCTGAAGCAGCCAAAGGTGGGCAAAATACAGGGGGAAGCGCCACAGGCTCCACAAAAACAGGGAGGAGATGGACAGCAATGGGGAGGCGAGAGGGGAGGGAGGGGGAGGGGGAGGAAGGGGTGCTAGGAACGCACAATGACGACAGAGGGGAGAGAGACAGCGATGCGGGCAGGACGGGTACCAGACTTGGGGAGGGGCCAGTGCGGATACAACTTTGAAAGTGTGAGCCAGCGGAAGCGGGAAAGCGCATCAGCAACAGAATTCTCGTCCGTTGAGATCCAAACTGGGCGAAAAGTAAAGTCCTGTTGAACGGCCAGGAGAGCAAACTGGCGGAAGAGAGCTTGCGTAGGCGGATGGTCAATAGAGCCAGACTGCAAGCAGGTCGAGATGGCCTCGTTATCAATACGAAACACCACCTCCAACCCAGCCCAACAGTGGCCCCAGAGCTCCGCAGCCCTCAACACAGCACGCATTTCCTTCCAATGGATCGGATGACGTGCATACTTCGCTGGTACAGGCTCAGTGAAGAACAGATCGCCGCTACCCCAATGGCCACCCAGACCTAGCTTACCACTCGCATCTGTAAAGATTTCGACAGTGGGACGTGGAGGTCCAATAGCAAAAATGCCATTGAAAGACGGGAGGAAGGTATTCCACCATGCAATGTCGAGGCGGGCAGAGGAAGGAAGACGGCGGCGGTGGTGGCGGGGAAGGAGGGAAAGGCGGCGCATGAAGTCCCGAATACGGCGAGTGAAGAATCGACCAACCGGAATTACCGACTGAGCAAAGACGAGATGGCCGCAGAGCTGCTCGAGGTCGTAGTGGCTCGCAGATCGACGGGACAGGCACCCATCCAGAAGAACAAGGAGGCGAGCAAGCTTGTCCTGAGGAAGACGAGCCTGCATAGCAATACTGTCCAGCTCAATGCCGAGGAACTCGAGGCAGTGAGTCGGACCCTGCTCCTTGTCACTGGAGATTGAAAAGCCCAACTCGGCAGCAACGGTCCGGAAGACTGCACGACCATGACGAGCGTACTCCACCCCCTTCGCAGCAGGAGTAACGTTGAACCAATCATCCAGGTAGTGCTGAATGAGCTTCATGACATCATCACGGCAGAGCAAAATCCAGTGATGAGCCTCCGCAAAGTAGTTGTACAGGCGGGGGCCTGTACGAACACCAAACGGTAGGAAGATGTCAAGGAACAGGCGCAACTTCCACTCGAAACCCATCAGATGCACATGGTCAGGGTGAATCGGAATATGCCTGAATGCAGCCTCCAGATCTGCCTTATAAAGGAAGGATCCAGGGCCAGCTTCCCGTATGCGATCAATTGCCCCCATAACAGCCTCGTAGACCAGATGGCCATACTCAGCTGGGATCGCGTCATTGACAGAGGATCCATGGGGATACGAGAGATGGTGAATCCGACGACGTTTCTCGCTATATTTCTTGGGTACAGAACCCAGCGGAGAAAGGACAGGCTTGACAGTATCAGCCATGTCCGTGATATCAATGATACGCCCAAGAGAAACCTCATGGGCAATATCCTTGTCCACCGTCTCGGGAAACGCAAGTGCAGAGGGAAGGGGTGCAGGGGCCGAAGAGGAGGGGGAAGGCATACGTGCAGGATCCACACCAAGAAGAACACCATAGCGAATAGCAGACACAAGGGTGTCCGCAAACTGACGGTCTGGATAATCAATCAGCGCACTGGCCCAAGCGTCAGGATGTAGCTTCGTGGGCGGCATTGACTTTGAATGGGGAGATGTGAGGGGGAAGAGCAGATTGGTGTTTGGGCGAGCCGGGGGAAAAGGAGGCATTGGGGGTATCTCGGAAAGAATGGGAGCATGGTCAGATTCGACGACGCTGGTAGATGACAGGGGAGATGAGACTTTCCTGCTCATTGAGCAGGGAGAGCCAGAAGCATCTCCCCCTCGCTCACCCGGCTTCATTAACACACCAACAGGGGGATTTTCTTGAGGCGGAGTAGGCCGAGCTACATCTGGGGGTTTTGACGAACGACGTGCACAGAAAGCCGCAGTGTGAGCACGGTCACCGCAATGGGAGCAAACATGACGACGGGGACACCGGCGTCGACCATCCCAACACCCTCCAACGCGATTATGGCCCCAGCATATCTGAGAGCGCACCCGAGTCCCAGCAGTCATCAAAATTCTTCCATCATCTGGCGGTGTCCATGGTCCTCGGTCGGGAACACCAAAGCGAAGAACTCCATCAACTTGAATGAGTCTGGGGATAGGCCGAAGAGGAGGCATCGAAGTCGACCAGCCGAAGGCGGGGGAGAGGATGAGATGGCAGCGGAAGCACCCAGAAAGGAAGGGAAAACACGAAAAAAGAGGGTATGACGGCGACGGGGGGACAAGACTAGAAGCGGGGAAGGAGACTCGAGGTCATGGAGGGGGAGGGGCTGGAGAAGAGAAGGTCTCAAAGAGACGGAGTCACCGAGCCAAAGGCGCGATGCGGAGGCGGGCGAGACGAAAAGAATGAGGAGACACGTGACTAATGGGTGATCGCTTTAGCCAATCCCTTCGGTCTGTCCAGACCACCTAGGACCACCCGGTCTTGGTTTACTATTTTATGAGAGCTGTATAGGGGTCTGGCGACAAATATTCACTACCGCAGGGACACGTAGTCGGAGTCAAAAATCCCCAGGATACCTCAAACTTGAACCTCGTCTCAATGCCCTAACCTCCGTCAACGACCTCGTTAGTGATCAAAACCACGGTTGAATAACGACGTAAGCGGCCGAACCCTCTCAGTTCAACCTTCATTGCAAAACCAAATAATTTTCAACGATAAATAAGGTCATATATTCAAGTAGCATATAGGTGGAAAAGGTTTGTGAAGGGGTGAGAAGAGGGAGAAAATAATCGGAAGATGAATGCATCCATAATGAGATCAATTATTGAAAGGTAGGAAGAATAATCAATATACAATGAGGGGATGGAATGGAACGAGAAAAGAACGAGGGCATGAAGACTCACCTCGAACTGCTCCTACGCTGGTCTTGACGCAAAACTCATCCTCCAGCCAAGAATCCTCAAGTCGACAGTGTCTGACTTGCCACATGGGTAGCAAATATTATGCTCCTTGAAGGACGTAGCCTGAACCACAAAGGAGCGAAGAAGCTCTCAAAACCGCGGAGGTTATTGAAAGTGTGTAAAAGGAAGAATGCACTGGTCGAGGATCGAACTCGAAAATTCAAATCAATCTCGACCTTTTTCGCAACCACATATCATATTAGCATACGTATATTGTGGGGATAGATTTGCTGGAAGTCTCGTTAGCATCCATTCGAACCGTTCAATTTGATCCCATATTGAGTGACTTATGGCACTGACATCTGAATATAAATCTGGGTCAGACTGAAGGAAAAGGCTAGAATACAATTCTTTCAAGTTGACATTATATCATATATGGTCTAAGGCTTTTGATCACTCGTATTAGTAATAAATTTCGCTCCTGTTTGGTGGTGTTTAGGCCGAGCGCACCATAGTTAGGCACACATCCAGCTCACGTCGGCTGATGTAAGCTTATGTAATCACGTGCGGCACAAACGTATGTCCCTTCCATCCCCGCACTCGATGCATCTGCAGCACCATACAATGCCCCCGAGGTTTGCCACGGCCCAGGCTGACTATAGTTTGTTCCCAAAGCAGGCGTTGCACCAACAGCTGGGGGACTTCCCCATTGACAGTCAGGCAAGCGATCAGGTGATTATCCCGAGTTGGGCTAATGTTAAATCATGTAGAATGGGCCGATTCAGGATGACTACCGCCCACTGACCGAGCAGCAAATGCGCGAACGGCTAAAAGGGTTGATTATTCCATTTGCGACATTGACAACAGAGCAAAAGCACCATGCCTACCTTCCGACTTTGAATGGGGACATCGACTTTGAGGCAAGAGCTCGCGGCAATTATCTTGAGTTGGGCTAATGTGTGGCACGTTAGAAGCGGCGCTCTCAAGATGACTACCGTGGACTGACTGAGCAGCAACTCCGCGAACGGCTAAAAGGGTTGGTTATTCCAGTCGCGATATTGGAGCCAGAGCAGAAGCAGCATGCTGTTTCAAGTTTGGAACGAGACATGTCAATTGACGTCGAGGTAAAAGATGTGCCGAGATGCAGACTTGTGCTAATGTGCGCGGGTTAGAACGATGGACGCCATTCGTACGGCTTGGGCTGGACCGAAAAAAGTTGCCTCACCACTCCGAGGTCAAATTTTGATCTCGCTTGAAGCCCAGATCTGAAATTCGTTTAGCCCACTCGAGGGTGCCTTCGCCGGCGTCGCCCTCCCCGACAATGACAAGAAATTGTTTGCCTCGATGGTTTCTTCCGTTACTGGAACTCTGGACATTGATGGAGTTACCTGGAGCGAGGACGAGCAACGTAAAGTGCTCGCTTATTTACCCTTTGCCCCTCACGGCAATATCACAGGCCAGGTGCTCAGGAGTTTTTGCGGCACCCATAAGAAGGGTACTACTTTTGATTTGCTGATGAAACGGACGGCTGCGACCATGTCAACAAAGGTGATTCGTGACAGATTTTTTATTTTTTGTGGCTGCATCCCTCATCAGCAACCCACAGGCCACCCACCATGTATTGCGATTTTATCACTGGGCGCTTGCTAACTCAATGTTCCGTGTACGCGGCACGGGAAACCAGGCCAACTAAAATTTCTGCGGAAAATGGAAGGGGATCAAAAGGCGAATTGAGGAGATATGGGGATAGAGACACAGGGAAATACATAGATGATGTTGTGCCGATTCCTAACTCCCTGTTCTCAACCGGTAAGGGAACACGAGGCAGGTCAACGCACGCTGGAATTCGGAACTTCATAGGCACGACCGAACCGTACGCAAAGGACACCGGAAGTCGGACTTCGACAAGCCTAGGGAATTGAGAGGGAAGTATGAGTGAAGGATGGAGGGCCGAGGCAACCAAGATGCAACCGTAGTAAAGAGGTCGCGCTGGAGAGGCTTGACGGCTGTCAACAGAAAAAAATGAGGGAGTTACATAACGGTGCCCGTTTCGGGAAGTCACATGGACCGTTTACCTTTCCCGCCATCTCTTCGCTGCACGCGCTATTTTACTGCATGTCTTGATCATTCTGGCCCTACTCCAAGTATTTGGTGGGCTGGCCGTCCCTTGTACAGCTACAGGGGCTTGCCACCGGCCCTATCATGTCTTGTCACTGTCAGATCAACTGCTATTCCAGACTTTTGTTGATGTCAGCGTAATTCGCTGTTCGGTATCGCCCGTATCGAGTAGTCAAGACGAGAAGTCGAAAGAAATTGTGTTTGTGTAGAGAACGTCGTGGTTCCGGTTACAAATGCATAAAGACTACGTAATGGTTACGAGAGTACGGTATGCTGTAAAATAAAGAGTGGGAAATAATTACCGCTAACACTCCCCCTCAGCGAGTGGACTCGAGTAAGGGATGAATAAGTAGAGGGCGTGATGGAGGATATGTAAAATATAGAGAACAACATACTGTTGCTCCCCCTTGAGCGTAAAACTTGCCAAAATATACTTCCGACCCAATCCGGCCCAGCATTCTCTCTGGTAGAGCGTCGACGCTATGTCGCGGCTCTCCAGCACACGCGGTCGCGGATCGAGGACCGTTGGCGCTGACCCGCTCGGGTCTCTGTCCCAGTCGTTACGTGTCCACCCGTTGCAGCTTTGGCTGTCTTCTCGTCGTCGTATTATCGGCTCCATAGTCTTCGCTACTGCTCTGGATGTCGCCGATCAAGACCTCCGCCCGTCACATTGTGCACCTAGGCGGTCTAATCGAGTCGGCCCCCCATACTGAGCGTGGTGGGCCTCCATACCCCTTATCTCCCCCTTCGAAAAAGTGGTTTTTCGACCGTTCCGCGTGCGCAATGAAAGGAAGGGGAAAATGTGCAAGAATGAGTGAAGTCGGCGATAGATGATGCGCGACGGGGTGAATGAAAGTGAATTGCACGGTTGGGCGCGTGAGACGCGAGTGTCAGTGTGCGGCAGCTGAGATGAGACGTTGATGAGGAAGCAAGAAGCTCCCCCTGTGTCGGCCGTTCGCGTCGAAGTTGGCGGTATCGTAGTCGCCGTGAGCAGGTCGTCGTGTGAGTTCTCCCTCTGTGACGCTGATGCGTAGTACACAGTTGTAAGAAGAAACTGAGCGATAGAAGCTCCCCCTGCCTGCGTCAGAGTTGGTGGCGTAGATAACCGCGGTGAGCAAGTCGCTCGATGCGAGGACTGCTCTGGATGCTCCCCCTGCGATACCTGTGCGAGGTGTAGAGGAAGGGGCTCCACCTGGGCATGCGAGGAAGGTATGCGCGAAGTCGCGCTGTCCGGAACTGTAATACGAGCGTAATCGCGTCGTCTGAGCTGTCCGAGACGTGGTGACGGGGCAGAACTGCTCATCGTTGTAGGCGCTGCTGCTGCTCATTGCGAGAGAGCACCTGCGGCCCTCGTTGAGATGGATCCTGGGGCTCGCTGCCCCATCCTGCGGCCGTGGGATTGCGATGTCGTGCCGGAGCCATAAGTTGGCTGGCATACGTCTCCGCCAGCTATGCTCAAAACGGGTAGACGTACCATTCGGGTCCCATATGGGTGCACCTGGCGTTCGCTTCGCCGAATCCTTCATCTATTTCCTCCCCCTGGCCTTCTGTCGCTGCCCTTGTCGTTGTGTGAATGCGTGCTGATGTCGCGTGAGTCACCGAGTTTGGTGCAGTCGTCAGGCGGGGTGTATGACGGTATTTATCGTCAAAAATTATTCACATAACATTCGTGCACAATGCACAATGCACAGTGCTCTATTATTGAACGCACAAGCACAGCGAATTGCACACTTCAGTGTCATTGATACCACTGTACACTACATACTCAGCTAGTTTCTAGTGTACTATATGCACAATGCACTTTACACTACCCGCAACCCACTTCCCACGGTTCAATTCTCAGTGGGATGTGGAATGCGGATCAGTGACGAGATGGCGATCAAACCCAACTCGGCAAGCATCCCAACGTCTCCTCACTCCGTTCGGCTCCCAGGTATACCCAAGCCCCAAAACCCAACCCAAAACCCAAAACCTAAAATCGACACTGAAGCGAATCCCAGTCATTTGACAGCTGTGATGTGGGCTCCTCACAAAAACCCTTCATACAAAGTTCTCTTTACCGGAAACTCTACTCTAAATTTTGCCCCATCTTTGCTTGGCTTCATTCGCACCTCTGCTCTAAAAATCTGCTCTAAAAATGTCTAACAATGGTACCGTTTCATTGTAATGCATATAGTTTGTCGGAAAATCCGAAAATACCTGATCAGTACTTACCGACCTATCAGGCCTGGTCAGATTCCGGGGGGAGGCTGATCAGCACTTATCAGCTCCATATCAGCTCTCGTCAGCGCAGGGGAAAATTCTACCACATTTGACTGAAAAGTTCAACTCGGCAGGCAAGTGTCACCTCTCCCACGGTTGCTTGGTACATTTTCCGCGCGAAAAAAAGGTGCAAAACCATCTAGAACTGGTAAAATGGCCCAGCCAAAGGTCGTCCAAGCAAGGTACATGGTTCAGGTCATGACCTTCCAACGTTTCCACTGTATGACGCAATCGTGCTCCACACCTAACATAGAAGTGAACTCAAGTGTTAGAAAATAAATTGTGTATTTAGAATTATAACCTCATTAAAATAACCAGAATACTAAAGTAAAGTAAAGTAAAGCAATTGAAAAAGTAGCACTTGTAATAACCCTTCAAGCGAAGGGTGGAAGACTTTTGTTAATTACGGCGAGCACAAGCTGATCAGTGTGTATCAGCACCGGTCAGTACAGATAACTCGCGGTCAGACTGACGAGCTGATAAGGGGTTATCGGCCCTTTCTGCCAGGTATCAGACCCCCTCCGAGCTGACGGCCTGATCGGCGCATATGCGCGCATATTCGGGCATGTCAGGCATTTTCGGATTTTCCGACATTACCTTCAACTGATTCGCCTTCTCAGACAGTTCCAACGCCATGGCCGCCACATTTGGGGACATGGTGGCACGGTTCGTTCGCGAAGCCATTGCCTCTGGAAATTTATCGGCAATAATCCCTTCGACACCTACCTCGACATCAACAGCGCCTCTGCCAACTCTTCCCGTTCCTCCTGCAGCTCCTTATACCAGCACCCGCTCCCTCGCTCTTCCGGCTGCAGCAACAGGCCATCCCATTCCATCCAACATTCCCGCGACAGTCCCTGCCCAGCCTATGCTTGGTGTCGCGGGACTGGCCCTACCACTCGCTTCTGGGCATACCAATAATCCTCGTCGCACTCGAGTTTCGGATGTGCTCACTGCGGAGCAAATTTCGCAGACTAACGCCGGGCGAATGGCGGCTGCCCGAGCTCATCTTGGGTCTGGGTCTGAGGAGCAGCTTGTACGACGTGGCAGGCGTCGCCGGGGCCCAGCTGCGCATCCCCCTGTTCTTCATGCTGGCCCTCAGACAGTTCTCGACAAAGTCTCCTCGGTCAGCGTCGTCGGAGAGCGTCAGATTCGTGTTACCCATGTAGTTCAGCCTTACCAGGTGCGTGGTCTTCTGTTTTCTCTCTTTCCTCGGTCTGAACTTCGGTTCAGGAAGGCTTGGAGGTTATTCAATACAAAAACTATCGGGAGGCTCATTTTCACTATCTCTCCGGAGGTGATCTCACCATGGACTACGATCTTCTTGACACCACTCGAGTCAGTGATATCCTCCAGATGTCTGCACGGAACATGACAGTTGGCCCTCGACAAATCACCTTCGGACGCTTGTCAGCTGGACCGAGCACGCGCCTTCAACACGAGATGCTTGACCTTCAAGTCCTTGTCTATGTCAACAATGCAAAAAATCGGCGTAATGGCACAGCTCACCTTCGCCGCGAAGCCCTGTCCGCCAACCTTACTCTCGCGGATCTTTTTGTTGCGCCTCTCAAGGCTCAGTATGCTCTTCCCACACACTGTGTCCACAATGGACGTTTTCTCTTACATTCAAGTGAGTCGGAGTCGGTGCTTCTCATTTATCGAACCTATGCCCTAACTTTATTCACAGTCATCCGCTCGCCTGGAGCCACTTTCATTGAGGCTCTTCCAGGATCTTTGCCGCGACAACATCGCTGCCTCACCCTGCGCCACAATAAGCAGTTCAACGAGGCAGTGGAAATGAATTGGGACTCTTCAGACGATGAAGGCAGTACATCAGGAGGGGTTTCAGCGCCTGAGTTTGACGACGAGGATATTGAGAACTTCGTTCCTTCCGCTCCGGCTCTCACCGCTGTGACGCGTCCCACAAGGACTCTTCCCCTTGCGGTATAGTGTCCTTTTTTGTAGTGAGATTTGCCAACTTTACTTATTCTCGTACAGTCTATTGGTGATCAAGGTGTCGCAGTCGCTGGTGAAGCTTCCATGGTAAGTCTCAATCACAGTTGTTCTCGTTCTTTTTAGCAAGGTATCTGATATTTATGGCAGGATATTGGCGGGGAACAAGAAATGGTGCCCGATAGCGTAAGTTTTCCCTCTCTTTGTCTTCATTGTTAACTCATATGTTCAGACTCGAAACAACCAGGTCTCCTCATCCTCAAGCACCCCAGCAGGCTCGACAGCTGTTATGGTGCGCTTTATACTACCATCTTTTTTTTCTTATTGAAATATTCTTTTCAGCCTCCGACTCAGCGTGTTATTGTTTCAACCACAACAGTGAGTTATCCAGCTATGAATGTCATCCTTCTTGAATGACTCATTTTCATCGAGCTTCCCTCGCAGCCTGTCACTGGAGCGCCGGTAAGAAGTTGGTTAGCTTTCTCACATTTCTAAACTAATCTTCTCTTTCCAGGCTATCACTCCTCCGTGGCCGACCTCGTCGTGGCTCCCTGCACCCGCAACTCTCTATCGAGAGCTTCATGAGCGTAACGACGTCACCGCCGCTATCTATCAGGCAGCCACTGATGGTGGAACACTTGAATTGCGCGGTGGCTCGATCGACGAGCTTGCTGAGGCATACATTGCCTCAGTACGGGAAGCTGCTGCGCGGCGGGATTTTTCGCCTCTGCTTCGGGTCAGACGCAGGTTCCAGATGTACGTGCCTTTGTCTTATATTTCGGTTGAACTTGAACTTACTACCGTCTGTCAGTGTCGGGCCTGATGGAGAGATTTCCTCTTTCGGCTCTGGTATAGAGGCTGAGACGATTCACAAAGCTCTCGACAGATTCCTCAGTGAATCTGCGAGATACTGCACCGTTGTAGACGAAGACCGGTTGTCTTTGGGTATCTCTGTGCCCATGTCGATGCGGTTTGGGGTCACCTCTGCGCGGCTGGATGATCTTCGGGTCTTTGGTGCGATGTTGTCCCTATCTCTGATCTGTGGCCATGGGATTGGCGATATTTCGCCCGCTTTGATTCAATATTGTTTGAATCAATGCAACCTCGAGTCTCTCACTCCGAGTGTTATCTCTTCTTGGCATCCCTCTCTTGATCGTGCTGCTCGCCAGCTTCAGGCTGTTGGGTTTGGGGGGAATCTCACCCCATTTCAAGATAGGATCGTCGGTACACTCGGCATTCAAGTAAGACACGCCTATCATTACTTAGTGCTGCTACTAATTCCTGTTCTTAGCTCCCTGCTCTGGTAGACCGCGACCAGAATATGCACAATCTGCTCGTTCGACAGGTCATCCACACAGGCGCCATTGGCCCGGAAATACATGGACACGTTGAGACTGTTCCTTTCGCAGAAGGGGTGGAGCTTCCCTGCTCAAACGGCTTCAGCTTTGGGAAGGTAAGTATTTCGATTAGGGTCTCTTAAGCTCCACCACTGATACAATTTCTGCCGCAGTTTGCTCGTTCCTTCCCGGGGGGTACTGAGTTTTTCCTTGCGCACCACTGGACCTCTTACATCTCCGACTTCGCCTCTCTCGAACCTCACATGCTTATTACTGCGCCCTCACCGTCCGCTCTTGTTTCACAATTCGGTGCGCGGGGTGTGGCTTTCGATCTGGAGTTCGAGATTCTTCTCACTCAGTTCCTGCGCGAGTCTGGAAACCCATGCGATCCCCAGGTTTTCGAGGATGCTAAGCCGCACTTTCATCCAGACGTCCTCAATCAGTTGTCCAACATTGACTCACCTTCCTTTCGACCCCGCATGTTCAGCTGGGCGGCTACTGGAAGTCCATTTCTTGGTCCTGATGCGGCCAACACTGATCCTATTCATGTTGACTTTGTTTTGCCTGACGATCGCAATTACAGCGACAGTGCTATCCACAGCATCTTTCACATGAAGCAGGGCACCATTTCCTTCAGAACCTGCGCACGTTCTGCTCGCATTCCTGTCTCTTACTTGGTCGAGTTGTTCGAAACTACTCCACCTGGATCGCGCGGCGAGGCTGTAAACTCATGGTTGATGCTGCAGATTTTGAATGGAATTGGAAAGGTTTCTATGCTCTAACATAGTTATGTCGTACTTATGGGACTTCGTGTTCAAATTCTTCAATTTATCTTATGCCGCTTCAATCTTCGGAGTTTACCAGCGACTTTCTCATTGACAACGGTATTGTTACCAATATCAAGAACTTGTCCATCAACCCAAAGCTGTTGTCTCCATGAATTAAATATGCTCTACTCACTTCGATGGCAGAAGTATGCGACATTTTCAGACTGCCATTTTTGGTAATTCCGCCAAACATTGTGAATCTGTGTCTGGAATAAAAACTGCCACTGTTATCTGAGAATGAATATAGCCTCTCTAACAGTATGTCTCGGTTGTATCACAAAAGAATTGCTATAAACTATGTTGACGGCAAAAGTATCCGCTTGTTTATGAATCTTGCCTTGGACATTTGACTCTAAGCATTAGCTCGCATGCCTGCATCTTTTGATTTGGCCGCCAGAATAGAGGTAGAATTTGTGATTAGTATATCTCATGAGTACAACATATGCCTACCAGGCCTACACTTGGCCAAAGTATGCGGGGAGAGGCGGGGTTTGATGAGACTGCCATTTTGGGAAGGTAGTTCAGAATGTTCGAGCCGCTAACTTCCACCGAGTGTATATAGTTCAAATTAAAGAGTCGAATACTACTCAGGCAAGTACCAACCACCTTCTCTATGAACTCAGGCATTCTGAATCTCGCAGTTGGCAAAAGTACGCGGGAACTCATGTAAATTTTGATTTTTCGGAACATTTACAGTTTCTCACCATTCCGCCACCAGTAGACACATCCAATTGTCTGGAACGAATTCCAGGTCTCCCTCAATGATTCTATGACTAAGGACAAACTTGGGAATCTCAACCTCATATGTAGTGAACAAGAATACATTTACAACGGTTTCCCGCCACCATCGATCCTACAATTTCCGCCAAGTCAGCTCCTCGCCATCAAACAGGAAGAAGTTCTCTGGGTTAGTCTTCTTTTTCTTTGAAGCGAACAGTTTGTCCAACGAAGGATCATAAGATCGCAACACTGCGCGGAGTTTAGACTGAAAGGCCACCGGAGTGAAGTGTTGAAAGATTTCCGCTGTGGGATTGTTCTCGGTGGCTTCAGTGTGATAGTTCGATAAAGCTATGGCCATGTGGAGCAGACAAGCCTGAAGCAAAGTTTAATGAGATCAAATGTCACCGCTTTCAACACTGACTCACAGAAAAAATATCCGCTTCCCAGTCTAGGGTGTTTCCGGACTTGTCCTGACAAGAATAAGTCTCGCTCACCCAGCCTCGCCATTCCGAATATTCTTCGCATACAGCCGCAGCCTCCTCGACCTCGAATTCAGGTACCGTGTCGGAACTATAATTGCGGTGGTCGAGGCATGGTAGCAGAGTGATCATGCAAGCGAGGTACACAATATCCATCCAGCCTCGAGGAGGGGAAAGAGACAAGTCCGGGAGATACCCTGCGAGCGCTGCATGTTCCTGCGGCCGCTCTGAAACTTGAATTAGCCTTGGTTCAGCAAGAAGTAGGAAAAAAATAGCCCACTCGAGGTTGTATACAGCCAGAACATGGCTATCCGGATGTAGATCTGCCAGAGCGCAACATGCTCTGCATTTGATAGAAGGTGGGAAAGCATTGAAATGTGAAGTATCACAGCCATAGCTGATCGGATGCGGGCTGCACAGAGAAAGTATCCCCCTACTGTGAGCGTAGCAGCCGGACCATCGGCATGAGTACCAATGACAGCATGCCTACGTCCAGGCTGTTGAAGACTGGCGGAAGTCAGTTACTGGTGCAAGAATAAAGGAATGGGGACAAACTAAATCCCCCCGCCGGCGGGGAGCTCGGTGACTTCGTATTCATGTGTTTCAAGATTTGCTCGATCTGGATCCCAATTCTCAAAGGCATCCAGTCTCGACAGATCATCGAGTTTCCAATTCCCTTTGGGGCGTGAGCGGATCCAAATCTTGCCTCCCGGACCCGCTATATAAATTTGGGTCATCGTAATGTCAATATGGAACATCGAGAGAGCATGGGACAATCCGAAGAGCTTGAAATAAATTTCTTCGTATGGCGGCCTTCGAATTGCAAAACCTATCAAGCCATTGGTCTTGCTGTAAGCAATTATCTCCAGATCGAAACCACTGTCAATAGGTCAGACAATCAAGATCAAAACAAAGATTGGAAAGGAAATTACGAGTCGAGTAGAGGGTTTGTATGCACAATATTCCCACCAGGAAGCTTCAAAGCGTTCAGTACCAAACCATCTTTGCGAGTGCTATGCTCGAGCATGTCATCCAGGGTTGTTGTACGAATTGAGGCGGTGTAATCGATTTCGGCTTCACTGTTGTTCTCTGGAAAGGTACGAAGCCCCTGAACTTTGGATATTGTGAGTCGGAATGAAGGTCAACACTGCGCCAGCCAACTTACCTTGAACCTCAACGGGGATGTCCATGCAGTTCCACCTTGTTAACGCGCCACGAAGTTGATTTAGATTGCGAACCGGAGCTCCTGCGTGAAGATCGTGAATGTATATGTCACAACCCGTAGCCCAAATGGCCATGCGTTGACTCTCCGACATTCCACTCCACTCCGAGAAGGTCAAAGATTTGAGAGACGAATCCTTCAAAGCTTCAGACGACTTCTGAACATCGTAAATCAGCTTGTATTCTGTGTTGTGCTTGCCATGGAGTGAGAAAAGAGAGCACAGAAAGACACAATAGTCGCATCCTTACCGAACTCGGATAAGTATAGTAGTCGAAACTACGTCCGGGGGATCCATCGGGCAGTTTTGGGAAGATAGTTATAGGAGTTTGGTACCGCTGAAATTTGCTTGAGTGATTTCAATGAGCACCCGTCTCTCCCCTCACCTCGAGTCTCAAAGTCTTGTCAAGCGGCTATAAGATTTATTCAATTTGACTCAACCCAAGTGAGAAAAGAGGCTGCACTCACTGGTGGACCAGCCCCTTCGATTTTGTCATCGCTGGCTTCCTCGGTTTCCGGTTCCTGAATCCAAAATTTCGAGACGGACATCGAAAAGAAAGGACGTAATCATACCTCATCCCCAGAATCCGTATCTTTCTTCTTTTTCCTCTGCTGGGGTGAGACTGGTTGTGTTGCTTTGCGTTTCGGGGCCTTCGAGTTACCGCTCCCTCCAACTATAGGTATGGCTTGCACAGACTTCTTTTCGCGTGTACTCCGTCGAGGTGGATTGAGCTGAGGTTCCGGCTCTGTGTTCGACTCTTCAACTTGCATTTCCGAACCTGTAGCATGGCTCAGGTTCAATTTGCGGAATGCAAGCTAGAACTCACTCGTCTCCGTTGCCTGTTGCTGGCTGCCCACAGCTTTAGATAGTTGCCATGAGTCACAGCACTTTAAATCCCAAAGGAAACTTTACTCACTCTCAACGTTCGAGTTCGCTGCCGGGACACTGTTCGAAAGACTCGAGGAAGGATTTGATTCTAATTCCTGCTGCTCCCCTGCATTTGTAGTTAGCAAGAGATTTATTTCGACACACAAGCTGAATGTACCGGCTCTCCGGTAGAATATCGATTTTGCTTCCTGAGCAGGGAGATCCGCAACCAGAGTCATGTTCTCCAATTTCGGAAAAGCCTGCGCTCGGGGAACATGTGATAGCGCTCGCACAATAGGTCCCGTCTCAGCAGAAGAAGAGAAGGGGGCCGCAGATTGAGGCGCTACAAGAAATGGCATCTCGTATAACTCGAGGGGGCGAGACACCGGCATGCGGGGAGCATTCAGCGATTTGACTGTCCCGTTGGACTTGTAACGGGTCCGTAGACCTGTTTATTATGTTAGAAAAAAAATCGGTGATGAGATAAAGCACAAACCTTTGAAAAGGTTGGTATCTTGAGGTGTGATCGCAGGCATCTGCGCCAGATGACCCACATTCACAGTCGAGACACTTGCAGCAGAGAACCCGGAGCTTCCCCGAACCAGCGCATGGGCAAACGATTCAATAAATCTCACAGCGGCTGATATCTGTCCCGCCGCAAGAAGCATGTTCGAGATCTGAAACAAATTGTTAGAGAAGGCTGTGATCGAGAGATAAAGGGCTTACATCCAATTCTACGTCGAGATCTGTGTGAGTTTTCGAAAGGTCGATGTTACAGAATACAAGTGCCGGGGAGACGATTAAAAACAAAGCGAGCGGGCGCAGGATATTAGCAGCAGTAGAATTGTCCGGATAGCTATGCCGGATTAAACTATGCATTCAATTACGCTCAGTTATTGAGAACTTACGACTTATATCTTTCGGATAGCAAACGACTCGGAGCAATTGAAAGCTGGCTCCCCTTCAACAGCGGCGCGTTCACAGATCCGAGCTAAAGCGAGTGAACTTCTTTTTTACAAGGGAATTATGACGTGTGTACTCACCTCGAGCACGTAAATCAGACCTGCGATCGTTGCCTGTATATTTTTCCAGGCCAAGTGCTTCAGCGCCTCTCTTTCGGTGGCATTGAAAGCAAAGACAGGGGCTACATCCTTGGGTATGATCTCGATCTCCTGTGACTGTTGGTGGCCAAGCTCCTCTCGAAAGGTGTCGACATGATCTGGCTACCGGGACAGTTCCTTTAATAACTAGGGTGTGTGAGTTGGAATGAGGCGGGGTGAGATAGGGAACATGAATACCTTATCAGCTTGCGCTGGAAAACGGAAAGTTGGTGCGACATCGGGGATAGCAGAATTTTTTTCGAGATCGGGGTTCTCGAGTGCAAGCAGCATGTCAAAAACCCGAAAGTACAACATACAAGACCAAGCAAGATTTCTATTAGCAGAGTTGTGGTGTACTTCAGGTACTGGCCCGGAGTCCAATCGCAGTGCAGCCAGGAATTCAGGCTCCTTGAGTAGCTGAGGATCTGTCAAGGCAATTTTGTCCAGTGTCTTCAAAGCCTGTACAAAGTCCTTGTAGGCAGGGCCAATACAGTCTGGAGGGAGATCCCTCCAAGATCCATCAGCAAGAGCCCGAGTAATCCAGCCAGTCTGCTCAAAGAGAGGAGTTTGAGTGAGGTACATAGCGGAAAGAGATCAAGAGAGATAAGGGATCAGTACTCCGATCAAAGCCGATCAGTGTGGCTGCGCTTGGGGCATGCACAGCAAATTACTATAAGAGGAACAGACCTCACCGGTCCACACTTTCTCTCTTCATCTTTCTCTAATACTGCTGTTTCTTCTGTCTTTATTGTAAGAGGCACAAATACAGCTCAAACTAGATTGTACAACATGTAATCTAACTGGGTCTGGCAATAGATTTGAGAAGCCAAATTCGACTTTTTGCCTTTTTGCTTGAACAATTCAGGATTGGTTGAATTAATTGAAAGTCTGGTTAGTTTCAATTGTTGATAGAGATAGTAGAGGTATCAGTGGTATATATACTGTGTCATCTGACCTGCTCAGTGTGCTGTTCAACTGAATATTGCTGATTACAACAACCTTTCAAGCCCTGGTTTGACTGGATAAGATCTGTGAGCTAATTAGATTCATGAACATACTTTTTTTATCCTCTCCAAGGCTACTGGCTACATTCTGGGTCAAGGAATACACAGCTCAAGTTTTTGTACTGCAAGACTCGGCAGTGTCGGCGTTCCCCGTGATGTCACGTGGTGTCACGACATTCCGATCAATCCGTCAACATGTTGATCGGCACATCTTGACCTTCATCTCCCACCTCCTCTCTTGTCTCTATGCCTGAAGACGGTGTTCTATGTCTTATCTGCAGGGAAATGGGGTTTGAGAAATGCCAGAAGAAGACTACTGGGCATGGAATTGGTGTGTGACAGGCCATTATTGTGGGTGTCTGCAAAGGCTCAGTTTTGCTATCATTAGGTCAATTTAAAGTACACACCGAGTGCTGCGCTCGCCCGGAGGGCAATCGGCAGACATTCTCAATGCATGTAGCCTGTCCCGACGACCCAACATTTATTGCGACCCCCGTGATGCGCCCTCGACCGCAAAAGAAGAAGAAAAAGGGCAAAAAAGGCAAGAAAAAGAGAGCAAAACAATCCAAGAAGAAGAAGAAAAAACCGGTGGATCCATTCCTTTGTCAAGCATGTTACTCACCTCCGAGTGACGAGGATCCAGAGGGGGGAGAGGTTGACGGCCCTTCAGCGGCGCATTCTGAGGGCGAGGATGAGGTATCTTTACGTTTTCTTTGTCTTGCGGGATGAGGTGCTTACCTCCTGATCAGCACGATAATGAAATAGAGGAAGAAGGGGTGGAGTCGTCAGAAAACGATGATAAAGAAGAGGAATTACAGGTCTGTTCGCACCTCTATATTACCTTTCCTGTTCATTCACATTTTAATCTTGTCGTTTCAAGTCAGGACCCAGACCTGTGAGTATAACGAGTTTCAAAAACATTTGTTACTTACTTTCAAAGGATTATCTCACCGGGCCGGCGGCAGACTACGTCAACGACTTGGAAATTGAGGGTCGACTGACTCCTCTTCATCGCGGAAAGGAGGTGGTCATGATCATCTCCAACGACGAGCCGGGACAATCGGTAAGTTTGTTCTCTCATTCACTTAGACGATATCTATTTTCTCACCTGCGGACAGTTCGCTGTGCGGGTCAATTTCGGGCTCGAGGGTCACTGCTTTTGGATGCCCACTGCGATGTATAGGACCATCGTCAGCAAACCGACTATCCCTCGCGGTCAAAAGAGCCGTGCGTATGAAATCCCTGCCGAGTTTTGTGACGGACCGCCAGAGGCACCTCGTATCATCTCGATTCAAGCTGCCTTCATCCGTCCCGAGTGGACGCTAGTCTTTTGCGATCACAATGTGATGATAACGTTCCATGTCATGCGGCTGAGGGGCAAGGTTGAGGAGGATGATCTGAAGCCGGGATCCCAGGTAACGTCGTTTTATAATGGATTGTGTGATAGTCGATAATCGTCTTCAAGTTGTGGCCCTTACTTTGGAGCAAAACACACGGACCAGTGCATAGTCACGAGCCGGACGCAAAGGTTGCGGCTCTCGAGACTTGGCGCCGTGAGATGGTGGACACGAAGAACTGTACTCCAATCTTTCTCGCGATGAAAGCCACTCAGACTGTTTTCAACGGGTCTGGCGCCCAGGAGGCTACTGATCAGCTACAGGAGGCTTTTATCTCGCCACTTATGCCCGCCTGCCAGGTCTGTCAGAGCAATTCTGTGTGGCAGCGGTTCAAGACCGTCGTGCTGGAGTACGAGGCTACTCGTGAGGCCCTTGCTTTGCCGTCCTCGAAGCTTCCCTACGTCTCCGGACCGCGTCCTTTCCGGTTCAACAGCAACGCCCACAAGCTGTACCATGCTTTCATCTCAACCTATCGTCGCAGCCGCGTTCGTTTTACAAAAGAGCGCCTCGAGATGGCTCATAATCTCGGTCTTTTTGATCCTCAAGCCATCATTCAGGCCGATGGCCGAGCTATTGGTATCTTCTAATCCATCGTTTCGCGCTATTGCTCATTTATTTTTGTCTAGCTCCCCCGGGTGGAAATTCGTTCTTTTCGGCCGAGAACTACCCTCCCCCTGTTATGCTAGCATCCGAACTTCGCACAGACCGAGCGCAGAAAAAGGTATTTGTACCCAACTATTCTGTCACCATCGAGGGCTGCACGACGTATACTCCGTTTGTGGCACAAGGACCTCCCGAATGGAAGAAAGTACTGGTGCGAGTTCTCTTTCTTCCTTGTTTCTTTCTGCTTACCGGATGTAATAGTCTTGGAGTCGGGTTCAAACAGACGTCCTGGATGTACTGAACAAAACGACTCTGGGTATGTACAGCTTTCGCGTATTTGTGGACCAAGTCTGGTCAGCCAAGCGCACAGCCGATGCTCCCCTCCCCCCGCGCACCGTTGTCTTATCCGGAAACTCGCGGTCCAAGCGTCCTCTAGCTCCAGTCATTGCTAAAGCAGCAGTTCGGGCAAAAAGGAAGTCGGAGAATATGATTGGGGCTGACAAGGAGAATATTGACATCAACGAGGGCCGGGTCACGCGAGCGATGAAGCGCCAGCGCAATTCTCAGTAATTCAAAGATGTACTCTATTAGCTCAACCGGGACATTCAGATTTTTTTCTTGATTAGTTTTATGCGCTTTTTTAATCAATAAGAGATGCAAGAACGCCTTGGACGCATTACATCGCATACTTTTGCCAACACAGCCTGCCTGCAGTTAGGCAGAGGATGAAGTGAAAAGAAATACACTATTGAACACACTAGCATGTTGATTTATGGACTTCCTCCTTGAAAACAAGTGGATTTCAACCGAAATTTTCCCCCACTGCTAAATTTAGCACGCTGAACTCGAAGCCGCGTACTTTTGCCACCAGCAACTATACGGACCATATGAAAGGATAAAAGGAGGGATTATGCTATACCAACTACATCAGGATGTTGATTGATTGAGTTGCTCTCTGAAAACAGTTGAATTGCAATGAAAGCCTGACACTGCTTCCGAATTTGGTAACCAGACCTCAAAGCCGCATACTTGAGCCAACTTCGACTACACAGAGTCTATTTAGGCATCAAAAAGAGAACTATGGTTTGCTGAACACATCCGGATGTATCTTGATTCACTGCATCCTCAGAAATCTGGCATTTCAAGCGAAATCTCCTGTTCCTTGCAAATTCGGTAATTGTAAGTTGAAGCCGTGTCCTTTTACCGACAGCTACAATACAAAGCTTATTAAAGCATGGAAAAGGAGTTAACACTACTCTGAACACAGTAGGATGTATGTTGATTCACTAGATCCTTGAAACAAATGCATTGCAACGAAAATTTCCCCACCACTTCCAAATTTGGTAATCGGAGTTCAATACCGCGCACTTTTGCCAACGACGACTATCAAGGGTGCATCAGGGCGTGAATTTGGAGACTTTACTTCTTTGAATGTAGTAATATATCCATAGAGCATGCATGACCAACTGAAACCCCGAAATTGAGTGGTTTGAACCAACATGTCCAAAAAAGGTATTTTTGTGTATGGACTCGCTATGTACTTTGAATGAAGTCGGACTCGAAAGGAATGTCTGAAATGGACATTGAGTAGACTATGTGATCTAAGTAGACAGGGTTGTTGAGACACGTGGTTCCAAATAAGTCGAGATCCATTCAGCATTAAGCTCGAGATGCTTTTGAGACAAAGCTGCCGCGTTCTGCTCAGCATCCACCGAGGATTTTGCATTTGGCTCGCAACCGGTGGAAACTGGGCCAAGAGCAGAAAACATGTAAACGAGTCCAGACCACCGCTGGAAATGATCTGAAAACTGGGTTAGAACTGAGAAAACAAGAGAAAAGACTCCTACCACCGCTCTGCGGGAGATTGGATTTCCAGTCCTTTTCTTTCAGAATCTTTTTGACCTTTGAGAGACGCTGAGTCTTGTTTACGAAAGTCGAGGAGGACCAATCGCAGGCCCTCAAAATCGAGTTTCCCGACAGGAGATGCTTTCCACCAGAGGAATCGGTGAATGATTTCGGAGGGCTGTCCTTGTCGTGTTTCGCAGCAACCAGATCCAAATTGTCTAGCAAGTCCTGCATTCCTTGGACGTTTCTGATCCTATCCAATAGCGCTAGCGTCTGCTTCCCTTTTCCAGCCCTTGCAGCCCTCAGGGCAGATTCCGAAACGCCAAAGTCTGGAAGCAATGTCTGGAGCAACGCTGCAACAGACCCTGACCGAGGACGGGTGGGAACGCTGGCAGGTTCGGTGATGGGGTCCGGGAGAGAGAATGTTTCGAAAATCTCTGGGATCTCTAAATCGGACCGCGCCATTGCCTCTGAGGGATCAGAGAAATCGGCTTTGAAGTAATCCGAATTGGTAGATTGAATGTGACTGGGGTCACTGGGCATGGATGAGAAACTCGCCACCGAAGAGGTGCGTTGTAATGCGGGACCATCGGAGAAGGAGTAGTCCACCAGTATGGAGAAAATCAAAATGAAAGTGAATTCCGGGTCCGCCGTGGGGAAGCTGTTGGAGAAGAACATTGAATTTCCAGTTGAAAGAGTGCATGGGACTTCGCCTTTGCTACAGTGAGGCGTGGGACAGAAGAACTGCAAAACCATGTCTTCATGTATTTGAGGTAGGGTACCAACAGCCATATAGCCGGCTTCGAGCGCCTTATAGCGGTCAGCTGCAAAGTCAGGAAGTCGTGTGGTGCTGACTATGACTGTGGTGGGTGCAGCAAATGTTCCAGTTATAAGGTTGAAGAGCAAGGAGCTTTCGAGAAGCACAGATTTGCTTCGGATGCCGAGAGCGAGTGCCTGGATGAGAGCAGCAGCTCGAACAGAGCGAACACCGTTGCGGACAATGAGGTGCTTCTGGGGAATTTCCAAATGCATGACCATTTCCGAGACGTCAGGCGCATTCGTTCGTTTGAGCAGAATCGCGCAGCTGACTGTAGCGAGGTCTGGTGCAATCAAGAGATGCAAGTCTGGTCCCAGGAGGGAAGACCAGCCTACTGTGAGGAATATATAAACCAAAACAAATCATTATGCAGGTTGCCGAACCGTCTGGACTTTCGACAGCCATCTTCCTGTAAGCTGTCTCCCCGGAATAGAATGAGCGGAGAAGACGAAGAAGTTTTTTTTATGTCACTGATGTGACATGACTGTCAAACTGCCTCTTGTTCTTTCCCACCACCATGGCACAGACTGCGCCTTCGAATGCTGACGACCTGTTGAATGCATTCAGAACACACTATCACCGCTTCCATTCTAGTGTCGCCGAGCTTACCCAAAGCTCAACAGATGCTGTTGTTATTGCCCGGCTTGGAGATGACTTGGACGAATTTGTTCAGCTAGTGCAGCAGGTGCGTGAAATAGTGATTTTGTATGCTTATAGCTTAGCTATAAAATGCTAGCACTCCACTATTTTCGACCCTCAGGAGTTAGAAGTAATGCAGACCAGCCTAGCTGTGATGCAGAGCGACCTCCGGCTAGAATATCGTGATGCCCTCGACGCCTCACATAATGGACGTCCGGTGGTGGTCCAGACAGTTCGTACGGGGCGTGCGGGCCGCCCTCACATCGAAATCGACCCTGATTTCCTTCGCTGGGCCTATTCTCAGAGAACTACAGCTAGCATCCACCGGTTTCTAGGTGTCAGCAGAAACACTGTGCGATCAGCTCTTCTGCGTCATGGCATTGGCACACCTCAGGCAAATCCATTCCCTCCCGAGGAACTTGATGATCCCTCGCAACCAGGATCTGCCACCAATCAATCGACTTCCCCTGTTCGAGACGACATTCTTGATCCCGAGTTGCCTATGCCTACTCATCTTCCTCCCGATATCGAAGGCCTTCAAGATCCTCCAGTCACCTCATACACAGGCCCTCTTTCGTCACTCTCCGACGATGAACTTGACAATCTTCTACTGAGGCTTCGTTCCCACTTTCGGCGGGCTGGACTTGGCATGCTTGATGGTATGCTGAGGCGTCTGGGTCATCGTGTTCCGCGTGAGCGAGTACGCCAGTCGCTTTTGCGGATAGATCCAGTCCGCAGGATTTTTGAACGCATCCGTATTCGCCGCCGGGTTTACTCTGTACCTGGCCCAAACTCACTTTGGCACCACGATGGGCAGCATGGTAAGCATTCAATCTTTTTATACAAACGCCTAAGCTAATGTGTTTAGGGCTCATTCGCTGGGGAATTGTTATACACGGGTTCATTGATGGGTATTCGAGATTGATCACTGGCTTACGCGCCAGTGATAATAACAGTGCACAGACTGTGCTCGATATTTTCTTAGCGGCGTGTAGAGAATTTGGTGTTCCCTCTCGAGCTCGGGGGGATCATGGCACTGAAAATCTGTACGTTGCTGCTTGGATGGAAGCTTATAGGGGGGTGTTGCGTGGATCGTATATCTGGGGGAGGTGAGGTCGAGATTTCATATATTCGGAACGTGTTTTCTAATCGCGATTAGGAGTGTTCATAACGTTCGTATTGAGCGCCTCTGGGTCGACATCACGGCTCAGTTGGGTGCTACCTGGGCAGAGCGGTTCACAATTCTCGAACTTCGACATGGGCTCGATATCAACAGCCGCGCCCACATTTGGCTTCTTCATTTCCTCTTCCTTGCCACGATCAACAGCCAGCTTGCCTTTTTTGCGCAAAGCTGGAATCAGCATCGCATTCAGATTCGCAATGGACCTAACCGCTCCCCTGCGGATATGTTCGTTTTTGACATGCTTGTTCACGGTGTGCGAGGCAACCAACTGCCTGAGGAGGAGGTTTTGAGCGAGGAAGAACTTGAGGTTTACGGTTTGGACTGGGAAGGTCTTCGTGACGATGCTCTGCTTGCTTCCCAGCGCGCAAACAATCCTCGCAGTGAAGGGGAGACTTCATGGGTGGGAAGAGTCGGTCCTCCGCCGCTTGCTGACCTTAGCAGTGTCGTTGTTGAGCCGCCTCCCGGAATTTTACGAGAAGGTGAAGACTTGCAGTTGTACAATGCAGTTCTCCCTTTGCTAGGCACAGCTCAAGACGAAGAATGTATCGCAATCTGGACGCAGGCATTAGCCCTTGCCCGGGTTATGCATCCCAATGTATTCTAATATTTGTTTGTTTTGTGTCGGCGGAAACAACAGAACTTCTATAATTTTTGGCTGAATTCTGTCCTCTGGTTTCGAAGTTGGAAGCAAGAAATTAGGTTGATTTTGAGTCGTGGGGTTGATCCTGGAGGGCAAGTTGGGTTTGATCGCATTGTGCTTGGGTTTTGATAGAGAAGTATTTGGGTTGATAGACGGGGCTTTGGGTTTGATTTGAGTATCAATTGGCCAATATTAAGCGAGAATTCGACACCCACGGTTGACTAGATATCACGCAATGTGCATCAATGTTGAGTGGACACCGGAAGAAAGCTATTCAACCGTGCATACCGACATTATTATATGTGGCAATATCCAGTTGAGCGTGGGCACTCAAATAGTGCAGTAAATATGTACAACTTGACCTTGATGATGTGAGGACAGTGGAATTAATGCGTGCTTGTGCCAAAATAAGCCTGCTTGCCCGCCTATTTTGGTGGATTGTGCCTTATGCTCGTGCACCCAAAATTGTGGATATTATTTGACGAAAACTACATTTATAGGGGTGAGTAGAGTATAAATGTATTTTTCGTCAAATAATATCCACTTTATCGAGTGCACGAGGACGGCACACGACTCACAAAGATAAGTGCACGGGGAGGCTCATTTCTGCACAGGCACAGGCGTATTTCACTGTTTGGTGACCACAGTAAGCACTTTTCAGGCGTGAAATGCGGTATTAGAGTATCCACAATGAACTGAGCCCGGGCACCAACTAAAAACGGACGTTGAACCGATAAAGTGCACGTGAGTTCAACTTTGATGCACATTGCATAATGAACGCTCAACGTCAAGACTTAAATTCTCGCTTATTTCGGCAAATCCTACACCTAGATCAAACCCAAAACTCGTCTATCAACCCAAGTCATCTCCCAATCACACCCAAGGAACTTCCTAACAATCCCAAGTGTCATCCCATGCCAACCCAACATTGCGAAATTGCATGCAGTCAAACAGTGTCAAGGAAGCACATCTTAGAGCTGGTTTCGAGGAAGTCCAATGAATTCAGAAGAGTATGCTTTGCTGATACAAGTTCTGTAATTACAAAAATGAATATTAAAACACATTGGGATGCATAGCGCGCGCAAGAGCTAGAGCCTGAGTCCAGACAGCAATACACTCATCGTCCTGAGCTGTGCCCAACAGGGGAAGAACAGCATTGTAAAGCTCTACATCTTCACCCTCCTGTAAGATTCCTGGCGGCGGCTCAACCACAACACTGCTCAGATCAGCAAGGGGTGGGGGGACCAATTCTTCCGACCCAGGAAGTTTCCCCCTCACTGTGAGGGTTGTTTTCCCGCTGAGAAGCAAGCAGAGTGTCGTCTCGAAGACCTTCCCAATCCAAGCCATACACCTCAAGCTCCTCCTCGCTCAGAACCTCCTCCTCCGGAAGCTGGTTCCCTCGGACGCCATGAACAAGCATACCAAAAACAAACATATCCGCAGGGGAGCGGTTAGGTCCATTTCGAATCTGAATACGGTGCTGGTTCCAGCTTTGAGCAAAAAATGCGAGCTGGCTATTGATAGTCGCGAGGAAGAGAAAGTGAAGTAGCCAGATGTGAGCTACATTGTTAATATTCAGCCCATGCCGAAGCTCGAGAATTGTGAATCTGTCTGCCCAGGTAGCGCCAAGTTGAGCTGTTATATCGACCCACAGCCGCTCAATGCGAACATTATGAACGCTCCTGAAGAAGGATCAGCATTACTGCAACTCATGAGTATCTCAATTCACCTTCCCCAGATGTATGAGCCTCGCAGAGCCCCGCGATACTTAAGCCTCCATCCATGCCGCTACATAGAGATTTTCGGTTCCATGATCGCCACGGCAGCGGGAAGGCACCCCAAATTCCCTGCATGCAGCAAGGAAGATATCCAGAACTGTCTGGGCGCTGTTGTTGTCGCTGGCTCGGAGACCGGTGATTAACCTCGAATAGCCGTCAATGAAGCCAGTGAGTGCCAGTGAGTGCAGCCTCTTTTCTCACTCGGGTTGATTCAAATTGAATAAATCTCATATATATATAGCCGCTTGACAAGACTTTAAGACTCGAGGTGAGGGGAGAGACGGGTGCTCATTGAAATCACTCAAGCAAATTTCAGCGGTACCAAACTCCTATAACTATCTTCCCAAAACTGCCCGATGGATCCCCCGGACGTAGTTTCGACTACTATACTTATCCGAGTTCGGTAAGGATGGGACTCTTGTGTCTTTCCGCCCTCTCTTTTCTCACTCCATGGCAAGCACAACACAGAATACAAGCTGATTTATGATGTTCAGAAGTCGTCTGAAGCTTTGAAGGATTCGTGTCTCAAATCTTTGACCTTCTCGGAGTGGAGCGGAATGTCGGAGAGTCAACGCATGGCCATTTGGGCTACTGGTTGTGACATATACATTCACGATCTTCACGCAGGAGCTCCGGTTCGCAATCTAAATCAACTTCGTGGCGCGTTAACAAGGTGGAACTGCATGGACATCCCTCGCATCACCTCCAAAAAAATTCGTGTCCGCGCAATGTCTGCGCGCCTCTAACCGCGTTGATCCCAACTCAGACCAAGGGAACCATTACCAGGCGAAGTGCAGTCTCGAATGACTATAAGGAGGGCAAGGAAGAGGTTTTACTGGGCTCCTGGACTACATTTAGGTGCGTCGATACTGTTCTTCCTACTTTTTGCTTGCTGATCCATTACACTTGCGCGCGCACGCCGTTCAATGTGCTGCCCACCCTGCAACCCACCCTAACAGAAACTGCGCCAGGATATGCATGATGCATGAGTTGGGAGTGATCTCCCCGTTGATTGACTCCATGAGATTGAGCCCCGAATGCATCGCAGCTACTTTGGAGAGGGAGGAAATGACCAAGGAGGTAGACGGAAATTACCACCAGCTTTTTGGCAACTGCCTTCGACAAATCAAACCAGTGAACCATCGTCGGCGCCGGCCCCTGGAAGCAACAAGGCACTGAATAAATGAGTGTAGCAGTATCTTTGAAATATATTTGTTTTTCCTTCCTCGTCCTCCCAAATTTTGCCGAGTTCCTGCCCGTACCATCTCGATGTTATTGCAAGCTGGCGAAGATCAGTAGCGCTGAAGATTTCGCGACGGCAAAAATTTGCAAGGTATTTATAACATTGACTGGTTACTGTGGTGAAGTTACAGTGTTGTCTTCACGCTCACTTACATTCTGATCCTCATTCTCGTCCCCACCACTGCCCTCGCCATTCACTGCAATTACTCGAATGAATATAAAGCACCACAAGCAACGTCCGGTTTCTGAACAGAAGGAGTCGGCTTTTTGGTCAGTCAAAGCTTGTAGGTAGGGCATCCAAATGTCGATTACAAGTTCACCAAATTACTTATGTTCGCGGAACACCCCATCGTACCCTATAGTGTCCTGATAGCATCCCGATCGGGCACTGTCGGGCGGTCATCGGGCAATATAGGACGGCTATCGTATGCTTATTGCGCCCGATCGGGCTGTCGGGCCCGATAACAAAATAAATAAATTTGCGACATAACAACGATAAGATCTTTTTGTTCTTTGGGAATATGGCGTCGATTGCCCGACATGATGGTAGAGTTTACATGGAAGCTAGAGAGGAAGGATAGTGTCGCAGTGAGCTCGTGTGGGGCGGTGACGATGTTTGTTTGGCCGTGGGCGTGCGCGCGAAAAACGTCTATCGTTTTTGATTTAGCTGTAATGATTGCGCATCTGAAAAACTTTTTTTTTGCATCTCCATTAGAGCATATTGGCAACCGGACCGGTTGCTTGGCAAGGATCTGACTGGTTCGAGAAGAAGCAGATGAGTCGCCAGAATCCGAGGAGCCAGAACGACCCGGATGCTGCGGTTTTCGGGCCATCGGTGTCGGTGGCGAGGTTGCGATGAAAAGATGAAAGAGTTGTCCTGCGCGAATGAGGGGTGCAAATGCGCACTAAAATCGGACGATTCCCGTTGTTCTTATATGCATTGCAAGGCTTGTATTGGACTCCTAATGTTACCGAGTAGCCGCTGATTCATTAAACAGGTGAATTCACATGAAGAGAGGAAACCAGTTGAATTATTCAAAGATCGAGACGACTTGAGGCGCTTCACGCAGAACAGAAAGGGATAATGGCATATATTTGACGAGCCCAGACCGACCGCACGGACGGAATGGGCACAGATCTCGCGCTACTTAATCGACGCAAGAACTGCCCACCACATCCTGTGTGATAGTTCAGGACAAGAGGCGCTGCTATCACCAAACACCGGCGCTGGAGATGGCATTGAACTTTGCAGCATTGACATCATAGTGTGTCCCCATGACCTTCATTAGAGCATATTGGCAACTGGAAATATTCCTGCGGTCCACCAATCAAAGGCCAGGAGCAGCCAATCACAGCCCTGGTCAAAATGGTTTTATACCCAATATGTATGTCGCAAATTTATTTATTTTGTTACCGGGCCCGACAGCCCGATAGGGCCCGATAACAGCCCGACAGCGCCCGATCAGGACGCTATCGGGAGGCCATCGGGTAACGATAGGGTACTGTCAGGTTCCCCCACTGCGAAGCAGCTTACAAGAGCTTGTAAGGAGAGCAGCATCCTCACGCACCCAAGTCAAGTGTTGTCCAAAAACCCGGTAAGCTCTCTCCCTTCCCCTCTTTAAAGTCCTCCGAGACCGAATTCCGCCTGGTAACAGTGCCGTTGGGCTGTTGGGGTCACCGCGGTGAGAGGTGCGCGGACGCGAATATTTTGAGGCGATGGGGCGGTCGAGTTAATTGGAGAAGGGGTTTGATTTTCAGGTTCAGAGTCGGAGACATGGGTGATTTCTAATATTTTGCATGACTCAATATATCCGCGCCGGCATTACTGTTCATAAATCATAGCCGGAATTTGGAAACAGAGAGAATCATGAAATTGCGACAGTCTGAGCAGCAGATTCTCGGAGAGGATTCAAATTAATTCTGATTACCTTTTTTTCAGGGTGCTTTTGCGGATGGAATCCAGAAATTGAGTGATTTTGTCAAAATTTCGGCGCGGACGTCGACGCGAAAAATGCGTTATGTCATGCGGCTGTGTCGTGTTCTTTGCTTGATGCCTTGCTTCGGGCTGCGGAATAAACCTTTCTTCCGATCGTTCCCACCACGAGATGCACGGCATTCAAAAATGGCAATTTCCCACCATTTTCTTGCCTCAAGGCGACGTCTCCAGCATTAACCCTCAGCGGCATTTTACCGAGCCCTTGCAAGGGCGCTGGGACCAATCAACATCCGGGAGGTCACTTCTCCGAATTGAGAGCAGGTGAATCGAGCGCTCTCTCTTTTTCTCTCCTCCCTCTTTCCTTATGGGGAATTTATTTTTTTCAAGCCCCTGAGTCCCACAGCATCGCTATTTTGCCGAACGCATGACCTCAGGCTGCTCTAAGGACAAAGGCATACATCCAAGTCAGCCAAGATGAATTTATTAGTAATGCCTTGTTACAGCATATAGGTGGACGAAGGTGACGTGTGACATCCGCTCCCGAATTGTGACACTTGTTTAATCGTTGTGTCAGAACCATTACCTTGCTTCAACTAACAAGCATGCTGTAATACTGCATAGCCTTGAGTCATAAGTCAGCTAGTGACTTAGTCCAACATGTTTGGATCCGGTCCCAAATTTCCGCGGTTTTGAGACGTTGTACTACTAAATATGATGTATGTGGACAATGGTCTTACTGAATTAAAATTGAATCTGCTGCCACTTGTGCAATATAGCAGGTCAGGATTGTCAGGATGTGCCTCTCTAGCACAAGAGGTGAGCGAAAATCTTGAAAAAGACACGAGGCTCTTTTCGGGACCAGTTTTAGGCCCTGATGAAGAGTTCTAAGGACAATTTTTTTCAAAGTGTAATTTGGCTGAGAATCACCATGATTTTATGGTTTCCGGTCGAGTGTTGATCGCAAAAAAATCAGGAAAATCAGAATCAGGAGCTCGGACCCCCAAAATGGGGGGGTAGCCGCTCTCCGATCATCTGTATCTCTCGAAATGAGAGCTCTGGAAGGGGGGGTAGGCCGGAGATACGTCACATTTTGTCACGGTTTTTTCCTTTTTGAGGGGGGTTGTCAAAGAGCCCTGTGTCTGATCGGCTATGATCGCTCACCTCTTGCTCTAGCAACTGGTCTTCTTTGAGCTTGAGCATTGGGTTGAGCATTTCCCTGTTTTTGTACTATATTAGTATATTTTGCGCTGGCTGTACAGGATTCTGCTGCACCGGAGGTGCCTCTGGACCTTGAGGTCTACATGTTGGTGACGGAGGTGAACTTTGCATATCCTGGTCTTCATTCTGTCCTGCTAAAATACCAGCATTCCCAGCTATTGCGAATTCCAGTGTTCTGCATCTCAGCAATTCGGCCCGCTGTGCGAGGTGTAAGTTGAAGTTGCTCGCCATTCCATTTAACCTGAACCAAATTTGGTTGCTGTAAAGGCAATCTCCGGTGTACAGGGCTATCCAGAATGTAATTGACACGCTCTTCAAGTTGCTCCTGAGCTGCATTTCGTATGCGCTGTGGAGTATTTGGAGGCGTAGACCTATTTAATTTAACTCGCTTGATAGAAAGCATTGACTGATTGATCTGGCTCATACATGCAGTAACAGAAGATAATGTGGAGGATTAAGCTGAACTTGAGTGCTTATGCTAAGCGCTAACCAAGAAAAAAATCAGCTGCAAGTAGCAAATGGCTAGATTTGCTAGAAGTGTAAGAAATACCAAAATACACAGTAATATACGCGGAGCTGGCAACCGGCTGATTTCCATTGCGTTGATCGCCGCGATCCATTGTGTATTGGCAACCCGGCAACGGATTGCAGTGGTTTCTGCTGGACTCTAACGGAAAGCAGCGGATTCCATTGGAATCGAGCGGATTCCGCTGTTGTCCAGCAAAAATTCTCAACATGTTCTCTTCTGTAACGATACTTTGAATGTCGATAAACAACGATATTGAAATATTCGATGAATCTAAATTGACCCATTGAATACCATTTGAGGGTGTCCCGGTCATTCAACTGGGATTGTTCAAACAATTCATACTGATGATTCAGTACTATTGTGTAAGGAATCATTTGCTACAACAATCTTCATGCTCTTAGACTAGTGGCCATGAAGCGTGATTAAATGCCCTTGGGGAGTCTGAAGCTCCTTGTTGAAGTTCAATTTAATGGGGAGACATGATGCAAATTGAGCGGATACTAACTTAGATTAATTTCCGGTAAGCCGAAGCTTGACCTGAAAGTTTCAGTGGAATTGTCTCTCTATGATAGTTCATTGTAAGACCTCACTCAAATGATACTCTTTGAAGTTTGGCCCTTCAATTTTTCTTGACTTCCGCTGAATTCTTGTTGAATTCTTGCTGAATTCCAGCAGATTCCAACGGATCCCATCGGCAGGATCGCGGAGCAACGGACATCAGCGGAGTTGCACGCCGCCGGTGGGAAACACTACCTAATAACGTCCGCCAGCGTCCAGCGGTGTCCACCGTTGTCCGCCAGCGGACTTTCCAGCGGAGGGCATATTACTCAAAATACATGTCATAGAGGAGAGAAAGAAAAGAGAGAGCACATCCATTGAGCAACTACACATACTATATAGGTAGGACATACAGTTGCGGCGAAATTAAATGCATTACCATAAAAGGAAATCCTATACATGAAAACACAAGGATCAGCTCACGTGAAAAGTAACGTGACTTTGACACGAAACCACGGGACCATGTCGAGATGTTGCTGCCGACTGTCGAGATGTCGCTCCCGGTTCCCACGAACCTTCCCGACGGCGCCGCGCACCGCGAGTGCAGCGAGCGGTAGTGCGGCGCCAAAAAACCCGCGGGGTTTGGGGCGGCCCCGACAAGCTGTGCACCAGCCGTAGGGAGGGACGCGAGCGCAGCGAGCCGGCCCTGCCGAAGGCGGGGTGCTTAAGCTTGTAGAGTACAATAATGGGGGCTCTTCGTTTACAGCAGTTTGCAGATGTAATGACACCACGTCGCATCACATGTAAAGAAAGCACGAAAAATACGTCTTCTTGTATCGCCTCGTTCTTGCTCGTTTCTTGCCCAATATCGACTATTTAGATTTGAGCCTCTCAACGCACCTCAAATCGTTTGAATTGACCCCTCGACCTGATTAACTTGAACCTCTCAGATTGGCCGCCCAACTCTGTCAGGGTGATTGCAGAATATTCCAAAATAGATTTAGTCTGAAAGGTCATGCACATGTACAATCAGATTGAGAGGGTCGCCCGCTCAAGTCGAGGGGTTGACTCACTCACGCTGAGAGGCTCGACCCTCTCCATCAGATTCTATTCGCTTCCCACAGTGGTATTGTTTGAAATGCTTGAAGTCGAATCATTCGATGATCCAGCTTGATGTCGAGCCTACCAGGCGTACGTTGGCTCCACAAGTCTACATATTGAATAGTCTTCCGCGGGATTGCGTGGGCTAGGCCGCATTAAGTACTCTACAAACAAGAGATGAACTATACAGGGACACGAGTGCTGTGCTTCTAGACTCAAATGACTTGACTTGACTCACTTTTACTCGTTAATGACTCGCACATTAATATTTTCCTTTTTCGGAGACATGTATATTAGCTACACTCAGATAATTCAATTTAGCTGCTTTCTCCCCAGCGCTCATCGGCTCGTCCTACGTCCTCTCGTTCCTTGCTCAGTGTCCTCAGCTAAAAGGTTACAAGGCCCGACAGCGCTTCACATTGATCCGATTACCCCCTTATCCTCTGCCCTCGTCACTGCGACGTTAACCTGACCTGACCTTGACCTTGACCTTGACCTTAATCTTGTCACAATCAAAGCCTTGCGCCCCAGATCAAAGATGAGGGGTTGGGTGGTGCAGTATTAACTTTGAGAAATGAACTGAATAAAAGGACTAAAGTACAAAGAGAATATACTACGTTATTTATACTGCCCCAGACCGTGTGAACAATCAATCACAGTCATCGAACCCATACAGCCTTTTATGTATAAGAAGGAAACCATATGGAGAATGACTCTTCGTGTGATGATTCAATGATAATCAATGCTTGTCAATACCGATCATCTACGGCGTTGTCGCGATAAGATTGCTATTCAATCGTGACATTACCCCCCTTCTAGGATCGGCGTCCTCGCCGAATATATCATGCACTGAGAATGCATCATTAATGGATGGTTTCCGATTTTTGCCATATCCGGAAAAACACAATGTACCCTCAGCAAAAAAGTGTCATAATAGGATAAAAGTACTTGAAAAACAATGCTAGTT